>CM030898.1:7021585-7621585 GCA_018136845.1 Heterotis niloticus
AGATTGTGCTCTTCCTGCTGAGATGAGGGTAGGGCGTACATTAAAATAAATTATTTCATTAGTATTGTTTAATTTGAGTAATTTCCTACAAAATGATAGAATAAGTTAAAAAGGCTAGGAGGCTATATGCGTGCAACATGCAGAACCTGTTTAACTTAACACATATAAAATATAAAGCTTTTACATTTTGTCCATTGTGTGTGTGATCCAGGTTGGCTATGGGGAGCTACCTTTTGACAGAACTGACAACTTCACTAGTTACCCTGACATTTGTTTCCGTGTGGAAGGCTACAGCTTCCTGTGTCATAAGGTATGTAGTTTCACTTCTTGGAGTCCCATGTCCAACACTTGCACCCCCTTTTTTTTTTTTTCTTGATCATGTTATTAACTGTCCGGGTGTTTGCACTTGACAGGCATTTTTCTGCGGCCGCAGCGATTACTTCCGAGCCCTGCTAGAGGACCACTTTAGTGAGGGAGAAACTCTGCAGTCACAACCAAGTACCCCGGTGCTCACACTCCATAATCTGTCCCCAGATATCTTTGTCCGACTACTGTACTACATGTACAGCGACGATACAGAGGTGAGCTGCCCCCAAGCCGTTTTCCCACTGAAAGTGGAAGCAAAAGTGCACGGTGTTATACTTCTGCTTGTAGAGCGACAGTAGGAATGTGTTTTGGAACTCTTTCTGTTTTGCTGCTTATGGTAGTGTTCATGGTTTCCTTTTGGTCATGAAAGTACATGTTTCTGTCCCGAGACTTATCTTTTGGGTAGAAGAAAAAAGATTCTTTTATGAGCATAGAGGGTCCATGAAGGTTCCATGTTTATGAAGAGAAACAGGTTTCTCCTGCATACTGGCATCTTTCAGTATTGATATTGTTCTCTTCACTACTCCATTTTAAATAATTGTAAAGATTTCAGCTGCTTTGACTGTTTTTAAATGTATATTCTGTTAGAAAGTTTGCTAGTTACTCATTTTTTAACTTATTCTAAATTACTTTCTGTGTACATTTTAAAATAATGTGTCAAACCAGACTTCATAAATCTACTGTTATTTTAATGTCACCAACTGTTTCATAGCGAGAGTTTAACAATTTTAAATTCATTTACATAAGATTAAGGTCGTATTTATTCAGTTGACTTTCACAGTCACACAGTGTGTGGCTGTGATCATTAACAAGATAAATATTGCCCATGTTTATGGGATAAGTCAAATAACAGCATTCAATAAGAGGATGTGCAGTTGAAATTTATTTTTAGTCATTTTAAAATAGTTATAATTTTAATGTTGTTTGAAGGGAATAAAAATGCTAAATAAAAGTCCTGCAGTGGACTGACATCCCATCCAGGATGGACACTGCCGCATGCCCTGTTTAGTCAGTGTTTCTGGGATACGATCTTGAATGCGGGCACCTTACATAAGACCGGTTGATGAAAATTGAGAGGATTAAATACAGATTTAATTCAGTTAGTGAATTTTCATCTGTTTTATTTGAAGTTTTACAGAACTTTTGTCTTTAAGTAAACTGGGCGATGTGTGTTCATTTTTTTTATTGATTGTGACATAGTAAAAGTAAATTTGTATTAATGAACAAATCAAGTTACGAATAAATGTATGGTCCCAGTTGTGCGTGTATGTTGAGGATCCAGTGTAATTCCCACACAGCCATTGCATGGAGGAGTCTTCCAAACACAAGCTGCTTTTCATCTAATGGTGAATCATGTGACCTGTCTGTATTTGGTCAGCTGTCACAGGAAAACGTGTACGACGTGCTCTGTGTGGCCGACATGTACCTGCTGCCAGGCCTCAAGCGGCTGTGTGGGAAGCTGCTGGCACAGACGCTTACTGAGGATAACGTGCTCCACATCTGGAGGACTGCTAAGCTTTTTCGTCTTTCACGTCTGGAGGACCAGTGCACAGAGTACATGGCCAAGATCATTGAGAAGGTACAAACTTCCAGTTTAAAAATACATGTAGTACTGTACACTAAAACGATGAACCATTTGTCCTTCCCCGAGATGCTGGGTATATGCCACTGGGGAGGAGGGGGGGCAGTTCTCATAGAGCCCAGATTGCCCCTTTCATGGTTCATGTTGGATTCCTAAGTCATTATGTTTGCATTTTGCATTATCATGCAGCATATTTAATGTTTTTAAAACATTAACCAGTAATAGTATGTTATTCCACACTCTTATTAAAAAAGGCTTAAATTTTTATATATATAATTTTTTTTTTTTTTTTTTTTTTAAAAAGCTTCTGCTAGCTTACACTGCTTTTAGTGTACTACAGGAAAGCACACCATTGTAATAACTGCCACTGCTGTCATTTGTTCCAGGTATAAGTGGCCATATAAGATAACTGCTAAAATTATTTTAAAATATATGCCCTGTAGTACTCTGAGCTTTCTTATCCTCCTCTGTGATTTTGATGTAGCTGGTGGAGGTACAGGAGTTTGCTGACATGATCAAGGAGGATGCCAGGGCAGTGGAGGCCCGGCAGGAGACTGACTCCATTCCACTAGTGGATGACATTCGCTTCCACATCACCAGCAACGTGCAGACCTACAGTGCCATTGAGGAGGCCAACCAGAAACTAGAGGCCCTGGAGCAGCTGCTGGCCAGCATTGGCCTGGAGTGCTGAAGGGGCGTAGGCCCTGAAATAGCTGATGAGACCTGGGGTGGCATGGGATGGTGGAGAGCACTTGGGACTGAGAATGTTAGGCCTCTTCACTGAGCCAGTCTAGCTGCTGGCTCAAAAATGGTGTGGTGTGGCTAGCAGGAACGGTGTAATTTGATCTTGTACTTCAGGCCAGTCAAACACACAGGACGTTCCCATCGATCACTCAGGAACATTCTTCAGGTTGGGCAGAAACTGTGCAGAGATGTAGAAAGAAGTGAAGCATACACCTGTAAAGCTATAGAAGTTTTACAAAAGGAAGTGACAGGTTCTGCATTTTTTTTGTTTTTATGTTTTTTCTTTTGACTAAAGAATGTGAGACTGTGCATGTCTGATTTATTAACCAAGAGTAAGAAAACAGAAAAAATGCAGTTTTTTGCTTACTTAGTTGTATGCTTTGTACATACTTTGGGTGCTTAGAGTGACCTCATATTGCCCAGAGCTTTTTTTAGGTAATTTCATATGTTAAAGGTATGAAATAATTTAAATTTCTATGATGCATAGACAAATTGACATTTCCATCAGCTAGCGCATGACACTGGAGAACAGCTAGTGAAGAATAAGGTTCTCCTTTTTGTTGCTCACTAAGGAATCGGGCCATCCACACGTATAGCTCTTTTACAAATGCTAAGAATTGTTATATTTTAGTTCATGCATACTTATGTGCTCACATTGGTATTCTGGTGTGTATGCCCATGTTTTGCTTTGCCGCTGAAACATGCTTTGCACTACTGGATTATAAAGAATTACGCAAAAATGAGTACCAAATATTACAGGTGTGATTTTCCTTGATCATAGTGCGCGCTGTTTACCAGACCTAAAGTGGCCTAAACCCCAGCCCTCCTTTTAACAGCAGTCCCCTTCCTGCAGTGATGATTGCAGAGCTCATGTACTGTGCAACCTTTGCAAGCTGACTGTTTACATTAATTTTGGGCTTCCTGTGTGTGTGTGTGTGTGTGTGTGTGTGTGTGTAAGAAAATTGTACCGGAGTATTGAACTCCCCCTTCCATTCATATTGTAGCCCATGCTTTTACGTTTATAGTTAAATTATTAACACCATAGCAGCAATAAATATGTTAAAATGTGTAAAGGCTTCTGAAAAAATTCAAACAATCGTACGCATTTCAGAGCAATAAAGTCAAAATTTGAAGGAGTATACACAAACAGTGTATGTGAATGTCTTTGTGTATCAACCATTGCGATGAAAATTACCCATTTGGGTGTCCGCAACCAATGATGGCAAACAAACTCTTGATATTTGTCCTGCTCTCCATCAAAGAATAGCTTATCAAGTAACTTTGCAGGTTGTCATAGGGTAAATGTTCTGCCGTCTGTCCACACCTTTTAGTTTTTTGTGTCCATCCATCAACCGTTGGAAGTTCCCAGCGGTTGTGTCTATGTCTTTGTTTCTGTATATGCCACTGTGATTTATGCGGTAAATGGTAAAAATTTTGAAATTATTTCAATATTAATAATTGTTCATTTACCCAAAAGAGATCAATTTGTAGTGTTAAGTGAATTATTGACTATTGGAGACAACAATGCAGCGCCTCCTGAATGTTCTGCCCACCACAGGTGTCACTAGTGTGGAAAGGGGTTTGTGCAACTAAGTTAATTTATCTGCTTGCTATTCAGCCACAGCATTGCTATCTTTCAAGTAGAGTTCAGTTATGTTATATGTCTGTAGCATGATATCTCGGTCTCATTTGAAGATCCAAGTTTGTTTTCCTGGCTGTCCATAGTATTCTTAAACACTTTCTCCACAGTTCAAAGGATTCTTGTGTTTCTTCTTACGGACCTTGCTTCGTGCGCATGCTTTTGGCCATATAGTGTGTCTTGTCTCACCATTTCTTTTCAAGTCAGTGTGAGTTACAGCAAAGGGATTTAAATGGAAGTGTCTGATAACAGCACAATATCAGGCCTCAGAGATGTCTCTGATAGTGCCTGGAAACCTGAGCTTCCTAAATCAACCATCGCTGCCAGTCTCAACATCACCAGGAGATGTGTTTTGACACTGGATGCAGATTTTCTTTCCAGATGCTATGACCTCCTTTGCTGGCTGGTGGGTTCTGCTGTGTGCTGTCCCCACAATGACAAACTTTGTTACTGCCTTGAACACCAAATCATATCGACAATGACACTGGTCCTCACACAGAGCTTCATACGTGCTCCAATGATGCTGTCTTCAAACACAATGGACATAATGGAGAAATTCTTCCTCACTATACAGGTTTGATGGAAGGGACAAAATTTTATACAACCCCTGGCAAAAAATAGGGAATCACTACTCTTGGAGGATGTTCATTCAGCTGTTTTACTTTGTAGCAAGAAAACAAATCGCAGATATGACACAAAACTATTTTATTTAACAGCTGAACATTTTGACTCTGTAAAATATGCTTCAAAAAAATTGAATGAAATTCTTGTAATTTATGGCACTTTTTTCAGATCAAGTAGAGGAAAAAATTATGGAATCGTGAACCAAAAAATCAGAGTTAGTACGTTGTTGCACCTCCTCTGGCTTTTATGACCGCTTGAGTTCTTTGAGGCATGGACTTCACTAATGAAAAACAATATTCTTCATCAGTCAGATTCCAACTTTCTTGTATAGCAGTTGACAGATCAGCTTTGCAGGATGAAGCTTTGTCATGGACCATTTTTTTTCAGTTTTCACCATAAATTTTCAATCAGATTGAGATCCGGACTGTTTGCTGGCCATGTCATTGAGTTGATATGCCTTTCCTGAAGAAAAGTTTTAACACTCTTTGCTCTGTGGCAAGATGCATTATTATTATCATCGCACTTCTCCTTCCCCTGGTCCTTGTCATATTGCTATGATGGAACACCATCCAAACTTGTATCACTGTGTCTACCCCCATCTGTGCTACCTCACTGTAGCCATTCTGCTCCTCTTTCCTCCATCCCTCACTTGAATACCTGCTCTTTTATTGAAAATCTCATCAGAATCACATGGTTTCTTAAATATTTCTTAATAAATGTTTTAATTTATCTAAAATGTTTTTGTACATTTCTTAAATATTTTTTATCTTTGTTCTTGTACAGTAAATGTCCATGAAAATATTTAGGGAGACACTAGAAATGTTGCAAAGACAATAAAAATGGAGGAAGAAGAGGGTAAGATGGGAGTTCTCATCATTGTCAGTATCACCATTCTCAGTGTGTATTTTCTTGCAATAACTGCAAAAAGTGTGTGTACATAGTGAGCTCTTCCTGCCAACCTACCCCAGTCTGCGCCAGCATTTTCCAAATGCACCAAAACAAAAAAGCAATAAAAAAAACCCAATAAAGAATACTGGCGCCATGGAGAGAAGCACCTGGGCAGGACTACACACAGCCCCACTATTGTGTTATAGTACAAACAGTGCAATGAAAGATGCTAAACAGCACAATGTTAAGCAGGGTATTACTGTATTAAATAAATATGACAAAATATAAAATAGACCTCAAAAGCTATACAAAAACAACCAATATACAACTTCACGACTACTTGAGTCCTGTTTTGTCCTCCAGATGCTGCTTTGTCTGTTTATCTGTGTACATAAAAGAAATGGTCTTCGCTGCTTTTTACATTTACTTTCTTCCCGAATTTGCAGAGCATTAGCCAAAATAGATCAGACGGTTTGTCAAGATCCTTTGTGTTTCAGACACATTTGGAATCACGGCAATGTCAGCCAGTGGTAAAATTTAAAAAATGGTTTTAAATGTGACAAATGAGTGATATTTTTAGGAATAACTACTGTAGGTCTAAGGTAACATCATTTATTAATCTTACCAAAAAGTCCTATGGAAATAAAAGATTCGGGGGCCACAAAAACAAAACATGTATACATATTTTTTACCTAAGACAGGAATAAAAGCACCTCCTTTTGGTGCAGGCCAGCTTTTGTAATGGCTTGGCATCACATGTGACATTCATATCTCATTCAACAGATTAGCAACAGTTTAAAAAGTCTGTTACAGTATCAAGAAACACAACACATAGACTACATTTATTCCTAGCGCAAGAAATTGCTGAGGAGAAGGTAATGTTTACACAGACACAATAACACAATCCTCAGCTTTATGGGAGAACAACCAAAAATCGATCCCTAGCTTCCCACAGGCCTCATTTTATTTCCAATAGAGGGTCAGTGTGCGCTTATAGCCACTAGAGAGCGTTGCAGTTTAAACTGTTCAATGGTAACATTGTTGTCCTGTCAGTCGTTCCTGTCTTATGATTATGAGATGCATTCATAAACCCTCAGTATGCTAGAAAAGAGGCAAAAGTTTTCTTTGTGTCATTCCCAGTCAAAGTCTGCACCACGATGTATGTACTGTGGTGTATTCTGTGTGTGTATCTAGACAATAGCAAACTAAACAAGCATTTTATTTCATATATAGTATTGAATAAACTTGCTTAGGGTCCTTGTGCTTCAGCTCTGTTATAACAGCAACAGATTGACAGTGAGAAAGGATTTGATTTTATTTAGAATAGAAAAAAGCAGCACGGAGTAACTGTTGTTGTGGTTTTTATTAAGACCTACAGTATATACAGTAGACTGTGATGCTGGGTTATGCTTATTTCATAATATTTCCTTAATGCTTACATGGATTAATTCATAGTTCTTTTAATTGCATTGATGTAATGAAATATTTTAAAGTTCACTAGGAGTTCAACACCTTGCGATTATTCTAAATATGACTTGGAATTAGTTCATCGCATTTATTTAGACTTTACATCTTATGGCTATGACGTGCTTTTTCTCTTTCTTCGTTGTATTTATTTTCCTTAGGCCTGTTTCAAAGAAATAAAAAAGGTGAGTAAAAGCAGAGTAAAATTCCAGTGGAATGGTCAGGCACAGTTGCATTTGTAGTGAAGGAAGTGGAGGTTTTAAGTTAAGTAACAAGACAAAGACTAAAATGCAATGTCAGCTGTGAAAACCTGCTGTGTTTATGAGCACAGACTGCCCAAATTTAAACTGACCCCAGAAAGCATTTCCAGTGTAATTTTCTTAAACTTAACCTTTTTCTTATGCCAGATCTTCTTAGTATTACCAACTTTTATATGCCAAACTAGGACTTTATTGTCCCTGGAGGTCAAATGGTTCAGAAGCACAGAAATAGCAACTTTCCCCAGAGCCAATTTGTCCTAAAATCTGACCTATTTTGGTGATTGAATAATCATCCATGGGGGTGGGGTGGGGTGGGGGGGTGTTTCTTGTGTCACTCTGAACTGCTCTGCTTCATCTTATTTTGTTATGAAAGGCTGAAATATGGACTCAAAAGAATTGAAAACAAATCTTGGAAGCCAAAGGTAATTCTATATTTAGATACTTTTCCCCAAGTTATATTAATCTGTTACTATTACTTGATGTTTACATCTGGATGCATATTCTTTCCTTACTGGTGCATAAGGTTTTAGCAGATTGCAATGTGTTGGCACGTGCAGGCCGAGAAGAAGAAAACGCTTTCGGTACGAGAGCTTAGGTTGGTTAATGTTCATTTATAGCAGCCAACCTGATATGTGCACACACATAGTTTACAGCGTGGCAGCAATCCTTTGTTATATGCCGACATTTCAGTAGGACATATTTCTCAGACGTCTTCAGGTCTCAGAAGACGGCTTTAAAATGGACAAAGAGGTGCGTAACACAAAAATGAACTTACACAGCAAAGTACAAAAAGCACTTTAAATGAGCTATGTGCTTTTTTAAATGTATAAAAATGATGCAAGCATTATGCACAATCTATAATATTTAAATAAATAAATAAGCCTGCTGTCACGGTTGTCATGGAGACAAGGCTCTCCAAATCTCTCTTCAGCCAGCAATGTTTTGATTTGAAAGTGCATTTGAAAGGCTTGAGAGCATTACTATTAAAAATATATATGTAGTTATAGATAAGGCACTGTATTTTTTACACAGAATGTGTATTGTTTTGTTCATCAGTAGCCTAGGATCTTTTTGCTTTGAAAGCAGACACATTTGTTTGTCTCAAACTAGATTTCAAGTCTTATATTATCAATGTACATGTATTATGTAATGAGTAATTCTTTTAAAAATGTGATTATTGTGGTAGACACTGAATCCTGCTGAATGCTCCAGAAAGGCACTACTAACTGTGCAGTAGTTGCAGAGGTGCTAGTAATGACTTGCATTTGTCATTTAAATACTTAACAAATCCATTTCTGAACAAATTGTACTTTTTACATTTACTCGAGTACCTTTATAAAAGAAAACATTAGCATCACCTTGTCACTGTCAGTTGATGCTTTCCGTGAATTTCATTAGCTGAACTCTGCTGTCGGTCACAGCTTTCTTCTAAGCGAATTCAGTCGCCTTAACCGGATCCGAACAGCCTCGTCTCCTTATTGTTTTGCCTTGGAAGAAATCTTAATGTATTCACAATCAGGAGAAGTAATGATGCAACCAAGGAAAAATATACTTAAGTAAGAGACCTTTTCACATTTTGAGAATTGAATTTTTCATGAGTTTGTATAAATTATGCTTAAGATTAAGGACTTGGCCTTTCAAGGGATAATATTGAACTTGAACAACTTGCACCACTCCATAACAAAACCTGGTGCTTCATTTTTAAATCCTTACACGTATTGAGTAATTAATGCCACAAAATAGGAATTCAACATTAGACAGAAATAAATAAAAGGAACACATTTGTTTTTTATGCTCTTTTATCTATCGCTTTCTTTTTGCACATAACTCTAGTAATAATGGTGCGACTAAACAAAACAATAATTTTCATTATTTCTGTTAATAGCAATCAAATAACTATTTCATTTTAAGGAGAATTTGACTGAAGAGAAGCCTAAAATATTGTGTTTGATACATACAGTTAGAAGCAAGCATTCATTTCTCTCTTTCTCTTTCCCTTGTTTTTGTTAATTTCATTGTTCTTGTTTATTTTCATCTTCTTTCACTTTATAAAATAAAATTAAATGAAAAAGAAAGTCACTTAGTGGTGTGTCTTATTTTACTATTTGTTACAGGGAAGCACAGATCTGTATGAAACAGTAGCAGTGACAAACAAAAGCTATAGCACCATCAGCATCAGTGACTTTTTCTTCCTCAACACAAAATTATCAAAATGAATTCAAAGAATTTTGAATGAGGCACAATAACAGTACTTTTATCTCTTTAGAAATATGATGCCAGCACTTTTTAGAGCGACTGTATATATAGTACATGATGTTATGGTATAACATGCTATAACATGGGTAATGCTTGTGTCTCACAATGTCTGGATGGTGCAGCTGGACATGGGTTCGTTCCCGACTCAATCTGTGCAGAGTCTGCCGTTTCTGCCGGTCTTTGCATGGGTTATCTTTCACAGTACAAGGACGTGTGTTTTGGGTTTGCTGGTGACTTCAAAGTGCCAGTAGTTTGTATATACCGTATGTGTGCTACATTGTTCCGTAAGCAACCTGGTGTCAGCTACCATACTATATAGTAATCATTGTATGTGACTTTGGATTAAAGTTCTCAATGAATAAAAATAAATACACTGGTACTTCAGTTACATCAGCTGTTACATTTTATTAAAATAATTCTTAAATTCTCTCTTTTTTTGTTTTATTAAAACAAACAACGGAAATTCAGGACCTGCTTAGAGTCAAGGACAACTGGCTTAGAAGCTGAACTGGATCAGAACGTGAGGGCATGCAAGTGTCCATTTGGCTGCAGCTGTTGTGGGGAGATGGACCGGTGCTGTGAATAACCTAGTATCACTGAAACTGCATGTTTGGAATATTGGGTTGGCAAGGCCAGGGACAAATAGAGCTAGGATTCCTGGGTGCTGTATGTGAGGACTCACTGCAGTTCTCCACATTCCCTTTTAAGGAATTTCCAGAAGGATCTTTGTTGAATTTTGACATTTTGAACGTATCTACATTCTGCTGAAGCACCCTATTTTAACACGCCGAATCAAAAACACATTATTTTTAGATATTTAAAAGTGATTCTGTCATAGAGGCCATTTTCAATTTTCTCTTGTAAGTGTTCACAGCAAGACACTCAGAAGGTCTTAACAACCAGGCAACACACACTGCAGACAGCATGAAAAGTCTGCTAGGCACCAGCTAGGGTACCACCTCAACAATCTTCTATAGTGTGCTCACCTCAATTAATCTTGACTGCTTCTATATGAAAGGGAATTTGTTTTGCTCCTTATATATCTGAGGAAATATTATATTAGATTTAAACATGCACCTTACGATCTTTATATTTTCATTATTACAGGTAATGACTAGACAGGTACGTTTATTTGGTTGATTTTGTTGATGAAATTGATGGGGCTGCAAGGTGGTCAGTATGGGGTCACCTTGCTGAATGCAGGATGCTTATGCTGGACAGCTAAAGCGGGATGGAACAAAAATGGGCAAACATTTGAGTTATGAGTCTGTTTAATGCTGGGTTGGTCAGCTGATGAGCACCGCTTGAATGGTACTTGGGAGAGATTATCTACAGCTGCTCATTTCCTTTAAAGCTTATTTTAATAAGCAGGTGGTGTCACTTTTAGGTTTTTCTTGCTGGTGATTCTCTTATGGCAGCATGTTTTTTAGAGTATAGGCGTTCATTTACGTGTGTGGTGAATATTGTACTACAGTTTAATTCTTCATTAAATTTAAAGTAGCACACCACTCAAACAGATAGCTAAAAAATTATTTTTTCATTAATAAAAGATTTATTATCCCATGACAAAATGTGAAATAATCACTTTATTGCAAACATCACAATAGCATCCAGTGATTTATGAAAATGTTAACTTACTTTTGTTATTTAATTTGAAACTCCCACAAAAAATAGGTGGGAGATAATATTGCCCCTCAGAATGGTTTGTACCAACAACTGATGAATGCCTGTAATACATGCCTAGATTGTGAATAATAACTGATGGTGCTTTTGAATTAATATAGCAATAACTATAAAAGCCATTTGTCAAAAAATTGACATTATATTACATTATCTATCAAAGTGAGGAGGCAAAATGAAATACAGTTGCACATCAGCTCGCAAACACATCTTGGACTGGAAGTGTGTTTGTAAGTCCACCCACTACATCATAGTCAATAAAAGCTAAATAATACAGCTTAATTCTGAGATTAAGAATTTGTTTTAAACATCAGATAAAACCAAGATGAGTTGAAAGTTCGCTGTAAGATTTTCTTTTATCAGGCAGTGTGGTGGCGCAGTGAGTACCGCTGCCTCCTCATAGAACCTGGGTTGCCCAGATAGGACTTTGAATCCAGCTCAGTCTGTGTGCTTTTTGCATCTTGTCTGCATGTGCTTCCTCCCACAGTCCAAACACGTGTTTCAGGATAACTGGTCACTCTAAATGGCCTGTTTAAATGACCGAAGTTACGTGTCATCCCATCTAGGCTGTAGTTTCATAGCCTAGCACCCAGTGATTCTGTCCCCATCAGCTCTTAACATAAAGGGTCTCAGTGTTTACCTACACTGGAAAAATGGAGCATGAAGCACAATGTAACGTGAATGGGACATCAGTTTATTTTATTATGTTGTATTAACATGAAGCAACATTAAAACTAAATGCGCTTTAAAATGTGTGAAAATCATCTCCATCACCTTCTGTTTGCTGTGTGTTCTTCTTCATACATGTGAGACAAGGCCAAGTGGCACAGGGAAATAAAACTATGGAGAAAGTAGTGTGAGCTGCAGCATATTGAAGTCCTGCATATGTGAGGTATGTGAGGCCATAAAGAAGCAACCGGTTCATCACATAAACATTTGTCAGTATCTGGTCACCGTCAGTTTGCAGTCAAAAAAGTCTAATAGACACTTAAAGCTGTTTGCTGTATCTGCTGGCTAAATACTGTAAAAATCTCTGATGCATTGACAAGCTGCCTACTCCCAGCTTCTTACCCCACAGCTTGTGATTCTTTTCCATCTCAGAGCATTTTGCTGCGCCCGTCAGCAGAAATGCAACATTGAAATGTTTGAATATTCAAAAATTTGTAACTCTGATATTCAAAACAGAAGGCATAAATATACTAAATATTGAAAAGCGTGGCAAACATACCAAATGGAACACAATATACTTACATTTGCTCCTGAGAAGGTTTAATGTGCTCTGAGGTGCAAAAATGCTTGACGCACAATGCAGTACTTGTGCATGTGAAGGCAGAAAGCAGAAATTCTGCTTTCAGCTATCAGAGATGATCTGATGTGCTAACTATAACTGATCCAACATCTAAATCGCTTCTATCAAAAATTGAAGTTATTTTGTTTGTTCTTATATAATGGCAATTCTAAAGCACAGCCTTCCAAGTTGCCATCACTCTCCTTATTTCAGCACCACACACATCCAAGGACCAAGAATTGAAGTGAATGAAATGGAATGACCAAAACACGGCCATCGGGACTGTTAGAGGAAGGAGTGGAGTGTGACTAAATCGCAACGCGATAGCATTACTGCCATTCTGTTATTAGGACCACCTTTTTTGTTTTGCTATCAGCGGTATCTAAAGTCGCGCAGTTTGCTCTGCTGAGTCCAGCCAGGGCCAGGGATGCATGCTGGAAATGTCCTTCACTGGCATGGACCCACACCCTGCATCTGTGCTGCATTTTTCCTGACTCTCAGTTCCTCTGGCAGGCTTAAATGGATGCTGGCCCAGGCTGTGATTCAGGACTTTGAAGTCCATTTTAATTTCCTTTATTTAATAAAAAGTAGAGTTCATAGGTGATTTAATTATAATACCAGGATACAAGAAGCTCAGTGAAGATAACAACCAGCATGCTGGACTGAGGTTTTCATAAAATGTTATGCTTGATGCTAAAAATGTTGAAAAGATAAACAATTTCACTAAGCCTTTGCTGAAATTTGGTGAAGGATTTAAACAGTTTAGTAGTACAGAACATAATGAACAGTATTGCAGAAGTACTGCTTATTATTAAAATGGAAAAAATCACAGACTTTCCTGCTTGTCTGTGCTGTCAGGTTTGTGGCTGCGCTACGCTTCATAAAATCTATCCCAAGCAGGGGGGACACTTGGACCTGCGGACCTGTCATCTAAGCATCACGCTGCTGTACTGAAGCCATTTACCAAAAACTCTCAACACCTTGGTTATCGTGGGCCCACAGATCATTTTGAATTCCTTGCTTCTAATCTCCAATTGTGCAACTGAGCAGCCATTGAGTTGAAAGTCTGGTGGATCACTGGAACTCTTTCTTTCAGCCTAGTCTCTTGCCCTGGCAGCATGGCTCAGTCAGATGTTTAAACCTCACATGGTAAAGGTTTAGCCCCACTAATATGGAATTAAAATTAAACCCCGAGCCTCAAACTGCCCCTCTCTTCTCACCCAGCCCATACAAAGTTGAAAAGCAGATTTTTTGTTAGCCAACAAGCTTCAACCTCCCATCTGTTAAAAATTTTTACTGAAACCCTAACTGAAAGCAGAAACTCCAAGGTGGTCACAATCAACTTCTCTCCTAAAAAGCCGATTTACAGATGTGATACATATTGTAGATAATATTCATTTAAGTATAAATAAGTGCACCCGGTTTTAACAGGTGCTGTCGCTGAATAGTGCAACTTTAAATTGTAAATATATTTATTATGTCCACATACAAATGCATATTCATACTCGGTCTTCTGCAATGTGACAACAAAGGCACCAAATGTTGAATTTTCATCCAAGAAAAGTGATGGCAGAGAGGAGGATGTTTTTGTCTCACAGCACTTTGGTTACATCCCCATGCAGTCTGTGTGGAGTTTGCATGTTCTTTTCCTGTGTCTGCACAGGTTTCTGGGTGCTCTGGTGTCCTCCCACAGTTCAAAGACACATGTTTCTGGTGAACTGGTCACTCTAAATTACCCATAGTGAATGTGTTGCACTGCTTTGGTTGTATTGAGGAGCGAACGATTGCAGGCTGTGTACTCTGTCGGATATTGTAGGCCACTTTGGGTTAAAATATGTCTGCTAAATGCTACATTGCAGCATTTATTGTACGTCCCTTTGGGGAAAAGAATGTGTATAATATAAGAAATCTTTTTTCAAAACTGAGGTGTTTAAATTTAGTTTGCTTCAATCCATGGACAATTTCTAGGTTTGCAATTTAATATTTACACAAAACTACAGTCTCAAGACAGTAATATTGACACGTTCAATAAGCAATGTCAGTATCTACCATGAAACCGTACACATCCGCGTCTGAAATCATATTTTCAAATAACAAAGACGAGGTTGCATTTTCCAGCCGATGCAGTTTTGCTGGTTTAACCAACAATATAAGTGGAGTGGATCAGACAAACAGGATTTGTACCAGCAACTCACTGGTCACAAATCCTGGTATAGATTTGCCTTGGACTGCCACCCAGACATCTAAATTGTGTTTCCCACAAGTATTAATATACCTCCATGCACGTCTTTATTTAAGATTACTTTAAACCTAAATCTGGGTATGTTGTTAGTGGTAGCTGATCCAAGCCTCCTATTTTCAAATTCTTTATTTTGCCAAGCAACCGGTATGGTACTGTGTTTTTTTTTTTTTTTTTTATTTAAAATATGTATGTGTGCATTGTTTATTGTCGTCCTATGGAAGTGCTGGTTGCAGAGTATGAAGCCTTGCTTTACTGCCCTTTTCTTGAGCCTTTTCTTGAGCTCTCAGACCCCTCAGCCCTCCCAGTGAACCTTAGCTCTTTCATTTGCAGTGCATTCGCTCCATTTGTACTTTTCTAAATTATAACCAGATCAATGAAATAATTATTAAAAATGTGCAGTTTTAAGGCGGCAGATAAGTCACCGACGACTTGCTGCGCACAAAGCATCGCAGTCCTTCGGACGGAGCGCGGCAGGGGACGCGGTCGTGAGGGCTGCTGCCTCGCAACACGAAGGTGTCGCGTTCGAATCCCACGGCGTCAAGCTGTGTTGGTCAAAGTGCAACGTCCGTCCGTCCCCCCCCCGAGCTGCGTGGACGAGCAATAAATCGATGTACGCTTGACAGCCGTGGTGCGCGGAGCTCCGCCGTTGCGTGGGGTCGCCGCCGCGAGAGGGACGTGGCGCTTTAAGAAAAGCGCTGCGCGCCGAGGGGCGGCTGTCTGGTGTTTTTCCACTCAACCTGATGTGTAACGGTCACCCATTTTAAGACGCGAAGGTCAGAAAGAAAAGCGTATAAATTCAATGCGCCGTTCGGAGCCGCTCAAACGCCATCCGGACCCGGGCTCCGCGAACAAGGGACGCGTCGAGGAATAAAACGAAGCGGCGAGGCAGGTAACACCTCGCGCCCGACGCTGCAGACGTTCACCTTTGCACATGTTAATTCATACGATTTAATATTCTTTTTTTTTTCTTTTTTTTTTCTTTTTTTTGGTGAGCTTTCCGTGGGCAGTCTTGCTCATGGCCAGTGCTTTTATTCGCCCTGATTTTAAAATCTGCACCTGTTACCACCTTTCCCTGCATCAATTTGCACTTATTTATTGTTTCCCCCGTGCTTTGTTCGTCAGAAAGTCAGATGGTCGTCGCACATTAAAGCATAACTTTGGATTTTGTCTCCGACACGCGGGGTGGGAAGGGTTTTCGACACCTTACTTATTTTTCTGATACAAACGCAGCGTTTAATATCTTTGTAAAACGGTGCATTATCGCCAACATATTGTAGCGCCCCCCAGAGGCGCCACCGCAGAAGGACTCGGGAGTCAGGAGCCCAGGAAATTGCGCGTTTATTCGGTGGTCCGAGCAAGCAAACAAGTCTTTAAAAAGACAGCTATTCACATTTTTGGCTGCGCAGTTACAATATACATCCCGATGCTTGTGCTGTGGAACTATTCTTACATTGTAAATGTTGTCAGATTTCCATGGAAACAGGTCCCAGGATGGCGCCCATTGCTGGAAATGTCTCATTTGTTATGATATTTAAACATGTATAGACTGGGCTAGGCTTTCATTTATGTAAGAATGGCGAAAAGACGGAATGCGGTAGAGATGCTTTGGATTCGTAGATTCAGAAGAATCACTGTCCCCGTTTCTCATGGTGCTTCATCATTACATTAATGTCAAAAATTCATGTACAGTTTATTCCTTGCGTTTTCTGCTTGGTGTGTATGCAGTGGTCTGCTTGAACATTGTTCGTGTGTTCTTTCGCTGAGATTTCCTTAGCTGTCAATGAACTCCTGATCTGGGTGGTGCCTCCCATTGTTCACAGTGGGTTTAAGGCTAGGGTTAGGGTTATGATGTACAGTGCTTTTATGCAGGGATGTTCTGTCTGGCCTTTGCGGTCATTAGCACTGTAAGAAATACGAACAGAATATATCTCTCCGGCGGAAAGAATTTAGAAGGGGACAAAATGTGGTCAGATGCCATGGGCCACTGTGCGTGCAAGTGGAGCTAGTGCTCGCAATTGCAATACAAGTTTTAACAACTTTTTTTTGTGTTATAATCCAACTGAATTTTCTGGTGTATAGTGCTTGGCATTATTTGAATTTGGATTACTGCTCAGTACTTAAAATGCCACTAGCTTGAGCTGCTCTGCTGAATTTAGGCTGTTGGTGCTCCCTGCTGTACCCCTTCCCTGTTGTCAATGTGGATAAATGGAAATTGACTAAAAGACAGAAGTTCCCAGAATCGGAGAGCATAACTATTACGATTTTTAAAGAGAAGTTAAGACAGGTTCAGAGCCCTGCCCGTGCTGTTTATTTCAACCACACACCTAATGCCTTCGCCGTATATCTTTCGAAGACTGACCTCTAGGAAATTCCTACCTATTTTGAAGGCAGCTCATCCTTGGGGGTGACAGAAACAAATAAAGAAGTACCTGTATTATACAGATTGTAGCGAAATATACAAAAGGTTTCTTGTTCATTGCCTTAAAGCTATGTGGACGGTGGTTAAAAGTCTCACATAAAAAATCTTTTCTTTCCATTTTATTAGTGGGTTTGGCATCGAACTGCACTAGAAACATTTGTAAAAAACAAACAGCTGGTAAAGGATAAAGGTCTTGAATAACTTTTTCAGGTCTTCAGCAGGGTAGAAGTTAAGGGCAGGTCTGGCAGCTGAGTCACAGAGCAGTGAAGCGTGCAGTGTTTCTCCAGGTCTTTACAGACTTGAGGGGCATTGATCTCCCATTAGTCAGAACTAGAGATAAAGGTGCTGAGTACTCTGCTGTGGAGCCCATTCCCTACTTTTAACATATTGCCATTTTTCCCTAGAAGGAAACCCTTAATGGTGACTGGTTCATTTGTCCTATTTTAGTGTAGCTGAAATCTAATACCATATCGATTAAATAATTAATGTAGGTTTTTGTTAGTGTGCCTAAATTACAGAGGTGAGACTGGAAGAGGATGCGAACCCATTTTCTTACACCGCACTAGGCCTTGACAGGAGGTGTAAATCAAAGGACCTTTCATCTCCGGCCCAGCAGGGCACCAACTCAACTCCTTGGTTACTCCTGTAGTCACTTCCAAGCCAGTGGTCATGAACTACACGGCAGAAGAGTTTGGTTTCGTTCTAATGCTTTGCTCACTGGCATCGGAATTGCTGTTAAATGACTTTTTTATCTTTGTTGGAAAAAGTCTTGTGTTTCCTTTCGTGTAAGCTTGTGCTCTTGTGAAAAAAGATCCTCTTGTTCTGCTAGAATCCTGCAATCCCATGCCAGCGTGTGAAGTAATGGTGCAGAAAATAACAATTCTCCTATTGTTGGGCGCTCCAGTTATGCCTTCTAAATTCTGTGGCTGAACCAGTGATATTAGCCTGTTTGCTATAACCCCTTTGTGGTAGGCTTTTGTTGCTTGTGGGAATGGGATTTAGCATGATTTATTCTGTTTTACAAATTGTCCCTATTATATGTATTTGTTACAGTGTTTTGTTGTCTGCAGTGTAAAGCTGTAGTTATTAAACTTGTAAATTAGAGTCGAAGCTTATATATTTAGTTCTAAAAGCAAGTCTTTTTTCATGCGTTTAAACATTCAAATTTAGACACTGAACCGCACGTTCCGTTTTCCTTAATAGGAACAGTGCATTGTTTTATTATTATACAATTATATAAATGTTCTGCAAATGAACATTGCTTCTTCCTTTTTTCCTGAACTCCAGCGAACCCTATTAGTTGACCCACCATCTAAGTAATGTTGTCCCAGCAGCAGGGCTGATCTCACATAATGTTGTGTGAATGTATCATCTAGTCAAACCTCGGTCAAGAAGAAATGTGCAGCTTCCAGTCAATGTCAAATGAACTGTCCTCTCACCAGCTCTCTACTCTGCCTCTGTGTGATTGCCCATAACATAGGGGCATGTCCCACCTTTGTTTTTGCTGACATCAGGGCTTGCGAAGTTTATACAGTACTGACGGGTGACATGTCAGCAGTCATAATGCATGTGACAAGAAGGAAGTGTAAATCATTCTTTCGCAAGTGAACCATTTCGGTATCTTAGTAACACTCCTGTCTTCTACTGTTATTTCAGTCAATCGATCAAAGCACAATATCATATTTGAAATTCTACTGAATTCTGTGGTGCCCGTTTCTGAAATTTAAATGGCCTCATGTGCATACGTCTACACATGTATGAAGACGCAAAATGTTAGTTTGCATTTGGTGTAAATTTAGATATCTTCCTTTTGACTTATAAAACCCTTCAGCTTTTGGACTGTCAGCATTACAAACTAGAAACATATCCTGAGCTTAAGCTTGTTAATTTTCCCAAACCCAGTTTCGACTCAGTTGTCCTCGACAACCCCCAGGTCTGTTCAGGTGCTGGACACAGTGCAGACTGGTCTAATACACGCCCTGTCACACCAGCTGCTATTTACAGCACTGCAGGTCAAATAGAAACTGACAGAATGCAGGTTAGTAGATGCTTGTCCAATCTTCAGCCAATATGCTTAGCCAGCTTGGCTATCGCATTGGTCAGATATTACCTGTTACCTGGAATAAAGTAAGAGTCAAAGGCTCTCCTTTTGTTGAAGGGAAATAAATGTGGACCTCCCACAAACTTTATAGGCAGGGAGAGGCTGGAGATAAACCCAGGTAGACAGTAATAGGAACACTTCACTGTCTGCCTTTCTTTGCATACAAGACATAACTGTGGTGACGATGTTGGTATAGATAAGTCCTGAGGAAGGTGTACAGGCAATGTGTTTAAGTGATGAGAAGACTTCTCTGACTTTGCTGTAGAAGGGCGGTCCAGATGCTCACCTAGGTGGCTGATGGTTACGATAACATGCAGACCCAGGGCAGTGAATTTTTGCTGTGCAGATGATGACCTGGAAGGCTTGCAGCCCTCAGGAGAACACATTATAGAGGAGGAGAGCTTTTTAACTGACATGTGATTCAGTTCCTGTGATCAGACCAGAGCTGTGGTTTTGTGGTAAAAGCACCTCTGGGATATCGAGAGTTTTTGATTCAACTGTGCTGTTTTCCTCACTCAAGTTTCCCTGTGGACTAGCATCTGGGGGAATGTTATTTGATGTTATTTGATCACAAATTATTTGTAAAATGTACATTGTGGAGCTGAGGCAGACAAGCTGCGCAACATTTTTTTTCCTGCAAAACATGTAGGGAAAAACATGCTAACAAAATATATGACTTTCTGAAAGATTAATGAAATGGATGCATTCTGGACAGGTGGGTGTTGGCCCACAAGGTGTGATATAGTCCTTTATGGAAAATGTTAAGTATATTTTTTAAATCAAAATTAACCATAATGCCCCTCCTAGTCATGTGTGCTGAAAGAATGACACAGTCAAACACATTTTCAAGCCAATAAAGTTAAACCTATTAAACCTATTGTTTACCAACATAGTGCACTGATAGTGTAATTCTGCCTTGTTAGAACCAAAGCTCAAAGCTTTAAGACCTTGAAATATTCCCCCAAAACCCTGAGTCATGAGTAAGAAGTTAATCTTATGGTTCTCATGTATTTTGAATGTTAGCACTCGACCACATGAGGAAACAGTGGATAATCCTTTGCCCCAAGGCCTTTATCCCAAACTGTGTTTCTCATCAGCATTTCAAGCCTGAGTTGTCTGGTAATAATGGATGCTATTAAAATACTGAGTACAAAATAATGTTTTATTAATGGACTGCGTAATATTTTCTGGATTCATGAATTGACCTTTAAACTAGTATCTGGTCAATATACACCCAAAATTATTCAAAAATTAGTTCAACTTAACTGAAGCAAATTATATAAAATTCACAGCTCAAAATATTTAAATAAAACCAGGGAAAAATTTTTTCACAGGCCTCTACAATGTCTTTTGAATGTTCGTAACAATAGGTTATAAGTTATGATCCGAACATTACTATAGGGAGTGATTGTACTGACATTTTATTAAACTGCAGTGCCATTTGATTTTTCTTTTTGTTTCACAGATTTTTTTTCTGTGCTTTGGAAACACTTTGTAGCATGACCTGTGAGTTTACTGGCCTGGGAATCTGGGTGTGTGTGGTTTGGATCTTACAGGCAAACTGTGTTCCTACATGCATCAGCCATAGACTTTTGTTGCCTTTTGTTCTCAAAAAAACTCACTTTCCCAATAGATGAACGTGAACTAAAATAAGCTCAATAACTGTTAACTGTGTCTGATCCATTTGTCAATGTTCAGCTGCACTGAGCAAACATGAAATTGTAATACCTGGTCAGTGTGTAAATTTAGTTAAAAAAGCTTCCTTACTAAAAAGTTAAAAGACTTATTGAAAGACTTAAATATGAAAGTGTGCTTGTAAGGTTACTTTAAACCGCTTCGATTTTGTTTAGCTTTAACTTTGGCATGCGGCAGCGTTAAAATAACCGACTTAAAACATACATGGCCGGTTGTTATTTGCTAGAGGTAAATTTATACATTTTCAGATAGGAACGGGAGCATCGTACATATATAAATGCCACATAATGTGTAATGGAAGTTACAGTGTTTAATAAACCGAATCAGGGTAATGAATAACTTCTCTGCACCATTGCAGTTTTATCTGGCTCTTGTTATACGGTATGTGTTTTCAGTCTTGTTTCACTTTTCATGGTTCATTGAAACCTAATGACCCTGTTGGACAGAAAACTCAAATCTACTGGAGTTCACACACAAGTGCTGGCCTAGTTTAGGTTTTAAGGAAGTTTTCTACTGCTATTACAGTCAATTATATACACAATTATACCATTTACGTGTCAACATATAAGACAAGCAATACAGCTGTTTGTGGAACACACCCAGTGCACTGTTGCTAGGCATCTACAACTAACTGTATATGAATCATCATTGCAGTTCAGGCCACTGTAATATTTTTACACTGAAATGCCTGCTCTCGCAGAAATCCGGTGTGTGCTTTGAGCCCTTGGACCCACTGAGTGTGTGAAATATGACCAAGCACATGCTGTGCAGTGCTTCATCGCCTGCTTTTGTAGTCCAGAAGACCTGGTCAAGTACCATATTTTTCGTAGCTCCACAAACGCACGTTTTAGTGCGTTTTTTCAGTGTAACCGCACTTTATTAGTTTAGCAGCAGGGGTGTTCGATGGATGTCATTTTGGGAAAACCCTGTTTTTTTTTTAACTTAATACTGTGAGGGAATTAAACCGCCAAGAACTTAAACAAACACCTTTATCGATTGTCTCGGTACAGCAGTTACCTGGGGGAAATCTGACCAGATGCGTTTCTACCCCCGGAAAAGGGGCTCAAGAGTTTATATCGGGGACGGCTTATGGACAAGGCTGAGGGTGAAGAAACTTACAGAGAACTTACAGAAACTGAGGGATTTGTATGTAAATCAGGCAACAAATTCTCTGTACAATGAAGGGTTCATGTGTAAAACAGGTAACAAGTTTTCCTAGTACTAAGGGGTCAGTATGCAAAAAAAGGTCATCATATTCACGCAGGATAAAGGAAATTGTCATGTGTGTGTTGCAGTGTGTTAAGCACAGTAGAAGTATAATTTTCTCTTCCATAATACAAACTGACAGTGGTCATTTGTGCATGTTGGATATTTTTAATTGAGGTAATAAGAGCACATTGCTGCCATTTACAAATAAAAGTTGTCTCACAAACATGCACGCACACACGTACACCGCTTATTCGCAAATGGCCAGACTAGGTGACTAGACAGTTGAGTGCATCACATAATATTTTATTTTACAAGAAATAATAAATGTTGATTATTATTCTTTTCATTTTTATTTTACAAAAAATATATACGTATTTTCAAAAATGTAAAAAATTGAAGAAAAAAAAACTTTAAAAATGAAGAAAAAAATCACACACAGGTGTATTCAATAGCCTACCCCTAAAGCACTAGTGTACAATTACAGTGCAATGTTTTATCAATTTTGTTGTTAAACTACTGTACATGTGTCAATTTCATTGTCTTATTTTGTTATATTATGCTGTGTTTTATATAAAAAGTAATTAATTTATATATATAAAGTGTGAAAATGATTTTGAAATCACTGAATATTTTGTTGTTCAAACACATCAGCTACCCATTTATTACTGGGAAGCCAAAAATCCCATTTAAACTACTTCCTTCCTTTATTGTGCACTTTATGGTCTTGTAATAAAGCCATGGCTGAGTGTGCAAGAGTTACTTTGCTACCCCCCCTTACGTCCACAGAATGTCACAGAAAGAGAAGCTCCAATACCTAAAGGACTTCCACAAAGACACCCTGAAGCCCTCTCCAGGAAAGAGCCCAGGCACCCGTCCTGAGGATGAGGCTGAAGGCAAAGCACCGCAGAGGGAGAAATGGGCCAGCAAGCTCGACTTTGTGCTCTCAGTTGCAGGTGGCTTTGTGGGTTTGGGCAACGTGTGGCGTTTCCCGTACCTCTGCTACAAGAACGGTGGAGGTCAGTGTGACGCTCATTTATATAATAAATAAGGGGATGTGTAAAAATGCATATTAAGAAACTATGAACGTAATTATTTGGTTATGTAAGTTTTTTGAAAAATATACCTCTGCTCTCATCACAGGTGCCTTCTTAATTCCATACTTCATATTTTTGTTCGGAGGAGGCCTGCCTGTATTCTTCCTAGAGGTGGCTCTAGGCCAATTCACCTCTGAGGGGGGGATCACCTGTTGGGAGAAACTATGTCCCATTTTCACTGGTAAGTTCTAGCATGTCTGCAAGTCCTTCGGACCATGGCGTCCTACTATATAAATGACGGCCATTTGTTGAGACACACAAGCAGATGAAATTTGCCTGGTTGGTCAGTCCAGATAAACAGCACCTGCAGGCTGAAAAAAAATAGATGTTTGTAAAATAAAATTAAGCGTCACTTGAAGGTGGCCTTTCATGTCAGCTGTCTTTCGGTCCTCATAGAAAGCGCTTGTGAAGGGAATCGGAGGCGTAATTGCCAGAAAAACACTGTATGGCTTGTCAGACTGTCCAGCTGATATTGAAACATATGAATTGCAGTGATACACGCGTGTCTTTGTGAGCACACCTTTGAACTGTAAATAGATTCAGGACAAAAATGTGCCTTTGTAACAGACAAAGAGCACAGTATATGCTAGATCATCTTAAGAGTGTTAAATGCATAACATGTTTGTGGATGCTCTGTATGATGATTTTGGGACTGATGGTGTTGTTAGGTTTCTAAGTGTTTGCATCCACCCTTGGGAGAGGCACAGCGATATGTTCCTATTATGGTAGTGTAGCTGCACTTAAAGCCAGTAAACAAAGTCCAGTTTTGTGTTAACTGTTCATTGCCTTCCCCATATACATCAATGAGGTTTCCTAGTGCCTTGTATCCCTAACATTTCCAGCATCACCATGCTGCTCTTGGAAGAAAGAAAGTATATTCATGACTATCTCTCACATGCAGACAAAGCACTCAAGATTTAGGGATGCCCAGAGTGTACCGATTTTTTGTTGCCATGGCAGCATGGCAAGAACACCGGAGGGAAATGCCAAGCCTGAGATCTGAGGCAGAGACGAGCATCATACCAAGCAACGGCTGCTATGCTGACCTTATAAAAAAAAAAAAAAGAAAACTCTTACCACTCTGTTGACAGAAGAATGAGATGAGGCAAAATGTAACCTGGTTTGTGACCCCAAAATGGTGCCATTTCAAAATGCAATCGAGCAGGCAGTGAGGTGCTGGTGTTTTGTGTCCTTACAGTAACAAAGAGAGGTGGAAAATCACTAGGGCTCCAAAGTCTATTGGTGATAATTAAGTAGCGCTACCAGAGGGGCTCCGAATCTCATGCCTGTCAGCTCAGCAGTCATTCTACGGCAAGACAGGCTTGCACAGGTGGCAGGGGCTGTGGCCCGCAGACATGCCACTTGGCAGACCAGTCTTGTCCCATTGTCCTCCCTTGTGGATCATTGTCATCCGATCTGTGGCACCTGCCACTGCATCTCACACCCACAGCTGAGACCTGAAGGCGCTAGTGACGCAGTAGGGTCTGTGTTGCCATGGTGGAGAATGAAGCAGGACAGGAGGAGGTCTAAGCTCCCTACAGCGAAACTCTATCCAATACAATAATGAAGGTTTAAACGATGGCTGTTTACTTACTTCTTTAAAATTCTTCCCCTTAATTGTCCACACAGTCTCCCACTGTTACTGTCTAGCATCGGAAAACAGAATAATGCATGCAGTAATACTGGAAGAGATGTAACTGAGCTAAAGGGAATGATTATATTGCCATTTCCAGTGTTCAGTTAGATAAAGATAAGTTTAAAAAAATATTAATTTTAATTTATGTTTTTTTTTTTTTTTAACCTTGCAGGTATTGGGTATGCCTCTATTGTGATTGTGTCCTTGCTGAATGTGTACTACATTGTGATCCTGGCATGGGGGCTGTACTACCTGCTCCAGTGCTTCCAGACTGAGCTACCCTGGGCCAAGTGCAACCGGGCTTGGAACACAGAGAGCTGTGTTGAGGACACTGCGCGCAGGAACAAGAGTCTGTGGCTGGCTATCAATGCAACCAACTTTACTTCTCCTGTCACTGAATTCTGGGAGTAAGTAACAGATTTACACTGTTTTTTTTTTTTTTTTACCTGCATAGGCCCGCGCAGATCTTGGAAGGCCTGGAATGAAAACTTCCAGTCTTGATGTAGTGTTCAGGCTGTCCTTTTTTCTCAGGTGTAAATTGGATGTTAGGATGACATCAGTGCTGTATCAAAATGTATTCATGTTAAATGGTTTTCTATCTATGTGCAAAGCACCCATTCTTGTCACTCCAGTATAATAACAAAATAGTAAATATTTTAAATGCAACTAATTCTTGTATAGCACTCTGCTGAAGACCAGTTTATCACATTAAGCAAATATGTGCAAAGATATTATATACACTTTAATAACTGGAACATATAAGAAACATGACATTAGTCAGCTTCTTTAGTTGTAAGACATCATTTTTCATTAGACATGTCCTTTCTGGTGCAGAAGTGGACATCCGGTAGCAAAGGAGAGGAGAATAAAAAACATATTGATGGAGAAAATTAATATATTTGGTACCATGGTTTACAGTACACAGTCACAGTGCCCTACGGTGGCTGGCTGCCCATCGTCCCTGGGCTTAAATCTACCTAATCTGATTTAAAGCAGGTGACGACACACCTCTTAGTCAGTTGTCTTGGGACATCTCTAAAGATGTCACAAGAGTTTCCAAAATCCTCACAGATTGAATTACAACATTTTGTGCATTTTAGCATCCTGGGTTGTTTTTGAATCTTGGTTCCTCTCAGGATCTGTAAGATAACTGGCACCTAATAATCACAGAATGCTCAAAAATCACATTAAGTACAACTGGAGCATGGGCATTAATACTGAAGTCAGCTCTCAATTTAACATGAAACAATGTGAAGACTTAAAAACTGGTGTAATATGTTCATATTTCTTTGTTCTAATAACAATCTCTGCTGCAGCTTTTTGAATTAATTGTAGGGTGGATGTAGTATGATTTGACATATAGTATAGAATAAATGAACCTTATGGGTTTCACTGGGGCTCTGCTTTCATCGCTGCTCTGTTATTACATGGATCTGCTTGGTGTGAATCTCTGGGGCTTTGGTGGAGATTTGCTTCCTCTGGGCCTTTCTGTAGTGCACACTATTGCACTTGAGGAGGATTTGTTGAAAACAACAAGTGATGCTCAAGAGGTGCTGTTGTCATAGAAAGACCAGACAGGAAGCATGAACAGTTTAACACTGTCCTTAGAGAGATCTTGCAGCACTACTGTGTGTGATTTTTTTTTTTTTCTCCCCTTTACGGTTTACAGGCACAACGTCCTCAGCATCTCCAGCGGCATCGAGGAAGTGGGCAACCTCAAGTGGGACCTCGCTCTGTGCCTGCTGGCTGTCTGGGTCATCTGCTTCTTCTGCATTTGGAAAGGGGTGAAGTCAACAGGGAAGGTGTGCAAACCGACCAGAAGGCCAGCTTTTTCCTTTTGTGCAATCATAACATCCTTGTTACCTATAGCCACAGTGAAAACTGGCCAGCATTGAACTGCAGAGAGCAAACGGTGATATATAGGTCCATTTCACATCTGCTTTTATTATTTGATAGCACTCATGATAAATCATTTGAACATGCGATGGTTCACAGCTTCATTAAGCTATAATTCTGCTCAGCACATTATTTGCACTTTCTTTGCATGTGAGAGACAGTTCCGTATTGGCTAGTACATTACTGGCTGGTTATCGACCATCTGGCAAAGTTGCTGTAACTGCCATTGTAATGCTGCAGAGGATTTGTTGATAAATGTTGAAACAGTGAAAAATGTAAAAGGGACCAACAGGCAGCACTAACATTAAACTACTCATGCCCATGTCTGCCTGTTGTGTGGATTGTTTCTTCTTCAGACTAAAGAGTGTGCTTCTTAGACACAAACAGATTTCTCAGTAGTATTTTGAGTCATCCTGCTTACTGGTTGGTGACATCAGGGTCTCTTTAGAGAGGCGACAAAGTTCAGTGAAATGCTGTGAAAAAAATCAAGCTTCAGGACTGTTACTGGAGGGCAATGACACTGAGTCTCGAGGCTGTGGAGCACAAGCAAGCTAACAGGAACGGCCACATGTTATATAGAGAGCACAAGCCCACGCAGCTGTATGACTGCCACTGGCTTTTACTTGCATTTTGCATGTGGCGTCCAATGAGCTCTAGAGCTGTTGGTTTTGCACTTTGTCTTAAATACCTACTCATGCCTCATGAGTATGAACTGTTGGGAGTTCCTCACAGCTGCTGTCAGCTGGCCAGAACCAGTTATTGGAGTCAGTGGCGTTCGTGTCGGTCTCACCCAGGTTTTTCCTGGGTATTATTATCTGTACCATGTGAAGGGCTTTGTTTGCGTATTTGTTTTATCTTCTTTTTGCGTTCCTGTTTCCCTAATAATGGTGCTGCTTGTCTGGATGAGAATTTCTGAGAAAGAACATCTTTAAGGTCTGCAGTGAAATGGTAACCTTTCAACGCTATACTTTAAGGTTCTAGATTCTGACATTTTTCTAACTCAGGTCATTGCTTTGAATATTCTTGCAGCACTTGAAGCAGACTAGGATGCCTAAAATATAAGTGCTTCAAAATTGCTGAGTCAAAGCTCAAACCACTATGCCACCTGCTACCCTCTGTATTATTTAATATGCAGAAAATCTGTGTGTTTTTGTAAGCAGTAAATAGTACAACTGAAACTAATATTTCCACTCACAATATACTGCAGCATAACCGTGGCAGCTGATGGTTGTTATTCTGTTTATATTTTTTCCAGGTTGTCTACTTCACTGCAACTTTTCCCTTTGTGATGCTGTTTGTCCTCCTGATCCGTGGTGTTACTCTACCAGGTGCATCTGAAGGAATCAAGTTTTATTTGTACCCAGACCTGTCTCGACTGACCGACCCCGAGGTAGGAACTAGGTCCCCTCTTCTTCCCGTCCACTGTCTCTTATCGCTGTGGCACACAACTGTGTTGAACCTGACTCCTTTTTTTTTCACTTTAGGAAGCAGCATTCAGTGTTGCAAACCCAGACCTTTTAGTGCCATAGCTTCATTGTTAAACACACAAAGGTGTGGGCACTTATTCATTAATTCAATACCTGGCTAGAATGAATGTGGATGGTAAACATTACAGCTAATGCAACTGCACAGTTGGGGCTTTATTACATTTGTGAAGCAATGTGGTCTGACTGCATACTGTAAGCCAAATAAGTAAAATCACATATTTGTATTTCAATTTCTTAGAAAATCTTCTATGTAGCAGATCTTTTTATAGAGTGTAATTTAGGTGACATGGAACTAACCTACTTAGCTGGATACCTTTAAGTTCCATTGCAAATGGTAGTTCTCTTTTTGTAACTTATAATCTTTTTAGCTGGCTTTACCAGTTAACTACAAGCAATTTTCAAGTTTAAGTTTTCTTTTCTTCACATTAAATGAAGTAAACGAATGATATTCTGTAAAGAACCCAGGAAATTTCTGCTATGTCTCTGTGCCTCCTTTTTGATGGTGATACATACATTATAAAACATTTGTTTTTAAGAGTGACTCATCTCTTAGAAATACTGGGGTGAAATATTGGTTTGAAAGAACATGTGGTGGTGGACTTGATATGTAACCAGTATGTTGCTGATTCAAGTTGCAGGAGTGGCCCTGCTATTGAACATTTGAACAAAAAAGCTTAACCTTAATTGCCTGAGTAATGCCTTTGGTTGTATAAATTGGGGAAAAAAATCTGAAAAAATAGTAAAAATTATGTTGTCTGTTGATAATCATGTGCAGAAGACCGTTTACATGGAATCTCAGTACTCCAGTGTAAGCCCATCTCTGTATGCCTTTGAATCTGTCCCCCAGGTTTGGATAGATGCAGGAACTCAGATTTTCTTCTCTTATGCCATCTGTCTGGGAGCCATGACATCACTGGGGAGCTACAATAAGTACAAATACAACTGCTACAGGTGTGGCTCCTCACTGTGGGAATGGCTGGGTGGGGGGTTGCTGAGAAAGAGAGTGGAGGAGATGGGGATATAGGTTCCAGTTGTATTGATTAATAAACTCCATGACATATGTGTGACTTAGGGACTGTTTGCTGCTGGGAGGCCTGAACAGCGGAACCAGCTTTGTGTCTGGCTTCGCAATATTTTCCGTCCTGGGCTTCATGGCACAAGAGCAAGGGGTGGACATTGCTGATGTGGCAGAGTCAGGTACGACGGTGATGGCAGCAGTGATGGTGGGCACTGCTACCTCAAACAAACAAAAAAGCGCCGGGTAAATTTAATTTTTATAAAAAAAGATTAAAAACTATTCAAAAGATATAAATGGAGAAGCATAAAATACCATGAAATACAAAGACGTCTAAGACTCCGGAGGGATAGCTGAAGTAGGTCTAGTTGTTCATTTTTGAGAACCTTGACAGACTGACTGTATTAGGAGACAGCGTCAAGCCGTACACTGGAAATTTGGAACGCTCTTCCAGTTTGCACTACTTTGCAACCAGCAGTGAAGCATTGACGTTCAGATTTGACTGGAATGAACTTATTTTGTTACCTTTGCTCTACACTGAAATATGCAGTTGTCGCTGGATAAAATATGGAATGATAGAAAGAGAACATGACCAAGGATCTCATCCTGTACCACTCTTGCATGAAAATAAACTTATTGAATCGGTGTTTCTGTATGGAAGCACAGGGCATTTTGTTCAGCATCCAAAGCTTGGGGCTCTATAGAAAATGCCCTGTAACACTTGACTCCGTGAGCCGGTCCTCTCTATCCCATGGTTACTCTGGACAGTAACACAACATGCACTGTTATGTAAAATGCCTTCTCTTAAAACCTAGATATTTCAAAACCATTCAGTTGCGGTGGTTCTTTTAGTCAGGATGCGAATAATATGAGAACATTTCTGTCACTGATACGGTAAAAAATCCTGCCTTTATGTCTTTGCTCTGCCATGAGTAGGTATCTTGAGCTACTAAGACTTGGGGTCTTTTTCTAAATTGGGGCTCCAAGGGTTGGAAACTTATTAGCATGGATTGGAGATATCAGACAAGAATGAGAGTCTGCAGACTGGCTTTAGCTTGTCACTGGGGTTTAACTCGACTAACTGAAGAGGTTATAACTGCTCCCTGTACTCAGTTTTTCAACTGAGATTGACATTGTTCTGCCACAGAAGTGCATGTCCATGAAAACTGTGATATTTGAAATGTTTTTAAAAATTGGTTGCTGAGGATTTGTCAAAGAGAACGTAGGAGACAAGTCAGAAGAAAGGAAAAGGGGGCTTTAGCCTCTCCTAATGATCAACAAGGTATAAATTAAGGCCTTCTTCACCAGGAGGTGACAAACTCAGTTAAGACTCCCAGTAGTGTAGGGGTGTATGAATGTATGTGTATATGCACTGTTTAGCACATGAAAATTAAGGAGAATATCTATACTTGGTGTATTTAATGCAGTTTATACTAAAGTACAGTATAATGCTTTAAAACTATTGTTCTTTATAGGTCTTTATAGGTCACTAATAATTTAGTTGTCCCATATTAAACCTATTACTATTACTATTATTATTATTATTATTATTATTATACAAAGACCTGCACTTTAGGAAATTAAATGTAAAAAATGTTTTTCCTGCACATATTCTGAAGCAGCTACTAAGAGGTAGGCAGTTAAAAGGGTTAGCCGGCAAGAAAGGTGGATAAAGTAACTTTAGAAGTGATTGAGGATGTTTTGCAGATGGTGTTTGCTAACCCGTCTGTTTGCTAGCCCTTAGATGTTTGGACATTTACCATTTTCATATTTCACTGCTTATTTGAATTTCTGATAAAACAGCTTTTTGGTTCTTTTTCCTGTCTTGTTTTAAACATGGAATTTACATCTTTTTGCTAAATTTCTGGCATGCCAATGTGGTGGCTGAACTTTGAAACATGAGAGGACATTATTTTACATTTGTTTTTAGGCATAGTGTTAATAATATATTTAAAATCACTGGTGTATGTGTTTTCACTTACCATTTCAAAATTGCAGTTACACTGTGAGCAAGCTGGAGTCGAAGGTAATCCTGAGAGAAATACTTATGCATACCGAGTAGATAGTGTCTTCATGGCTTGGCTTGTGTGGACATTGACCTGCAGTGGAGTCGGGACACAGGTCAGGCCTGAATAGGTCTGCATTGCTCACTCTCTCTATTCCCACTTCCCCAACCCTCTCTGCTTTCTCCTGTTAGGACCCGGCCTGGCCTTCATTGCCTATCCTAAAGCTGTGTCCATGATGCCATTGCCTATATTTTGGGCCATTCTTTTCTTCATCATGCTTCTGCTTTTGGGCCTTGACAGTCAGGTGAGGACATGTCAAATTTATTTCTTCCCTCTCTGTTGTCTGCAATTTGAAAATATGTAATTTGCTCATAAATGTAAAGAAAGTTGGGTACTTGGAAGGATGTGTTGATATTTTGAGACAGGGACATTACTTTTCTTAAAAATGCTTTCTATTTTTATTTATTTAATACCTGTCTCACAGGAATTCTGGTGACCAGCTTCTCTTTAGACCTAAGTAAATTCATTTCTAGTCTACTGTCGGGCTGGTCAACTTTTGCTTGATATATGTTATTTAGTCACTTTTGAGAGTTCTATGAACTGTCAGCATGCTGGACTCTGACCTCTCTGCTCTGTGTCTGCAGTTTGTTGAAGTGGAAGGACAGATCACATCCCTTGTCGATCTCTATCCATCCTTCCTAAGGAAGGGCTACCGGAGGGAAATCTTCATAGCTATAGTGTGTATTTTGAGCTATTTTCTGGGACTTACCATGGTAACTAAAGTAAGTACTTCAGCTAATAAAATGCCATTGCTTTTTGGAGAAAACACATAATGTTCATTCAAAAGAACTATTTATGGTCAGTGTAATAACTGATGGCTGATTCTCATTTTGCAAGGATCCTGAAAATGTGTTCAAATGTTATCTTGAATGCAAAGCTACGGTATCAGTTAAGCTCTGTGTGTGTGTGTGGGGGGGGGTGTCTGATGTTGGCAGATTTATAACCATAACAATACCAGGACAGCAGGCAAAATGGTCTGCTAATATTTGCTTATCCTTTCCTCAAACTATTTCAGATATTTAAGAACTATGATGATATATGTTTAATGTAAAATTTAAAGATTAAATAATAAGTTGATTTGTAAGGCTATCTTTGACTGAAATGGCCACCACTGCTGTGTAGATCAATGGGAAGCCATTCCAGTTCATGAGTATGAGTCTAAGGAAAATAAAATTGTATGGCTGATGTTAAGCTCCATACCAGATCTATTGCCCACTGCAGTCAACATCATGGAAAAACCAGTTGTAGGTTATCTTTTGGTATTTGTGTGAAGGTTTGCCAGCAGATTGCTCTCACTGCTCTTACTGTAAAACTTGGAGCTACTGAGCATGTCCACAAACACTCAGGCACTTTCATGCCCACACTGCCTCTCTGAATGGCATGTTGGGAATGCCATCTGTCTGGCATTAGCCACCTTCTTCTCCTGCCATTCACGTGTGGCTCCACCCACTGCTCCTCATTACAACTGTAAAGCAGTTAGTCCACAGCAACCTTTCTTCCTGACCTTTCTAAGCCTCCATTAAAAAATATTAGACACTTTTGAGTGTTCGACTGTGATCACTAACTCATTTAACCTTTTCTTCTCACAGGGTGGCATGTACGTGTTTCAGCTCTTTGATTACTATGCAGCCAGTGGTGTGTGCCTTCTATGGGTTGCATTCTTTGAATGTGTAGCTGTAGCCTGGGTTTATGGTGAGTTATTTAAAAATGTCTTCACATCATTTAAGATATCATTTTCCACCATATTACTTTATTTATTTTAAATTGACCAGAATAGACGCACCTCAACACAAAGTGTCAAGTATAGCCAACTGTCCAAATCAACAGTTTTAAGCTCTCCACTCATCATCTCTGTCTATAAAACCTGTTTATTAAAATCCAACAATGAATAGCTAAAAGCCATCATATACAGAGTATGTGCCACATTACTTTATATGCCAGTTTTTATGCCCTAAAGAATACATTTTGCATATGAAATGTGTATCTTTAGGATTTTTTTTTGCCCATTATGTATGGAATGGGTTGGACTTTAGTGGTGTCTCTGTGATACAAAACTGTGAAGGATAATAATATTAAATATTCACCAGTGAAGATGTACTTTTATATAGCTTTGATAACTTAAGACAATTTCTCCTCTTCAAAGCCCAGTTTAAAAATTTTACTTATTAATATTTAAATATCTCTTCAAGGAGCTATACAACAGCCACTGGGTAAATAATTGCAAGTATCTTTATGCTGCAAGTTGCTTTGGAGTACACAAATACAGTGAACACTGGAATTCAGTTGAATTAATCCGCTCACTGTTCCATTTGGTTGTGCTTTACTAATGTCTGGAAATGCAGGTGATGTTCAGGAAACAATTTTTTTGAAAAGTGAACAAAATACAATTCAAAATAAAATAAACTGAATATTGTAACTATTCTCAAAAATTTGTAATGGAAATATCCGTAACACAAGACAGTGTACATATTCTGTCGGACCAAGGTGTCATCCTGATTCTTCACAGCCCCTTGAATGTACGAACATTCAGTACCAAGAATCTCAGGGAGAGCTCCACCTACAGTGCCACACTGCTTGCAGGACATGTGAGACTGGTGTTCCACACATCTCCATCACATTTGAACACAGCATTTTTCCTATAACTGCAGTTACAAGGTGACTGTCTTGACTTTAGGCCTAAACCCGCTATTGTGGTCGCTCCCTGTAGTGTTGCCTTGACTTTCAGTGGCAAAAGGTTGTCAGACAATGATCTGAATGTGAAAGCTTCGCAGATCGTAAGGATCCTGCCAGCTTGTGACAGGTGCAGTGGGGCACAGTGAACTCCTGCAGTTAAGTGCTATTCTCAGACACATAAATCAACACCTGGCCTCAGTCAAGAGCCAGCAGAATGCATAGTGTATATAGCATTTTAAAACACCAGGAGAAGCAAGCATATATTTTTTTCTTAAGGAATAACAAAAGTTGTAACCAGAACTGTGGCACTATTAAGTTTTTAGTTTTGTTTATTTTTAGTAGGAGTTTATTAATGTCTGTCTGTTGCTAAGCAATCGAGCTATTTACCTACTACCTGCACTCATGCTGATAAAGCATGCCCAAATGGAATAGCAGTAGGACAGCTCATTTCCGCAGTCTTGACAGCTCATGTCTTGTGTTTGTAAGGGTTGGGGATCTATGACAAACATTGCACTTTTTTATGGGATGAATAGATCAACATCCATGATTGAAGAGAAGCAGTCATTGCTGAGATTTTTATTTAACCTAGCCTATGAATAAAGTAAGAGATATAAGTATTGTTTTTATTTACTGTGATTTACTGCTAAAAGTAAAATGAAAGTACTGTTAGCTGGAAACATTGGATAGCTGGATATTAGTATTTATCTGAACAACAAGAGATGGCGAGAAGCAATACCAAAAAAATTGCTCCATCTGCTACACACTGAACGCCCACTACATTAAAACCACTGACAGGTGAAGCAAATAACATTGTCTCATTGCAATGACACCTGTCAAGGGGTGGGGGGTATATTAGGCAGCAAGTGAACAGTTGGTTCTTGAAGCTGATGTGTTGGAAGCAGGAAGAATGGGCAAGTGTAAGGATCTGAGCGACTTTGACAAGGGCCAAATTGTGGTGGCTCAACGACTGGGTCATAGCATCTCCAAAACAGCAGGTCCTGTGGGCTGTTCCTGCTATGCAGTGGTTAGTACCTACAGTACCAAAAGTGGTTCAAGGAAGGACAACCAATGAACTGGTGACAGGGTCATGGGTGTCCAGAGTTCATTGATGCGTGTGGGGAGCAAAGACTATTTCATCTGGTCTGATCCCACAGAAGAACCAATTCCTGAAAACTTTAATGCTGGCCATGATAGAAAGGTGTCAGAATACCCAGTGCATCACAACTTGCTGCATATGGGGCTGTGTTGTCACAGACCAGTCAAGAGTGCCCATGCTGACCCCTGTTCAACACCAAAAAGGCCCACATTTGGTACGTGAGCATCACAACTGGACCGTGGAGCAATGGAAGAAGGTGACCTGGTGTGATGAATCATGTTTTCTTTTAGATCATGTAGACGGCCATGTGTGTTGTTTAGCTGGGGAAGAAATGGCAGCAGGATGCACTATGGGAAGAAGGCAAGCCGGCGGAGGCAGTGTGATGCTCTGGGCAATGTTTTGCTGGGTAACCTTGGGTCCTGGCATTCACGTGGATGTTACTTTGACTCGTACCACCTACCAAACTTTGCTGCAGACCATGTACACCCCTTTATGGCAACAGTATTCCCTGATGGCAGTGGCCCTGCCACACTGAAAAAATTGTTCAGGAATGGTTTGAAAAACATGCAAAAGAACTCAAGGTGTTGTCTTGGCCTCCAAATTCCCTAGATCTCACTCCGATTGAGCATCTGTGGGATGTGCTGGCAAAACAAAGTCCGATCTGCTGCTAACTTCTTGACGCCAGATACCACAGGACACCTTCATAGGTCTTGCGGATTCCATGCTTTGATGGGTCAAAGTTGTTTTCGTGGCACGAGGGGGACCTACACAATATTAGGCAGATAGTTTTAATGTTGTGGCTGATTGGTGTATAAATTTCACTTTGGCTGACCCTGTTGCCACATGGTAACCATATATTACTGACTGTTTGGGAGCGAATTGGCAATTGAACTTTATTTAATAAAATTTACAGAACATTTTGCTTATGGTTCCATTTGAGTTGCTTATTATTTTCAATGAAAGAGGGTTCTGGTGGTGCTGAAAAGAAAAAGTGAAGGAACATGGATTTAGAAAGTGAATGGTACTGTAGTTTTTCTTATTTCTATATAAATGTTCATGTAGGAAAATATAACAAAGCCTTATTATATAATTGTATAAAAAGTAGAAATATTATATATATATATATAAACATTGCAACTTTACCCTTTAATTAGGCGCTGATAATTTCTATGATGCAATTGAAGACATGATTGGCTACAAACCCAATCGTTGGATGAAGCTGAGCTGGACTGTCGTCACTCCTGTTCTTTGTGTGGTGAGTTCCCTGGACCTTGACATTGACTTTGTACTGTACTTCTCAGACCTGGCTGTAGTCTTTGGGTGCCAGTGGCATCAGCTCCCTTCAAATTGTAGGTTAAATTGCACATTTATGTTGATTTAGACATAGGTCCTATTTAAATCAGTATGAAATGCAGAGCCTCTGCAATGCCTTTTACAAATTTCACTAATAATCATTTGCCTGGTAATGATGAAATTGTGTCAATTCCAACCATTCTTTCTAAAGAGATGCTGTTGAGTCCCCTCCACTGCTCTCTGGTTTTATAATTAGACCAAATGACATAAATTTAACAATTTAATTGTTACATTGACACCTTTTCAAAAGATGGATGGTGATTCCAATGTGATCTGCTTTTATTGGACTTCTATTATTTTGCTGATAGTCTGCTTTTTGTTTCCATGACAACCTGCTTTTATGGCCATCAGCAGTGCAGCGCAATGCCAGCAGGTCTCTATTCTTTTCTGAGTATTTTTATTTAAGAGAATGTAAAAAGGCTTTGTTCAGTTCATGTATGAACCTCTTGAAGCTTGACAGGTAATTTTGAAAATCGGTGCCATCATGGACAAAACTTCAGAGGAAGGAGGATTGCTAATGTAACCATGTTTGGCTGCTCCTCTGATCCATGCCCGAAAGTGCTTTATTATGAGTAATGCTAAAAGTACTGCTATATGGTATGTTAGGACAGGGGACATGCAATACTTTCAGACAGTATCCAATCCCACAATTTAAACAATTTCTTTTTTTTCCTTGATGAACTTGAAGCAGCAGTTGGGTGTTTGGTGTTTTGTTTTTGCCATTGACATTTGCATTTCTTTTGTCCACTTTATTACTGTGCCTCATTCACTTCCATAGGGGTGCTTTGTCTTCTCATTGGTCAAGTACAAGCCACTGACGTACAACAAAACCTACCAGTACCCAGATTGGTCCATTGGTTTGGGCTGGGCCCTAGCACTGGCCTCCATGGTCTGTATCCCCATGGTGGTCGTCATCAAGATCATCCGCTCGGATGGCCCCCTGATCGAGGTGAACTGAAAACCTGTGCCTGTGGATGTTCCCCTCTGTTCTCCTCAAAATGCCAGCTAATAATTTAATTCTCTTCCTCTCCCCTCCATGCCTGCTGCCCCAGCGCATCAAAGCAGTGGCTGCACCAATGAGGGGTTGGGGAGGCTCCGGTCCTGCCATTTACCAGACCAAGGGTAGTAAGTTGACTATTCCTTTGGATCTGAATGGAAACAGTGGCCTGAAGAAGCCCACCCACACCATTGTGGAGACAGTGATGTGATCGCTCTCTATGAGAGGAGGAAAAAACAACCTGCTCGCTATGTTATTGTCTACTTGCTCATTTTGAATAGCTGTTAGGACCAGGTTTACATTGGTATATATCTGCACTAGTCATTTTAATGTTTTCTACAAAAGACTTTGCTTTTTGTTTATATTCCTGATGTTTTTAATCAGTATTATTATACTGCTATTATTAATGCTTCTTTTGGTGTAGCTAGGGGGACTATTGATCTCAGCCACGTGGCAGTATTGTCAAATAGGGTATATTGCTCTTTTATTTTTCTTATGTTGTGTAGACAATGGACAAACTTTTTTTTTTCCTTGGGGCAGGAACAAGGAAAAGATAAATATTTAACAATAAGAGCTAATTGTATAATTGTGCTTGAAAGTAAGTGTGTTCAGGAAAAAAGACCCAGCATATCTCAAACATGTCTTCTTGTCATAGTACCAGTACCTTCATCTGGTGAGGTTGTGAGTTCTCTTGTTGTTTGGTGCTCATAGTGACATACAGGTTAATGTACTTCCAGTGGCCGAGCCAGGGCACGCGCTCCCATAGGGTATAGATCTACCTGTCTTATGGGATCCAGAATGTTCTGTGTATAATAGCAGTAGTGTGCTGTAGATGCTGATGTAAAGGGCAGGTAGGGATGTTCCACAGTGCTGCAGACTTCAGCCCCGCTTTATCATCCTCAGACTTTTGTTGCTCCACAAGGTTTATTTTGGTTTACCCTCTGTTGGTGACCAGTAGGAAAAGTGACTCAGTCAATGCTTCCCTGTACACTCCTTTTTCAGAGTGAACCCCTGAATCTCTGTCCTTGTTTCTGTCTATTTTGCTGTCTGTTATCCTGTTTTACCTCCACAGTCCTGAACCAAAATATTTTAGTTTTTGAATTTACTGCCTTTAAAATGAATGGATATAAACATTGAAAGGTATAAGCTACTCTGTCTGGTGCAAATATACAAACGTACCAATGAGCAGACCAAAGACCATCAGGACAATTTTGCCTAAAATCTACAGTTACTTTATTAGAAAACTTCTAAATATGACTTGCATTTTTATCAGTTATTGGTTATGAGTTTAATATTTGTTTTATTCATATCTAATTTCAGAGCAGAGCAGTTTATGTCTCGAGCAAAAACCTTTCTGCTCATTTTTAACAATTGAACCCATAATACATTTTTATTCCCCAAAATTGTAAAATCTAATATTTTTACAGTTTAATTAGTCTTTTTTTAAATTGTTAAAGTCAAGACTATAGAAAATATATAAGGAAACACTTTACTGCAGAATGTGTCTTTAAAAAAAACACAAGTGTGAATCTGATGGTACAATCCTGAGACCACTGGTTGACAAAGTTGACCTTCATTAAAGTCCGTTTGACTTCGGCTGACAGGTGGCTAAGAACCAACATTCCACCCAGAAGACCTGCCAAACTTTCATTCAGTTACTCAAAGATCTTGCAAAAACATGTTTTTAAACAATCAGTTTTAAGAAGTAAAAACATTTGTAATTTGCAAAGTTATCTGCAAAATAGATGTAATATTTTTTCAACTTTTTTTACATGAAACTTTTTTAAAAAGTAGTTATTGACAATTTGTTGATTGCTAATAGGAAGAGGCTTCATTTCCTAAGAGACCACAGCACACAGAGCAGCCATAGAACATCTGCTTATTTGCAGTGTGAGTCTGACTGACATTAAGGCCCAATAAAACTGGCTCATATCACAAACCCCACACCAGGCAAAAGTTTCTGGCAGGCCCAGTGTGTAGAGATACCAAAGTTTGTATAACTCTACAATTAATAAAAAAAACTGTCTGCAAAAAGGTGTTTTAATCCTATAAGTGACTACAATATGCAGACATTGTCACTCTTAACAACCAGCACCGATGTGCAGATCTACAGTAAGTACCACGTGATAGAAATATCACCTTAATGGCAAGAAAAGGCATGCACTCTCAATTTATGTAAAGAAAGGCATCCAAAGGAATTAAAATAATACAGCAAAAGCACATGTTTAAACTATTTTCTGAAATGGCCCAGCTGCTGCCTTTCAGAGAGGTCATAATTCTGACTAAAGTAAAACATTCCCTTTCAATGTAAGTAATAATCCACAGGTAACAAAAAAAGCTTTTAAGTCTGTATGAACCTTGATTTTTTTTTTAATGCAGTACAACCTTTAGTTAAAAAAATGACAAATGATTATACCTCTTGGTATAACACTTTAATTTGGATATGAGGTGTTTCAGTTGGCAAAACAGATCCAATAACTAAAAAGTCAGTCTCAACTTATTGATGATTTAGTGCAATATTTAAATTATTTCCATGTATTTAAAAAAAAAAAGTTATTGGCCTTATCAGCAGTGGTCTGTACTCCAGCACAAGTTGCACCTGTCACGCAAAGAGTACTTGCTGCCCTGGTCTTTGCTGTATTTTAATGTACTGCCTTGTATCCTGTCACTCCACACTGAATCCTGTGAACTTACCCTTTATTGCTCCATGCTGTTAAGACTCTTTCCTGCATTTGTTGAACAAACATTGAGTTTCTTTGCTTTGGCTTTGATAGATCTTTGTATTTCAACAACTTTGTGAAGAGAAATAAACATTTTAAAGATGTTTTGTGTGAGGAGATTTTAAAAAAACCATTTCGGCCTCAGTTGAACACCTTGACCAGCTCTGTCACACTTGGCGTTTTTTGGTGTGTTCATGAAAATTCATAAAACAGTCATCCTTTATCAATCTCTGCTTGTCAAGTGTAGGATTACAGCAGCCAGGAACACACCTAGGAAATACAGAGTGTAAGAGTACAACCTGTAGGGATGTTAGTCTATTGCAATTTAGCAATTCAGTATAAAAAGAATCTGTCCCCCAAGACTTCGAGTAACCTCAATGCTCCCCATAAAATCCAGTTTGATATAAATGCACAGTTAACTGAATACATAAGCTAATACTTTCTCCACTTTTCCTATGTGGTCAATATTCTGTGTAGTAGACAAAATCACACCTCGGAAGTTCTCAGATGCCTGAGCTATAGGTGCTGTCATTGGCATTTTACTTTTACAGAACTCGATCGACTTTCCCACAACCCTCTGCAAAGAGGGCAACTGTAAAAGGAATCTTGAATACCTGTGCAAGTGCATGAGTACTTTTCTGTGTCTGTTTTTGAAGGTACATCAGTACTGTAGCTGCCAAGGCAATATGAGCTGTAATATAAAATTCATCTCTAGACAGGAGGAGGTTGGCTATATTACTAAGGCTGATGGGTTTCTGCAGCCTCACCCAGGAATCTTGTCTGGACAACATGAAGAAAAATCTTTAATCTCATATTCATCCCTCTTCCTCTCAGCAGGTGCTGTGAATATCCAGCACTGTGGGAGCCTGCACAGAATTTCAACACATAGATCTAAAGTTTTGAAGCCATCACTCTTGTCTTTGTAGAGGGAAGAAGCATGCGCTTGACAGCTTCAAAACAGCCATGCACTGGAGCCCAGCACATCACAGGCACAAAATCTATTCATTATTTTAATTTACCTGGCTGTGTAGCTAATGAATCACCAACTCCATGTATTTTATTTATTAAAAAAAAAAAAAAAAAAAAAAAAAAAAAAAAAAAAAAAAAAAAACATACCATGCCACAACCACTGTATAGAAGAAAAAATGTTTTAAGAATATCCTGAGAACAGAGCTGGTACTAGTTGACAGCTGAAGGAAAGATGACAATGAGATGACTTGATACCTTTCTTCTGGTCATGAAGCATTTGAATTGGAGTAAAAAAAGATTTAAATAAGTGGACAATGTCATGGATAAAATAGTCAACGTAACACAAATAAGCTGGGGGACACAATGTACATGCATAAGTTTAATTATTTTTATTTAAAAAAAAAAGTAGGCCTCCCAAGACAAATATCAATACAATCAAAACTATACCCACCCATCTTTCACAGGATGACATGAAAACAGTGGTCAGAGAGCAGAGAGCTGTGATATCCTCTTCAGAAATCTATCAACATCATAAAATGCAAACGGATCGGGACAGAAGGTCAAATAAGAAAGATTAAATATTTGTGCAACAAACACAGCCTCCAGCCCTGAAAGATGCCAGCGAACACATGCAATATCGTACTCTGCGCTGTCAAACGTCGGAACAGCTGAGGCACCAAGATGTGTCTGCAAAACGGTTTTAGGCAGGTGAGATCAGCTGATAAAAGTCCTCACTGTGAGCTGCATTCAGGAAAGGGACGTAAACGCAAACCGATGCGTTTCAAAAGCGGCTGCTACAGGAGAGCAAGAACACCTAAAGGTTACGAGGACAAAGGAAGCCTGGGTAAGGGATTGTGCTTGAGCCACTGTGCCCTGCACAAAAAAAATGAGACCATGCTGCTGTAATGGATCTGACCCCTGTGTGAGCTTTAGCACAGCATAGAGGGGATGAAATAGCTGCTAATCCTGGGCTGCCTTTTGTGTAGAGGTTCACAGCAAGGGAGAAGGCAACTCATAAAAACATACCAAGAAAGGGTACAGGATTCCAGGCAGGCTTACTCTACCCACACAAGAGGTCTGAAGTATTTATTAAAAATTATAAAAAAATAAACTTTACTTAAAATGGCACATGGTTTTGCCGTATTTCTGAAGCAAATAAACATCTAACGGTGAAAATAAGACATTTAGTAAACAGTATATACATGGACAAATTGTGTACCACAGCTCAGCAGCCCATAGACTGAAGGGTGAGCTTTAAAACATTTTCCTAACATGTAAGTTTATGTAAGCTTTCAGCTAAGTTGGCCTTCTGCATAAAGACACGATGAGCTTCATGCAAGCGCAAAGGGACACGAGGTCAAAGCAGAAACGCAGAGCATAACAACCATTTGCACACAAACACAACAAGACAGACACCACTACATGAAAATGAGTGAAGTAAAACAGTTTTCCCCAGTAACAGCAACAAGCACATCAGAAATTCTTCCATGACATGAGGTGCATGAACATTACTATATGTCAGCAAGTCCAGTTTTTTTTTTTTCCTTTAAAGCCCAACCCAGCTTGTGAGAACTGCCTTTGTGAGAACTGCCTTTGTACAAACAAGCAACGCTGTGCGTCAATCTACCAGTGCGACCGAGACAGGTGATCTGATGCCTACTGCCTACAAACTGAAGGAGTCAATGTGAAAACATTTAAAACAATCATACTTAGTGGGGGGAAAAAAAAAAAAAAAAAAAATATGCTTAGTGATGTGCTGTAAAAAAACTGCGAGGCAAAAACTAAAAATCTGAATGGCAGAAACTAAGTGTCCGAAATATTTCATTGTGATGTTCAATGATTGGTGAAACCACTGAGGATTAACATTTTTCTGCTTAATCCCATTAACTGCACTGACAAGCATGGGCCACATAGTAAATCCACCATGGTGAGGATGAACAGTCTCGATATGCTAGTAAATGAGTCACGGGAATGCGTTGATGCAGCTGCTGGGTGGACAACATCTGAGGGGTCGCAAACTAGAATCTGGGTTAAGGAGGATCAGAGCTGAGGAATGTTTACAATCATCAACAGAGGATTGTACGTATCCACAAAATGCTGAAGGCGCCTTCAGTCTTTTGTTTGTGCAGGAGTCCTTTGTCACGTCCCGAATTAGTCTTTGTTCCCTCTGGCATGCTGTACCTTCATAGCCTCCATTCCCATATCTGTAATGCCTTCCCCTATCTGTCAGTCAGAAACAAACACATGTATTATACTCACTGATAAGGTCAGGGCATATTTTGGAAAGCTGAACAAACACATAGGCAAACAAAACCACAACATAGATGAAGATCAAGAGCTCGATTTTGTCAGGTGTTTTCCTGCAAAAAGTAGGATGGATTATATTTAAGTCTTAAGAATTTGCAAGATGTGAAAGAGCAGCGTTTATCGATTACCCTGGACCATAGTTACAGGTCCATAGTGGTACTCTGGTGTTCTTTGGGGTTCAGTGTTGTGAAAGAGGGATGGTCACAGTCTTCTGGTTGACCCCAGTTTGCCTGAGCAAGGGGGTTTCTGCTTATGACAAGGTCCAGCTTATCTCCAGCCTCCGTGATGAGTGGCACGGCCAGGCAGCAGTCCATCTCTCTTGTGCGGATGTGGTTGACCTGTGGCAAGGAAACATGGGTCTTTGGCAAGAGCGTTGGCTATTTTTGAAGCGTAAATAAAAGTCCTTTATTGCTAAACTCAACACAATATCCTCACATTTCTTCTAAAGGTCAAAAAGTTTTAGTTACATAAATTGTCTTCAGCATGAGTTTTTAAGATTACATAAAGAAACTGGGTTAATGCTATTTACATGAACATTTAAGAACAGTTCTAGCAGTAAGAATGTTGACAGTATTGAAGTTATTTGATTTTAACCCAACGAACTAAAGAAGCCTTTACTTTCATTCTCATTGTGTACAGTAGCTTTTGCACACATTTCATCTGTTGACTAATCTGTACAGACTGTTGATATGCACATTACTGATAAACACTTTAAAAAAAAAAAATTTAAAAAAAAAAAAGCACAACCTAAAAAGGAAAAGGCACTTTACCTGCAGGATTCGGTCAAAGGGCTTGAGCCCAGCTCTGTGAGCAGGACCGTCTGGGCGAATCATGTTGACATAAATACCACTCTCAAGGTAGCCATCTGATATACTAAAGCCAAAGTCATGTGTCTCTGGGTCCTTCATGACGGTGACCTGAAACCAAAAGGACCGCAGAGACGAGATGCATTTAAAGTAAGCCTTGCTTCTGGAAATGTTATATTTTTGTTTAGTTTACAAAAGTTTTATTTTCCTGTTATGTTCACCATTAATGTTTGCAAAATGCACAAACATGAGAAAATGTCAGGAGGATGCGTGCACTAAATGTAGATCAGAGGCTGGTGCATACCAGTATTTGAGCTCTCAAAATTACCATTAAAAGGGTACCTATATTTATGAAAAGAAGTCAGATTGTTTGAAAACATCTGGTTTTTCATCGTTGTGTTCATACTGTTTGCAGGTTACAGTGCAGGTCACAGCAGCCAATATATATGCAGTTAGTCAGACTGGCCATGACACTACTATGGTTGCAAAACATTTTAATAAGCGATCAGCAGCACCATATCAGTTAGTCTTAGAACATAATGACTAATGCATACATGCAGCGCTTTTCATTCTTACAGGTGGAGATTTTACTGCAGCAGATCAAGTCACACAAACTGCTAAAGGGAACCACGTGCCTTCAACAAACTTGTGTTGCAGTTCTGTGTGCTTAAACATTACACTATTGCTGGATGATATTTGTTTACACCTTATGTTCTCCACAGTTTTCACAATGCAAACCCAAGGTTACCTTGATCAAACAGAACAAAGAAGTGGATGAGAGAGGAGCACAGTGGTGCATGTTGTACCTTGTGCAATTCGAGAGATGTGGGGGACACAGCTTCCTGTAGGTCCTCTTCTATTGTACCAGATGTCCAGTCATTCTCAAAACTAACCAAAATGTTGTTGTTCTTGGCATCACTTTGCTTGAGGGATTTTGAGAAGTCATGTGACTTCTGTACCTCCACATCCAGGCTCAAAGTGCTGCCACTCATTATCGATGCCTGTTGGTAGGCAAGACCACCATTGCTAAATGTTGAGCATCATCACATTCGAATTCTGACCACATTTTTTATTCTGGATTGTGAATATTTATGCTGACTTTTATCAGCTGATAGTGAAATATTCATGGAAAAGGGATGTTGATAAGGATATCTTTCACCTCAATCTCTCTGAGAAGTTCAGACTGCCCACAGGTCTCCAGATCCTCAAGAGCTTGGGACCAGAACGTGTCTTGGGACTCCAGCGTGAGACTGTGCAGAGGCTTTCGACCAGTATGTCTGCATCAGCACATTAACAAAGGAGAAAACTAAGCTATCCTTTAGTCTGGAGAGGTTAGTAGAGTTCAGCAGAGACAAATGTGTCTAAAGCCTGTTGTGCACAGTAACCAGCATCAGCAGTGCAAATACCTTCTTACTTATGAGAATGAGTTGCAGTCACTCTTACAATTTACATCGGTTTTCTGCAGCCCTGAAGAAGCACAGTCATCAAAGCACTATGGTCATGAACACAAAAATTCAGAAGTGTAGAAATTGTTCTGGGCAACAGAGGAGGAAGACAAAGAACAGCTTGAACTGTGCAGTAGAAGCCTTAAGGCAGAGACAGAAAAAACCGGATGGGGCTCTTGGGCTTGGGGATTTTAGGCAAGAGAAGCACGAGAATGGAAAGCAGTAGCTCAAATATGTGACTTCAGTAAGTTATAAACTTCATAAATATATGCATACAGATAAGGGTCTACATTTCCATATAAAAAGTGTCCTTAGCAGTATGTTCAGTGTTTCTGTTGTGCTGCACTTACCCAGAAGGTTTTTCCCAGTCGTTGTTATTAAAACTTTCATCGCTGCTGGGATATTTTTTACACACAGCAGTAGGTTGGGAATTGTTGCTCTGTTTGGTTTTGTGCCACTCCTCAGAGTCCAAAGCGGTGCCTGACATCTGGGTGTGGTTATCTGCAGCTGGGATGAGAAAGGTCATTAGCTTACGACTGCCATTCTCAGTTCTGATCCTCAAAACTGAAAAGTTTTTTGGTTCTTTGGCCTTGTAATTCGCCTTCAATAAACTGTTCTTTGAATGCACAAGTCACACCCTCTAAGACTTCAGCTGAGAAATTGTAACCTTTCCTCATAAAACATAAATGCATTTTATTTTAAGCATTCAAATACACTGTTTTTATTTATTCAGTTTTAGGTTTATCAAATGACCCAATAAGGAAAATATCATCTGCAGGAGTTTTAAAATATATTCTACATTTATTCTAATTCTATTGTCATAGTAGTTAGTTTGCCCAAAAGCCTCATTCTTCATGCATGTAGAACTATTGAACTCTTGACAGCCTCCATATTGAATTTGATTTATACACTTTTTGAGCAAGGAACCAACTCTTGGCCCAAGTTATGCTTGTAAGTAGTGGACCAACTGTAAAATCATTTTAAAGGTCAGCTGTAACAAGCTGGTGAAAGGGTGCATGGCCTGAAACCAAGATTCTGTATATCTGACTTAAAGAGTACCAATCACCAAAGCATAAAACCTGTTTCTTTATCCTCACCTGGGCCTCCACCACCAACATCAGTGCTGGAGCCAGAACCATCCCAGGACTCCATTGCAGAATCCACACTGGGGATTGTAGCGGAGTAGATCTCTGACAGCCGGCTGGACTTCTGCGAATTGTCGTCGTCAGCCAGATCATTTGACTTAGTCTCTGTCCTTCGCTCTGCAATGATCACAATAATGGAAATGTGTATAAACCTGTGGTACAGTACGACAACAAGGACACTAAATCCCAGGTAAGCCACAGGTTCTGAACTAGATCACTAGTACACTTTATAAAACAAAATTTTGAGATTAAAAAAAGTTTTAAAGAGCACCAAATAAAAGGTTTGGAAGCATCTCAAGACATCACTTTGAATTTCATTTTACTAAACAGATCTGGGCACTGGTTCAAACTCATGTCTATCACCTGCACAAGGGGACACCAGACCCTTTCATTCCATTCTTACCATTGACTTGTTTCTTGATCTTCAGGGTGACAGTCTCTCCTGCCGCCTGCAGGAGATGAATGGCTTCACTCAATGGCTTCCCCTTCAGACTCACACCATTGAGGGCAAGGATTCGGTCACCCACATGGATGGCTCCAGTCCTGTAAGGGGGAGCAAAGAAAATAACACTTAAAAAAGCCGCAAATGATGATAACACAGGATGAAATATAGCTCTGCAGTTATCAAAATCAGTAGGACAAGACAAATTCAGAAATAAACAGAAAAAAATTATTAAAAAGAACCACTAAATTATTGGTAACAAAAGTAAAGGAATTATAAAAAAAAAATCTAGCACCCAGAACAAACTGCAATACTATGAGAAATGTACCAATTAAGACCAAAGAAAATGTGTTTAGGCAGACATCCAAGACAAGATTATGAAATTTTGTATTAAATAAGTGAGCTATCTTTAAAAAGACACACAAAAAAAACTGAATGAGTTATACTAACTGTAAGAACATGACTAGAGACAGTCCTGCTGGGTGTTCTGTTTAGCTTTTAAAGTAAAGCCAGAAAGAAGCAGGGAGAGTTGGAAGGATACACAGGTTTGTAATGAAAATTAATATCTAGGAAACACGATTTTGCTGTAATAAACCTGAGCAATGTATAAACACACTGAGGAAGATCCTATTTGTGCTTTGTTTCAAACCGGCAAAATTTTATGTTTTATATATTAAAATCAAATTTGCCTTCACAAAAATTTCAAAGTCTAAAATAAGAAAACATTTGACTCTTCAATCTGGGCAAATGGTCAGTTCAGCTAAACCACTTATGAGAAGAATAAAGACATTAAATCCTCTGCAACTGTCACTTCACCTTTCGGCCAGACCCCTCTTAGTAAGACCTGAAATGATAATGGGGTCAAATGGCTCCTCGGTGCCCGAGATGGTGATCCCCAGGGGTCCACCATACCGCTGCAGCTCCACAGTGTAGACGATGCAGCCGGACAGATCCTGCTCATCTTAAACACAGACACATCGCTCACAAGTGACTGCGGTGCAGTATAACAGCATCACAGGGTCATTGCACAATTTTAATTCCAAATTGAAGAATCGGGTCAAAAATAACAAAGAAAAAAACCGACTGACATGAACCTCAAGGAGAAAACTGAACGGACTGCACATATTCGCTCCAGTGGTTATTCAACAAAAGTTTGAAAGTGCCCCTCTAGAAGAACAGATTAAGGCAAGGCCTCTGGTGACTCACCGGCATTGTCTTCGTCCTTCTGAATCTTCAGCTTTACCAAGTCATCGGACTGCTGCAGGATGTGCAGGGCATTTTCCATGGTGCAGTTCTCTAAGCGGATGTTGTCAATGGCCAACAACTTGTCCCCTGGCTCCAGTGTACCTGTCCTGCAGGAAGACATGGAGAAGCAAGAGTTACGAGTACAGCAGGTCAAAAACCAGCCTGATGTGTAGCCCTGACATCTCACATTTTTCTGCTGAGTTGGGAACAGCCCAACACTCTTAGCAGACTACTGCTTTTAGGCAGCACAGAACTGAGTGTCTTGCCATCATCAACATCAGAGAAGAAAAAAGAAAAAAAAAATGCAGAGCCCTGCTCAGTTTTTCCGTACAGCAAAAGGCAATGTTTAGGGCAACCATAACGGCTTTTCGGCAGTAATATAAACGGTAATTTCCCCTTGTATATGAATACAAGGTGAGGATAGAGGAGTATCGGGAGACAGACTTTAGTGATTCTATGTATATGAGGTACTGTACTCCACAGGATGCTGCAAAGATATTCATACCTGTGAGCTATGCTGCCCTTCTTGATATCTGAGATTACGAGAGGTTGACCAGGTCTCTTGCTTGCTGTAACAGCAGAAAAGAAAAATATTTTTCCTTACAAAACACACACACACACACACACACACACAAATTTTACAGAAAGCCCACAATAAGGACCATGAAGCAGCATATTCCTTAAAATGGAGCAAAACACAAGGAGTGGTTTTATAAGGGATTTAAAAAACTGGAGTTATTGACTGTATGGCATGACCATGAATGTTAGCAATTTGTTCACGAGTTTTTATTTTTGTGGTGTCTGGCTAAATCCTGCCATAAGAAAGACAACTGACAAGACCGTGGTGTGCACCTCTTGCAGAAGGTTCTCACCACTTAGCACGATCCCCAGGTCCACACCTTTCTTCCTTGGCAGCTTCACGTGGAAAGTGCCGCTGCTGGGGACCACCGATTCTACCAAGAAGCAGCAAGCAGTACCACATTAGACCAGACAAACCAGGTGCTGCCTTAAAATCCAGCTTAATATCTCACACCACTCAACTCAAAGCCCTCTTTCATAATAGTTTTGGCAGTTATTCCTCTGATAGTAAAGCAGTTTCATATAAGCGGCAGAAATTAAATAATTTTTTTCATTTAGGTTCCTTAGAACGCAGCAAATGTCACAGCCCTACAGTAATGGTGCACTCCATTCTGTGAAACTTTAGCAGTGCTATCTTCTTGTAAAGGAGTGCACAGAAGATGATCAACTCCCCAGCGTGTTTACATATTCAAACACGACTTCTTGCACTTCACTGGAATAGCGCAGAATTTTAAGGATGACTTTGATCATTGACTTTAAAATGAGATTCAACTACTTTCTCTGGAAGATTCCAAACCTGCCACATCAAATTCGATCCCTAATGTCACATGGCTGGTTAGCGCAGCATCCCGCACAAGCTGGTTGGCCTCTTCCAGCGTTCCATCCTCGGTGGGAATGCCATTGATGGACAGCACTCTGTCCCCCCCCTGTAGCAGCCCACACCTGTCAACCAACAATACATTAGGTTGACAGACAGCTTGTCTGAAAACACAGTAACAGACCCAAAGTCACAAATCTGAACCCCCTCCCACCAGATGATTAACAGCTCAAATACTGACTGGAAATACTTCTTTGTGCATCCTACATAAACACAAGCTAATGCTCCTTCATAGAACTTCAGCATGATGCAAGATGGCATTACCTAGCCAGTTTGAGTAATTAAAGTATGCTGGAAGGTGGTTGACAAAAAAGGAGAGAGGCTTCCTAAGAGTGCAGTTTGCAAACATCACTCCTTTAACCAAGGGAAAACACTGACGGAAAATTTGCTTACTTTCAAGACACACGGTAAAAACAAGGCTCTTGCTTGAAGAAATCAACCCTCTGTATGTTCAAAGCTCATTCCCAACCTTAAACCTCACAGATAAAAGAAAATCTCCAAGCTTATGTTCCATTGAGTCCTGACCTAGATATGTCACTGTCTGAGAGAAGAAAAATTATACTAAACACGATTTTCTATGAAGGAGAGGAAAATTTACGAAATTTCTGTTTTTTTTTTTTTTTTTTAAAAAAAGAAACCCCAAAGGATGTCGTAGCTCCCCCCTCCTTTTTAAAGCAGAAAATTTCAAATCTGTTTAGAATTTCAAAGAGAGATGGCTGAACATAGTAATGAAGAACACATCTACTTGTGGTGTAACTACCTTAGAACTGTGTTCATGGTGCAGAAGCCCAAACAGCCGGGCAATTAATTCATTGGTAATGAAGGATAACCAACTCTGCTGTAATGAACTGATCTCTGCGGCATCAGGATATTTAAGATCCAAAGGAGACAAACTGTACCGATTTTGAACGCCTGTTGCTCAGCCTCAGTTTCTACTTACTGTACATCGTTTAACTTGTATGGTCAAAAATCAGATCGATATGGTGAAAGACCATTGCAGCAAGTCATTAATGCAAGTAAGGCACTTTTAAGAAGGCAAATGCAATGCAGTAGCTCTTTTCCACACAACATGTATAACTGACGAATAAACAAGGCAAAGATCTCAGCGCTATTTTTCTTTTCCTAACCTTGGCTTCTTCATTAAGGTTCATTCAGTTAATACACGACAGTTAAAACATGCAACCTACTAGTTGCAAGTCCAGCAACTCAGTTGCTGGTTATCCTGCTGCTCGTAACATGTTTATAGAAACAATCCGGAAAGCTGCTGCTTATGTACATCACTAAACAGAACAAAAGGAAACAACTTTTAATGGCACCTATTTTGATGCACTTTGACAAATGGAAAGGGCCTTTGTAATATTTAAAGTCCTGGAGTTTATTCCGAGTCCCAATTCATAGAGTGACACTTTTAGATGTGACAGAGGAGAAAAAAAAAATCATTACACAGCTGCACAGCCTATACGCCACAAGGACCGTTTCCCATTAAGTGTCAGGTTTATACTATACATCTTTTCATTCTTTTCTTAAAAGGTGCCGAGTGATCCTTCAGCTTCTGTCAGCGATTCAGGTACAGTGCTTGTGTTCCAGGTCAGATATTGTGTGAGTGTGACTGACCTCTCAGCTGGGCTGCCAGGAGTGATGGAGCGGATGACCGGGGGAGTGCACAGCGTTTCTGTGGTGAACACTCCCCCCTGCAGAAACAGGCCAAAGCCATTTAGGGGGTCTCCCAGCAGGGTCACTTCGCAAGTCTCTACATGAACAACCTGACCACCGGGAGCCACTGTGCTGGATGCTAGAGACACTGGGTTGCAAAGAGAACCAGAAGAAATCCAGTTAGAAATGAGATATCCATTCAGCCATCCTTTTTTGAAAAACACATATCCTGTGCAGGGTCACGGAGGTCCAGAGATTATTTTGGAAACAGGGAGCACTAGGCCATAAAAATTACCCTGGATTTTCATCCTGTCGGTTCATCACAGGGTGCAGAACAGAGATACACAGCATCCTCACAAAACTCATTGTGATAAAATATACATTGCTACCTGTGTGAATATGTACTGTGTGCAAATGTGATCAGCAACAAATGGCAGTCCACATACGAGAACTCTTGTGCTCCTTCACTCTTTTCCTCCTGCTCAGCAAAGAGGTGCGAGGACTTGTGGGAAGGATCGAGCTGGACAGCGTACTGCTGTGAAGACTAGCAGGAGAGATGGGGCAGGGCACTGCACCAGAGGCCTGGCTACCCAGGCCTGATGCATTAGTAGAGGCAGGGGACACGTTGCTGGATGCTTTGAGGGAGGAAAGGACAACATAACATGAGTCTATGCAAGTTTCTCCAGGAAGTAACCCAGTCAAAACAGTTGAGCACTACTACACTTGATGTTACACATACAAACTTCTATCTTTCTTAACAGCAAAACAAACTGCAATAGTGAACAACATTCAAGCTGTAACAACACTTTAAAACCTTTCAAAAACAGTCTCAAATGATCTAAAGGGTCAAATCTGAGTAGCTTAACTAGACTTTGACAAATTCACAATAAAAGCCTCTGATTGCCTTAAAACAGTGATAAATGGTGTACATGTATAATATTTTAAACAATGTCTGTAAAGATACAGAAGACCGGCAACCACACTACTCACGTTTGCAAGAATCCTGACTGCCTTGAACACCAGGTGGGATGCGAGCAGGGAGTTTGCACTGGCCAGGATGCTGGGCATGGCAGTAGCTCACACATGGGTCCCAGCAGTGGTGCTGCTCACTTCTCTGCACCTTCACTGCACACAAAGCACAATTTTCTTAGTGGTTAGACATGGTCTGCACATCAGTTTTATTAATGAAAATGTGAAATGCACTCCAAAAACTCATCACAGACTCCCACATTGTTCTCCAGCTCAGATTATCACTTGACCATCTGTATTGCATGGCTAGTGTTATGACTGTATTAACACTGCATTGACAAAAATGAACTGATCCTCTAGAAAATGCAGTTTTTTTTTTAATAAAAACTTCCTTACTTTTACCAGCCAGCTTTGAAACAGCAAGAATAAAACTTGAGAACATTTTTGCTCTCCAGATAAAATAAGTTCACAAATTCACAGTGCACAGCACAATAAAAAGAAACAAAAGGAAAGAATTGTTGGAGGGCCCACCCTATACCCAGATGCTGACTCAGTGAAATTTTTTAAAAACCACAGAACAATCCCCCCCCAGCTTAATGCAACACTCATAAACAGCTTGTTTCAGAACTAGCTTGGTGCTGCCTGAGAAGCTAATAAATGATCTCTCTTGTTCCTCATTGGGTTGGAAATGAGCAAATTACCTCTCTTGAAGAGAAGATGCACCTGTTGCTACTCTGATGCTTTAGCCAATTGCTATCAAAGCTGAGACAGAAAACATCCATTTGCAGCTAGGTGTTTGCTTGTAAGTGAATAATGTTTGCATTTTATTTATGGAGAGATAAAATGTAAACCCTGTGTTTTGATCTCATCAGGGGTCACAATTTGAAACACCAGATGTTAGTCATCTTTGCTTTACTGTGAGCTGTTAAGCTGTATTCATGCAAATATATTGTCTCTTATAATCATTGCGACAATGGAGTTGTTTAGTAAAATGTGGAAGGGAAAAATGCTAGTTTTTTTAAAAATTTTTTTAAATAATTGGTTGTATTTGTCTTTAGGATGCATGTACACTAAGGAACTTTAATGCTGTGGTAGCACTTGCCTTTTTAGTTTCGTCTTCCTAAATACTGTTTTAAAGTAGCTCCTTTCTCAAAGGTAAAACTTAAGTTTTGTCAGAGCTGATAAATTAGTTTAGCTCTGCTTTTCCCAGATATTCCTTCATTTTACAGGGGATTTTTTTCTCAGAGGAAGTGAAGTATAATCCTGCATGCAATATGACAGAGAGGAGTTGCAATCCTAGTACTACTTTACGAACAGTGAAACATCTGTAAGGCACAGCTTTAATCTGAGAGGGGAAGAAGTGTTTGCCATTTTCAGCTGTTGAAAATAACAGGCAGTGGGTTATGCTGGCTTTATACACCTACTGTACTGCTGTAAAGGTACCGATTTATTCTAGCACTGGCTAGGGAAGGATGTGCTGTAGCTCTAAATCCCCGCATATAAACCTTATTTATCACATAAACCTTAATTTTAAATATACTATCCAAAGAGATCAATTAAATAAGGGCAAAAAGTGGTATAGTGTAGAACCAACACCTTTCAAGTAGGAGGTCCCAGGGTTGAATCCCTGCCTTGATGCATTTACAGTTAACTGCTCCAGTAAAAATGGGTAAAAAAAAAGTTTAATGTATAAACTTGCACATATTGTATGTAGTGTAGTTAGATAAACATTCTTTTGTAATGTATAATAATCCTTAAACCTGCTTCTGGTTATAGCTGTGTGTCCCAGCCCACCCAGATTCGAAGGTGTGGTAGCAGTTAGAAAAATTGCTTTTGCAAGATGAGGACCTCTGAAACAAGTCACCTTGCTCTTGTAATATCCTTAAGCAAAATAATGACCTGCAATTGATACAGTAGAAATATATTACTGTTTGAATGTGTGCATAACCATTAGCAGTGTGTTATTGTGCAAGCATGATATTGTAAGGGCAAATGCATCAGTTGGTTAAAGAATGATGACAGCAATGCCATTTCCTATCAGTAGGGTTTCTGGACACATCCACGTGTCCTATTTCTCACTGAGCAGTGCCTGCGGGCCACATTTTCTGTTGTTCAAGCTCACCAGTGTCCCGTGGCCTGGTGGGTAGAATCTCCAGTTTGGCTTGGGTGGATATGCTGGCTAGGAGCCGGTTGGCCTCCAGGACAGAGCAGTGTTCTGTGCCAGTGCCGTTGATGGACAGGATGTGGTCACCCACATGCAACACCCCACACCTGAGAAGGAAACCAACTGAGAAAAGTATAAGGGAAAACACAAAGGGACAAAAGCAGCTTCTATACTGCCCCCATTAGACAAGATAAGACAATCTAAAGAATCAAATGGAAGGGTTTGCTTTTAGAAATGTATGTTTTTCACTCTGTCATGATGTCATAGAAAAATTTTTCATATTTAGGTCTGGGGAAAATATGAACAGTAGCACTGAGGTCTGGTCTATATGTAACAGTAGACGAAATGACAGAGGAATGAGTTCAGCAAGACTGAGTCAGTCTGTGATGTACCTGTCTGCTGTACTGGCTGCCTGTATCTTATCAATGACAATGACCTGCTTGTCCCTGTATGAGGTGGAAGAGATGCTGAGCCCCAGGGCTGCACCAGGCGGCTTCTCCACTTCCACCAGCAGAGGGCCAGAGCCCCTCATCCTTGTGTCTGACACATAGAAACACGCAGCACCTTAAACACATTAAAGTTACATCCTTCCTGAAACTGCACATGCAGCCTTTCACATTTCACCCATATCCATATTTTTCTTTGATGTTAATGTTCAGCTATGTCAACCATTCTGCGTTAATTCATGACATGCCATCCATATGTATTTTCTACTTTAGAAATGATCGTTTCTGTAAAACAAGTAAGGATCCAGGATTCCCTCTACCAGGCAAAAGCCCTCAAAAAAATGAACAAGGTGGTGCTATAGCCAAGTTGGGGTTGACAGTGCTCTCTTTCTTATAGGTAAATCTGGCTCACCTGTAGCAGAGACGTCATACTCAATTTGGAGCAGCACTTCTGGGCCACTCTGTCCCAGCATGCTTAGGGCCTCTGTGTGACTCTTAGTGTGCACAGGGACCCCATCCACGCTGAGGATACGATCCCCTACATGGATTGTCCCCTCTCTGGAGCAAGCCAGGGTTTCAGTGAGACATGGAGCAAAGGAAAAAGTGAGTGGAATATGTGCTATAAAACTACTCATCTGTTCCATTTTCTTCAATGCCATATTTTCTAAAATTTCTTAATATTTGGCTATGAGAATAACTGTGAATTCAGAGCCCTCAGCACAACATGCTGTATCTTGTGGTATTGATATTCCAACTTGGCTCAGATTTTATATGAGGGGAGGATTTGTCTGTTTGCCTCTGAGCAGATTATTGCATTTTTTGCAGCTGGAAGACTGGAAAGATTTGTATTAGTATTTCAAAGGTCTGATTTTTTTTCAGCTTTACTTTGGTTTTAAATGGAGTTTAATGTTCTTTTAAATGTTTAGGGGAGTCAAAACATCACTGAGTTGTGCAGCTTCAGAAAAGAAACCTGTAAATAGATTGTCAACATATTTAGCTGCAAAGAGAGAACTGATGTTACACCTTTCCTGCTTTACAAAGTGACAGGTGCAGTTAGCAGGCAGAAGTGACAAATAGCTCAGAAATACTCATGTGCATGCAATCAAAAGCCTATATACGTGTAAAAAGAATATCAGCAGTGTGAGATGCAAGGTTTGCTTTTAATCCAACAAAGCACTTTTTATTTACAGATGCATTCTGTTGACACTGGCTTCCAAAAAACATCAAGAGACGATGTGTTCGAATCTTCCAACACAGATTCTGGAGCAAACACAGCTGTACCTTCCATTTTGCCAGACATGAGTCACAGCTCTCCCCCTATGCCACCCGGAGGAGTTTGTCTAGCTGAAACATGCCGTGTGCTTGCGTACTGCACTCATTTTCACCACTGCTGTTATCTGCACTTCTGAGGGCTCTTTGGGGATAATCGATTGAGGCTCTGCCTGACATTCAGTCATTAATATGCATGACACTCCTCTGTTTCCCGTGTTGCATACCTAGCAACCAGTCTGGGGTCCTTTGTTAATCGTGTGTAAAACCACCTTTTTGCATGGAACAAAAATTTATAAAATCACACACAAATGATGTCAGAACGTGAGGAATACGATAGCTATAACCCCTCCAAATATTTTAAAATCTCTTTAAATCTGTGATTTCTAACATGTGTTCCTCCTCCCTTTTAAACTTTGGACCTTTGTAAACAGACATTCAAATTTGTAAAAATGTCCATCTTTCAAACACACCAACATACACATTAATATATGTGCACGGCTTTCGAATACACCCAGACATACACACGCTGTACATATCAGCATTACCTATCTGCAGGACCTCCAGGTCTTACATGAGTGACAACTAGGGGGCGTGACTTGTGCCAGTCTTCGTGAGAACCTCCTAAAAAAACGGCAAAACGTTCACTGCAGGTACAAGTACGCATGTGCTTCGGCGGTACTTAAGGTGATGCTGAGGACCCACAGAGGCCACGGAAATGCCAGGAAAACTCTCACCTCTTATGACAAAGCCGTAACCGTTGTCTTCCTTCCGCAAGTGCACATCTATGGTCTTTGGAATGGTGCCTGAGTTTCCATCTGGAGCTGGATGTGGAAGAAGGGCAGTGCGTGTTGTGCAATAGCTCACAGACATTAATGTTTTCTTGGGTTTACCTTTGGATGATACACACTCACGCATGGACTAACAGTGCTTAATTTATTCTTTTGAAATGAGTTTTTCATTTCTGTTCAGTATATTAATGTGTAGGACTAATAACAGATTATTTTCATTCATAGCATCTAATTTACCAGTATTGTAGATGACTATTGCCTGACTCCATGGCAAAAATGTCAAAATTTTCAGTTCTTACCAGCAGGAGGGAGATCATACTCCACCTCAAGTACCACATGCTCGCCTACGTTCTTCAGCAGGCTTATGATCTCTTCCTGCCGTAGCCGAGCCAGGTGGATGCCATTGACTGACGTGATGTAATCCCCAACATTCAGTTGATCACTCCTAAAACACAAATGTCAGACCAGCCACTGACAACCATTCACACATCAGTGGAGCTGCAAGAATGGTCAACCATGTGTGGTCATTATTGCTCCTAGCCTTGTCAACCTGTGTTCCAGATAAACGTCCACCTTCTGGATTACATTTCAGACCTCTATGTAAGTAAAATGAGTCTCAAGCAGATGAGGTTTTAGAAATAATGCAACTTTTTATCGAGAAATGTTTTTTTTTTTAATAAAATAAGCCTTAAAAACGTAGGTTTATGCATTCCTCTACATAATATGTTGGCTTGTTCAGCTTCTGTTTGTGGACTTTATATATACATGATGCTCATTTCACCCTAAACATCTCACTGCTGATTTTATCTCTGCATTTCCGCTGTGTATTCTCAAAAAGCGTTCTACAAATGAACCTGACATTATTAAATGGCAGCGTCACAAAGGGTTTTTGTGGAAACTAGCAATTTCGCTGTTATTCGTCTATGGGAACTGTGAAATCTACTGAGCGTTTCAAGCTAAACTGAGGTGTTTTATCTGGATCAGGGCTGAAATTTCGCCATACCATTGTTAGAACTGTACTACAGTTTGGTGTCCTCACAATTCAAAAAGAGGCTTACTTTTTCTTTGTGTAGATATCAGCAGGGAGTCTACACATTCTCAATTTAAATGCAAATTTTGAGAAATATACAGCCGCAAGGGGATGCACAAACTAGTGTATTTCTTTGTGCCGGTCCCAAGCCCGGATAAATGGAGAGGGTTGCGTCAGGAAGGGTATCCGGCGTAAAAATTTGACAAACCAAATATGCGGACAAAAATACAAATTTCTATACCAGTTCAGTTGAGCCCCGGGTTAACAACGACCGCCACCAGCACTGCTAGCCCACAGGGTGCTGGCGGAAATTGAGCTACTGTTGGCTGAAGAAGGAGAAGAAGCCGAAGGAAAAGAGGAGGAAGGCATGTACGGAGGAAGGAGGAGAGGAGGAAGGTTAAGAGAGTGGACGTGAGGGTAGGAACTTTGAATGTTGGTAGTATGACTGGTAAAGGGAGAGAGCTTGCTGATATGATGGAGAGAAGGAAGGTTGATATATTGTGTGTGTGCAAGAGACCAAATGGAAGGGGAGTAAGGCTAGGTGCATCGGAGGGGAGTTTAAACTGTTTTACCATGGTATGGATGGGAGGAGAAATGGGGTAGGGGTTATCCTGAAGGAACAGTATGTCAAGAGTGTCTTGGAGGTGAAGAGAGTGTCTGACAGAGTGATGGTTATGAAACTGGAAATTGATGGTGTGATGATGAATGTTGTTAGTGCATATCCCCCGCAAGTTGGGTGTGAGATGGATGAGAAAGAACAATTCTGGAGTGATATGGATGAAGTGGTGAAGAGTGTACCCGAGGGAGAGAGAGTGGTGATTGGATCAGATTTCAATGGGCATTTTGGTGAAGGGAACAGAGGAGATGAGGAGGTGATGGGTAGGTATGGTGTGAAGAAGAGGAACGCAGAAGGTCAGATGATAGTGGATTTTGCAAAAAGGATGGACATGGCTGTGGTAAACGCGTATTTTAAGAAGAGGGGTGAGCACAGGGTGACGTACAAGAGTGGAGGAAGATGCACACAAGTGGATTATATCTTATGCAGGAGGGCCAGACTGATGGAGATTGTAGACTGCAAAGTGGTGGCAGGGGAAAGCGTAGTTAGGCAGCATAGGATGGTGGTTTGTAGAATGACATTGGAGATCAAAAAGAGAAGGAGACTGAGGGCAGAACCAAGGATCAAATGGTGGAAGTTAAAAAAGGAAAACTCTAAGGTAGAGTTCAGGGAGGAATTAAGACAGGCATTGGGTGGCAGTGAAAAGTTACCAGTGAGCTGGGCATCTACAGCAGAAGTGGTAAGGGAGACAGCTAAAAGGTGCTTGGTGTGACATCTGGACAGAGGAAGGAGGACAAGGAAACCTGGTGGTGGAATGAGGAAGCACAGGAGAGTATACAGAGGAAGAGGCTGGCGAAGAAGAAGTGGGATAGACAGAGATGAAGAATGTAGACAGGAGTACAAGGAGATGAGGCATAGGGCGAAGAGAGAGGTGGCAAAGGCTAAAGAAAAGGCGTATGGTGAATTGTATGAGAGGTTGGACACTAAGGAGGGAGAAAAGGACCTGTACCGATTGGCTAGGCAGAGGGACCAAGCTGGGAAAGATGTGCAGCAGGTTAGGGTGATAAAGGATAGCAATGGAAACGTACTCACAAGCGAGGAGAGTGTGTTGAACAGATGGAAGAAGTACTTTGAGGGGCTGATGAATAAAGAGAATGAGAGAGAGAGAAGGTTAGATGATGTAGAGATTATGAATAGGGGAGTGCAATGGATTAGCAAGGAGGAAGTTAGGACAGCTATGAAGAGGATGAAGAATGAAAAGGCTGTTGGCCCAGATGACATACCTGTGGAAACATGGAAGTGTTTAGGAGAGATGGCAGTGGAGTTTTTAACCAGATTGTTTAATGGAATTTTGGAAAGTGAGACGATGCCTGAGGAGTGGAGAAGAAGTGTACTGGTACCAATTTTTAAGAATAAGGGTGATGTGCAGAGCTGTAGTAACTACAGAGGGATAAAACTGGTCAGCCACAGCATGAAGTTATGGGAAAGAGTAGTGGAAGCTAGGTTAAGAAGGGAGGTGACGATTAGTGAGCAGCAGTATGGCTTCATGCCGAGAAGGAGTACTACAGATGCGATGTTTGCTCTGAGGGTGTTGATGGAGAAGTACTGAGAAGGTAAGAAAGAGTTGCATTGTGTTTTTGTGGACTTAAAGCATATGACAGGGTACCTAGAAAAGAGCTGTGGTATTGTATGAGGAAGTCGGGTGTGCCAGAAAAGTATGTAAGAGTGGTACAGGATATGTACAAGGACAGTGTGACAGTGGTGAGGTCTGCGGTAAGAGTGACGGATGCTTTCAAGGTGGGGGTAGGACTACATCAAGGATCAGCTTTGAGTCCTTTCTTGTTTGCAATGGTAATGGACAGGTTGACAGATGAGATCAGACAGGAGTCACCGTGAACCATGATGTTTGCGGATGACATTGTGATCTGTAGCGAGAGTAGGGAGCAGGTTGAGGAGACCCTGGAGAGGTGGAGATATGCTCTAGAGAGAAGAGGAATGAAGGTCAGTAGGACTAAGACAGAATACATGTGCATAAATGAGAGGGAGGACAGAGGAATGGTGAGGATGCAGGGAATAGAGTTGGCAAAGGTGAATTAATTTAAATACTTGGGATCAACAGTTCAGAGTAACGGGGAGTGTGGAAGAGAGGTGAAGAAGAGAGTGCAGACAGGGTGGAGTGGGTGGAGAAGAGTGTCAGGAGTGATTTGTGATAGAAGAGTACCAGCAAGAGTGAAAGGGAAGGTCTACAAGATGGTAGTGAGACCAGCTATGCTTTATGGGTTGGAGACGGTGGCACTGACCAAAAGACAGGAGACAGAGCTAGAGGTGGCAGAGTTAAAGATGTTAAGGTTTGCATTGGGTGTGACGAGGATGGACAGGATTAGAAATGAGTATATTAGAGGGTCAGCCCAGGTTAGACGGTTTGGAGACAAAGTCAGAGAGGCGAGATTGCGTTGGTTTGGACAGGTGCAGAGGAGAGATGCTGGATATATCGGGAGAAGGATGCTAGGGATGGAGCTGCTAGGCAAGAGGAAGAGAGGAAGGCCTAAGAGGAGATTTATGGATGTGGTGAAGGAGGACATGCAGGTGGTGGGTGTGACGGAGAAAGATGCAGAGGACAGGAAGAAGTGGAAACAATTGATCCCCTGTGGCGACCCCTAACGGGAGCAGCTGAAAGAAGAAGAAGATATACTGTTTACCCCCCCTTCATTTCTCTGTACACGTCCTCTGTTATGCTACTACAACATGAGCTCTTAGTTCTCCATTAAGCCAGAGAATAATGAGACTGATGAAACAACGAACATGCTGGTTCAGACATGGCTTCTACTTCAATATTCTGTGTGTGGAATTGCCTCTAAGCTGCAGTTGTACTTATGTCTACATGTTTCATTTTATTGTAAAAATAAATTGAGACGTTTGTTTGATTTTTGGATATTTTAATTTTGTTTGAAACTTTGTCCATTGATCTTTTTAAATCCTCCATTTTTGACCACCAAACTTTGGTCATCCCTTCTCTGTATGAGCTCACATCTTTTTTGGAAGCAATGGCATTAAAAATAGAGGTAGCTTCTTTCAGAATATTCCTATAACCGTGTCTTGCACAATATCAGTATTGGCCAATAAACAAAATGTACATTTTGGAATTCAAAACATGGGCCTCAAAAATTTTTTGCCATTAGTGATCCCAGATGATGACCTCAGGTCATTTGAAAAAACGACTGATACCACTAGATTTGTAAACATCGGTCATACAAATGTGTAGAAGTGCAATGGTTTCTGCATCATACATATAATCCCAGACCACAGAACATGGCATTAAGCAGCACTGCTGCTCTTTACACATATAGCCCAGAGCTTTCTGAATTCACCTGGCAGCCAGCCCCCCGGCACGCAGTTTGGACACCCTGGGTATAGCATCCTTGTCCGTGCCCCCAGATATCGTGAGGCCCAGGGTACTGCCATCCTTCCTGTTCAGCTCCACTGTGGCCACACCTCTGCATTCTTCTGCCCGCCAACAGCAGTCAATTTGAACAGGAACATTCATTTATTCGGGTGTGTCAACATTTTGGTAGCATATATTTGTTCATTAGACTAACATTTGGCCATGTCATTTATAAATAATACAGCTATATTTATACAAAACTCCACTTTAATCCAAGTGTAGTGATAGCTGGTATTTGGAAAAAATATTACTGTATTGGCCCAAATATAAGAGGCTCTGATAAGATCCCTTTTTTCAACACTCATTTCTGGAAAAAGGTTTTTTGGAACATCATATATTTAGAAAGAAAAATCACATTTGTTCGTATTTACCGTACTTGTGTTTTTAAGACAATCTTTTTCGGCTCACAACCTTCAAACATGACATATAACTTTGTATTTCTTGGTTGCTTGAATTTTTTGACACCTCTGGCTCATTGATCACCATTATCTTAAAACTGCCATCAACTGGTGTTACATATGACCTTTATAAGTCAAATCCTTGAATACAAGATGACCCCATCTTTTTTTAAGTGCAATTTCTAGGAAAAATAGCATCTTATGTTCAGGCCAATCTGGTAATCCAATGAAAAACTGCTGGGGAACAAAGTGTAAATCTAATACCAAAATAACCACACAAGTGAAATAGTTCTCCACACATAACAAAACAATTATTTCAAAGAAGCCCAGTTGCAATGATAATGGGAGCAGCATTGTTCTCCTGGTTTAAACATGTCTGCATCGACGGAGAAATTAGGTCCTCTGTACCTGGCACACTGTGTCTTAGGGAGACGAGGCCACCGTCCGGCCCTGCAGAATCCCTGTTCCCCTTACAGTAAGGGCTGTCATCTGGAGGGACAAAGAAAGCATATGATAGATGGGCAAAATCTTAACTCTATGCCTTCTCACAATTTGAAACATCTTAAACAGAGGATGGACAAAATGCCGCTGTGTTCTTTAACAATGAGTCAATATATGTATTAATGAAACCCAAATTAACAACATATTCATGTATAATTCCTTAAGCACAATGGGTGGATTCAAGGAGTGTTGCTACCCTACCTTGGGAGAGAGATAACTGAATTAAAGTTTCTATGTAAGTGAACTAAAAGTCTGATTTGTGAGGGGTCTTTACCTAACAGTAAAATCTTATCAATAATAAAACTTTCAAAGAAGGAATACCATTTATTTAGTTACAAGTATAAATATGACAACACCACATGTTCTGAGGAAAATATTGTAGCACTAGTTAAGTAACCTGTGATTTCTGAAAAATATGATACAAAGCATTGATTTTCCATGTTTCATTTTTAATATTTTCATGCTGTTTGTATTTTGCCCACTATTATCTGATAGCTACAGTATTAGTCTAAAGGCTTGCTTTTGGGGGTCTTTGTCCAAAAGCTATAAATAAGGTTGAACAGGTTTATAGCGTTAAAAAAGAGCTCAGTAGCCTTGGTCTTTATCTACTGCAGGGTTGGCTTTTATTCCAGGTGAACTCTAACTTTCTCTCCTGTATCTGGATTTTGACTGAATGCATCCCATGTTTCAGATTATGCTTAAACACAAAGCATTTTTTTGGAAAGTTGCAGTCTTTTTTAATTGCATTGACATAACTTATGATTCATTGGCAAATAACTGATTTTTATAACTATGTCTCGTTATGGAAAAACACTGTGCAGTTATTTACCATACAATTTATTTAAAAATGAAAGTGGTGCATTTTTTTTTGCTCTGTCTGTGCCTTTGCTTATTAAATTGAAGAATTATCATCCAGGCATTAAAACACCTTTTCTCCAGCTCTTTGTACATCTCTGTTGTAAACAAGGAGTGGGATATTTCAGCTCTGAAAGGAGTACCCAAAGGGAGGAAGCTTTGGCACACTTTCTTAATAACTTTATTAAAGTTTTGTTTGCATAGTTACACCTCCCCTAGTTTTTTTTTTTTTTTTGAAACATGAAAGATTCTGGTCCTTGAGAACTGGAACTGTCTACCTTCATTTTAAATGGGCTCCATAATGAATTCAAGAAATTTCTTTTGTGTTGTAAAAAGAATGCTTTCAATTGTCTCTGAGTTAGCAGCTGGTTTTAACGTATGTTCTCTAGAATTGGAGCTGGATGATATCCACCTGCTTAATGGGTCAGACAGTTGAGCATTTGTCCCACAATTAGGAGCTGTCACAGGCAGGAGACTTGCAATGTTTTTTTATTCATGAGAGACCAAGCAGCACCACATCCTGTCCCATCTGCCAGGACGCATACGGTTGAATTTGAACATAACAAATAAGATGCCATAGCAATAATATTGCACCTTTTTTGGAACAATAGCACGGAAAATACTGCAGTAATAACAACCTCTGGATTACAGAGAAAAACAGCCAATAGATTATCAGGGGAAATGCTAAAAAATCAGCTGAAGCCAGTAATATGTTTTTTCTTTCCTTATTGCCATCTTATGATCTGCAAAAGAAAAAAAAAAAACTTCCCTGCCCTCACTCCAAAGCCGATACCACCCAACCCCCATGAAACACACATGCGAATGTGAAAGCGGTGTGGCCTTGTCAGCCTCTGCAGAAATGCGAGACGGCTGTAATCCTGCTGATAGTGGATTTTAAACAGCTTTCTCCTCCACTCTGAAAGGGAATGACTTAGCCATGTAATTGGCACAGGGGGAATGAGGCCTGATGTCGGCACATTTTGATTCAACTAGCTTTTCGCCCTCTTTTACAACAGTCAGACACAGGTTCTCAGAGAGTGCAAGTAGGCAACATTTAGTGACTATTCTAGGAGTCCTTAAACAGGGAATGGCACGGAACAATTAAACAGAAAATAACTCACAAGAAATTGTCCCCGCCGATAATGTCTGGTGAACAAGTGGACAGTTACTGCTGTTCATAATTGTGTTCAGTTCTTCACATCTCCTCAAGCTGCAGGTAGATCTTTCAACACTGCAAATGAATGAGCTCCTACTGGCTTACAGAAAGCAAGAGGCCCTCATGCCTGACAAGAGTGGGACTTAAGGTTTAGTTTAATTCAAGGGTATGCAGTCGCATTAAAAATTGTGATGAAGTAAGAGCCAAGCCAAAATTACAATTCGTCCACAATAATCTTCAGCCTGGTGGCCCCCTGTACATCAGTGCTGCAGGATCATTTCTATTCATTGAAGAGGGGCCCTCCTTGGAATGTCTACTGGAGGACCTATAGTCTGGAATGGAGCAGTCACAAAAAAGGGGGGCTAAATAATGAGCTTCTGTCCATTATGTAAAGACACAATGAGCCAAAGCCGTGCTATTATGTCGAGAAGCCTTTCTTGGGTGGGAATAGTACAGAATCCCTCTTAACTGCCCCTTTATTTCTCCAGCTGCCCCTCATAACTGGGTCTGCATTTTGACTGATCTCATTCCCCTGGACACCTGACAGTTTGGCCTGGCCCTGGTTCTTCGGGCACAAAAATGCTGACTTTTGCAGGATTTCAAATTGGCCACCAAGGCATCCTCAAAGATCTTCAAATAACAAATGGAGTGATGAGCCAAAATGATGAGCAATACTTGTGTTTCAACAGCTCTTTGCTGTGGACCACAAAACAATACAGAAAATACTGAGTTTCTCAGATGAAAGCACAATCTGTGTGCAGTTTAAAATATGTGTTCTTGTTTTGCATTAAATTTGCTTTTTTTGCATTGTGTAAAAATGAGGTTATATGTTGAACTAATAAGAAAGGCAGCAGGTAACAAAATGCTTCTCTTGTCAGCTGATTTACAGACCCAAAGTAGTGCTTTCGAGCCCAGCTCAGTGACACCATTCCAAATATAGTCTGCGTGAGGAAATGTGCTAACAATGTCTGGAGAATTGCGGCTCTATTTTAAGAGGCGCCACATTTTTACAATCCAGAATTTGCCTGCATTTGCCTTAACCCAGACTTTTGGCCAGTCAACTGTTTTCCTGCCAAAGAATTCATAGTGTTTTGTCAATATTTTCATCTCCCCTGTATATACTGCTCAGTGCTGGAGTGCTGGTCTTTGCCATACTTGTTCCCAAAACAAAGCAATATAGGAAGAGCAGAGGGACATATACCGAAAAAACACATTTTGTACATTACACACATTAGGTACAATGAAAATCTTTTATATATTTAACATTATGAATATGGCCCTGGCATATTGCAAGGAGAAGAGTAATTACACTAAGAAGAGGTTTCTTTACCTTTACATTCCTCCATCGACCCCATCAACCCCATCCCAAGGAAAGCTGACCCATGTATCCCATACCCCCCACCCAGCACCCCTCCATCAAAGCTTACCCACAGTCTTTTTCACCTCCCTTCTCAAGGCGCACAGCATGTCTCCAGCCCTTGATGATGCTACTGGGCTAAGTGCAGCGATAAGCTGGTCCCCAGTCACGTTTTCAGTCTCACGTTTTCCTCACCAAGCAGGCGAACCCACAGGCACTTGTCATCCTCCGTGTGTGTGGTTTGGACCTGGTGCTTCCAGAAGAGTCCCCTTAATCCTCGTCCACCTCCACTTAGTCGCAGCCTCCTCTATGTCCCGATTCTGCTAGTGTAGACATTCACTACATCCCAGAAGCATCTTGTGAAACACAAGGCATCCAATGAAAATCCAGTACGCCAGTCACAGGTTACAAACTTCTCATTCAGCTCCGCCAACTGAGAATTGAGAGCTTTAGCACATACTGATGAAGACTTCTCTTCCTTCTAAATGTTTTTATATCTCAGATTTTTTTATAAATATTGACTCAAACACATTAAAAATATCAAAATAGCTTTTTTTGTTCCTCAAAGCAAGCAGTGCAGTTTAATGACTAAAAACAGTGGCATGTTTAGCTTTGCTGTAGATGAACATCACAGGAAAAGAAAAGTCATTTCACCCAACTTCAGGAGATTTCTTGACTAAATCTTATATATAAAATAAGCTCTAATTCGTACTTATACATGCAAATCTTGCAGTCATGCTTATTGAAGGAGCTTAGAATCCATGTCAGCAGCACCATTGTGACACACACACATCCCTGCCCAACCTGTGTAAGTGTGTCTGTTCTTGCTGAGAGGATGAGACTGTTTGTCCTGGACTCCTCCCCCTCCCATGAAGCAGCTCCAGTCTGCCCTGCCTCTCTGTTTTGTCCCTAACTCCACTCTACCAACACCCTGCCCAGTATAGCTTACCTGTTCTGTTCACCACATACACAGTGTTCAGCCTTTGGGCCACATGTGTTGTATTCACATTTCAATGAGTAATGGGCACTATGAGCTTTTCCTCAAAACAATATTCTATCCAAGCAAAACAGTTGGTGTCATTGGTTTGTCTTTAAGATCACCACCCATAAACTAGTAAACACATTAATAATCTTCCAAAAGCATCCCCAAAAGTTCCAGAAGACTATTATCTCTAACATGGTCCAGTGGTGCAATAATCTCAGCACTATCACAAAGAAAGTGCACCACAGGATGTCTGTGTCACTCTTGATTCAGGGATCATAGTGACTAAAGCTGATTGTTTGAAATTGGAAGGTTTCTGGTTTGAATCCTGTTACTCCTCCATTACCTTTGAGCAAGGTGCACAGTATTTGGCCAAAAGTATGAGGTTCCCCCTCAAATTCCCACAGCCATGCTCTAAAATCTGGCGGAAAGCCTTCCTAGAAGAGTGGAGGCAGTTATACAACCCCTGGCAAAAAATATGGAATCACTACTCTTGGATGATGTTCATTCAGCTGTTTTACTTTGTAGCAAAAAAACAAATCACAGATATGATACAAAACTATTTTATTTAACAGCTGAACATTCTGGCTCTGTAAAACATACTTCAGAAAAATTGAATGAAATTCTTGTAATTAATGGCACTTTTTTCAGATCAAGTAGAGGAAAAAATTATGGAATCGTGAACCAAAAAATCAGAGTTAGTACGTTGTTGCACCTCCTCTGGAGTGTAAACATCCTCTGAGAGTAGTGATTCCATATTTTTTTTTACCAGGGGTTACTCAGGTGCCCATATACTTTTGGTCATACAGTGTATTTACATGGCCTAAATGGTTTCAATAAAAATTCTGTTGTATAAACATAAAGACAATGTAAGCAAATGCAGATTTAACATTGTGAGATTGCTTGGATAAAGGTGTCAACCACATAATAAAACTAATAAAGATATACAGACCTATTAGCCAGTGTACAGTAAAGAAGCTTTTATTTTATTTTGTCATTCAAATCTGTATACCCTCAGCCTCTGGCTAACTATCCATTTGTCCTGATCTGAGCAAGATTTTTGAATGCTGGGCTCCATCCTTTGCTTACTGCTGCCTTTAGAGGTCCACTGTCACAAATTTGCACCCACTAAAGGAAACCTAAACAAAAAATGTAGTGCCGTACAGTATATCAAAACGCTACTTGTGAAATCCAAATTTTTTAACAACCTGTTGGCAAATACTGCTGCTGCTTGACAAAGGAAGGCCATGCAGACACAGCAGACACTCTGTAGCACGATAAGCAAGAAACACGTGAAATTTGGTTACGTTTTTGGACAAGATATCGGAGCAACTTGACAAAATTCAGCATGGGAACAGCAGTCTTGGTCCTTAGGCCCTCATTTTGGATGCGTTTGTTGGTTGCATTCATTTAAAAGTGGACCCTGAATACACTCGTCTGAACCTGTCCTCAATACACAGCTGACTTAATAGAATTTTTGACACCAACATTAATTAACTTCCAAGAGAAACAAGGTAGTGTAAAAAGATGAGAGAAACCCGAGAGGAATTGCCACTCGAAGAAGTAGGCTAATTGGGTATGATGGCATCTCACTGAGAGACAGTCACAGATCTTATCAAACTAAATAATTCAACTTACTGAAATTCTGTAAAACTTCAGATCAGTTGGTTTAACGTAAGACAGATATCGACTCTGGAGTGAGCAAAGTTTCCGGCATGTATGGCAAAAACACTAGTTATACCAGTTATGTTCAATTGAAACATTTTAACATTGTTTTTTAAAACCGTTAAAAAAAAAAAAAAAATTACATTTACTTTTTTCTAATTATAGACCTTGACTTTTGAGAAGTCTGTTTTAAAATTTGTGACTTTGTAAATGTAAATGTAAAATGTAAGCATTTTTACATTGTAGTGGTTACCAGGTTGTTGGGTTGATGAAGTAGTTTTCGAACGTAGCGTGCGTGTAGTAAGGCTGATGGTGGGTTTAATGGAGTTAGAAAGGAGGTAGCGAGTAGCAGAATGGTCAAGTAGTGTGCAAAGTGTAGCTTGTTAGCGTGGGTGCTAAGATATATAGCCTTGTGTTGTGTAGTTGGGAAATGCAGGTGGTGTGTGCCGTTATGGAGGGCAGCAGTTCTGGGACACCAGAGCTGTGGTTGAGCCTTCCAGAGGTGTCATGGGCCTAACTGGATGAAACTGTGAAGTGTTCATTTGAAAACTGTGATGAGATACTGTACCATCACTTTACTATACCATGTGTGCGTTTATTGTTTGCTAATATTGGATATTAAGGAGATACAAACTATTGCATAGTGGCTAGATAGGTTTGCTGTGCGTCTGACTGTGCGGTTGCTGTGGTGTTTACAGGTTAGGATAAGGTGAAATGGGCACTTAGGATGAAGGTTAGGGAGTGGGATGCCCTTTGAAGTACTAGTCCTTTTATTAGCACTTTAAATCTGTACGGATCTTGATGCATGTATCTGACATTAGCTTAAAAAAAGCATCATTTACCAAGGATCAAATTTGTCCTTGTATATGTGAGACTCGGTCTTCAGATGATGGAGCCAATTCCTCAAGTCACTGTACAGCCAGATCTTTGCTTCCAGAGCTCCTTTCCTGCACTCTTCTTGTTACGCATTATTAATCTTTTATGGAAACAAGACACAAAACTCCAAATGAGCACTATATTTTCATACAGATGGCATTTTCAAAAACAAGAAGAAAAATACACAAGTTGACTGACTACATACAAGCCTGAAGTATCAGCAAATTATGTTTTATCTGCCGTTTTCATAGACTCATGTTGGCCACATAAAATGTGTAGTGCATTCTGTGCTTACCTGTTGTACCTGGTTCAGATGTGATGAGGCTTGGCCTGGTAAACTGCTTAGCAGCAGGACCTTTTCAGTGGGATTTCAACATATGCTGCATGATGATCAACATTTTAAGTATGCATGAACTGGCTGAAGCCACTCAAATATGTATGAATTGGCTGGTTTAATCATAATGAAGCAGTGTTTACTATCTTATGCCAAGAAGTCTTTTAAAATTTGACACAGTAGCCTAGTCCTGCTCAAGAAGTATATGCAGGATCTCTAAAGATCTTTATTATGCAAAAGTTGTCAACTATTCTGTGACCAACAAATAATGAGATGACTGCACATGCAGTATCAAATACTTCAAATAAATCTTTAAGAATATATTTAAATCATCTATAATTTATGTCTTACTGAAGTGTGATCGCCACATCCCAAGTTGCTCTCTGGCACAAACATTCATGGCAGTATGCAGCCTGTAAGGATATAGTGCTCTCTTGTGGCCAGGTCTTAATGCTTCACACATGCTAGGCTTAGAAGCAGAGGGCACACACGGAAACAGCACGCAGCTTCTTGCAAGAGTTTAACTGTTTTACTCCAGTCTTCCAGAAGAGAAGGCTTACTCTATGGGCCTCAAAAATGAGGCTGACCTTTTGCATTAAGATGATAGGAGGCAAAAGATGAAGACCTAGTAAACCTGCATTTTGTTTCTATGCTGCCAGAATTTTTAGTAATAGCTGACAAATTGGCCATTAACGGTGTTGAACACCAAATAATGAAAGACAGAAGGTTGGCATTTAAATTGTGAATTTATTGAATAGAAAGCACACAACCAACACGCCCAGTTTACTCGTTCTCTTCGCTGCGCAACCGTGCGTTGGGGTTGGTGATTTTGATGGCCAGCTGTGCTGCCCGCTCCACAATCAGCTTCCTGTTCTTTGAAGAAACGTTGTGGGCAATTTCAGCACAGTGGGTCCTAAAATTAGGAGAGTCAAGATTAAAGATCTGCAGAACCTTTCAAAAGCACTTTAGCATCCTCAGTTTTACAGAACTTACTAGTCTTCAGTAGCAAACAGGTTCTTAGCAGCACACATTAAAAAAATTCTAATAAAATGGACAATAACCCAATTTAAATTTAACTAAGTTACTACCTAAAATTTATCTGCAGTGCAGACATAATATTCTGTATCCACCTATGCAATTTAGATCAAAAGTCAAAACTATTGATAGCAAAAAATGTACCAATTTAATATTCATAAAAGCTATGCTGTAGCAAATCGTCACTAATATGTGACCTGATATCAAGTTGAAGTTCCTACTTCAGTCTCCCTCAACACAAAATGCATACTTTTCCAGTCGTGTTTGCATACCCCTATAGTACACTTGTCTTACATGCACAAAATTATTTGATACTAAGAGGTGAAGCAGAAATTTACACAGACTCCTGCTTTAATCACAAGGCCAAAAACAAATCACACATAAAGTGGAGTAAAAGATTTTAATCTGTAAAGTTATGTGCTAGTTTCAGAAACACTGCTGTCCTTGCTTACCTGTTGCTCATCATCAGGACCTCCAGCTCCTTGACGTTATGCACAAGGAACTTCCTGAAGCCAGTGGGCAGCATGTGCTTAGTCTTCTTGTTGCTACCATAACCAATGTTGGGCATCAGCATCTGGCCCTTGAACCGCCTACGGACTCTGTTGTCGATACCTCTGGGTTTACGCCAGTTTTTCTGGTGACGACAAAAAATAACAGTTAACACAAGATGGCTCAGGCACAGACATTCTGAAAAAGGAAAGTTAGAACTATGACTATCAAATAACACATACTGCAATTTTGACATAGCGGTCTGACTGGTGGCGGATAAACTTTTTTGTCCTTTTCTTGACGATCTTGGGCTTGGTTAGAGGTCTGAGGGCAGCCATGGTGCCTAGGAAAAAGGAAATAGAAAAGATTCATTTTCGCACATTACTGAATGCAGCAAAAAATTGAGATTATTTTAATGAAGAGCTGGGTCCTCAAGTCACTATCCTTGGGATGTTTACATATTGATTACAAGCACATGTTTAAAGATGGTCTAAAACTATGGCTGATTCTTTGTAAATAAGGTGTTTTGGGGAGGAAAAAAACAAAAACAAAATACCACAGTAAAAGGCAAAGTGTGTAAATGAATAAATACCAGCCCATACAGTTCTCAAAGAACGTTTTAATCTGAAATACAACACATACAGGGATTACTATTACTTTATAATCACTTTGCATTGCTTACTGGTATTAGCAACGATTTTTCCCATTTATATAACAACACTTTCTTCTTATAAAATACAGGGTGGTTACATTCCACTAGAGTACTTCAGAGGGAGCGAGGAATTGATGCCATGTCCTTTATTTTTAGTGTTCATAAAAGCTCATTTCTATCCCGACCTCTGCCTTGCCTTCCCAGCGCTTATTACTGTTTGAATGGACAGGGGCCTGTTGGACACTTCGGTCTTACAAACGACAACACCGTCGTTTTCTGTTTGATGGTCAACGATATAAACGTTTACTCAAAGTCATAATGTTAAAGAAATGTACACTACAGAAAGTCAGGTAACCGAAACAGTGTAAAAGTCCGGTACATGTGTCGAAACATTTGAGTCCAGACCAAGGTTTCTGGAAACGAGGATTACTTTGTATCCGTTATTAAATACACAAATTACTCTTTAACGCAACACTAACGCCATCAAAACATCAATAACGATCTAGCAATAAATATACGCAACTATTCTGCTGTGTAAATGTTTAAATTTAAAGGATGAAAATGGATGGATTTCACTCACCAAAATTTAAGCCTGCCTTCTCTGAAGACAGTACAGAGGAAGAGAGAGATACCGCAAAGGACGATGGGAGAAGTAAGAAAGCGTAAGTCAATGCGTCATAAAATAATTAATCTAACGCGCAATTCTGTGACATTAATCAGTGTATAGAACATCAGATCAAAGACTAAATTCTTTATTAGTAATTATACCATGCTTTGAGAGTGTTTTTTTTTAAATAACTTAATATTTTAATATTGTTTTAGTATGTGGTTATCTGTTAGGACCTGGGATAGGACCTTCAAGCGTAAAGTCTCGTGTTTAAAAATACGCATGCGTAGAAAGTACGGTTCGGAAATTAATATGAGGTGCCGAGAGAAAGAAAATGAGTTCTGTGAGAATTTGAAGGACTGGTTGTGAACTACATGTGTTTAAATTTAATGTGCGCCTAAAAAGATGGTGCAGTTTCAACAAAGTAGAATTTAGATTTTAGAGGATGTCCGGTAATCAAACTGATCTACATATGCTTTGATGAGCTTGACTCAGACATAGTGTACTCCGATCAGCCACAACATTAAAACCACTAGCGATTTGACAAGAGCTAAATTGTGATGGCTAGACGAGTGGGTCAGAGCATCTCCAAAACGGCAAGTCTTGTGAGGGGTTCCTGCTATGCAGTGGTTTGTACCTACAGTACCAGAAGTGGTCCAAGTAAGGACAACCGATGAACCGGCACCAGGGTCATGGGTGCCCAAAGCTCATTGACGCATGTGAGGAGCAAAGGCTGTCCCATCTGCTCTGATCCAACAGAAGAGCTACTGTAGCATAAATTGCTGAAAACCTTAATGCTGCCCATGTTAGAAGGTGTCAGAACATCCAGTGCATCACAGCTTTGCTGCGTATGGGGCTGTGTTGTTGCAGACCAGTCAGAGTGCCCATGCTGACCCCTGTCCACTGCCAAAAAGGCCCACATTTGGTACACGAGCATCAGAACCAGACCATGGAGCAATGAAAGAAGGTGGCTTGGTGTGACGAATCACGTTTTCTTTTAGATCATGTGGATGGCTGGGTGCATGTGCATCATTTACCTGGGGATGTGATGGCAGCAGGATGCACTATAGGAAGAATGCAAGCTGGCAGAGGCAGTGTGATGTTCTGGGCAATGTTTTGTGATCTGTGGGATGTGCTGGAAAAACAAGTCCGACAATTTGGAGGCCCCACCTCGCAACTTGCAAGACTTAAAGGATCTGCTGCCACCGTCTTGGTAGATACCATAGGACCCCTTCAGAGGTCTTGTAGAGTCCATGCCTCAATGGGTCAAAGCCATTTTGAAAGCATGAAGGGGACCTACACAACTTTAGGCAAGTGGTTTTAATGTTGTGGCTGATCGGTGTATAAATTTCACCTGTGCCAGTCAGGTTCTTTACATTTTAAAGTTGATTTTAAATCCAAGTATTTATATCAAAGTGATTTATTACAAAAAACAAAATTTCCCTTCCAAAGCTTTCTTTTTTCTTTTGCGTAATATGGGACCAAAATCACTTCAGCTGTATTAACTCCTCACTGCATGGAAATTTTTTTTTTTTATACCTGAATTTTTTTATTAATTTGTTCTTTCATGCCGAGTTTCATGCTGTTTTCTGCAAACTGACTTATAATTTTAAAATACTTACAGTTAAAACAGTTTGAGTCACCCTGCTGTGAAAGACAGATTACTTATATGTGTGGGCTTGAGGAATGGCTTCTGTACCTTTAGCACGACTAATATGTTGCTAACTATTGTTTTTTCACCTGAGCCAGGCTTACTTTTGTATACACTCATCTGCCACTGTTTTATTTTTTAACTGTTGTTCTTGTGTTTTCTACCTCACCAATACTTATGGTACACATCCCAGGTAAGATCAGAGACCTCATATTGGAGTATTACAAAAATGTCACTGAGTCACTTCAGGGGAGAGTACTTCAGAGTGGTACTGGCTGAAAAAGGGAATTATAACTGGATGCACTGTTTCAGTGATCCTTTTTTACATTTACCATGAACATGCTGGCCCAGTCAGCCAAGGTGAAGTGTAGAAGCCCTCTGACAAAATCCAGCGTCTTTCAACCACTGAGCTGAGCATTTGTGGATAATTTGATGATTACAATAGTGTAGGTGGATTCTTTAGCATCTGGAGAAGCTTTTCATCTGGGCATGGATGTGTTTCAGACTGGACAAATCTAGATCCTTAGTGCTCAGGTAAAAGAAGGTGACTGATCAGTTTCATTTCTCCCTGGGAGGCAACTTGATTCCAGTCCTCACAGAGAACCTTGTGAAAAGCCTTGGGAAGACCTTTGATTGCACCTTGAAGGATACAGCATCTATTCAAGCAGCTGGCTGAAAGTTAGATCTGCCAGGGAAACTCAAAGCCTAGTTATACCAGTATGGTATCCAGTGGCCCCTGCTCATATATGAAGTTTCTATATTGATGGTTGAGGGTTTTGAAAAGAAGATCAGCCAGTGCTTCCCTAGGTGGCTGTGCCTCACCCATACCTCACCAGCAACACTTTATGACACCCTATCAGTAGTCTGAATGAAGAATTTATAGTCATCAGTGCAAGAGAGGTGCTGTAGTAGGGAGTCCTTTGACTCAAAAGTCATTGTGGCTGGCATAGAGATGAAGACTGTGAGGAAGTGGAGGGCTGCAGAAATAGTTGAGTGGGCTGGTGAGGCAAATGGCAGCAGGAAGGGTGGCGCTGGGAAATATTAATACTCCATGCTTTAATAAGACCCAAGGCATGGAACTGCCCCAAGTGGTCTAGTGGGAGGTGAGAGCTGAGGTGGAGGAGATGCACTTCAGTAAGGTGGTGGGAGTGAGACAGCAAGAGGCATGGACTAAATGGGACATACTTGTGAGGTGTGCTGTACAAAAATAAATAGAATTGCAAACTAAATGATTCTTTATTAGTAGCATATATCAGTACGTACAATCCTAACTACACATACACAGTAGTAAATCTCTAGTAATGCAAAACCATTTAAGAGCTTGAAAAAATAATTTTACAGGTGTTAGCAACCTACTCACAACCACGTTACAGCTTCATTACAGTCCTCTTAAATCACCTTGTTTTATTGGATTTTTGACAATAAACTAAGAACCGTAAGAACTACAGATTGGCATTATCAACTATTTTCATTCATTAAATAATTAATTTTGCACAATGTTGTAAGATTAAGCAATTGTTTAACAGCTTCTACAGTTACATGGATGTTGTATAACACTTATTCATGGTTTCGGTTGCAGTCCTGCTTACATGAAAGCGCTGCAGAAAATTCAATTCAAGCGCAGACCCTCGTATCCAGCACATGTTCTTAAAGGTTAGTATATATCATAAAAGTGAGTATTGTTATGTGATTCTCAGATGTGATATTTATTTCGGGAGACCAGCAGCCTTTAGAAATATTACCGTTGTTTTGCAACTATGCGAGAGTCCAATCAAAATCGCTGTTCACTGAGAGCGGCTGCGTCAATAAAAGTCGACAGGAGTCGCTCGAGTTGTGACGTATAGAACGTGGTCGCCATAATAAACCCTGTCGCACACGGGAAATCTCGAAAAACCGCTCGTCCGAAAGTGAACTGTCAAGAGGTACCCACTGTTCCTCAGTGACAGAACGTACAGCAGGCGTTCATTGGTTTTTCTGTATTTCCGGAATCTTCTAAAAGGAGAGGGCCGACAGATTAGTGAGACAACTGGGTAAGGCATTTCCATCTGGACCCGAGCATGTCCGATTAGCCCGTGAGTTACTCCGAGACTTGCAGAATAGCTACGCTGAAGTTAGCTAGGACGGGTAACTCGGTGGCTAGTCCTTAGTTGGAGCCTCCATTGCACTGCTATGCAACGAAAAGTGAGCGCGGTTATCAGACGATAACCTTAACATGTTTATTTATTTATTTTTACATTTTTTTTGGAAAAACCCAGTATATGTCATCTCGTTATTAAAAAGTGAAATTGACAAGATTCACGTGGTCTAGCAGGGTTCTCTCAGCGCGCTGCTAGCCGACCAGCTAACATTCCGCGAGTGAGAGGGGCGCGCTGCTCCGGTTGTGGCGGAGCCGCCGAACTTTGCACAGAAGCACAGACAGAGCTGTTCCTGACGAACAGTTCTCACTTGAGCATTTTTATTAGAGATGGACTAAGCGACAAACTTTCCAAATCCCCAGCCAGCAACATTTTAATATGTATTCTACATTTTAACATTGCCTGTTTTGTTCAACGTGACTTTGTAACGGTTCTCCCATGTATTTAAAGCTTTCAGTGCTGCGTTTTGGCGGAAGGGCTAATGGAAAGGGTGTCGTTTTTGGTGATTTGTGACATTTGAAAGGTAGAGATGTGTTGGATGTGTCCCAAGCATGCTGAGAGTGGGACACCAGCCGAGGAAGTCACCGTTGTAGCAGCCGTGCCCTGAGGGACGTGGCCATGGTCCATCTGCCGCACCACCTTCCTCTGGAACTCCCTCACCAGCCTGTCCTTTACAGACACACAGACTGCACACTTGTTACTTGCTGTCATCTGCACAATGAATGGGGATGTGGTGTGACTCAGAGGCCCTGTGAGAGGTGCCTGTTACTGCAGGGATTTTATTATCAACTGGGCTGATGTTATACTCCTGTCTCCTCTCTGTCCTGTGTGTTGCTGTGGCAGGTCCAAGTCATGGCTACAGCGTCTGCCAGTGTGGACTCCAAGGCAGAGCTGACCTCCCTGTTGGAGCAATGGGAACAGGAGCAACAGGGGAACACCCAGGACCTGGTGTCCATCCTCACCAAGTCAGTGTTTGACAGGACTTTAAGCCACCACTATTTCAAAATTGCCCTTTGTGCAGCCTGCATGTTTTATTATTGTTACAGTATTATGAACTGTTATTTAATGCAAAGTGGTACTACAGCAGGAGTGGTATTTCAACCTTTATACTACAAAGTGTCAGCTGTCAGTGCTTCACCACCTGCTGTTCTGTTTCATAATGGGTGTTTCTGAACCTATTGTAGTGTTTTTAAGTTTTTTAAATTATTGGTGTGAAAAGCAAAGTACAAAGACTTTTCCAGAGCTGAAAGGTTGTGAAAAGTGTGATGGATGTAAAGTATTAGAGTGCTTGTCAGCTCTTTTTCAATTTTTGAGGGTTTTTTTTTTTTTTTTGTTTGCAGAATCTCTGAACTCATTGAACATGAAACAGAAGAGTATCACAAAGCAGATCCGGATCCATTTGATGACCGACATCCAGGTGGGGCTGAACATAATTTCCTATAACTTTGATAGTTTGTTTTAACGTTCAAATACATATGTGCATATGTAAAATGCTTAAAATATTTGAATGTACATAACTGCGCTGGGTTGACGCAGCAAGAAATGTGTGAAGAGAAAAATGATGGAAATGATGGAAAAATGTGATGGATATGTAGGATAGATTTGTGTGGGGGGGGATTTTTTTTTTTTTTTTTTTGCATGTATAGTTCATTGTTATGAACACTGGGTCCTGTATGATAAGTAAAGAATGAAAGTCAGTAAATTAAGTTGATTGTAACTTTCAAAGTAATTTTTATTAAAGTTACAGTCAAAAGGTCAGTGCAGATTGTCTCTCAAATTATTTACAGGTTCCATAAAAAGTCTGGCTATAACGCCTTTATTATAATATTTGTATTAAATTCTAGCTGTATGGAAATAATTTAAAATGACTAAAAGTGTACAGTGTGCACAAACTTCAACTTGATGCCAGTAGTTAAGAATTTATCCCACTCTCTGTAGTGTATGTCATCTTGTTATTAATCATCAGGATTCAGGAAGACAAGACACTGAAAGGGAGTGGAATTAATTCTGTCTCTTATTCCAGGTTTTGTTAAGATGCATCTGACTTCCAGCCAATGGCTGGGTAAGAAAAAATAGGTTACTGTCCAACATAAATTTTATAAAATTTATCAGTGAGAGAAGTGCAGTTAGAAAAGTGAAAACCTGTGTATTTTCAGAAATTCAGAACTCAGCTCTTTGTAACAAAGAGCCAGAATGTTGCAGAGTGTATGCTTTGTTAACAGGTTTTCCTGCATCTGAAAGGAAATGTCTGGGCAGTTGGTAGATTTTTAATAAAAGTTTTAGCTGTTTTATCACAATTTGTCATTTTTTTTTCTTAACATTTTCTGTTTAGACACATTATCTGTATGAGGGTTCCACTCTTTGGTTCAGTTTAAAATTTGTCACAATTGTATTTTTTTTTTTTGGTAAGTGTTTGTAGTTATTTCAGTATCAGCAAATAGCATGCTTCAGTGGTTTTATTCTCATACTTATAACCTCAACGCTCCCAGTTTTAATTTCAGAAGAGATTCTGATATACCCTAACTTGTTCCCAGTTGTAGTAATATGGTGACATTTCAAAACTGCTTATGATAACAAAAAATCCTATGTTTGTGTGTCTGTGATTTGGATCGCTGGTGGTGGTCAGTAACATCGTTCTAAAATTTAAGTTTTATGTGTATCAGAATTTATGTCTTATAGAGGGGTAAAGGGTTGTATGTGAAGTTTTAATAGAAGTATCTGCTGAAAGATGTTTGTGTATAGGACAACTTGTTTTTTAACATTTTTTGTAATAAAATGCCTAAAATACCTTTCCTCATTTACCTCTCCAGGTAGAGCAGATCCAGAGTGCATGTTGGGTCATCTGCTGAAAATTCTGTTCAAGAATGATGACTTCATGAATGCGGTACTGGTGAAAGCAGTTACTACTGAAGTTAACAGTAAATATTTCTCCTATTGTGTTGTTTATTTTGCGTGTTTCTTGTTATGGCAGCTCGTAAACAATTATGTGATGACAAGCAGAGAGGTCCCCCTCAACACCGCGGCTTGTCGCCTCTTGCAGAACATCATGCCTGGGTTGGAGACAGCTGTTGTCTTCCAAGAGAAGGTTGGATTGCCCTGTCTGTGTCTTTGGTTTGACAGTGCTAGAGAGGATCCCCTGTTTTATGGATTTCTCAGCTTTTTCGCAGTCAGTGAATTTTGTCTACCCTGATACAGGAGGGTATTGTGGAGAGGTTGTTCAAGTGGGCCCAGGAGGGTGACCAGACCCTGCGGATCTATGCCACAGGGCTGTTGGCTGGAGCCATGGAGAACCAAGACATTGCAGCTAATTACAGGGAAGAGAACTCTGTCCTGGTTAGTGTTTTGCTTCTTCCTTTTACTTGGGTCACAATTTTATTAACCCTTCAGTGGAAGTTTGTCCCCCCCCAGAATTTTAATCACTGCAGTAATAAGTAGTGGAAGTCATGCTGGACAAAGGTGTCACGAGAAATATAATTTAAAACAGGTCCTCCCCAACTTGTGAGGGTGTTTGGTTCTGATAACTTTTTTAAGTTATTTGCATTGTCATAAAGTCCATACTATATTTTATGAGCTATAAGGATGTATAAATAATGAATGTCAGTGAATCTTATGTGGCATAATTGGACTTTGTTTTCTCCACAAATGTGATGTATTATGTTAATCATGATAATATGGAGTAAAAAAGTAAAATGGCAAATACACAGCTGGATTATAATTGTAATTTTATACTGCAATGTTTTTCATTTCTAAATGTAGTGTATGGATAGTGGGCAGATGAGAGCTATGGCTCTCCCATGATGCGTTACTGTGACTGGTACTGTGTTCCAACCTTTATGAGGACTTGTAAGGGAATTGCTGACCCTCAGACTGTTTAATGTGTTTAACTCTTTGGCAACAATGTACAGAGAAATGGATTTTCTGAAAGTACTGAGACATGTTGGAGTCTTAGTGTATGTGCCTGAAGTCATGATTGCTGAAACTGTGTCTAGTAACCCTGTCCACAGCACAGCTGTTGGAACTTGAAAATAATATAAGGATGATAGGACACTCATTCTAAGTCTGAGACTATTTGTCATACAGCAACACTGTTGATCAAACATTTCTTTCATGCATTGAGTTTGCATTTAGGAACTGTAACTGTTTTCCAGAGGGTATGTAATGCTACTGTTGGCTCTGTCTTTTACAGGTACCTGTGATGCTTCAGCGTTTGCGAGAACTACAAGAGAAGGAAGCAGAAAGTCGGCAGGATTTTAAACGACCTAGTCCAAGGAAGAGCCTTGGAGAACCCCTCCTGCCTTTGGATGAGGAGGCTGTGGATGGAGACTTTGAGGGTGCAGACTTGCCTCTAGAAAATAATGGAGAGGGGTGGGGAGAAGAGCAGCCCAATGCATATGAAGTGGATAACCAGTCTGACCTGTCCTTTCATATTAATTCTTCCCACAAAACTAGTAGCCGTACAAATTCTTCTGTGAAATCTCTGCAAAAACCTGATTCGCCCACAGAGGAAACTGATGCAAAGAGGGAAGCTGCAGGTTGGGTTAAGAAGAGGGAAAATGGCCGCAAGGCCAAACAGAAGCTTAGTTTTACACTTCCAGAACCAGAGAGGAACTCAAGTGAATTGTCTAATAGCAGTTGGTCAGAGATGAGCCCCTGGGTCATTGGCACCAACTACCGTCTATACCCACTGACCCCTGCCATTGAACAGCGTCTTGTCCTGCAGTACTTAACACCTCTGGGGGAGTATCAAGAGGTAGGAGGCCTTTCAGTTGTACTGTCTCATTCTTGATCTTTCTGTTCCAATAAATTGTCATCCACTATTTTATGTTTTTGAACATGTACTATGTTGAATCACATATTGTTTTTCACATTTAGCTTTATCATTATGCTTTCAATAAATTAGTTGAAAGTTTTGAATCATATTAAAAGTTATAACAGATTTGGATATGTTCCTTGAATCTCCAGCTAAGCTATGTATTCTGACCTTCCTTTGCAGTTGCTTGCTGTGTTCATGCAGATGGGGGCTCGAGAGCTGCTCATGTACTACATCGACCTCAAGCAGACAAATGACGTCCAGCTCACTTTTGAGGCTCTCAAAGTAAGTAACAACATAGTGTTCAATATATGTTGTGCATGCAAGAGATCTGCTACTTTTATGTCTGAATAGCTCAGAGGGCATCTGAATTTGTGTAATTCTTAAAGAAGATCAAGATATTCAGCACTGACTTTATGATTCTCCCCTTGTGGCATTGCAGTATTTGGCCTCTTTGCTTTTACATAAGAAGTTTGCTGCAGAGTTTGTGGCCCATGGTGGGGTACAGAAACTGCTGGAGGTACCTCGTCCCTCCATGGCAGCCACTGGAGTCTCTCTCTGCCTCTATTATCTTGCCTATAATCAAGATGCTATGGAGCGGGTAAGATATGCGTATGATGCATTTGTTGGACTCCTTTGTGGGTTTTATATTGTATAGGTTGTATACTCTCTGTGTGTGTGTGTGTGTGTGTGTGTGTGTGTGTGTGTGTGTGTGTTCAGGGGAGATGTAAGTAGAAAAACGTCAAGTAAAACATTGAAATGAGGAAAAATATTGTGCTACAGTATAGACTTGTCTAATAATTTGATCAACATCTTGGCTAACCTTCTCCCCCCCCCCACCTAGGTTTGCATACTCCCACCTTCTGTGCTTTCTGAGGTTGTGAACTACTCCTTGTGGCTTCTGGAGTGTTCCCACGCATCTGGGTGCTGTCATGCCACCATGTTCTTTTCAATATCCTTTGCTTTCCGAGCAGTCCTTGAGCTTTTTGATCGTCAGGATGGCCTCCGCAGGCTTGTTAACCTAGTAGGTGCCTTTCTTCAACATAAAATTCCTCTCTGAGATGTATTGTTTTCAGTCACTATCTTTGTTAGCTTTTTGATCCTATGTTTTGCTGCATTTCTTTGACAGATCAGCACACTAGAGATCTTGAATACTGAAGACCAGGGGGCACTGCTGAGTGATGATGAAATCTTTTCCAGCCGGCAGACTGCTAAGCACACATGCATGGCACTCCGTCGATACTTTGAGGCTCACCTGGCCATAAAAGTAGAGCAGGTGAAACAGTCCCTACACCGTACTGAGGGAGGGACCCCTGTCCATCCGCAGCCCTATTACAAGGTACGGCACGTTGAACTTCAACATGTTCAAATGCATTGTACAGTTAGTATTTATTTTGTTGAAATCTTTTGTTTCATGTTCATTTTGTAGATAGATGGACAGACACATAGATAAAAAAACTTTATTGATTCTGAAAGAAATTGCTCAAGACTACAGGAGCATACATGCAAGAAAATACTGACAAAAGATGCTGGAATAAATATTTACATTAAGACAAGTGTAAAAGTGTGTCAATGAATAGTAGTGTTGATAGCTTAGTATTTGCACTATAAGAGGCTAGGTGAACCTCATTATTATTATTTGCACCATTATCTTAACAGTGAGAGGACTGATAAAGCATAATGGGAGGAACGACCACATAATGTTTCTTCTAACAGTACAGCTGGACAAGTCTGTTGCTGAAGCTGATTATCTGTTTAGCCAGGGCGGGCATGTAGAGGATGAGTCCTTATTTGGAATGACTAGGAGTTTGTTTAGAGTTGGTATGTGAAGTGGTCCTTATTCAAATATTGAGTTGATCTGTCCTCTGATCGAGTGCTTCTGTCTTTGTTGGTGTTGACAGGCATGCTCATACACCCGTGAGCAGGTAGTGGAGATGATGGAGTTCCTGATTGAGTATGGGCCAGCACGGCTGTACTGGGAACCAGCTGAGGTCTTCCACAAGCTCTCTTGCATCCAGCTCCTGCTTCAGCTCATCTCCATTGCCTGTGAATGGAGAACCTACTATGGCAGGTCTGAGCCTTAGTCCTTGTAGTATATTGAGATACGAGCATCTTCTCATAATGCTATAATAGCTGGGCTGCTATGATACAAGTCCTCAAAATAAATGGCATACCTGTTCCTTTTTATCTAAAAGGAGTGACACTGTGCGGTATGCTCTGGACATCTTGGCAATCCTCACAGTGGTTCCAAAGACAGAACTACTCCTGGCTGAGTCAGTGGATGTGCTTGAAGGAGGCTCTTCTGTTTCAACAATTGGTTAGTCCCTTTTTGTTCAATGGACAGATAATTTAAAGCTTGACTACATTTGTGTTGATCATAGTAGTTATTTGTGTAATTCAATCCACAATGTTTTTCTTCAGGAATGAGCATCATCCTTCTTGTAGCAGAGGGGGAGGTGTTCGTGAACGATGCAGAAATGCAGAAGTCAGCACTGCAGGTGGTGATAAACTGTGTGTGTGCACCCGACAAGCGTGTTTCCAGCATTGGCAAGTTTATCTCTGGCACACCGCGTAGACGTCTGCCTCACCAGAGCAAGAGCAGCGAAAGCGTCCTAGCAAAGATGTGGAATGTGGTGCAGTCCAATAATGGCATTAAAGTGCTACTGTCGCTGCTCACAGTAAAGATGCCCATCACAGATGCTGACCAGATTCGGGCGTTGGCCTGCAGGGCTCTGGTGGGGCTGTCCCGCAGTGCATCTGTCCGGCAGATCATTAGCAAGTTGCCACTCTTCAGCAGTGGTCAGATCCAGCAGCTGATGAAAGAGCCTGTGCTTCAGGACAAGCGCAGTGAGCATGTCAAGTTCTGCAAGTTTGCTGCTGAGCTCATTGAGAGGGTGTCAGGGAAGCCCCTACTTATTGGCACAGATGTGTCCCTAGCCCGACTGCAACGGGCCAATGTGGTGGCACAGTCCCGCATCACCTTCCCTGAGAAGGAGCTGCTGCTGCTCATTCGCAATCATCTGATGTCCAAGAGTCTTCACGACACAGCCAGTGCTCTCACCAAAGAGGCTGACCTCCCTATGTGTCTCCCACACTCCTCCCCTGCCTTCCCCACTGTACCTGTGGTCCCTCCTGCATCTCCTGTGACCATGCATCCCCGGACGCCGCGTCTCGCTAATGGCGTTGCAGCTCGGCTGGGCCATGGCTCCCATTCCTCCACACCCTCCACGGGCCATGTCCAGTCCCGGCCATCTACCTCTCAGTCACCTGCCTCTGTCATACCGCTGTCCACCATGACCCCACCTACCAATAGCAATAGCTCCCCACTAATAGGCCGCATTGTATTTAGTCGGGAACGTCCTTCTACCAACTGCAACAGCAGTAAGAAGCCACGAGTACTACGGCAAAAGTCGGACCACGGAGCCTTCAGTCAGAGCCCAGCCATGAAGAAGCAGTTGGACAGGCATCTGCCTTCACCGCCAGCACTGGACAGCATCATCACAGAGTACCTACGTGAGCAGCACGCCCGCTGCAAGAACCCAGTCACCACCTGCCCACCCTTTTCTCTCTTCACCCCCCACCAGTGCCCTGAGCCAAAACAGCGGCGGCAGGCACCAACCAACTTTGCCTCCCGCCACACCCGAAGAGTGGTGTACCCCAAGTATGGTGGTGTGGATGGTGGCTGCTTTGACAGGCACCTCATCTTCAGCAGGTGACCAGGTGTAAGCTAGAGTGGGAGTGTGGTGAGAATGTTATGACACTGTAACAACCTCACTGAGTGCAGGTGTTGTCTCTCCCCCAGGTTCCGTCCCATCTCAGTATTCAGGGAGGCAGAGGAGGATGAGAGTGGCTTCATGTGTTGTGCCTTTTCTGCACGAGAGCGCTTCCTCATGCTGGGCACTTGCACTGGTCAGCTCAAACTTTACAACATCTTCACAGGCCAGGAGGAGGCCAGTTACAGCTGCCACAGCTCAGCCATCACACATTTGGAGCCCTCGCGAGTCAGTGCCAGCTGAATGCATCTTGCTTTCATCAATGTTTGTTTGTTTGTTTGATTTATTTATGCAATGAGATTTTCGTACAGGAAAGGTGTTTGCTTCAGGCCTCTAAGACCCTGGTAACCTTGTAGATTATAATGTTCACACCAACTTTTACATTGCACAGTAAGCCAGAATCTTTTGATAATTTGAAAATAACAATGCTCCACTAAATATTGCAACTTTTCGCACTGCTTATTTAGTGATTCTTTAAATGCATTGTAAGCAGGTTAAAGTTAGGGACAATACAAATATTAAATAAACCATTAGACTACTGTTCAGTACTGATGGAGGAGTATGCTCACAGTGTTACAGAACTGAAACCTGAGACCCCTCCACTATGGCCCCTCTTCAGCATCTTTTTCTGGCCAAGCTCTTCATGGAACAATAATTCAGTGTGTTGTTAAACTGTTGCTCATCTGTTCTGCCACATTGTGTACTTTCCAGGATGGCTCTTTGTTGTTAACGTCAGCATCCTGGAGTTATCCACTCTCTGCATTGTGGGGCATGCAGTCAGTGTTTATCATGAAGTAAGTTACTTTTAGGGTGTGTATGTTTTGTCTGTAAATTTGAATCATAATGTACAAGTATGTTGTATGACAAATTTAGTTACAGTTTATTATGCACTAAATTTTGCTTCTTACAGCTGTATAGCCCTGGTGGGCAAGATCTAACCCCCCCCCCCTTTTTTTTTTCTTTTTTCTTCAGGCATTCCTTTTTGGATGATCATTATGTGGAATTCAGTAAACTTTCACAGGACAGAGTCATTGGTACAAAGGAACACATTGCTCATGTGAATATTCTCTTACATTTTCTCATACTATCCTGCTATCATTGTCTCTTTCTTATTGCTAATGTGGCAATGTCACTTATACCAATTGGCTCTAGCATATTTCTCTATGCAGATGGTCCCAGAGTTACAGTAGTCCGACTTATGATTTTATGATGGTGCAATAGTGATACGCGTTCAGTAGAAACCATACTTGAATTTTGGGGGGGGGTTTTTTCCCCTTTTTTCCCTCCCCCCTCTTTTTTCCCCCCGGGCAAGTGATATACGGTATGATACATTGTCATAATGTTGGGCAGTGGCAGTGATCTGCAACTCCTAGTCTGCCACGCAGCTCCTAGTGTATACAACCAATACTCTACAGTGTTCTGTGTTGCCAGTGTTTTTTGGACCCATCATAATTCATGGGCCATCTGTACTCCTCTTACTTCTGTCCTTTTGTTGCAGATATATGACATCCAGACTGGTCAGAAGACCCTGACTCTGAACAATCCAGACCTGGCTAACAACTATAAGAGGAACTGTGCGACTTTTAACCCTAGTGATGATCTAGTGCTAAATGATGGAGTGCTATGGGATGTGCGCTCTGCTCAGGCTATTCACAAGTTTGACAAGTTCAACATGAATATCAGTGGTGTCTTCCATCCCAATGGACTTGAGGTCATTATCAATACGGAGATTGTATCCTTGTCTATATCTTGTTTTGTGCCTGTGAATCCTTCTCATGATATACAAGTATACTTGCCATATGTTTATTTTTTTAATTGCCAGTTTTTGTATTAATATTTGTGTCAATATCTGTGTTTACTACTGTCTACCTACTGTTTAATTTGTACAATTATGTGTGACTTGTAAATTTTAAGAACACTTTTAAGTGTTTCGAACACCTAAATGAAATCAGAAGCATAGTTGTCCTTAACAAGTGTTTCAGTGGGACCTGCGGACTTTTCATCTACTCCACACAGTTCCTGCCCTGGATCAGTGCAGGATTGTCTTTAACAACACGGGGACTGTGATCTATGGAGGTGAGCTGTAACATCTAGTTAGTTGAAGCTGTATTATGTCTGCATGCAGAACCATTTTTTTATGAGTTAAAGTTTGTATATAGTAAAAATGCAGCCCTATAAATGTGTTAAAATGTATTTTATTTTTACCCCTCCGCTTTTCCTTAGCGATGCTGCAAGCTGATGATGAAGAAGACATGATGGAACAGCAGTTGAAGAGTCCCTTTGGTTCCTCCTTCAGGACATTTGATGCCACTGATTACAAACCAATTGGTAAGTTTTTAGCACCAACTGTACATCCATGTACTAGAAAATTCTTAATTCCACATCTTTTTGAAACTCTTTCCTGGGTTAAAGCTTAGAGAATTTGTTGTGATTAGTCAAGTCTGCATTAGTGGATAGTCTTGGTATTGAGCCTATGGTATCCAGTTAAGCAGAGTATTCAGTTAGCCATAATTGTGTTTTACAAGCTAAAAAATTCCAACTAAAACAATGAACAATGCATATATATACAGCCATGGGAACATGCAAAGTATTTATTTCTGTACAGTGCTATGTTTATGTACATGTATTAGTCCACTGCTTGTACAGCTGCCAGCAAAGGTGGTGGGGTAGTGTCTGTGGTATCACCATCACTTGCATCCTCTGAAGTGACAAGGAAGTCATAAAATAGCAACGTTATTTTTGTATAATAAACAATTTTTTTTCCTGAATGACAGTAAACATCCTTTAACGCAAAAACATTGTTGCATTCAACACGCTCTCTCATCAGACCAGTTTGTAGCCGGTTTACAGTCACTGGTATATGTGGTGCAGTTTGTGGTCATTCTTGCCACTCTGGGATGCAGTTCACACTATTATGCAGCAACTGATGTGATTACCACAACCCTCTGTCTGGCGATTAAAAAGTGACAGGTTATGCTGGTGGTAGTATGCCAGTTTAATTGATTTACGATCAAAACAAATAGTGTTTATTCACTTAACCAACGTTACGAACAGCAGAATATGGGAATACAGACCAAGAAAATTATATCTGCTAAAGTGAACTGGACCAAGTGAATAGGACCAAAAGGGTACCATGGAGATAATTTGCTAAAGAGGATACTATCTACTTATCAGGTATTCAAGTGGAATGCACTGTGTAAAATATTTAGGCTTGCTTTTCAGTAATTTAATAGTGTGTGAATATGCTTTAACATTAATTATTTTCCCCCTCCCCCACCTCTAGCAACAATTGATGTTAAAAGGAACATTTTTGATCTCTGCACAGACACCAAAGATTGCTACCTTGCTGTAATTGAGGTAAATGTTGTGTTTTTGAGAAAGGGTCTCTGTAGGTTTAGTTTTATGTTGGGTGTTTTTTAAAATTAGAGTATTTTTAAATTTTTTGAAAACTTAACAAATCCATGGCGAAGTTTGTTTGCTTTTGACTAATGACAAGGAATATGATATATGATGTAGAATATGACATCTCTACAGTAGTTTCCCATGCCTTTTTTTGCCTATATAGAATCAGGACTCCATCAACATGGACACTGTGTGCCGACTCTATGAAGTAGGTCGGCAGCGCTTGGCAGAAGAGGAGGAAGATGAGGAAGATCAGGTTAGTGACAGTCCCTGATGCTTTGCTTTTGTCTTCTAAAAGAGTAATTCCATTTTAAGTTTTGAAATGCATTTTATGTTTCTTTGACATTTTTAAGCATTGCTTCACAGTTCAATAGCTGCCTTTTCTAATGTGTGCTTACATAAAAATAGGAGGATGAAGACCAAGAAGATGATGACGATGATGACGACGACGACGACGATGATTCTGATGATGACCTGGATACTGACCCTCTCCTGGCAGAGCTGGAGAATGAAAATGCTGGTGAAGAGGAGGAGGAAGAAGATGGGGAACATGATTACTCACCCTCTGATGAGGAGGTAGCACGCTTGCTGGAAGAAGATGCTGAGGATGATGATGATGATGATGAGGATGATGATGACTCTGAAAATGAGGATGTAGAGCTCATCCTGGAAAACAGTGAGTATCGGTCATTGCCACCCACTATCAGTCCTACAGGCACAAAATTTATGTTAGTCCTACAGCCTCTGTTTCTTAAATCTGTGAAGAGCCTAGGATTTGTTAGATGAAGACAGTTGATTTACGTGGAGCATTTCCGTTGTGATCATGATCTGTTAGCGCATTGGTGGAATTGGATAGAATGCTTATCTTGATGGCCATATCCAGCTTAGGAAATGTTAAACATTCTTTTCTGAAGCATGTTTGTTGCATGTGATGTGCCATTATTGGAAATTTTTAATCAAGATGCTAATTTCCTTTTCAGCAGACAGCTCTGATAACTCGGACCTAGAAGACGACATCATTCTGTCTTTGAATGAGTGAAGACTGCTTTGCTAGCAAGCTGCGCTAAACAGGAATTCAAAACATCATGGGATGAATGGCAACAAACGTCCTGGGATGAATGGCAACAAACAGCAGCAATGCCAATAATCTAAAGGCAAAGAGGCAAGACTGTGACCTGATGAGGTTACATGAGGCTGTTTGGGTTGGTCATATAAACAAGCTTCTGCTGTAGGGCAGTGGTCCTAGTGCAGGACTGAGCTGAGGCAGGGCAGGTGCTGCAGGAGGCCCACTCCATCAGGCATTTCAGCAGGAGGCAAGGTAAAGGTACGTTAATGGAAGAGTGAGTGCAGTATTTGTAAGATAGTGTTTCTTAAACAAATGAATAGTTTTATATGATGTGACTTAAGTGTGTATATGTTCTGTAAACATAAAATAAATGCCAGTAATTATTTTTTCTTTATTTATTTCCATTCTATTAGAAAATTCAAATAGTTTCCTCTTATAAAATTACTAAAAATTTGAGTGACTATGGTGCTACTCATTTCTATGAAGGTTAAGGCTTAACCATACAATGTGGTTCTGTGTTGTTTGAAGATGAAAGTTATTAGTTTGACATGGATAATATTGGCTGGGGGGTAGGCACAGTAAATGGATATCAGCCTATATATATTTGACAAAGATGAATCTGGAAAAATGACTGAACATTTTATTCTTTCACTCATCCATTACTTTTCATTGTGTCCACTCTGATTTCTTGTCACATGCTGGCATACTACAGCCCCATGTAGCTAAGGCACCAAAGAGGTGTGTGTCATGATCCAGCAGTCTTGCATACATGCCTGTGCAATGTGTTACGGTCTAATCTAGGGGGTGCAGTTTATTCAGAAATATGAAATCCTGTATTTCACAATGTGGTGGTTATGTATGGACCTTATTTCAGTTTACTTTGAGACTTGTTAGCTTGAACTTTCAGGTAATTGCTTCTATCCACAGAACTTTTTTGTAAGATTTTGCAAGGGATAAAGGTCTCGGTCAGCATTATGCCATCAGTCTCCAATATTAGCAAGCCTAATATAATTTAAAACTGATGTGTAATCTGATAACATGGGAAAATGATACTCAAGAAATTTGATCTTTGAGTTACCAAATTCCATGCAGATATCTTGAATACTAGCCACATTATTAATCGATATTGGCATGCTCTGTGGCTCTTCGTGAAGGTGACAGGTACTTGCTGTAACCACACTATTGGGGATTTCACCATACTAAATATGGATCAAACTTGCAGACCATAGCATTAAAAATAGGTTGCAGTCATTAGAAGATGGACAAAGGTAATGGTGCTGAATATTAGAGCAGATTTTTTTTTCTTTTCTTTTCCCACTTTTGTTTTCAGGAGTGTGTTTTTGTTAAGTGTGATTTTAAATTCAGCAGTTAAATACCAACTTTAATGTAAAAAAAAAAAAAACAAAGGTAATGCCAGTCCATATATGAATGTATGAAAAGTATTTTTACTATAAAAGGATTTAAAAACATTTTCTTGCCTTTTTTTCTTCTGTGTACATGTGGAAGGTTCAGATGTTGCAATTAACAGCTGTACTGAGAGAACTATACTACTATGCAATACCATCGGTGTCCCTCAGATGATGCTTTTGCTTCAGTCAAGCGCAGTGTCTTCTGCAAATTGTTTGGATCCAAGTTGGTTAAGATGAGAAAAACGGGTAGGAATTATAAACCACACAATTTTTTTCACTTTTGGCTGGTTGTTTTGTGCGTTGCATACCCATTTAGGCAAATGTACTGTTGCTGTTCCGTAAAAACAAAATACCGTCATGATTTATAAGCAAAATCTTAGATTTTTTTTTAAATTTTTTTATTTTATTTAAAATACACTTGGTCTCTTAGAAACTAACTTTTCATTGGTTTATTTAAAATTTGTAAATCATACACAACACAGTGGGCTGTCGGCTTGTGCAAATTCACTACTCAATTCAATTTTATTTTTATATAGCGCTTTTCTCACTGCAGTGACACTGAGCACTGAACAGACATGACAAGGGTAGTACACATGTACAGTTGATATTCCTATTCTACAGGAAGTGTACCTATCTGTATTTCTTAATTATTTTAATTATATAATCACTTTGCTTATAAGAAAATTAAAACCATGTAAATTCCTTATTTACCATGGAGCACAGAAAACTTCCTATTACATTCCTATGAGCCATATAGATGACGATGGGTAGAGGTAATGCTTCACTAATAGGCTAAAGACTGGTAGAGACTAAAGACTGTAAAAGCCATGGAATCATCTGCAGTTTGTTCAACTTGTTTTGTTTTTGTGCCTTTTACATTGTCTACACATTTAAATTTTATGGCAGCACTCATGATTCATGATTGCTATTTGTCCACTGATTGGATTATGCTTTGGCACAGCAGTTGGTATGCCAATGGAAAAAATATATATTAAATACTTTTTACTAGTGAAACATTCATTATTGTAAGGCTCCTAAGTAGAGGACCAACTATTTTCTTGTACCCCACCCATATATTTCTTCTGGTCCCATCATTATTCACTGGAGTTTGGTGGCTCTGGCAAGTTCAGGTCGTGCTGTTTAGGACAGACATTCTTCTCCTTCTGTTGAATGTCTAATGCAAGCAGACTTGAGTCACTGAAAAAGTCAGCAGTGCACTCTGAAAGAAAACACAAAATCAATGTGAACAGTTTAATCCAAGTGGGAATTCTAAATGTCTGTGGCAGAAGGCAGCTTCTGCATAAAAAAAGACTGGCTTCAGGCAAGGCTAAGTCAGCATTGTTTGTTCAACGCAGATGGCTTTTCTCATTTTATTGACTGTGCCCAGGCACACAAATGACAAACATTTTTTTTTTTATATACACAATGTTCAGTAAAAAATGAAAGGCATATACTATGGATGGCTAATTCAGCTAAACGTGCTTGTTCATACATATCAGTTTATTTGTGCCCAACCCAGTGATGGCTCCAGATTGGCACTATCCTGATCAGGATAAAGTAGCTACTGATGATGGATAGATGGAACATTTAACATCCTGGCAGCTTTAAGATATCTGGTAGCAAGGGCAATTGCGAATGGTTGTGCTTTAAAAAGCTGTACCTGCTTAAAAAAAAAGCATTCCTAGAAAGTGGTATAAAGGGGGGAAATTGCATAAGTCAAAGATGCAATTACCATTTCAGCATGAACTTTGAAAATTCCCTCATGCTCAATTGTTGTTGCTTTTAAGGTTAAACCTTATGCGCTCATTGTTGCTGAAAACACTGATCAAAACAAAATCAAAATGGCACAAACCATGTTCCTTTTTTCTGTTATTTTAAATGGGATAAAGTAATAATATGCATTCCTAGCCCATCCCAAACCAATTTTCCCAAATATCGCTAAAAGGCAATAAAACACCTTGTAGCCCATGCAGCACTAGGCAAGGCCATGTGGTTCCACAGTAACCTTATTGTATAGCAGAGCACTGCACAGTTGTGCAACAGAGCGCTGTGCAGCGCAACATTCATTATTAAACTGTTAGTAAACAATTTAAAATAAGACAATTTACTATAAGGAACTGCTAGTGTGCTCAAGTGATAAGAACAGTTGATTGTAAATTGTGGTGGATGACTTGCTTTATTCAATTCTTTGAATCGCTTCAATCTTCAGTTCTATCTTGTGTACTTTTCAAGCCTTGTTACCTTCTTTTCAGTTTTTTACTATTTTTCTTCCTTTTTGGACTCATTTTGCTGGATTATGCTTATGAGACTAAAACAGAGACACTGCACAAATGCATAGAAACAAAGTGATCACGAGACTGGATATTAGTAAAGTATCTTGCTGTACTTCCCAGTAATACATGGCATATATACATGGTTATGTATTGGACAGGAACAAGGTACTCATGTAATGTGTGAACTTTTCTACTTTTTGCAGATGAATTTCTGGCCCTGCATTATAGCAACTGTTACTAAAGGATTAGCTGTGCTATAGCAAAATTACCAATACTGGAAATATACCCTAATCCCCCTAAACCAGACTTTACCTGTAAAAACAAAAAAATCAGAATCATATTTGATTTTAACTCACTAAATAGAATTAAATATTTTCACTCATATATGCAAAAATTCAAGTGAAAGGCTTTTATCCAAAGGTATACCCGTATTTAGAAAGAGAAGTGTTGGCTAAGAGACGGATGAAATTGAAGCAACACTTCCATGACCCAGCCTTGGTGTAAAATGTATGTTTAGAGAGCTTCATGAAGCTATTATTTATGGCAGGGCAGTTGTAGTAAAGCCAGTTTGCGAAACTTCACAACCTGGAATATTTAGCAAGAAAACTAGGCTCTTGTAGATATAGTTTGAATAGTTTCTTATGTTTGGCACGGTTTATGTTTTTAGAAAGTCTGAGGATATGTGTAGAAAACAAACCGATCTATTGAACTGGTAGTGGATTTGCAGTGATTTAGGCAAACATTCAGGTGGTTGCTCTTCGTAGTTGTGTATTGGTCAAGGAATATTATGCCATTTTAAGGCATTAGATTGATCCTGCACTGTAAACACTATCTTTAAGAGTATTTTATGCATTCTACAGTAAAGATACTGTACATGCCTGCAGGGCGACCAACAATGCCAGAATATCCTATTGGACACAATTCAAGGCCTGTAGTGCAGAAATCTAGGAAAGCATGAAGCAGTTCTAAAGGTAAATGGTAGCTCTGTACCATAAGATTTTCTTGATATTCAGATATTCATGAATCCCTTGTACTGTAAATATTAGCTATGCTGGAAGTCCCGGTGCACTCTTAAAAGTTCAAATTAGATATTCATTCACTCACATGTTGTCAGTAACTGCTTGCCTACTCCTGTGTTGCAGTGGTCTAGAAGCTATTCTGAAGGAGTGTGCGTAGGAAAGGGTGCACTCTTATGGGCACCAGTCCATCACAAGGTAGTCACACATACTAAGGACAATTTATAGTCACTGGTTCACCTCAAACAAACACACACACATCTCTGGAATTGAATCCACATCTGGACCCAAAGTCTGGAAGCTGTGAGTCACCAGTGCCCCCCTTGTTCTGCTATATCTCTGAATCAAATTAAATAGTTGTCTACAAACAATATGAAACAAAGTTACGGGAAGAAAAAAAATGCAAAGTGAATACGATTGTATTACTGAATATTAAAAAGTGCCCTTGAGTTTACAGTTTATTATAGCAACAGGTGCACACCAGTTATGTGACCTCTACACATAAAATTTTATTTTTCCAAAATTATTAATTAATTTTAGACTCTTGAGGTTCTGTTTTCTGAAACACAGTAAGAAGTATTCTTATATTCTTAATCTGGCACTTAAAGGTGCTGCTCTCAGTTATTGTGCTGGACAGAGTCTTCACTTTGTCTACAGTACTATCAGCTCACCTGAGAAATGCTCTGCAAAATGTCTGCTGGCATTCTCCTCCTCTGGTCAACTTCATCTCCAGCTTCATCTCCAGCACCAGCTCATTTGGATTGTCTGCCCAAATGCTCAGTATTGCTGATACCCAGGAGACAGTAAAACAGTTTGCCTGCAAAACCCACCAGTGTGCTTTAGCAGATCGTGTTAGGTGGGAAGACAGAAGTCCAGCGCTGACCTGGGCACCAGCCTGGGCGTTAACCTGCTGCAGTGTCTGCTGACCATCTCCAGAACGGAAGTTAAACCGATTGCTGCCCATCACGCTTACAGTAGCAGAGCAAGGGGTTGGACTGGACGAGTTCCATGCGGACAGTAGTGTCCCTGCGCATAAGCCCACAGCCCTGTGGGACACATGTCACCTGGAGCTCACTGGTGCGCAAGGGGCGGGGGTACAGCTGTCAGTGAACTGACAGCACCCCCTCGGGGGGGGGGGGGGGGATCACGTGACCGCCGCCGTGTAAAAATGGCGCAGCTGGACAATTCACAATTAGTCGGAGGAAGAGCGGCGCGCTCCTGCGGACGGCGAGCGCACCGGGGCAGGCGAGCGCTCTGAGCGCGGAAAGGGCAGCGGCGGCCGCGTTCGGGAAGCGCCGCGTTCGGCACAGCCCGTTCCTCCGCATGTACGGTCTGACGTAACAGTGTTTTTTTTTTTTTTAATCCATAAAAGCGGGTGCTGAGAAGGATGAAATATAAATAAATAAAGGGGCTCCGGTTCCGCTCAGGGATGCAGATGGCGATGCTGCTGATGCCGCGTTCGTCGAGCCCGCGTCCCGCACACGAGTGAAGACAAAGCGACGGACATGAACTGAAGAATACAGCGCGGTCCGTGTTGCCGTTGAGCGTCCGCGCCCCGCGTTTTCAGCCTCTTTTTTTTTTTTTTTTTTTTTTTGTTCGGGGGGCTGTTAGCGCCGGCGCGCGCTGCCATGGTCGGCGGCGGCTCGCGCGGGGGGTCTCCGACGGCAGTGTGACGGGAGCTGCCGACATTCTGACAGGAAATCGGGCACGACGGCCTTTCTGCGCTCGGAATTGAAGCCGAAATCATGTGGATGCCCACGGAGGAGGAGAAATTAGGAGTGGGTAAGCGTGCGGCGTGCGAGAACCGAGCCTTTTTTTTCCGCACATTTCCTTGTTGCATGCATATCCTTTTCGCCGTCTGCGGCCGTGAGCTCTGACAGAACCAAACACACACTTTTGACTGCGAATGAATGGCGCTGCAGGTTTTCACGCCTTACAATAATAACACATCTTCCCTTTTTTCGTGTCGATAAATAATTTGTCACGAAAAATCTATTCATTTACTTACACCCCCCAACCCCCCCTCCCGCGCACAGGCGTACACGCAGACAGTACTCCACTTAACTGTAAGGCTTAAGCACGTTTATTCTGATGACGTAACAGTTAAGGATTTTTTAAGTAGAATGTCTTACATCATATTTTATAAAAACGCATTTTAAGATGTTCGATAGGTTACAGTAAACAGCTCCTGTATGCGAGAGGGGGAAGATGCAGTTTGTCAGGCTACTGACAGGGGGCGCTAAAACTGCGTGCGACTCCAACAGGTGAGTCAGGTGAGTCAGGAAACTAAGACGCTGTGAAGGCAAAACATCTCAGCGGCCCCTCCAGCTATTACAGATGTTACATACTGATGGGGCCCAAATATCTCTGGGTTTTGTGAAGACGGGTTAATTCCTTTTTGTACCTTTGTCATTATTTTCCCGACACAAAGCTGCGAGCTGTTCATATGGCCTGCAAACATTTCCGCATGTCATTTCGCACAGATCTATCTTGTCCTTAAAATGCCAATTTGAAAAGATACTTTCATGATATTGCCAAAGGTTATCTCTGTTTGTGATCACATATACGTTTTAATAAGGAGGTGACTTACAGAACTGCTAGGCTTGTTGTCATTACCTTTTGTTTAGCTGTCACCTTTGAGCAAGGTGACTCAGTGTTAGATAATCAGCTCTGTATTGATTTACTCATTCATACACAGAGTATTCTTACTTTATTAATTTACTGTACATATCTTTGTCAAGATGACTGATAGGAGTGGGATTTGAACCAGGAAACTTCACGTGACAAGGTGGCAGCCCTTTTCGGTTGCTCTTGTCCCTAGAAGGCTAAGTTAAGTCGTTTCCTTGTGTTGTGGTATCCCAGGTTCAGTCACGTTTTCAGTAAAGTTGTCACTACAAAAGGTAAGATGCAGGGAAGCAATGTACTAGCTACCTTATATAGCAAAATTTAGATGTTAAGATGGGTTTAAATGGAAGGATGGTAGGCAAGCTTTCAGCATGACACCGAAAAATATTTGAAATGGGTTTTATTGAAACATTTCTTTTTTTATCTTTGACAGCCTACAGTAGGCATATCCTCTCATTTTGAACTGAACCTTAACAAAACTTTGAAATATTGGCTATAAATAAACCGTTCTGAAATGTGAGCTACTGGATGTAAAAGCACAGGCCTGGGAGGTAGGGTACTGCGGAATTCTGTCCATACGCTGTCATAGATAGATCACTTGTGGGAGGAAGACGTGAGGGTGCCGCCATTGATTCGCTTGAGCAGTCTGCTCCATTAAAGGCCATTAAGTGCCATTAAGTCACCATTTACTCACAGAAGCTGAGATTGTGGGTGGGAGAAAGGCAGGTAACAGTTTTACAGCCCCATCCTGTGGTGCGGTGAGGACCAGTACAGAAACTGAACAGGAGGTTGTCCTGAGGAATGTACTGCATGAGTAACAATGATGGTGTCTACAGCAGTAGAGTTCATGAAAGAGACTTGCAGTGCTTGTGATACTAGTACCAGGCCCAGCCCAGAGTCTTTGGTGCTGGAGTAACTCCATGATCTTTGAGACTCTGAAGCACCTCTATAAAACTCCAGCTTTCTTCTAGTGGTGCTTTTTTGCCTGTCTGTAGCTAAACTGCTAAACACTGCTGACCACTATCTGTGGTCCTGAAAAGGCAAATCTCTACCATGTTGCGCTGTCCGTAGTACTGAAATACACGACAGTACAGTACTGTCTGATTCAGAGCTGACAGAGAGGCAGGAGACATAGGCGCCATTCCTATAGTCTGGTTCCTAAGAGTAATCTTCTGGTCAAGTGGGCTTTATCTAAGATTTTTGTCATTTTGTTCCTGTGTGCAGCAGGTAGTGGAGTGTTTTGCCTCTAGTTTAAATCCCAGGAGAAACCAGGCTGTTGTACCGCTCTTCAAGCAACATGACTTGAATTGTTTGCAATAAAATATTCAGCTGTATAAAACACGGATGGTGACACTATGGTGCAATGAGTAGTGCAGCTGCCTCACAGTGCCTGGGCTATTCAGGCATGGGTTTGAGTCTAGCTTGGTCCATGTGGAGTTTGTTTTCCCTGTGTCTTGTGCAGGGTTCTTCTGGGTGCTACTGTTTTACCTAAAGTTCAAAGACATGTCTTTCAAAATAAATGGCAAGCACACTTTTCCTGTAGCGTGACTTTGTGTGGCCACCCTGCAGTGGATGGGTATTTGATCCAGGATATTGTCTCCTAGCCTACTGCCCTGTGTTTCTGGTATAGGCTCCAGACCTCTGTGACCCTGACCAGGGCAAGCAGTTAAAGATAATGGATGGATGGGAAAAAAACTCAGAGCTGTGTAAGCTGAATGTGATAAAGGTGGCTGCTAAGCAACTAAAATGCTCTGTTCTGAGCATGTATAATCAACAGTTGCAGGGAACAGATAATAATAGAAATAGCAGATGCCATTTTGAAAAGAAACATTTTCATGACACAGGAGCAAAAACTGTGTCCAGTACAAACTAATAATTATGTACTTTGTACTATGTACTTTTAAACAGTCTCTAATAAGAATACAATTCTGTAATACAGAAATATGGTCATTATTTGTAATCCGCAGAAAAGAAATTGCAACGGAAGGATCTACAGGCATTACATTTGTGTTATTATTAACAGAAAGGTTGTCCAGTGGTGTGTTGGTTATTCAGTTCAGTGTCCTCTCTTAGCAAAATAAATGGCCTTAACAGGAATTTGAAGAGGTCGCCACATTCTTTTAATCTGACTCACAAAAACATAGGTTGATGTATGAAGCTTCTTCTTTGTTCACACTGAGTCTAAAGTTGGACTCTGCCAATAAAAAATGTCTCTATCTGCAGGATCCCTTGGGGAATCTGTGACAGATTGCCTTTTGTCTCAGAGGCTCTGCAGTCCTTTTTCTTCAAAATCTCCCACGTTTCCATGCCAATGTGTGTTGTACCTCACATGCAGTGAGATCCGTTTGACCAGTGCATAGTTCGCCTGTTGTTCCGCTTGTCAAAAGCCCTTCAGTCTTAGTGTGACGAAGCCCAGATCTCTGATGGAGATTCTCCTTGCAGCTGCTCAGCCACACAGGCAGTGGGTGGAGCTATCAGGGCCTGGATGGCAAGATGAGACAGTTCATGCAGTTCAATTTACATCTTCATATTCATTTCATTGCATCTGCTTGGCATTTGGGAACTGAACGTTTTGTCATAATCTGCTTACAGATGCCCTTTGTTTTCCATTTGTAAATTCTTGATGTATACAAATGGCCTTAATACTGATAGAACCAAGATGGGAGAACATCAGGAAAGTATGGAAAAAGGGCAGTGTTCTCTAGGCTCTTTTGCTGCTTCTTATTAGTATCTTTTCAGGATGGAAAGCATTTTACATCATACATTATCTCTATATCTATAAAGCTACGCGCGCACACACACACACACACACACACACACACACACACACACACACACACACATTAGTGATGGGTGCCTTCAGGCAGTTTTCAGCTGATTTGTTAAGATGAAGACAAATGGGCCATGTCTCACACACACACACACACACACACACACACACACACACACACACACACACACACACACACACACACACACACACAGGTAGGCCTACGCCACACACAACTAACAAAACAAAGAAGCATTTTCAAATTGAAAGAAGACATGTTAATGAGTTTTCTTGTACCCCACAGAAAGACACACTGCAATCTTTTTCTTATGCGCACACACACACATACACACTAAACAAATGCTGATATAAGACATGCTGACAAAAATGAAAAATAAGAAATTGTGCAAGATACACATGAACACAAACATACTTTTGGCATACCAGATGCCGATACATTTTCTGACTGACATTTTCTGAAAACCAATAAAAAATCTCCAGCACGATGAAGAAACTCAGACACTTAGTATCTTTTTTGTCTATGTCATCGACTACTTTTCAGGTAATTTATTATCCATTGTTCTTTATCTTGTTGTGCTATCTGTCTCTCTGCACTGGGAAATTCATGTTACCACTTTCTGAGCAACTCATTAACAACCCGTGGTTAGTGTTTATGCCATGGCATCCTTTTCTGTTTGATTTGCATGAAGAAAAATGATCATCATTAAAGAACATGTTCCTTGTTACAGGCAAAAAGAAAACACTTTTGGTCTATATGGGTACATTGGTGTGGTGGCCATATCAGGATAGACACCCTTGCCATAATCTGTTAAAAAGAGGTTTAACTTCAATTCACCTTAAGTTTTCAGCATTCTGCATGCATGTCTAAGATTACTTTACTTCTCTTTACTTCTCCTCCTCTCACATTTCTGCAGTTACTTAATTACACTGACCTGATTTTTCCCCAGTGCTGACATTAATATGCATGAATAATTAAAGCAGGGTTAAAACAGTTCAATGACTGAGTTTAAACTGGTTAATTGCCAGAGTTACAGAATTTAAGTGTATGCACTGCTCTTCCATGGTGGTAACACATGGTGGCAAGGTGTGTTTTCTGGAAATTGGCTCAGGATCTGTGTATGTGGCAGACAGATGTCAAAACCCAGGGGGAATGGCTTTTGTAGAGACTCCAGGACTTACAAAGGAATGTGATGGTTTATGTCAGCAGAATATACAATAGTTCACAGAAATCAGGCTACTTTTGCATTCATTTATACTTTTATGAGTATGCAGGGGTCTGCATATTAGTGTAAGGGCTGTGATTTTACCCATCTTGGCAGCAGGCATCTCACAGTGCTGCGATATGTGGATTCCTGCCCTTCTGTCATAGGATGTTGTGTTTATTCAAGGGTTGGATTAGACTATTGTGTTTTGTGCAGTTTCTTCCTTTGTTGTGTGGCACTTTTTTATTTATTTTTGCACTATTATAAATTTCAGAGCTGTTACTTTCAGCTTGTCAGGGTGTCATTAGTGACATTTTTGCAGTTAATGTATAGAGCTGTGCCTTGCGTATTCGTGTTTTCTGTGGAGCGTACCCACTGGTCAGGACTGCTGTTATCTGCAGCCCCAACTGTGCAGAAACAGAAAGGTTTCCGCAGGGAGCAGCAAACTGAGAAGTATCCTACGGAAATCAGAGAGAGGCAGGGACTGAAAGATATGTTTCTGTTTCCCCCGCCTCATCCTGCTCAGAATCATTGAGGAATTTTAAAATTGGAGACTGAGAACAGCTAATCTTCTCCCAGTAACTCAATCCTAACCAAGCATCTCAGAGGATGGTGAAATATCTACAAAAACCTCAAATAGTCTGTCAGGAGACTGTAGAATATCTACACAATTCTGAAGGTGTCTCTGTGGGGACGGTAGAACCATTTACACATTCTGTGAAGTGTTTTGTCGTGATACTCACTTTGGGATCACAGCGCATGCTCACGATATACGTTGCTCTGTAAGAGAACATAATAAAATAAACTAATACAGGGGAGTCCAGTAATTATCAGTGGAACTGGACCAAATATGGTGTCAGAGATCAGTTTAGGCAGAAAGCCTTCTGTCTTTAAGCCTTTAAGTGCTTGGGGTTTTTTCATAGTAAAATCTGAAACCCATATTTCCATGTTCATGCTATGTTTAGTGTCTCACCAGTGATGGTGATGCAGTCTCAGTTATCCAATAATATTTTTGAGTACCCCAATGCCATGCAAGAGTTGTACAGAGAAAGTAGGCACCTGACACACATGTGAACTGTTTATAAACTTTATTAATCTCTTTGTGGCCACTCCTCTGCAGTGCATGTACAAGTGAGATGGGTTAGGGCAGAAATATCTTAAAAATACCAAACAACTAACATTTGTCTGATTTACTTTTGAGCTGAAGTTGGTCAGCTTGAAGATTTAACTTGCATTCAGCTTGATCACACCATTCGTGAAATAATAGTCTGCCTACAAACAATAACCTTGTTTCACTTTTGGCTTGCAGCCTGTGAATGGGGCTTCAAGGAAGGACCATCACCTCAGCTGTGTACTTTCCCTGTAGTTTTGCAAATGGGTTTGTGAGATTAATTACTAAATGATTAATATTTTAAAATGCTTGCACTTTTAGGTCATCAACAGGATGAGGAACTGAAGTGAAGGAAACATAAGTGAAATATTGGCAGAGATTTGTGTTTCGGAGAACATAATGGTTATAATTTTAGTAATTTTAGTCCAGATGCATTATTACTCTGATGGTTTAAGTGATATAGTTCAAAACTCAAAGTTAATTGGGAAAAGGAAAAAATATTTTGCAGATTTAATTAAGTAATCTGCTGCACTATCTTCCTCTCTTGGGATTTTCAGACCAGAGTAATTCAGCCTGTGGGGTTTCCTGACTGTAATTGTCCCTGTAACTCTGGCCCCATGGGACAGATGAGAGCAGTTCATGTGTGTAATTTAGAATTAGCCCACTGGTGTGGCTTTGACGGAAGGAGACCATCTGGATCAGAGGGCTGTCAGGCCCTGTTCCCTCAGTTTGGAAAAAGAGAGAGACCTAACTGAACTGGGCACCAACCTCAAGCCCCTCCCATCCTTTCCCAGATGTGCATTGTACTATGGAGAAGATGCAGAGAAAGCCTGGCTTGAAGGAACATGAGCAGTAGAAAGAGGGTGCAGGGAAGAGCCAGGCTCCTTTAATGCAGTAGGTGCAAAGAGGGGGGCGGCAGTGAAGGTCTTTAAGTGCAAAGAGGAGCCAGGATGATAGGGAGATGAAAATCATTAAAAAGAGCAATAAGTAGCCAGCTTCACAATACTGTGAAGTTATTTTGAAATCCATCTATCTAATGCATATATAATAATATATATGATCCATTGATATAATGTGTCTTTATTTAAGGAATGTTAAGTAAGTTGTTGAGCATGAAACTTATTGGCCATATGTCTGACTGCATGACAGATATAAACATAGACACATACTTCAGTCACCCTTAATAACACTCATTGAGACACACACTAAACCCATAAATATCATTAGACCAAACAGTATGTCATTTTCATTTTTAAACCATTTGCAAAAAATCGAGTAACGGCAGCCATGGGACGTGCCCAGTGTGTGTAATATTACATTATGATGTGACAGTGAAGTTACCCATCGAGGAAATGGAATTATGAAATTGGTAAAAAAAAAATTTAAAAAAAGACTCACATAAAAAGTCACACTCTGAGTCTTGAGGTCAGCTTCTGTATTTGAATTACAAATCAACATCCAGCATTCATAATCTTGTTTGGCAGAAGCTGCGCAGTGCTCTAGTTACATTGGATGTATTGATAGGTATAGAATATGGAGGTGTACAGGAGTATAATATTTTCCATATCTCTTTTTTGTCTCTAAGAGAGGCACCACCTGTCACCATTGCTGGCATTTGATCACGATTCTGGTTTTCTTACAAACCTTGAGCACTTCAGTGTGCGTCTGGATGTGTGGTAATCTGAGAAAAAAATGGATGTGGGAGGGGTGGCTATAATTAGCCATTTGGACTTGGCTACCTCTACAGTATGCTTGAGTGTGATGCATCCCTCTATAAGCTGAAAGGCTGGCGTTATTTTTGACTGTTCTAAAGACGCCGGCTAAAGACATTGGATAACACCACCGGTCTCCATTGCAGCTTTTACATCAAAATGCTGTTGCTGAAAGATACTGTTTTCTCTAAATTGCACATTGAAATACATTTCCAATCTGCAGCAGCAATTTTTTTGATAATTTAATTTATATTTTGTTTTTTAAATGATTGCTGAGGATGGCACGGGCAACTTAGTGAAGGCATAACGCTGTAGTGACTGTAATGAAGTACAAACAAATTATTTCATTTGTTTAATCTCACTGCAGTACATTACTTAGTTTACAACTGAGAATTGTAACTGAACTGAAATGTACGTAGAAATTAAGTGTCGGGAGCCGATCAGGACAAGCTTGCCTACTCAACACAGCTTTGCTGAGTCAATCAATCAACGCAGTGATAAAAGACGTTTTGCTTGTGTTTATTAAATGTCCTTTGTCTATCCCATGTGTCTTGCAATACTTCCGCATTCTTGGATCCACCTCCCGTCTCTGGAACCCTGACCTTAAGTAAATTTGTAACCCTTTGGTTCTTAAAGTGGCCAAATTTTAAACAAATATATTATTGAGTTTATGTTTCTATTTGGTAAAAATTTTTCATTTTTAAATCACTTAGGAGGTCAAAATAAATGCTTTATACTCATTTATTCACCATTTCCTTTTGGGTCACCAATACACCATTAAGTTGAGACATTTTGTTCAGCCAAAGAAACTCCTCTATAGTTTGGCTGAACAAATAAAAATGCTATTGTGGCTGGCTACAGAGTGAATACAACACAAATACTGTCCTATAAAAATATTTTTGGTACAATACATGTGTCAAAACGTTTTTGTACATATATATATATAAATCCTAGTGCAAAATGCATGCATGCATTTAGTTTTAATAAATTAAACTTTTTCATGCAGAACAGGACTACTAGACATTTATTATCACTTCAAGAAAATAACAGCACAAATAACTTTCAGGTGAAAAAAATGCTCTTAAAAATTATTGAAAACTGAGTTTGAAAATATCAGGTGTTTGAGGAATAATGAAAAACTTTGTTTTCAATAACTTCAGTGGAGATTTCTCTATTTATCTAGTGTACAGAATATATTGAAAACCACTGTCAAAGGTATAAAAATTTTGTCCAATGTTGTCATATCATGTTTCCAAGACAGCTTCTGCAGTTATTACAGTACAATTTCCACCAGCATTTTTTTCAGAACACTTTTGTGTGAAGTTTTATGGCTGAAGCATTTTAGTCTTCCACATGCATTAAGTAATAACATTCAGTTGATTCTGTTTCCAAAACAGGTTTGAATGCCCCACTTGGATCCTGAATTTTATCTAACATATCTGATATTCGAAAACACACTGTGAAACCACACAGGTGGTTGTTAGAAATCTGCCATACTGTAAACATCAAAAAGGTGCATCTTTTATGCTGTACACCAGCATTTAACTGGCAGTATTAGCATTTTCACACTTGTATGTGATTCAGCTGATAAAGTTGCTCACAGCCCAGTGAGGCTGTTCAGAAGCGCCACAGGCTTGCATGTTCAGTCACCATGCCACCAAGCCTCCAAGTTACCACCTTCATTTCAGTCACAGCTGCTAACTGGCAGTGGAACAGCTCTAGGACTGTGTGACTCAGTGAACCCAGTGAACTTGTCCCTTCTCCCTTGACAGTGATTTGCAGCTTCCGAGATGCTGTGTTCCATGGACTTACGTTGGAGATAGGAGAGACTGTCCAGATTCTGGAGAAAACTGAAGGTCAGACCCAATTCTTTGTTATTTTGCAATCCTCGGTTGACTTCATAAATTAAAAAACAAAATGGTCATCCGGGTGGAACACTGAATAGCACTGCCACCTCATTGCAGCTGGGCTGCTATGAAAAATATTTTGTGTCCCTGTTTTTTAAAATTTTGAATACATTTTTGTTTACATATTGATCTTTAGGTATTCATTATCATTATAGTGAAAATTATGTATAATTATTTCAAGCCATTATAGCAAAAATTTGGAGAACTCCATATTTTTGCTATAATGGCTTGAAATAATTATACACACCGAGAGATTATTGTATACAAATTAAAGACAGAAAAGTAAATAGCAAAAGTGTGACAGTTCAGGGTTTCTTTTAATATAAATTTTTAACCACTGATTTTATTATTTACTGGGTTCACTAAATATATATAACCACAGTTCTGTGAATTTCATTCTGTAAAGCCTGTCGGAGTACTCCAAGAAAAAAGTTTCTAGTATAGTGTTGTTTACTGCCGAAAGTCTCCAGGTTTGTTGCCCACAGTAAGACATGAAATCCCTTTAATAAAAAGAATCCATGTATGGCAACATACTTTCTATGTTGTGTTGAGCCCATTTTTAAGTTCTGCACTTCTGGACTCTGTATAAGGCATTTAGAAAGTGAAAGTCAGATGGATAAAACTTTCACTCATTTTTCATCATCAGATTTACAGTATTAGAATGGCCTATTTATGAATTCTGTACTGGACATCAGTGCAGTGATATTTCTGCTTCTGTCTTCCTTAGAATGGTATAGAGGATTTTCCACCAAGAAGCCCACAGTCAAGGTGAGTAAAATAATGTCTTTTTCTTCAAATGAAATCTGCAGAAGCATTGACATAGAACAGTATAAGAAAAAAATTTGAATAAATAAAATACCCGAGTTGGTGGGAACCAGGCCAATCTTTGGTTTTTTCAGAGGGCTTTACCTCCTTGGAGTTGTATGTTCCAACCCAGTAGAAATGTTTTTTGGGCTCCTGGTACACTCTCTGTTATAATTGCTGACTGCATTCAGTACTTTGACAAGGTGAGTTTTCACAAAGAAGGCTCATTTATTTATTTGTTCATGTTTGGTAGGCATAACAGTGCCTCAGAAAGTATTGCTGCTGGTTAATAGCTGCTGACATGAGTTTGAATCCAGCTCAATGTGTACAAAGTTTGCATGTTCTCCCCTGTGTGAGCTTCTTCTGGGTTTCCAGTTTTCTCCTGCAGTTCAAAGACATGCATTTCAGGGTAACTGGTCACTCTAAATTGCCCAATGTGTGTTTATGTGTGTGCCACCCTGTGATGGTCTGGTGTCCAGTCCTGGGGTTGTTTCATATTCTAGTGCCTTATAATTCTGGGATAGACTCTGGACCACCATGACCCTGTTTTAAACAGTATATGTTGTATTTATAACTTATTAGAGTCTAGAAGTTCTCTGGTGATATTTTAGGAAACATTTGCTTTGTCTTGCTAAATGTAAGTATCTTCCACCAGGAGTATAATCTAAGGAAGAATTTATACCTGCAATCTCTTTAAGTTTCAATTACCAATGGCTTACAGTACAGGTATTCCCCTACTTACAAGTATAAGGAGTTCCTGGAAATCAGCTTGTAAAGTGAACTCTTGTAAGTAGGAGACATCATTATGGCACAAACTCTGAAAAATCATGGTTGCTTTTGTTAAAAAAATTAGCTTTATATTGGTTTGTAACTCTGTAAAGGGAATTAATTTCACTTTTATATGCAAAAATGTTTATGTCAATGATCCGTATCTTGTATGCAGTTTTTAGACAAGAGAAACCAGAAATTTTGGTTTACTTATACTGCAGAGATAACTTCTAAAATTGTCACAAGGCCAAACTTTGGACTGTGGAAAGAGTAAGGTTGCTTTCTGGCAAGACTGTAAGAAATCAAGTGCTACTTCTCTTTGTTCAACAGGGAATCTTCCCAGCCAACTATGTCCATTTAAAGAAGGCAGTTGTAACTAACAGAGGGTGAGTACCTTTAAGTGAAATATCAGGCTTTAGATAATGGGTAAATAAATTAAGTCATTGTCCAATAATGCAGACACATTTGGCTTCTCAGTCCTAGCTAGGCATAACAAATGAGATGTTAGATCGCACCCTTGGAATCAGATATGATTCAATAACTGCAATTAAGTAATTAAAACATTACCATACCACTTGTTTTAATTCTTTTAGTAGCTGATCCTCACTTTAATTTATACTCCTTGGGCAATGTATGCGTGATTGTCAACACTGGGCCAAGGAAACAAGTGCCAGTGTCTTTACATTTAGACATTTAACCAAAAACTAAGCAACAACATATAAGTGGATAATGTCAGTAGTATTTCTTCCATCCTCCTTGAAAGGAAGCATTTAGGAAGTGTTCATCACCCATCACTCTTTACCTTGTTTTCCAAAGTCCCTCTGGAGTATCTATGTTCTAAGTAATATTCCCTCAAAATACATATACTCGAAAAAATACTGAATGAGTATGCCAGGCCATGCATACATTTGTAATCATAATGGCACCCTGTAGATCGATTAAAAACAAGTCTTGCAGCATACACTTAGATGGATGTGTAACTTCATTTAGTAATAGCGTATCATATTTTATTAAAAATAAAATGTTACTGGCATATCAGTGGTTGAAATAACAGCAGTATGCAGGAATTGACATTACTAGAAGATGAAGAGTTATAACATATACAGCATCCCAAACATAAAAAAATTGCAAACATCCTGGACTAAGTCCTTGTCAGTATTGCTGAAATGGTCAAAATACTCAAATTTAATATCACTGTTAAACAGTTAATCAACTTCATGCAGGAGGCACATTGGCTGGTTTAGATGCACGAATTGCACACTGAATAACTTGCAACTTAAACTCAGCAGCATAGCTTTTTCAGCTTTTTGTTGCTGGCATTTTAACTATTTTAATTATTTTTAATCAACGACAGAACCACTATTATGCAATACAATAGATTATGTGCAGGTTTTTTATAATATATGTTGCACTGGAGTATAAATTGCACCAGGCTGCGAGGTGAGAAAAAAACTCTGATTTATAGTCTGGAAAATACGGCATTTCTTCAAATGACACTTTTTTCAGTGAATATAAGGAAAAGTGTGTCTCTAGTACATTGGTACAAAACATTAAAGCAAACAATCATTCTAACTCATACAAAACCTGGTTATACTTTGCTTAGTGTATATGTTTGTTTTATATTTCTGCTTGTTTTACCAGATTAATACCTAGTAGAATTTTATTAAGCCATGATGCTACTGTGTTTTTGTCTTTGTGGAGTCACTAATTGTTTTTCTGTTTATGGCTGCAGGTCAAATGAGACAGTTGTGCCTCTGGAAGACCCCATCGTCACAGAGGTGACCACAACTCTTCAGGAATGGGCAGTCTTGTGGAAACAGCTCTATGTGGTGAGTTTATGACCAATTAATATTGTGAAGCCAGCATGGTGGCCTGAACTGTGGAATGCTGCACCCTTCACTTGCATAACCACATGGTCTCTTGCAAGAAAGATAGACAAGCAGTTGGTGTGGATTATAGGACTCTTAAGTCTGTTTGAATGACATTTTTCTTATTTCTGGTCTCTGATGGAATAAAAAGTAATGAATCAGCAGTAGAACATGGCTTCCTCTAGAGGTCTAATAGTCCAACAGAAAAGCAAGTAGCTGCCATATCATTGGTTTGCATTTGTCCCATCAAATTACATTTTTTGCTCAGTCAAAGCAGCTGTACGTAATCTCGGTGGAGCTTTAACTGGTATTTTTGGTTTTTTCACCTGCTGCTGCCTCTTACCATGTACTGGTTTGTGAAGTCTAACTGATAGCCCGGACAGTCCCTTTGCACCCCCACTCACATAGCTTTGTGGTTAAAAAGCATGTTGCTAGCACTGTTGCCCCACTGTTTCAGTTTTGCAGTCTCATAGCTATGTTGCATTTGAGCAGAAATATAACGGAGAAAAATAAAAATATCAGTACTTTGTTTATAAAAATTAAAAGCTGTTTTGGCTTCCTGAGCCCCTTATATGGTTTTACTTCATGAATTAGTACAGTATATCATTCTGGTTATTTAAACCAAATTTACATTGCCAAATAGATCTACTGTGTTACTTTAGACATTTCTGGGCCAAAGTGGAGTTCAAAAGGTCAGCTTCAAGGTCAGAGCTGGGTCTTGAATCTTCAGTTGTTCTCTTGTTTTCCTCGTGATCCAAAGGAAGTGTAGCCTGTTAAGAATGTGAAGCAGGTGTCCCCCTAGGATTCTGCTGTGGATGAGAAAACAGGGATTCTTGCAATAGCTAAAGCTGGTTTGTTCATTTTACATTAACAATACTTCTTTATCCAGGTCAGTGAAGAGTGTTTGGAGGAGATGGGAGGTATGGCATAGCTTGTGTGATTGGCATTGCTTCCCACCAATGGCATTTTCCCAGGGCTCTCTGCAGCACTGCCACTGACACAGCGGGGGAGACTGTGTGGGCAGGCTGGTGAAGGCTCCACACAATGGCAGTTAGGTAACTGCAGCACACAGATTGAGGGAGAGAAGCGCAAAGAAGATGCTGCTGCTTTTCTGGCTATACATTACAGAATGCAGCCCTCACAGAGGAAGGGGCTGAAGATGAGGTTCAGGGCGGAGCGAACAAACTAATGGACTTTACAACAAGATCAGAGAGTTCTTCTGAAAGCTGTTTTTTCCCCTCATTTTGTCACAAGCCCATACATTCAGCCAATTGAATAGAGCATAAAGGGTGCTGTGGATTTGGAAGAAAATCACAGTAAGACTGTAAGTACTCTGGAATATTTACATACAGGATGATAAGTGTTGCGAATGAGAGATGTACTTTCTGAGCAAAGCGAAATATTCTAGTAAAGAAACCTGCAGTTGGGTTTCCTTTTGTGGGTGTGAGTGGGGGGGCTGTTCACCTATTTAAAATCATGCTGATGCAGTAGCTTAGATGTGTAGTGTGTTCAGAACAGTGATGGTTCTGTATTTACTTGTTGACTGAAACCCTTTATTGGCCTAGTAAGTGTGTCAGAGATCTTCATCACGTCCGGTACATTAATGTTAATTTACTAAATTAGTACAGTTTTAAATATACAGCTGTTGGAGTCAGCTCAAGGAATTTGTCTTGTATATTCCTTTGACAACCTTTGGGCCTAACAGGATCTGACTGAAATGGGGAAAAATCAGGGAGCATAATGTAAAGCAAAGTGTAAAGATCTATCAACAGAGTAAAGCAATGCCTGACTGCAATTCTGCATCCATTTTCTAAACCACTTATCTAGGTGAGGCTTGCATTATTAATTACATGTAAAGGGCATTTTTGTATACTGTCTGTCCAATATGGCATCTGTGCAAAGGGTTCTTACTGAGGCTTTTTACTGTTAGCTATCTTATTATTTCATTTCATCCGAATCTGTGATATTTTTTAAAATTGCAAAAGAAAACATCAGGGTGATTTTTTTCAGTAATGACTATACTGTGTGATAGATGCTTTTGGATTAAAATAAGTATAAAATCAGTAGAAAAGGAGTGGCGAATGGTCAGACTAACTGAGCCTAGGCGAATGGTCAGACTAACTGAGCAGGTGGTTGCTCTGTGGCATATAGCTGGAGCACAAGGTCACGTTGGCTCAGGGCAAAAAGACGTTATGGCACTATGGCTAAACTCATTTCGCCCTGGGTCTGAGGATGCCCTAGGGTTGGCCCAAGGACAGCACACGGTGCTCGTAAAATGGTGGGCCTGCTCTGGGAATGTGTCAAATGCAGCTACTGCCAAATATTTCTGGATTTTTTTCTGATGTTACATCCCTTAATAATTCCTCATATTTACTGTGGATATTAATTTATTAGATCTCTTATTTGGCAGCTGCAACAGGTGGCATAGAACTTAGAGCTCTTACTTGGCAATGGAAAAATCCTGGTTTGAATACCAGCTGGTGCTGTAGTACCCATGAGCAGGGAACTTACTTATTTTATACTCACTAGATAAACCTAACATTATAAGTTGCCTTGGAGAAATGTGTCAACTAAATGAATAAATGTAACTGCAATGTGCATTCAAGGGTATCTTTGGCATGAATAAACATTTCCTAAAACTGGGAGGCATCTTTTTTTTTTTTTTTACTTGGGCTGAACCAGCAATGTCATATATTTGAACCGGGTGTTTACTGTAAGCAGAAATGTAATTACTTCTTTAGGACATGTAATATGAAAAACTGGTGGGCTGAGTTGCTTAAGGCTCTGGGTGAAGGGTGATATCTACAGATCTGATAACAAGCCCACTTGGAGTCTCAAAACTCATGGTCACATTGTTCTACTGAAACAGGGAGGAACAACTCAGCTATGCTACCCAAACTGCATGTTCCAGAACAGCTTTTTTGCCTTTTAGCAACCCTAGGAGATGCCTTGTTCCTTCTATGTGGCTACCAGTGATTCGTTTTGCAAAAGGGTGTCTAGGTTGTTATAGGGACATGAATCAAAGAAGAACATATCAGTTGTTTTCTGCTTTCTCACAGGAGGGGAATCATTGCAGAAGGACAAGTAAAAAGGAGAACTAGATACAACAATGGTTAGAAAATTGGAGGTAAAAGAAAGAATTGCAGATTGATTGTCAACACCTATGTAGAATAATCTACTTATACACTTGTGGGGAGTGGTTGTATGATTGCAGTACATTGTAATAGTCCTTTGTGACAGTTGAGCAGTGCTGAGCTCCAGATCAGTTCAAGATTACAGCGTTGTGAATTAGCATGCAAAAATTATATTGACCTGTGCTCACTATGCTATTTGGCTTTACTGAAATTGCAGTCTGTTGTCAAGGGGATGCTCAAATATGTACAGCTTGTGAGCATTCTGAAAGAGGGTGTGTGTGTGTGTGTGTGTGTGTGTGTGTGTGTGTGTGTGTGTGTGTGTGTGTGTAAAATATACAGTACACAGTATAAAATGTTAGGGTTCACTGTCAGATAAGTCTGTGGTGTCGATCTTGGTAATCATATTTTGAAAATTCAGATTTGTTCTGTTAACCTTACCTTGGACTTAGCATGGGAGAGCTTATCTGTTACACTAAGCACACAAGCCCATCTTATCAGGTCAAGCCCCTGAGGATGAGAGCGTATACTGATTTTTGTTCAGCCTCAGCATCTATATAGCTTTCATTGAAGCAATTAGCTTGTGTGTTATAGGTTTTAATTTGAATGTGTTGTCAAATAGGACTCTGGACTCACTTGAGTGCACTGATACTGTACAGTGTTGTGATTTAGGAGAGCTCATTTTCTGTGATTCCCATATCTTGGTTGTCTACAGTGTGTAGCAATGCAGTTTCTGACTGATGGCTGGTAGTTATACCCTATGTGGTAAAGAACTGCCAACATGAATTAGTGCTCCAACTCCCTTGCATCAGGCTGTGAGCGCAGGACCCTGGGATATACTGGTTTTTTCTCCAGAAAAGCTGGGTCTTGCTCTAAAGACAGAGAAGCTGTGAGTCAGTCAAATTGCAGCGGCACTGTGAGTCACACTAAACACTGCAACCCTGTGACTCACTCTGTACATCACGAAGATGAGACCAATGGTTTCTTCTCTCTTGCATGTTCAAGTCCTAAAAGGGCAGCTATTATACGACTGCACATTTTAAAGAAAATAATTTCAAATTTGTTAGAAACTAGCACCGCATGACTGCTCTAATAAATTTCTCTGATGGGAGAACACATGCCAAACCCTAAGGCTCATTTAGGTTCCTACATGTGTGTTCATACCGATTACCTTATTTCCCGTGATATATTTATATTTAACTATTGCTCTCACCAGCTTGTACCCGAGAAGGCAAGAAGACATGATGTGGTTAATGATATGCAGGTGCAGAGCAGCCAAAAATAAAGATGACTGATTGTTGAACTGCAGTTCCAGCCTCTGCATTTGTAATTATATATTATAGGACATTAATGTTCATATGGTGCAAAGAATATGGAGACAAGTGCATAGACACAGATAGATAGAATTGGGAGAAAGATAACATAACAGCATGTAAAGTTAGATAATCTTTTATTTCTGCAGAAGCACAAAACTGATCTCTTCTTCAAACTGCGACATGTTATGAATGAGTTGATTGACCTGCGGCGGCAGCTGTTATCTGGTCACCTGACACAGGATCAAGTTCGAGAAGTGAAAAGGCACACAACCATCCGGCTGGACTGGGGAAACGAGTAAGATACTGATTCCTACTTCTTACCTTCATGTCTACATGTACCTGGGAATTCTCTTTGTATGCTGCTTTTTGCCAAGATTTCCATTAACCTAGAGGAAAACAATGTTCAAGGGAGCGCTCTTCTTCAACCACTTCACTTGTAAACATGTATGAGCGTTGGAGAACTTAGGGCTTTATGCCAGAGTTTTCTTTTTTTTGAGCAATATACAACAAGGGTTGACAAAATAATACAAACAACATGAAAAAGAACCTGCATCATAATTACAAATACAACTGCAAATATGGTTCATATCAGGTTGACTAACAGTTAGCAGTAAGCGTTGGGTGTAAAAGATATCTGACATTTAACACTTTAATAAGTGAATTTTGTAATCAGCAAGAGGCTGTTGATAAAGGTTCAATGCAAAATTGTTTAACGTGTCTGAAAAATTATGGCTGCATATTCCAAACATTGACAAACAGCACGCGCAAAGGAATAGTGGTTACGAGTTAAAGCTCACTGACTCGGATGGACAGATGCATCACAACATAGTTACTAAATAGAGTGTATCTGCAGAATGACCACCAAATTTGATCAGCACCTCTGTGACCTAATAAAAAGTGTAGATTGTGAGCTTCACAGGTCTAGAGTTTAATGCAGGCAGCCATTCAGAAACCACTTGTATCCAAGTCCAATGCACAAAGGCAAATAACTTGGTCCTCTGAGCAATGGAAAATGTAATACATTCGGATAAGTTATCTTTCACCCTATTTTATATGTCAAAATGGGTTTATATTTACAGAGAGCCAAAGGATGCCTTCATCCCACAATGACTTTTTGTGAAACTGTTAAACATCGTGGGGGACCTGTTATAGTATGGACAGATATCTCATGGAAGTCATGAGGTCCAGTGATTCCTCTGCTTAGTCATATAATGACCAGGGAATATGAGGCCATTTTACAGAACCAGGTACAACCTATGGTGCAGTTGCTGTTCGCTTATGATTTTCCATATTTCAGGAAAATAATATCTTCATACGCATGCATGTTTGAGAGTAGTTTCATGAACACCAGGATGAAGTGAAATGCCTTCTGTGGTCTCTATTATCATCAGAACTAAACATCACTGAACTTTTAAGGGAAGTTCTGGAGTCCAGAGTGTGGAGTAGATCTACATTTCCATCACTCACGGAACTGGAGGCTTTCCTTCTTCAAGAATGGTGCCCACTACTAAACAATTCGGGAACTGTACAACAGCATTTCTAAAAGGATTAAAGCTGCTCTGAAAGCCAAGGTTTCCATACTCATTATTAAGTCCTTGATATTACATATTTTTGTTTTGTTTACCCACTGTATGTTTTCTGTAAAATTACTTGAATGAGCTCCATTTCAACTCCCATATGTGGCGTTGGTGCGAATCAAAATAAGATCAGAAGTAAATCAGTTAAAAACATCCTTATGGTTAACAGTTAAGTTAATTTGCATTACAGACTTTAACAAACCTTTATTCTCATGTACGGTATTTCTCATTTATTAGAGAATCATTTGAGAATTATTAGAGAAAACACTATAATTCATTTCTTTCTTTCTGAGACTGAAACAAAGATAGTTTTGTGCAACCATTTTCTTGATGCGCATACACTATGCCATCAGTGAATATTAATATATAATCATATGAAGAATTCATGTCAATGGAATTAACATACTGCATTACACGTCATGTTACAGTGAACTGGGTAACTTTGGACAACAATTTGGTTTAAAATCTGAAAATATTTGTTCTTTTTTTGGTTAAAATTTAGTGTAAACTTGCTGTGATTGTACAACGTAGTAGACAGGACAGTGGGCAGTCTAGGATTACTGCAAGTACTCTTTACAGAAACCAAGTTTGCATGTTGAACAAATTTGCATAGCTGTTCATTTCTCAGTCTGGTGAAGTATAACACTTTGGTGTAATTTGCTTATAGTACAAGTTTGGAGTAAAGAAATGAGCTTACACTAAAGTAAAAGGTATAAAGTCATATATAATGTTATTGGTTCATAGTGTTATATTCTATGTGATGTTGATGTTGTTTTTTCATTATTGGCATTTCCAGTCAAAGTAAAATAAACAGCTTAGGGATTCAGTGTGATTTGGGTTGCATTTCTAACGCAGCCACCATTGTGTGTTATTTATAATGGAAGGTTTGTACTAAGTACATACATATGGTACAGGATGCTTTATTTCAGCTTCAGTTTATATTTGTTTTTGTTAATTTTGTCAAAACTTCTGACTTTTGGCTACAGACACCTTGGATTGGACCTTGTGCCAAGACAAGAATTTGTGATGGTGGATGAAGATCAGATCAGTGTTTCTGACCTCTACAAAATGGTAGGTGGGCATGGAACAAATTTTGCAATATGTTGGAAGCCAGTGATGGATGCTTACATGATATGTGACACGAATTCCAACTTGGTACCTCATATACAATTTTCACAGAGTTCTGTTTAGCAGCTCAGTATGTACGTAGCATAAATCTGTGAAAATAGTGCAAAAACTGAGAGGATAGAAGCAAAAAGACACAGTGCTTTTCAATGTTCAATGTAAATAAAGGAGCAAAAGTATAACAGGGACTAGGGGCTGTGTTGTGTGGCTGGCCAAGTATTCCCTACAATTGTCTGTAGGCTTCTCTTCCACATACTGTATACGGTATGTAGGGCCTGAAGAGAAGAATCCCATCCTGTGCTGCAGAGACTTCCCCTTACATTGTCTGTAGTCTGGCTGTCTTGGCCAGGCATTCAAACCAAAAATTACTGCACAAAAATTATCCTCTTTCTTTGTCCTTGTCCTTTTCAGCACCTCTCCAGCCGACAGAGGGTCCAGCAAAGCACATCACAGGTAAGGTGTTTTAGGTTTTCCAATGGTAGATGTCACAAATTCATATTATCAATAAGCACATTGCCTGCACATGGGACAAATGGTCCACCACTGCCTTTCCAGGGCGACAGTGTGCGTGTCTCTGTCCCACACCATCTTTTGCTCACCCTCAAGAGCTTTACCCACAATACCATCAATGAAGACATTGACATCTTCTTCTCCCTGTTCGACATCAGGGAGTGCAAGCAAATCAGGTAGGAGTATGTATTTGATAGGGTGGAGGGGTGCAGTTAATGGGTGTTTGAGGGAGTGAGAATGGTACCTTTATGACAGGAGATGCTAAGTTGTTTCTGAGGGCACTGAAGGGATCTCTGTGGCATACATGAATGTGTGCAGAGGTCAAGAAGCTTATATGTTCAGTTGATTGGAAACGAAATAGTAACCATATGAAGGCTACTCAAGAGGATTAAAAGAGAACAAATATCTGTCATGATGCCATGAGACAAATCTTTACTCAGATTTTCTATTTTAAATACATTGAAACTAGAATGTGAGTGAATTATAAAAAAATCTAATGTATGACTTAGAAAACAAAGGAACCCCTTGTTTAAAATTCAGAACAATAAGAGTATTACACATACTTATGACAAGAAGAAGCAGTGCTGTTATTTGTTTAGTGTTTCTCTGTTAGCTGCTCGCCTCCAGCAATCTCACAGGCAAGGTCGCAATTAGAAGCATCATGGAACGTAAGCTCACGTCAAGCTTCGGTGCCTATAAAAATGGAAAACATGGATGTCTGCTGGTAGCTTTGTTTAACGTCACAATATTCAGGAGACTGCGACAAATTAGTAGGCAGGTTTGGACAGTAGAACAAGAAACTATCCTAAGGTTTTGGTATCTTTCATTCAGTTGTCCATACTGTTTAATGAAATTAGCTGAGTTACCAGGTACTGCCTGGGTCAAAAAAGTATAGTGGTGGAAGGTAAAAAGGTAATACATGATCACCAAACTGTTAAATCCTTAAAATGGTGGCAAGTAAGTATTGTTAGTGCTGTCAGCCAGTTGAATGCCAAATAGAATGATGTGCTTTTCATGCTCGTGTATGCGAGAAAGTAAATCAGTTTGTGTGTGTTTGTGTGTGTGTGTGTGTGTGTGTGTGTGTGTGTGTGTGTGTGTTTGGGAGTGTAGAGCACGTACAGCATGTGCAGACCGATATGCAGACAGTGATACCAAATTATAAATCACCAAAAGTTTGTGTGTGTGTGTGTGTGTGTGTGAGAGAGAGAGAGAGAGAGAGAGAGAGAGAGAGAGAGAGAGAGAGAGAGAGAGAGAAAATTCATCAGCATATTTACATACACTCTGTGTGTGACATTACAATGTACTACTAGATCTCCAAGCCTTGTCAGAGGCTAAATTGAATGATTTTGAAACGGTAGTCTCTTCAGAGTTTAATGACTATGCAAAACTCTACTTAGGGTGAAAAGCAACACTGTGCCAAACTTCAATTCTGTGGCTTGGAAAACAAAGCTATGCATAAAAATCAAACAGACAGAGATTCAGCTTTATGCTGTATATATAGAGGTGTTTGAGGGACAGTCCAAATTACACCAGAAAGAAACCAAAGGAGTCATTACACTTATCCTCTGAGATACATCCGCCCTGTTTACATCCTCTTGTAAAATGTCACTTGTTTTTATACCAAAAATTCGGTTTAAGTTCAAAGCTCCTCATTAGTTATTTACCCTGTTATACACATCCTTGTTTTGTAATAAAAGATTTTTATCCAAAAACTTTTAAAACTATTGTTTGTATGAGAAAAATGTGGGTATATTTTTAAACTATATATAGTATATGGTGTGTTTAATGCAAAAAAACCTTCTTCATATACAAATAGAGAAATACAAAACCAAAATAGTTTTTTTTAATTGTTACATGGTATAACGGTGCAAGTACAATATTTTGTGGAGCAGGATGTAAAGCAAAAATGAATTACAAACATTTCAAAACAGTATTATTGCACAACATTTGGTGATAATATAAATTTAAATCTTATTAATAAAAACCCAGGCAGTTCCATGGTGTTGTTTCAAAATGCAACATTTTGTTTGTCTTACTTGTTTTTGCTGGATACCCATGGCACCTGGTCTCAAATAAAGTTTAATCCACCTGCGTCTACATTTATATTGTATACTACATTTGCTGAGTACAAACAGTATTTAACAATTCATTATAATAAATTGTATTGTTTATTTTAAATTCTTGTCTGCACATTTAAAAATGTCATTGCTAAATAGCCATTGCTTTACAAGGAGAATAAAGAGTGAGAGCAAGTGATGGTTTATTAGTTATGTAGGTGTTTCACAGCATTTTAATGATATCTGGGGAATTTTTTGGGAGTTTTTTGGAAAATAAGCATCCTATTAATATGTTACCATGTTAAGTCTGAGTTTCAGAAACATAAACGTGGGTAGGTGTATTACATATTGTAGGCAGTAGATTTAGCAACCAGTGAAGTTATAGCAGAACAATCAGCAGAAATTCTTATGGTTTTTAAGAGTCAGTAAGGAAAGCCTTGAGGTGAAGGTGGATTTCAGTGTCCTTGGTGTTGCAGTTTTCTGTTTTTGTCTCTTCAGCGAGAGATTTCTTGTGAGACTGAACAAGAATGGAGGACCAAAGAACCTGGAGAAGACTGATCGCCTGTGCACTCTTTTTATGGTAATAGACTTAAGCAATGCAACTGTGCATTCATTCTGCCTTTACAAATGCACTCTGTGCAATTACAAAACAGTTTGTGTTTGAGGCCAGCCTTGGGTTAGTAAGTCATAAAAGGGTTAGGATGCACTACCAATATTAAAGCAGTGCTAAGGCAAATTAAGCAATAATGACATTCCATTCATGCAGGACAGACATTCTCTCTTTGTCCCCCAGGATTTGAGCAGTAAGGACCTTAAGAGGGATCTCTATATAGTGGCACACATTATAAGAAATGGTAAGGTATCTCCATTAATTGTCTTACAGTTTAGTTAATCAAACTTGGCATTTTTTTAGTACGTATAGAATGTAAATTGTCTGTGAAATGGTGGTAAATGTTAAAAGTGTTAATATAGTGTTAATATTCTTTTTTAAAATAAATGGGGGATGAGATAAAATGATGCATATACTGAATAGGATAAACAGAGAACAGAGAAAGTCTGGATCTGCTGTAGGTCGAATGCTGCTGAATGACTCAAGGAAGGGTCCAGCACAGGGACAGTACCGGCGTCCTCATGGTTGTGCTGTGCTAGCCCTCAGTGAGGTGCTCCATGCCATCTCTGAGTTCAAGGAGGAGAAGGAGTTTGTGCTTAAGGTTTACACGTAAGTAAAACTTTCCCACCAAGTCTTTTTCAGGCTGCTGCTTGGCTCTTATTCAGAAACTATTAGCTAAAACCATTGTTGTTATAGGATGTATAGGAGGTCTTTTAAATTGTCAGTAGGTGTTCCTCTTCTTAGGACAACTGCTGTAGAAGGAATGAACCCAACAGCTACCATGTTTGAACCATTTTAGACTTCAGTCAAGTTATCAACCAACAGTTAAGACTGTCTAAACATAAGAGTTTTTTTTTTTGCTGAAAATGAATAAAAATTATTGCCAGGTCCAATCAATGACCTGCATTATAGCCATGGTAGAAATGATTTGTAAAACAATACTTCTAGACATGGAACAAAGGGAGCTGATGGATATCTGTGAGGAAGGAGGATCACTGTAGCAGTTTGCCAAGCATTGCAGCAGATTGATGGTTCACTTGCTACGCCAAGACATGGGCAATAGATCTACACTTCTCCTTAGAGAAATCCTTCCATGAATGCTTGATTGGTAGAGCCCCTCGATGCCAAAATGCAAGACAGACCAGGAGACAATTAATTAAAGTGTATTCACTTTTACTGCATTTACTGTAGAAACAGTACTTTCCGAAGAGAAAGGGTTAATCGGGTTCATCGTACAACATATTATTTGGTCTTGAAGAGGACTGTGAGTATAGGTCTCCAGGAAAAGCATTATTAAAGATCAATGCCCAAGGCCAGTGGAATGTAATGATGCTGCCAGTCCCTGCTCCTGGCTCTTAGCACAGCTACCTCCTCTAGATTATAATTAAGAGCATAAATACAAGCAGAAATGTCTCTCATAGAAGAAAAGATTGTACTATTCTCACCAGCTACTTCTAGATATCTGCTGTGCCTAATATTTCAGCCTGTCTACTTCCTGACTGTGAGTTAGTACCTACTGCAGTAATCATGTATATGATTTTGTTATTGTCAAGGTGGAAATTATCTTTCTCAGTCATAGTCAATGCTCAATTTTGCATTTATATTATTGTGGACCCTCAAGTAGTTGTAGTCCTGTTGAACTGATAGATGAAGCTCTTTTAAAATTGTATCCATGACTTTTTGTACACTTTGTTGCTCTGTTTTGTAAAACCTGTTTGTATTTTATTTGTGCAGATGTACCAATGAAAGTGATTGGCAACAGATCCATGAAAGCATTGTCCGCAAGTCCAGCATAAAATCCACAGCTCCTTGCAGCAGCCATGGTACGGCCAGCTGGCTGCATGGTCTCTGTGCACAAACGCCCCTTGCCCTTTGTCCTGTGACTGTGCTGCTCTGTGATTGATGAGGTTTAGGGTGAATTCCCATGTACTGAGATGTCAAGAATTTTCAAGGAGGCACATTTCACTGCATATGACACCTCTGATGGACAGCCCAGAGATGAATTTCCCATCCCATTCTCCATCCACTTGTATTCTGATGTCAGCTTTCTTGCACCATGTGATAAATTAAAATGATATCTCCAATCTGAAAATTATTTTGGGTTAGTAGATGGATGGCTTTATGTGAAGTTTTGAAAAATGCAATTTTTGACTTTCAGAAAACATGGAAAACTTTGAATCTAGTACATCTAGTACAGTAATCTAATACTTCTTCTTAATTCTTCCAGGTTGTGCTTTTCCAGGACACATTTTTTCTGATTAGGTTTTTTAACTATACATTTTAACATACATGGGTTATTGTTTGGTGGTCTGTTTGTCTAGTAAAAATGCAAACATCTTAAATCACATTGTGATTTTAGCCATTTTTCTATAACTACGGCTCAGAAAGTCCTCTCACTGGACTGATGAAAAATTTATAGTACTTAAAATGTCTATTGATCAGTTACCTTGATGTTTGAAAGTGTGGATTATTGGCAAAGCTTCAGCATCAGAAGGTACTGAAGGCAAACACAAAAAACCACAAACACTAGACCGTTACCTTTATCTGGCATCTCCAACAGACAGGTGAATTCCATGAAGGTCCTTCAGTGACAAATAGCCTTGTGCATCTGCACTCTAGATTCTTAGAAGAGTTTCTTTTGTTATTAATAACCACAATGACCATTAGTATCTTTGAGAAAGTAAGTGAGCTCCTATTTTTATACAGTGGCTAATGATTTGGCTGCCTCTGAATCTTTTTTCTTTCTTTTCTATCACAGGATGTTCATTTGCTTCTAAAATATTGCTGTCTAATTTATACCATCCCTCCAGGTCTGATAGTATCCCTCCAGTTTTTGCATGGGGAGATGGAGCAGATCCGCAGGGAGCACCCTACACTTTTCACCCGGGGTATCTCGGTCACTAGACAGCTGGGCTTCCCAGAGGTCATCATTCCAGGTATGCACCTTGACAGAGTGGTATGAATCCTGAAGAAGAGAGGATGTGAAAAGTATTAGTACGCTAAAGGGGAAACAGGTTTCTCCAGAAAGCAAGTCCTCATCATTAATGACAAATCAGCAATTGATGATGGATATCTGGCTCTAATCTAGGTCACTTACATAGCTGTTAGTGTGCACTGTAGGCGATGCTTGACAACAATTATATTGCAGGCACAAATTAGGAAATATGAAGCAGGTCTGTAGCAGTCAACCCCACTTTCTATTTATTGTAAAATTATACATTACACTGAGCATTTTAATATTGCATTTCCTTTTTTAAATTTTTTGTCACTTTTATGCTGTGCTTTAGCTTAAAGTACTGAAGCATAGCTCATGAGACCTTCATGTGAATATGAGACTCTTGAAAAGAAAACTGAGTTGAGAACACAATGCTGATGCAGAGGTCATTCATCACTGCAGCATGCACTACACGAGAACAAGATTGTGCTGGACTGACAATCATTCAGCATAGACAAGGATAGATTTATATAAAGATTTTTTTTCTTCATATCAAAATTCAGTCTGCCACAGTGCGTGTCAGTATAGCAAGCATACGGTTTAAATACACCTAATCAGTAATCACATTTAAAAACAGGAAGCAAGCTTAATGTCTTCTATTGTACATATTAAATGCTACCATGGGTTTTCAGTAGGTTGGCTAAACTGGTACTCAGTGCCATTTGAGGTATCTGTCCAGTGGATGTCTGAAATGTAAAATATTTCAGATTCCCAAGAAACAATTTTCAGTACCTTTGTCTTCATTTGTTATCAAGTATAAAAAATCATGCTGTTGTTGTGCAGTGTGCATGCCAAAGGCATTTGGATAAACACTTAAAGCCATAAATGGGATAGAGAAATTTTATATGTGAGAATCTTTTTTGTTTCTTGGCTGGTATCAAATTGGTAAAACATACAAGTGCCTGTGGACAAATGCATGTTCTCCAGGAGCCTAGCATTCATGTGTCCTGTTTTTACAGGGCCTGGTGTTTATTATAGAATCATATTAGTGCAGGAAGCCTGTTAGCAATGCACCCAGCTTGACACAGAATTTATTTGTGCTGATAAAAAATTTAATACACCAAAGAAAAGTAGCTAAGGGACATTCTGTATCGTTTTGCTTGCCTTATATGAGTATTGTGTTGCATGAAATATAATCTCTAAACATGTTGCATAATAGCTATGCAAAGTTTGGGGTGTACAAATTATGAGAAGTATTTTTTGTTAGGCAAGTAAAGACTCATAATGGGGAGAATGATCAAACTATTAAACAGCACTGAATAGGAGAGCATTGAGTGCAGTGGCACAGTACTCACTTCTGATGGATCTGTCCGAATGGCAGTTGTGAAGGCTGTGACTTCTGTTAGCTGGGCCTGTAAAAAGAGAGAAGGAGTGGCAAGTGATTGCAGACAGAGGGTAGGGGGCCAGCAGCTGGCATACTCTGGCCCATGCAGGCCTGCTGTGTGTTCACTGTGCACCGAGATGAGGACTGCAAGTACAAGCAGTGTACATACTGTAGTTACATAACACATACACCAGACCCATCGCCCACTACACGTCTGGAAAGCCTGGCGTACTTAAATATTATTCATCATATTTTGCAGAGGCATAACTGTCTCTCATAAATTGTTATATTTTGTATAAATAGGAATCTAAACACTAGCACACAAAAGAGAGGCAGATATTACAAACAATGGCAGAGAATGATGTTAGTTTGTAGGGAGAGATGGAGAAATCTGCAGCTTTCAAAATGAGGTTTCAGTTTGAGGCAGTTTTGGGGTCTTGGGTTTGAGGCAAGACCTCTCTTCATGTTTGTGTTTCAGGTGATATTCGCAATGACCTGTACCTTACCTTGGAGCGAGGAGAGTTTGAGAAGGGAGGCAAGAGTGTTCAGAAGAATATTGAGGTCACCATGTATGTGTTGTATGCAGATGGACAGATTCTTAAAGTGAGTGCACACTTCCTTCATGTCTATGTCACTTTTGTATACCTTCTGAGTATTTGGCAAACAATGTACAGTGACATCTTGGTTTACGTACTCCCTATTTATGTCCTTCTGGTAGAACACTGTGTTTTCTATACCAAAAATTTGGTTTTAGTTCCAACCTCAACTTTCATGGTTTTCAGCCTAATCATCTACAAAAAGAATCAGTTTACTGTCTGAATGCATGATAAAAAAAAAAAAATTCTAAACAATGTAATTAATATCTCCCATCTGTAAAGTACTGTTATTTTTAAACACCAAAGTTGATTATGTGTCTTGCTTGTACACTGCCCAGCCAGAAAAAAAAGTCACCACCTGGATTTAACTTAGTGTTATGATCTGGGGTTGCTTCAGTTGGTCAGGTCTAGGTTCAGCAATGTTATGTGCCCAAAAAATGAGGTCAGCTGACTACCTGAACATACTGAATGACCAGGTTTTTCCATCAGTGGATTTTTCTTCCCTGATGGCACAGACATATTCTAAGAGGACAATGCCAGGATTCATCGGGCTCAAATTGTGAAAGAGTGCTTCAGGGAGCATGAGAGAGACATCATTTTCACACATGGATTGGCCACCACAGAGTCCAGACCTTAACCCCATTGAGAATCTTTGGAATGTGCGAGAAAAGACTTTACACAGTGGTTCGACTCTCCCATCATCAACACAAGATCTTGGTGAAAAATTAATGCAACTCTGGACAGAAATAAATGTTGTGACATTGCAAAAGCTTATCAAAACAATGCCACAGTGAATGCCTGCTGTAATCAAAACTAAAGGCAGTCCAGCAAAATATTAGAATGTGTGACTTTTTTTTGGCCAGGCAGTATATTATACCCATAGTGTTTGAGTTGCTTCTGTGTGCATTCATATCGTGCAATATATTATACCACTTATGTTCTGGAAACCCATCACAATGTCCAAACCGTGAGTGGAGAATTTGGATACCCCACTGAACATGAGCAAGGGGGATCTGCTGCAACTTTGTTGTCTGTCACGCAATGCCGTCACCATCTACTCAACCTTCTTCCACTCTTACTACTGCACATTTCAAATTTTCTTGAAGAAATGTGAGAGTTAGATGGTTTGTTAGTTATATAAGCATTTTATAGCATTATAGTGACGTTTATGGCAAATTGTTTATGGGGTCCCATTTTTTTTGGTGGTGTTGAAATGGGTGTAATTTTCCTGTTTAAAATAATGGGATCTAGGCTTCCTATTTATGTTTTCCTAGTTTAATTACCGTTGTTTCAGGGTGTTACTGATTTGCAGTTCAGCCATGAAGTATATGTATGGACATGGCTTTCATTTTCTGATGGTATATTATAGTATAACAGGCATTTTTCTTGTTACTGAGAGAGAAGCAGTGACTCAGAATGAGGTGGATTGTGTGGGATTGCTTGAGAGGCAGATAATGTCACCATTCTACATCTGTTTTCACTTCCCCAGGACTGTATCAGCCTAGGCACTGGTGAGCCCAACACCAGTGATCACCACTCTCTTGTGTTCTATCACAACAATGCCCCCCGCTGGTGTGAAATGGTTAAGCTATCCATCCCCCTCGATCGCTTCCGGGGCTCCCACCTGCGCTTTGAGCTACGCCACTGCTCCAGTGAGACTCTGAGACCCCTCATACACTTCCTTTTCCCCTACATTTACCATTTCTACCTTGACTGATGACAGTGACATACTGTGCAGCCAGTAGTGAAGTATTATGGTGCAGGAATTATAAATCATGCAGCTGCAGTTTTAACTCCCAAGAGTAGAATTGCTGTAGTAACCTATATAGTAATATATACATTTCTTGTTAAAGTGTGGGTTGTCTACATGACTAAAGTACAAAATGATGTGTAATGAATGAACTGCATAGCTAATTCATACTTGAGACTGCAAAGCATTTACAGAATTTCAACTATGTAATTGGAAGGTTGTTGGTCCCTAGACAGTTATTGTTTTTGATTTCTTAAATACCTTCTCATAAAGAAAACAATCAACCTGTGCTCACTGCTACAGTAGATGGTTGAATAGCATCTGCAATGCGTATGTGCAAATCTGTGTTTCATTTTTGTATCTCCAGCTAAAGACAAAGGGGAGAAGAAGCTCTTTGGCTTTGCCTTCACACCGCTCATGCGAGAGGATGGAACTACTCTGGCAGATGAGAGTCATGAGCTCTACGTTTACAAAGTGAGGATGTGTAACAGTTTTTCATTATTAGCAGGTAGATGAGGAAAGTGGTGGGATATGAAAATAGTCTAGAGACTAGCACAGAAAAACATACAGTAATACTCTGTACTGAATTTCATGCACCTGCCTGATTTATTATCTGTGAAAAAAGTCTGCATTGTGGCATTGCAGCATTTGATATCTTTATTAGTACCCTGTAACCTAAGTGCAAATTTTTTACAGTGTGATGAGAACACCACATTCAGTAACCACGCTCTGTACTTGGGCTTGCCTTGCTGTAAAGAGGACCTCAGTGCGTGTCCTGGTTCCACCTCCAGCCCTACGTTCCAGCGTAGCCCCAAAGAGTTGCTTTGGGTCTCTACACAACTGTGCTCCAGCAAGCTCACGCAAAACGGTATTTTCCTTATCCAGCACCTCATGCAGCACCTTATGCTTCAGTAGGCAAATACAGGAACCTTGTGTCCTGGGAAACCTTTGTGGCTGCAGAGTGTTGTCCCTTCCTCTCCTGTACACATTTTTATCATTCCTAGTTGATGTGCTGGCCCTGCTAAACTGGAAATCCCACCCTGACCGAGTGATAGATATCCTGGGCAGGTTACGCTACATCGGTGGAGAGGAGATTGTCAAGGTGAGACAACTCCCACAGAAGGCAGAGGTTGCCCGGCCTTCAAGAGTATATTGTTAGAGTAGAGTGTTGGAGTTAGACCAGAAGCTGCTGGAACAGATAGTTAATGAACAGAACATGCATTTACATTGAATGTAACACCCTTGAGGATTAAATCTATAAGAAATCCTGAAATGCAGTTTTCTACTTCAAAATTTAAGATATCTGTATGTCCCTTTATCTTTCAGTTTCTGCAAAATATCTTGGACACTCTGTTCTCCATCCTAGAGGACAATACTGACAAATATGGCCCTTTGGTGTTCCAGGCACTGGTAAGGCTAAACAAAAGCATGCGTATTCTGAAGCTCGGCAGTGCTCGTGTACAATATGAAACAGTGACTCATTAGCTTTTAGTGTAGTGAATCATCTTGTGACTTTGATCAGTTGCAACTGTAATTATTCTTCTTGGGTAAACCAGAAACCAAATGATTGTAAATTGCATGCATGTATGTATTTGTTCATTATTGTGGGCTCTGTTTCTTTGGAGAACTGGATTGAAATGAGAGTGCTAATTCAAGGTTGCCAACAGATGGAGCTTGGCTCTCACACCACAGGGACCTGACTGGGCTATGCCTTAATCCCTATCTGATATCCCTTCCTTGGGCTTGTCTGTCTGCCCTCCCAGGTTTTTGTCATCAACTTACTGCGTGAAGTCAGGTTCTCTCACTTTCGTGCCATCACAGACACCTATATTCACAACCACTTCTCTGCAGCACTGGCATACAAGTAAGCATCTGAGTTCTAGCAGGATGAGGGTCGGCAGCTTGTGGAGTGAAACAGGGGTTCTTTCTTGTATTGCTGTGTTTCTCTGACTTTTGAGTATGATTTTTTTAGCCCTGTCTCTTGTACTGGAAATGTACTGGAAACATAGTTCACTTAAATAGTTCAAAGAGAATTCATGAAAATCATTGTATTTCAATCTGTCTGTGAAATAAGATGGAGATCTAATTGGTATTCTCAGTGAAAACACAATGATTTTAGATCAAATTTTAAGGGGTACCACTATTTTGTTCCTGTACATGTCAGTAGAATTCTCTACTTTTCCTTTGGTTTCTTCACAAAGTACTTTCTCACTTTGGATCTCCCAAGTACCATTCAGTGTCCAAAATTCCAAGTCTCTTGATTCTCCTTTTGACATTGTGATTCAGTTCTTCTGCTATGATTCTTTATGCAGAGAACTCATTCGCTGTCTGAAATGGTACATGGAGCGTTCAGCTGAGGTGACCAGACAAGACCACATTCAAGAGGCCATGAGGGTAAGGACTGATGCAAAGAAAACTGGGAAACTGATCAAAATCTTATAGTCAGCATGTGGTTCAGAAACAATAAGTGAGTCAAAAGTGAGAATGTAGGTCAGAGTAGCCTTAGGTTATATGGTTACATAGTTATGTTAATTTAGATTTTAGAATTGAAAAAACAACACCTGAGTTTATCATGAGACTAATTAGTTTCTTTTTGTTGTGTTGTGAGTGAACAAAAAGCTGCCCCTTAATCTCATTGTCTTCTCACCTGCCCCACTGCAGGCTTTGGATTACTTGTTCAAGTTCATTGTCCAGTCCCGCACCCTGTACTCCCAGGCCACCTGTGGGATGGAAGAGGACCAGTTTCGAGCCAGCATCCAGGAGCTTTTCCAGTCCATCCGTTTTGTGTTGAGCCTGGACAGCCGTAGCTCTGAAAATTTAATATTTACACAGGTCAGTGGCATGCACCACATAGTGTAGGCATAGTCATAGTTACACACATAGGTGCAGATGTCAGTACAGGTAGATACAAACACTGTCAGACACAAACGTGAAAACAAGTTCTGACCCAAAAATACTTGTAGACACAGATACTGACATATATATGCAGATCACAGGTAAAACAGATGCATTTACATATAGATATACACATACTGTAGAGATATTAGTGAGAGACGGATGTGTATCTGGTACCATTAACAGCAGACTCTGTCCATAGCTGTTTTAGTTCTGAATGAAGAGAACTTTCTACCTTAGTTTCTTATTGATGTACTGTATGTTCACCAAGTTCACAATGCTTCCTCTCCTATGTAGTCATTATCTATAGCTGTGTTAATACAAACACAACATATCACATCTTCAATTTGCTACCACACTGTGTTGGGCCAGGATCTTCTTACACTCATACATGTATGTTGTGTAAGCTTATGTAACCTGTGTATTTTGAACAGAAGCCCTGAAGTGCTTTAGTGGGCACTGCTATCTGCAAAGTACAGTTGTATCATTGTTATGCCTTTCCAGGACTAACACAGACCAGAAATATGCAGGGTGATGGACTGTTGTGTCCTCTCAAATGTTAAAAAGGGTTAACAGCTGGGATGTCAGAGATCCTGTTTTATATTTGTCTTAAGAAAATATTTAGATTAGTGTAAAAAGCAGATAATGCTCACATAATCATTGTTTGGCTTTTTCAACCTGAATGGTCCTTAGGTGATTGTTTTAGGTTACAAAATTAAATTAATTCCTTTGTTTCTTAGCTAAACTGCTTTTCTGTCAAGACTTTTAAGATCAGTTAAATTAAAATGCACAACAATGTGATCAATAAAGGAATAAAGGGTATATATGTTTGACCTGAAAGTGATGGATTATTTAAGTTACGTTACTGAATTTTAGCAGTACAGGTAAACCCTGGTATATGCAGTCCCAGTATACACAATTTCTCTGCAATGCAGCTAATCTTTTAATACCAGCTCCTGGTATGCTCAACAGACATCCTGTTATAACACAGAGACACAGCAACAATGCAGTGCCAGAAAATCATCAGATTTTGCGTGTTTTTTTTGCATGTTGCACGAGTACTTTGTTCCTGTCAGATACATACCTAAATATATACAGTATACCCCTTACTACTGTGAAGTACAGCAAGCTGTAAGGGACATAATGTCCCATCCTATGTTTGCTTTGTTTCTACGTGTTTGTGCAATGTCTCTATTTTAATATAATAAAGATAGTGTAATCCAGCAAAATGGAGCCAGACGTGTAGAAAAGCTTGTAAAAAAATGAAAAAGAAAGTAATAAGGCTTGAAGTGAGTCACCCACCACAACTCACAATTAACTGTTCTCATCACCACAGTACAGTAAAAATTTATTTCAGTAAATTATATTGTTTGTTTACTTTAAATTGTTCACTTACTCCTTTATAATAAATTTAGCACTAAGCAGCATGGTTCCTGTGCAACTGTGCGCTCTCATTCAGCCCTCTATTACGCAGCTCTCTGCTGTATGGGGTGACTGCTGTGTAGGCAACAGTGTTTTTTACATTTTCTCACTTGTGTGACTAAATGCATCATTGCTTTTCCCATTTAAGAAAATGTAAAATAACATCCTGTTATATGCAATTTCAAAATGCAGAGTGTAATCTGAGGGTCACCTGTACTTCTGTTTAGCCCATACCTGAAAACAGATGAAAGCAGTCCATGTTTATGTTAATAACATTACCAAAAAAAGTCCTTTTCAACTTTTATTTATTTTTGCTTTAATTTATTTTATTTTGTCTCCTTGCCCTTTCAATCCTTTACACCCCTGGTGCTTCTGTACAATTTCCCCTGTCTATCTGCCTGTCACTCACCCACCACTGTGCCCTAGAGCCTCCAGCTTCCTCCTGGACAGCAAAGTGGCTCCATTAGCTCTGTGCAGCTCTAGGTCTCTAGCTTTCATCTCAGTAAGTAACAGCGCCCCCATGTGTTCACTAAACAGAACTTTTCAGTACAGTAGCTTTGTTCTTTCAGCTTTCTGCCTCTTCCACAGCTTCCCTTTCAAATAGCTATAGTCAGTCATCAAAGGCATAATGTTTGCGAAACACACGTCCTCCCCATGAAAAATGAAGTGGAGATTCCATAGGAACTTTAAAGTAACTGTTGCTCTTCCGTACTCTGTCACAGGTGGCACTGCTGAGCTCCTTGCCTGCTGTCTTTGATGAGCTGCTGCCCGTGTTCACAGTCCAGGAGGCAGCAGAGCTGGTGAGGGGCACTCTGAGTAGCATGCCCAGCACAGTGCACATGGGTCAGTCAATGGATGTAGTCAAGCTGCAGTCCATTGCTGGTACTGTGGACAGCCGCCTCTTCTCCTTCGCAGGTAAGGCTTGTAGCTGTCTCCTGCCAATATATATGCTGCAGCTTTGGAAAACATATTTCCTTTGACTTGCTTAACCCAATTTTTCTTAATACCATGTCTGTCCCTTAGAGTCTCGAAGGGTCCTGCTCCCTGTTGTCCTCCACCACATACACCTCCACCTTCGCCAGCAGAGGGAGCTGCTTATTTGTTCCGGCATCCTCAGCAGCATCTTTTCCTTAATCAAGGCCAGCTCCCTGGTAACTAGCGCGCACACACAGACAGACGCGTGCATGTGGGCATTTATCTGTGGTGATAGCCAGGTCTATGGTAGTTTGGCTTTCATCACAGATAATGCTTTTACAGCTAATTGGATTTCTGGCAATATATCTTTGTAACAAGGAGCCATAAGCAGCAAATCATGCAGATGCTGTGATTTTTTTAAAAGGTTATTCAGTGATAAAACTGGTGGGCAACAATGCAGTTGGTCTTTTATAACCTGTGATGAAGAGTGAGGGTTGGTACCTTCTCATACACTTTGCATTTAGATATTACTACCTAAATTTTCCTTTCCTCCCTTCTACATTTAACTGCCCATTTCATCTCTCTGCTGATTTCCCTTTCCCATTCTCCCTTCTCTCTATATCTATTGCAGGAAACATCAGTGCAGGAGGAGGTGGAGATGATGGTTGAGAGTCTGCTTGATGTCCTGCTGCAGACCCTGCAGGCCATCATGAGCAAGTCCCATTCCCCAGAGGTTTCCCGGGGCCAGCGTTGTCCACAGTGCACAGCTGAGATAACCGTGAGTTACCATAAAGAATTGTGTTACTTTTACATCTCAAAGAACCCTGCTTTCATTTTCAAGGGTTTTCTAGTAGATTAAAAAGTTAAATTAGAACTAAACTAAAGCAGTACTAATCACATTAAAGACCAAAAACAAGCTTATTCTCACTTTTTCAAGGTTCCTTAATAGATTTTTTAACTGAACTTGATTTGTCAGTTTTTAATTTAATATGAACCAAATTAGATACAAATCATACATTTTTAATGAAATCTTTGGAAGCTATTATTGCTGATTGATTTTTATGCGTGTACATAAGCAGTATTTTGTTTTTCATGCTGCTTGTTTAAAACGTTGACTTTTCTACAATAACATAGAATGTAGCTGCCTTCCTTGCATCACTCAGCTGCTCTACTGCTGTGTCATAGGCCTGATGTTTAGTCTCTCCACAGCAGGTTCTCCAAGTGAGACATGACAGCAAAGAACAGTGGGTTTCTAATTTTCATCTACACTGCCTGCCTCTCTCGGAGCATTAAGCCAGAAAATATACACTGAAATTTGTCAGTGAGATTATTAATTAGCACAGCTATTACAGCATTAAGCCAAATGAAAGTAAAACATAGCAAGCAGCACATAAAAACTCCAAAGACACCATCACATTGTTTAAAAATCTGCTTGTATCATCAACAAAACTTGACCGTATCAACACATGGTGTCTGACCCGGTCTGCATGGTCAACACTATAGCAATAGAGGCATTCAAATTACAGTTTTAATTTTTTAAACTGTATGTGTTTTCAGTGCATTTACATTTTGACAGCTTCCGTAAGACGGAAACCTTGTTCTGAACCATCTGGAAGTCTCCCATATTTCTCCTGATGTTGCTCAAATCAACAACATAATTTTTTCCTATACACCATAACAGTTTAGTTGGCTCACCTGTTTCTCTTTGGATCCTTCTTGGCAGGGAGAATATGTGTCATGCCTGCTGTCCCTCCTGTCTCTTATGTCGGATGTCCACTTCCAGCACCTACTCGACAACTTTCAGAGCCAAGAAGAGCTCAAGGTGATGCGGTTTGAGGCTTAATGTTGTGCATTCAAATTTGAATGGCATATTACCTGACAAAAAAAGAATCATTCAGCATTTTTGATGTTTGTGTAAGATTGAAGTACTAAATATAGTGGATTTGATTCTAAACATTATTGTACATTTTGATTGAAATCACATTTAGCTTCCCATGGTCTGAAAAACGGTATAATTGTAAAAAAATTTACTGCTGTGTCTTATATTTCTGAATGCCTAGATGTGTTCTCTTGCAGGAGTTCCTGCTCAGAATTTTCTGCATGTTTCGTAACCTGATGAAGCTGAGTGTGTTCCCAAGAGACTGGGCCGTGCTAAGGCTACTCACTAGCCAGTAAGTGTATCGGTCTTCTTTAGTGCCTTAAAAAATGTTTTATGCATTTATTGCAGTGCACAGTTATTTTAGGTAAGAATATGAAGGCTCTTTAGTTTTATAGTAAGTGATGTGACAGCATTGGTCCCCTGCACATTTGTATTATAAGATTAAATTGACAGACAGTCAGTAATGGTGGTCCTCCTGAGTAGAGTATAACACAGACTGGACTGTATTTCACGTCTGAGCTCTATCATCTGCAGATTGAGACCTGGAAGGTCTGCAGTAGTCGAGCATGACTGGCACAGTTCTGTTGCAGAGGGAGGGTTCAAATTGGCCTTTGTATACCGGCTGGCTGTTGCATAAGCACCACCTACAGGCCTGTCAGGTGCTTGGCAGAGTCTTGCAATACTGAACATTGCCTTTTTTGCCATTCGAGGGAATGTGAGGACATCTCATAAAGAAATGGCAAAGACCAAATTTTGGAGGAAATTAAGAAAAAAATTATCTGTACACATTCAGATAGAAATTGTGCATTTTCACTACTGCAAATATTTTTTGAAAGATTAAAAGGGAAACATCTTTTCCAAGGGACTGTGGAATTGTGGCGTTCATGTCATGGCAATGTGTGTCTTTCTGCAGCATCATTTTGAAAACCACCCAGCAACTGTCCCTTGCCCTGCGTAAGAACTTCTCTGGAGCCAGTTTTGATTTCAAGGTGATCTAACTTTCTGTGGAAGTCTTTGTGATGCAAATACTTGAGACAAGCACTACCCATCCTCTCTTGGTATGCTATGGGTTTGACCTCACAGGAATTCCAAACAGGCTGGATTGCCTATAGAGGTCACATATTACTGCCAGGACTTTTGTGTGTCCATCAGAATAAAAAAATGGTGAGGCATAACTGTATTTTCTCCACTTCACAACTTTCATTGAAAAGTCAAGGATTTGCACAGTTATTTTGTGGGTCATACACAAATAAAGATCAAATCATTCAAAGCAATAGGTGTAGTAAGATTTGAATTTTAATTTTTTTCCACATATGAAAATTATATGTTCTCTAAACTTCCTGTTGAAACTATATCCAGGATGCCCTAGTCAGTATAATATGGAGGTCCTGCTCAGTGGTAAGTTGAGTTCAGGTTGCAGACTGTACTTGTATGTTTATTTCTGGCCCTATTGGTGCAAAAAGTCATTACATGGCTAAACAGTCCCAACTATGAGGACTTTGAGATTGGGTCTTACTGTGCTTCTGTGGTCTGTGGCAGGTGTGGAGCTCCTACTTCAGCCTGGCTGTCCTCTACATCAGTCAGCCCAGCCTTCAACTAGAAGCCCTCAGTCCCACCAAGAGGAATAAAGTGCTGGACAAGTAAGTGCAGTTTGGTAATGCTGTGGAAATTATGACATTGGTTTTTAAATATGTTTTTTGAGATGAACATGGACTTTAGAGCAATTCTTTTGAAGTAATCAGAGCTTTTTATTGGCAGGTATGGTGATATGAGAGTGACAATGGCCTATGACCTCTACAATATGTGGCAGAACCTTGGTAAGATGCACGCCAGAAACGTAAACACATTCAGCAGCAAGCATGAAGTTGCAGAATGAATTTTTAGATGATGACTTCAAACCTTTCTAATACTGGACAGGTTGACTGAATAAACAACCACTACAAAAGTACTATGTATCTTTGATTTGTTTTGTGTAGAAATCAAAGCTCTGTGTTTGATCTTCTTTCCATTTCAATTGCTGTAATTCCTCCGATTTCTCAAATACCCAGGACTGTCAATTTTTTCCCATTACTTGGTGTGAGATTTGGTATTTTGCTGCTACCAAATATGTGAAAAACCAGTTTAACCAACACTACAAATGAGGGTTTTTCTAATTGGAAACCATACAATAGAAGCTCAAAGTATGAGCCTTAGCCCAAATGCATCCGAATTAGTAAATCTAAAACAACCGAATCCTTGTGGCAGCTAATTTGCTGATTCTTCAGTGTCAAGACCCAACTACATGAAAGTAAATGAGGATGTGAAATCACAGACCCTCAGGAAAGTACTCAGCTTAAATAAGCAGGACTGTGTTTCATGTAGTCAGCAGCTATTCCCTGAAATGATTCTTGTCTCCTAGGTAGGTTTTCCAGCCCCACTTGTGTAATACTTCCATTGTTACAACATGAGAAATACTTGGTGTAATACTCCATGGTGTGTTGACTTTTCACTCAGGTGAAGACAAGGTACACTTTATCCCAGGAACAATTGGGGCTTTTCTGGGGGTGACGCTGGTTCCACAGGATGAGGTGCGGAACATCATGATCCCCATCCTTCATGACATGATAGACTGGGAGCAACGTAGGAGTGGGAGCTTCAAACAGGTGAGCACCCTCCCATTGTTATTCAGACTGTGCCTACTGCAGCTAGCCAGCTTGCAGTGATGTCTGGAACTTTATTGACTATGCGCAGGTGGAAGCCGAATTGGCTGACAAATTGGACACCCTGGTGTCAGAGGGGAAAGGAGATGAGAGCCACCGCAAGCTCATCAATCTACTGTAAGTACAGACTCCTGTAGAGACATGCACTCATCTTAAATATCAGTATCATCATTGTCTCATGCTTACATACCAGACCTGTTACAAGCACTAGCATGTTCTTTATTCATCTTGCACTGGCAGCATTACTGTATTCTTATGCTCAAAGATAACCATCTTTTTTTATTGCTCTCTACTCTATGGGGACTAGTGCGCAGCTCTTTGGCCCATATCCCAGGTAAGACAGCCCACTTCCTGTCAAACCCTCAGCAAAGCCTCTGGCTAGCTGTTACTTCTGTTATATATTTGTGTTTTTTATATAACTTCTCTTTGAAATGAGGTGGCACAGTGGTGCAGCAGGTAGCACAGGTGCCTTGCAGTTCAGTTTGTGAGGAGTTTGCATGGGTTTCCTTACATTGAACCAGTTTTTTCCCACAGTTCAATCATATATGGTTAGGGAGAATTAGTGACTGTAAATTGTATGTTTGAGCAAATGAGTAGTGTGCATAATTGCCATATGATGGACTGGCATCCTGACCAGGGCACGGTCCTTATGGCCTGTTTCTGGGATAGGCTGCAGCCCATCATGATTCTGCATTAGGCAAGCGGTTATTGATAATGGATGGATGGAATCTCTTTGACAACATGTTTGTACAGTGGATGAAATAACTTTGCCAAGTGTAGTATTTTTATCATTACATTTTTATCATAAAATTATTTTATTGTGCAGATATTCTGTCTCTGAGTGACAGCAAATACTGTGTATACACACACACACACACACACACACACACACACACATATTTGCCAAGTCTTATTTCTAAGATCCTTTGTTGTGTTTTCTCAGCCTCCTGGAGCGCATTGAGCAGGAGACTTGGAGGGAGATGAGCAGCTCTTTTGTCACGTCAGTCATGCGACTCACCGAGCGTGTGCTAGATTACAAGTAAGCACAGGGCTCAGTAAGAAGGCTGTTGAGAACACACAGATGGAAAGCACATCTATAGAAATGTACAATATACAGTATGTGCATAAATCCAGATATTTAATGGTCATATAAAAGTCTATAATCTAATTTCAGAACAGGAAAGGAATTTACTGAAGGTGGAAAAATGCTACAGCTTCCATATGACATAGTCTCTGAATCTGTGCTGTTTCCTTCCAGGAACTGCCTGAAAGCAGATGAGGCAGAGAACAAGAAAACTGGCTGCACATTTAACCTGCTGGTATCATTAATTCATTGTATTTAAATTGGCCCACACATTCCAGACAATTTTAACTGTGGAAATGCTGCTCGTTTTGCCTACATTTTAAACAGCTAGATGTTTACCAAAGGAATATTTATTTCAAAAGCCTGCACTAGTGGTAGCCAGATGTGTTTAATTTGAACCTGTGCATTCTTGGATTGTATATACTTTTCTGTGTCTACACTGATAGAAATGTTAACATTACTGCATAAAAAAGGTAAACTTGATGCATATTAAATTTAACAGGGCAGCACATTTCATTTGGTTGTTTTATAGTTTTTTGAAGGGAGGAATTCTTGCTCTGTGAAGCAGATATAAATGCACCAAATGGGAAGAAAATACACGATGAGATCTGAAGAGACTTGACTTCTGCCTGAAGAGCATTTTGTTCATCAGTTGTTTCCATATCATTTTTTAAAATCTTTTCCTAGAATTTTGGGAAGTGTGATACAAATAAAGAGGAATTGTATATACGCTACATCCACAAACTGTGTAATGCACACCTGAAGACAGAGAGCTACACAGGTGAGCACAGCCCAGTAACCCTTTTTTTGCGAAGGACTTGGTGGAATTAAGTCATTTCCTTTGGGATTAATAAAGTTTTTCTGATTCTGAATTATATATGTCAGCAATTCAAACCTGCCGTGTTTTTTGGTGCCTTTGTGCTCCACATCATTCTGCAGAGGCTGGCTTCACTCTTCTCCTGTACTGGGAGCTCCTGCAATGGGAGCCCCGCCCGCTGAGGGAGTTTCTCCACTATCCAGCTCAGAGTGAATGGCAGCGCAAGGAGACCCTGAGTCGCAAGGTCATCCACTACTTCAACAAGGGAAAGGTAAGTCAAACGCATGCGAATGCATGATCTCATAAACACCTCAATGCAAATAGGCTTCATTCTATTGACATATGCACATATATGCATGCGCAAGTGTGTACACATGGGAGATTTCATGCATGCAGTAATATTAGCTTATGAATTTTATCTGTCGACCTGACTTAGTACATTTATTCAATCTGGACATAATTTAGCAGGCCCACAGTAAGGCATCTCTACTTCTGTGTAGGCCTGGGAGTATGGGATTCCTTTGTGCCGGGAGCTGGCTACTCAATACGAGGGTTCCTATGACTACCAGAGCCTGAGCTGGATACGGGTGAGTGAGGAACTTTGTTTGATTGACTGTGGAGTCAGGCAGCAGGCCATCTTTCATTTGTAACATTGGCTATTTATACTGGACTATTGCAGGAATTACTATTATGCAATCATGACAGTCACCAGCAGTTTCTCACTATTAGTATAGTTTCTCCAAAAAATGGTCTTTGTCTTTTCTGTTTACAGAAACTAGAAGCCTCTTACTATGATAATATTCTGGATCAGCCACGTCTAGAACCTGAGTTCTTCAGGGTGGGCTTCTATGGAAAGAAATTTCCTTTTTTCCTCAGGGTGAGTTAAACATTAAACAAACATTATTGACCAGTGATACAAGAATAATGTCACTGGTCACTATCAATCTTCATAAAACAGTTAACATTTTCTTTTTTTTTCTCCCTTCTTTCTGAAAACCAGAACAAGGAGTTTGTGTGTCGGGGACACGACTATGAGAGACTTGAAGCTTTTCAGCAGAGGATGCTGGGAGAATTCCCAGAAGCAATTGCCATGCAGCATACTAGTCAACCAGATGACTCGGTTTTACAATATGATGGTCAATGTATCCTGCACAGATTAACAAATTCTCTGTCAGCGTATGTGTGTGTGTGGGCAGTTTTCTGTGTGTTTGCATCCATGTGGTTTGTATGTGTGCCTTTATTTCTTTGTTTCTGTTTTTTTTTTAATGTGTCTTGTGCATATTTGTTTTGTATGTGAATGGGTGTGTCTATATATGGGTTATTGTGCTTAAGGTGCTTGTACCCTTGACATTGTTCCCTTCAGACCTACAGATTTATGCAGTGACTCCGGTGCCAGAAAATACTGACGTGCTACAGATGGACCATGTCTCAGACCGTATCAAGAATTTTTACCGTGTCAACAACGTGCGCCGCTTCCGCTTTGACCGTCCCTTCCACAAAGGAATGAAGGACAGAGAGAATGAGATTAAGGTAGAAAATCCATCTATTTCCAGCTCCTACTCACTGCTATAACTTAATTCAGCATTTTATGATTTGCCAAAATGAATAATTAAATGCGTATATCTGTATTTACTGAAGTTAATGTTAGGTCATTTCTGGTCACTGTAGTCTTCACTCAGCTTGAGTGGCATGGGTTTAAGTATTCTGTGTAGTTTTCTGAGTCTAACATTCCAAAATGTGATCTTCCTGCGCCTGTGCAGAGCCTGTGGATCGAACGAACAACCCTGACTCTTTCTCATTCCCTGCCAAGTATTTCACGTTGGGCACAAGTAGAGAAGCGTGAACTGGTAAGTGCCATCAAATGCAATGCCATGCATGCACAGCAGTGCAATTCTCAGTGTGCAAAGAAACTCGAGAGGATCTGCCTGCAGTGAGTGTGACTCAGTTCCTGGTAATAAAAGCCTGGGTGTGTATGCGACAGGTGGAAGTGAGCCCTGTGGAGAATGCCATCTCTGTAGTAGAGAACAAGAACCAGGAACTCCGCATGCTGATCAGCCAATACCAGCACCGGCCGCCACACAGCAATGTCAACCAGCTCAGCATGTGTCTGAATGGGGTGATCGATGCTGCTGTCAACGGGGGTGTGGCCAGATACCAGGAGGTGAGGCATGCAGCGTGAGCCCTCCAAAGAATGAAAGCACCAGACAACAAGTCGATGCCAGATAATAATGAGTGTTTCCATCAGAAATTATTCCAGATTGGACTGAAACAGTAGTATTACTGCATATTACATTCCAGGAGGGAGGCTAAAGAAAGTTAGTATTAAATTCTCGACCACGGAATATTAGTTTTGCCTTTTAAATGTAAAACATCTGGAACTGGCAAAAAATGCTAAATTCAGAAGATGAGGTGTACTTTTAGTTGTCATGTTTAAGAACCAATTAAGTAGTGACACATATCACAGATTATGGAAATGCTATGCAATATATTTATTGTCCTATTATACAGAGCTTTACAGAATAACTGTAGCTCTGTCACATTTTAAGTCTCTGGCTGTCACTCTAGTTGTATAAAATCTTGTTAAGTCCTCCTAAGATTATGTTTAATATATGCAACATCTTTCCCTTAGGCTGCAAATTCAAATTGGATCGTACCACTAAATACCTGTAACTCTGAAAAGTTTCAGAGATCATACCTGTCAGTTTAGGAACATTCAGCCATTTTAAGCAGTGTGCTAGAATTTCCAACAAATACTACACATTTACAAGTGTTTATGACATACAGTAAACAGCTACCTCTGATCATACTCTGTGTGTATACCAAATGTGGGCCTAATGATGTCAAGTGTTCTTTCACCGTATTACAATATAAAGCTTTTCCAGGTAGTACCATTATTACAATATCTATAGTATATGCAACACCTTTTATGGGTTCCAAAAATGTCTGTATGCCAGGGATAGGAGTTACATGTGTTCTTAAGAATGAATGCAGGCACACCTTGTGTAAAGCACTAAGGCAGTACATTAAAAAGTGGTTCTTATCCAGGCATTTTTTGATGAAGAATATATTGAAAGCCATCCACAGGACGTGCAGAGGATCAGCAAGCTGAGAGCTGCCATGCAGGAACAGGTGAGACCAGTGACGCTACCCATACACCAGTTACATTTTATTAGGCGTTGCAGAGACAGAAAAATATTTCCTGTAGCACTCAAATGGAGTAGAAAAATTTGAGTTGAACATTGGACTTGCTAGCATTTTTGGGTGAGGCACATCTCCCTGTCACCCCTTATTAAATATGCTGCTCTATTGGTGTGTATACATTTCCCTTAACATGCATTATGAGCTACGGTACTATTTTATGAATTGACTTATTGATAAATCATTTATTGACCTGAATAAGGTCATTCTCACTCACGCAATGGCTGTTAACATTTGTTGTTATTTGTGGTGGCGGTGATCAGGTTCACATACTGGGAGCAGGGCTGGCGGTCCATGAGAGGTTGGTACACCCAGACATGCGTCCTCTTCACAAGAAACTGGTGGATCAGTTCTACATGATGAGGAGTGGCTTCTGTCGTGTAAGTTGGTTGACTGTGGTCTCCATGTTTAAGACTTCACTCACATGGAAGTGTCTCCATGATAATTTTCACAAAATAATGTTATTAATGTGATCGTGTGATGCATGTTGTTAAGGTGTGATTGTGTGCTCTGCGGGCATAAATTTCTTTCCTGCAGGGGGCACCGGGCCTAGAGAAGTTGAGCCCCACATGCTCCAGGTTCAGCTCCCTGCGAGGTCTCCCAATGAATGCCGAAAGCACGCGAATGATGCATACACATGGGTAAGTCATCCACATACAAATGCATACAGACATATACATGCTGAAGGTTGTATAAAACGTGCCCATCTGTCTTTCACACATGTACCTATAAAAGCAAGGAACTTCTGTCCCTGTTAATGCTGTTTTTGTAAACTCATCACCAGCCCAGCGCCATTTCTAAGAGCTAACCAAGGGGGCTCAATAACCTTGTTCGATAGCAGTTGCAAGCCCTCCAACAGACTCCAGTCCACAGTGGACCATACACCAAGCATTCATCCAAATGCACGACCGCTCTAATTTTTCTAACTCCTGAACTTGTTGTGCCTTTGTGGTGGTTTCTCTTTGATTCATAAACACACACAACATTACCAAGTACACAAGCACATGCACCAGCTATAATTTCCTCCACATAAAATACACACTCAGCAGCTTGTGTTACCGAAAACCGCACAAAGAATATTGTGAGTATATTGCCCACATTGCCAAATCAGTCTGTCTCAAACAAATCATCTCCATGAAGTGATCATCTAGCTAAACAGAACACTTGGTCTATTTATCATAGCTCTCCGAAAACTTATTTGTAGCAAAAATGGTTCTTATATTCAACTTAAGACATCTTTTAGCAGTGCTTGGAATGTAACCACCCACAGTCTCCTGTTGAATCAGAGCACATTTCACTACATGGAATACTCGGTAACCATGTACTTGACAAATAAACTCTTTTGACTTTGACTTTGCTTTCTAGTCTACTGTGTTTGATTTGCTTACATGCAAACCAGCTAGGCTAGTGAAAATATAGTTTGCTACGAACGCCTTCAATCACTGCTGTTTACCTAATTTCAGACACATGAATATGCTGGGTTCATTTCGCCAGTCATCCTCATCGCTTTCCTCACACACCTCAAGCGAAACAGGAAACCTGGCCATCATGACAGACAGCTTGACAGGGGAGCACAGTGACGACTTCATGCGAATGCAGGTGTGTGTTTCCAGTACACTGTCCGAACCAGGCAGACACGGTTGCCATGTCAACAGAGCAGTATCAATGACCAGCTTCAGCCCTGCTATGTGAGAGTAGCTACACCAGAATTACTGAATTTGGCATATGCATTAGGTGCTCTTGACTGATGTTTGTAACCTCATTCAGTTTTATTGTTGCAATTCTTTTTGGCAGCACAGTTTCTGTTCCTTATGAAATAACTAATTCATATACTGTTTTTCAGTTTTTACACAATCAAATTTTCTGCCACTCTGAAGGGTTGTGATAAAATTTTTTTTGTTTCCTCGCCATTTTGGTGATGCAGCTCAGCCCCTCCTCCTCCAGCCTGAGCTCAACACAGTCTGCCCCCTCTCAGATGATCAACTCAGCCCACTCTAGCGGAAGAGGTGAATCATGGTGTCACAGATCATTCCCACTGCTGCATACATTTGCAAGTCTGTCTATAAGAACTCTGACTTGGCTGGACTCACATTCAATCCCTCAGCTTGAATATAAATAAATGAATGAACTGAAGAAGTTGGTGTCAGATGCCTGCAGATAGAACATCCCCCCTATTTCATATCGACCTGAATTCTGCCTCTTTTTATCCTCTCTGCCTCTCTGTGACAGGCTCTCCATCCATGCCGGACAAGTATAGGCCCAATCGTGAGCTTCTGATGCTGATGCCTCGGCACCAGGAGAGACAAAGCAATGCCATGTACTCCAGTGGACCGGAAAACGAACAGGTAGACAGAATTCAAAGCTAAAACCCTGAAGCCATAAGCAAACAGTTAGATACAGTTCAATGCCAAGTATCCTGTAAAGCAGGGTCGAAATCGAAATATTTCTGTCATTGTCTCTTCCTGAATGCAGCATTTTGTTGTATCCAGGATTTGTATCTGACTGTGCAGAACGATGCATAGAGGATTCTTTCCTGTTTACAGCCAACTAATTTCCAGCGCTCGCTGTTTCACCAGACTGGCCCATGCAAGCCATGCAGTGATCCTAATTTGTCGGTCACGGAGAGAGGTGGGTCTCTTCATTAATTTCTTCTTCATGTGGTTTGGCGTTCCATTAGAATTTACCAGCAGGGATTCTCTTCTTGCAGCACACGATCACATTACCTTGAAGCCCATATCTCCCACTATACTTTATAAAAACTTCATCTCCTTTAATGTGTATATGTAATAGTTCTCCCCTGCCTCAGCTGTACCTCTTTGGCCGATGTGTGAAAGATCACTGCAAAATATTCACTGTTTGAGTTATTTGCATTAATTTCACTGTGGTGTTTTTACCAATTCCTTTTCTGTCTGGTTGTTTTCCGTTCAGGACACTTCTCAATGCACTTTGATGCAGCCCACCACCATGTTAGTGACATCCATCCAGTCTTCCCTGCACGCTCCTTACGAAAGGTACCGGCCTCCTCTTTCTCTCCTAAAGATCCTGTAATCCTTTGGCTGTAGTATTAATTTCTCTGTGTCCTTCAGAAATTAATTCTGTTTTCTAGTGGGCACCGTTTTGAAGGGTTGAACAAAACAATGTGGTGTGTTAATCTAGCAGGATGTCAGTGGCATTTTGGTGCACTTTTCTCAGTTTTCTTCTTCCTCCACAGTCTCCCCTTCACCCCATTCCTGCCTCGCCTACCATCCTGCATTCTGGCTTGGATGGCAGCAACTCCACCCTGTCGGGCAGTGCCAGCAGCGGTGTGTCCTCCCTGAGTGAGAGCCAGTGTGCCCCACCCTCGGAAGCACCAGGCCGAACCGACACTTTGGAGTCCATTCCCAGCCAAGCCGCCTGGACCCCGGATGAGGACATGGGATCACTCTACCCACATGTCCGCTACAGCACTTCTGAGCCTGATGACATTCAGTCTGCCAAGGCTCTGCCTTGTCGTAGCCACTCTGCCCCTGGGGGTGTGAGCCCTGGTCCCCCACAAGAACAGCTGCATTACCACAGCAATGCCCACTTCTGCCACGGACATAGCCCCATGGTTATGTCCAAGCCATATCTTAGGGAGGTTTGTCGTCCCGAAGAGAGCTTTCGGCAGCAACCCATGGTCCTGCCAACACCCCTGCAGCACAAAATCCCCTAGCCTCTGCATGGAACATAAAAGGAATAGGTTTTGGGGTATGGGATGCAACAGTAGTGAGTAGGAGCAGCTACAGCAGTGATGGGAGAGAATGGGGCTTTTGGGGGGGGTGGTTACAAAAGTGATGGGGCACGATGGGGCTGTTGCGGGGTGGATACAGTTGTGATGGGGGTGTGGGGGGTGGCTACCATATTGATAGGGCAGGATGAAGTTGTCATGGGTGGATACAGTAGTGATGGGGCAAGACAGGCTATAGCAAGCAGAAAGAACTGACTTAGAATTACACGAGTGGCTACAATAAGGGGTCTAAGCCCTTCTGGAGTTTTGGGAGTGATTATAGTTCTGATTTTTACTGAATGTTCTTAACATTCCAGGCTTTCTTACAAATAGAATCCATTGATTCAGTTCTGTGTCTGTATGAAGCAAGAACATTTTCTCTGAGTGTAAATTTAGGCTGAGGGCTTAGTGTACACCCCAAACCACTGTACCTCCCTTGTAATTTACTCCCTTCAGGTCACTTTACCTTAACCCTCCCACTTTTGCAGGGATGGGCTGGGGAGAGCATTTTAATGCGATTTGGTTTTCAGCTCAGTTGTTTTCAATTCATAACGTGCATAATGGGTTTGTAATCCACACTGTATGTCAGGAGTCTCTGCAGAGAGATATACGACCTTTCACGGATCAACCCAGAAACATTGCTCAGTGCTCATTGATGCTCAGTGATTCCGTCTGTTTTTATTTTTGTATATAGCATATTAAATAGTGCTTCATAATATAGATGTATTTCTGTTACGTGTACCTGCAGACTATTTTATTACTTCTAGATGGTTAAGCATCAGATTATAGAGATACTGGCTACAGGCAGGTAATAAGGTACTGCTTTTCTGGGATTCAGGCTTAGTTTAGCTAATATTACTGCATATTTCTTTGCACCCATTCTATCATCTATCTGGAGATGCTGATACTGAGAAGTTAGCTAGATACAGGCTTAATATGTCCAGTCAGATTGTACTTAATGGATTTAATTTTTTAGCTGCCCTTTAAAATGTAACAACCTCACCAAATTTGTTCTTGGAAATGAGTGAACTGAATAGCCTTGAGACAAATCATCATTTGAATGCATGTAGTGCTTTATTTCTAAACAAGTATAAGTACATGTTTATACATATATATTATGAGCTAACTTGTTTGGGTTTACTTTTAAACCTCATAAATATTTTAAATGTTTAACTCCCACTTCTGTTTCTTCTTAAAAGCATAAAGGCCTTTTTCTTTGTGCAGTATACGAATATATAAAAAAAAATGTATATACAGTAAATATATATGCGGAGATGTTTAGTGTTTATGAAGATCCAATTATTATTTTGATTATGGCTTTTTTTCTACATAGTTTTTGAATAAAGGTATAATGGAAAGAGTCAGTTAATAGGGAATCTGCTGTATTGTGATAAAAATTTTTGACGCTTGTTGCGTTGGTTATAAAAATCATTCTGTCTGGCTTTATGTTTTGTAAATACAATCTCTGAAATCTCTTTATTTATAAAGTATAATACAAGCAAACCATGTATAGATTGTGATTGTCAGCCTTGTACTTTATGACATAAATGTATTTTATATATACGTATATACGTAAACAAAAAAAAATAAACGTGACTCTTGTAAAGGCTAACTAACTGCTGTTACTTTGTGTGATTTGTGTTACAGACAATTTTAACTACAAGGCAAAAAAGCTTTGCACAATCATAACAGCCCTATGTTGTATACATTGTTACAGCATGAATAAACTGAAATGTGGATTTTGTTGTGAAATTCACACATTTTCTTACTTGCTAAATCATTGCAATGTGGAAAAAAAAAAACATTAAAGAATGTTTTGTTCAGACCCTTTTGTCTGGTTTCTTTCTTGGGATTGATTTTTTTTTGGTGAATTGGCTTTACCTTATTCTGAGGGAAAAGACAGAGGTTGGCCAATGTTTTCACTAAAAAAATACATTGGTTTGTGTGCTTTGAAGTGTTTTTGCACAGAATTTCAGTCTTTACTGTGGACATCTATGCTATAAATTATACAAAAGACCCTGTGAATACAGATTAATATTCATCATTCTTCAGATTCCACAGATCTGTATTCCATCTGTATTGTATTAATCCTATACAGATTAATATTCATCATTGCACATCCTGGCAGATGTGCAATATTTATCTTGGGTCCGCAATACATAATTTGTTTCCACCAGGTTAAATTGTTCCTCAAAAATTGAGTGTCTGTTTAAAAAAAAACCTATAAATACCTCTATATTATAAATATGGATAGTAAGGTTTTGTACAAATGTGAAAACTTGGAAGATATATTTAAGTAAAAAATGTCTTTTTAAACTTTAGAATAAGTTAATCACAGGTCAACATGTATATTATTTCAAACTGATTAACAAAAAAATAATGATATAGTGGGCCTATTTTTATGAGCAACTATAATAAGAATAATAAAACACAGTCCACAACAGCAATACTACAGTAAATGTGGAGATGTGCTCTATAGGTTAATAGTTAGAGAAAAGGTTCTTGTGGCAAAGGGTCCGGATGACCTGTCTGTCCAGGTGCAGTTCTTTAGTATATGTGTACAGTAAGTTTTTGAATTATAGAAGTAATTTCATGTGTGCAAATAAAGTAATGTTCATAGTGTCAAACGTTTCTATAGCTACAGTACAAGGCAGGGTGTTCACCTGTAGCTCTAACATCTCCAGTTTGCTGCCTATGTCTGCTCAAGTCACAGGTGCCTGTGGGGATTGACTTTGCATGAAATGAAAGATCTAATTATTACAGTGATGGAGAGCTACACATGTTCGCTTTACTTTAGTAAACACTGAATTCATCTTAAAGACTTTCAGGATCGACATACAATATTTGCTGATGTGTTTAGAGGCCCTAGGAGTGAAAGATGCTGCATGTTTAAAGTTCTCGAACCCACGTGCCTTACAGTAAGCGACAGGTTCTAGGTGACGTCACGGGATGCGGATGTAATCGCCTTTCGAGACGCTTCGCAAAAAAACTTCTTTGCAATACATATATTATATTATATTATATTATATTATATTATATTATATTATAGAGAGACGTACGGCTCTGAAACGTACGTGTAGATCCAATTGACGGGCGCCAAATGGCGCGTGGTTCCGGTAAAGAAGATATCTAACCAATGAGGCTGCCGTGCGTGGAAAGATGCAACAGAAGACCCAATCGTTTGAGGAAAAGTGGAAACGTACCTTTGTTGCATCCAATAAAATTGCAGTGGAGGCGGGCTGTTTTGGGGGGGGGGGGGGGTATGCAAATCGTTAATTGAAAGAACGAATTTGCTTACCGCCGCAGAACGTTCGTCAGTCTAATGCGTTCGGCCGCTTTATCCGCGCTGCCTTAATACTACAGATAAACGGTCGTTTATATTTGGAAAACCTCGCAATGCTGCGCTTCGGTGCTTTCTGGGCTTTGGTCGCCTTCGCTCTGGTGCTGGGTGCGAGCGGGGCTCTGCAAGAGGGAGACTGCGAAGGTGAGTGTTGACCGGCGACGACCCGCTGCGCGGGGCGCTGGAGGCGATGACAGCGGGCCGCCCTCTCTCTGCCTTGCAGTGTGTGTCAGCTTCCTGGGCGGCTTTTACGCGTCCCTGAGCGCGGACAGAGTGCCGTTCAACAGCGCCGACATCGAGAGGTCGCTCGTAAGGACGTGCGCCCGCGCCAGAGGCAAGGAGAACCGGCTGGTGAGTGGCCGTGTGTCGCTGCTGCGTTCCTGCGCTCCCGCTGTGTGCCACAGTCCTGCCTGACCTCCGCACCCCCGAACCCCGCAGTGTTACTACATCGGGGCAACAAGCGACGCGGCGACCAAGATCCTCAACGAGATCTCGAAGCCCATGAGCCACCACGTGCCCGTGGAGAAGATCTGCGAGAAGCTGAAGAAGAAGGACAGTCAGATCTGTGAGCTCAGATACGGTGAGTTCACGTAGTGACACCTGCTGTGCTTCCGCCCCCCTGAGTCGGACTTCTCTCCGACCCTCTTACAATAATAATAATAATGCTGTGGTTAGTTTAGTTGACACCTTTGACCGAAGCAGGTTGAGGAAGAATGCTTGCAAGGATACTAGATAGTGTTTACAGGTGCCATCACTGTACTTGGAGGTTGTAGGTTTGAGTCCAACCTCCTTGAATAAAGAAGTTACACTGAACTGATCAAATAAAAATAACCCAGGCGTATAAATCCTTTAATCGCTAAGTAACCTAACATTGTAAGTCAAATGAGTGTGGGGGGGATTGTCTGTGGGACAGAAAAAAAAAATTTGGTGAAATGATGTCACTAAATGGCTACTGTGTGTGTGTGTGTGTGTGTGTGTGTGTGTGTGTTTTATATTTGTACACAGATCACATCACTGTTAAAAGCTTTGCAGCATTGTGGCATTCTGTAGTGCCTGGCTTAACACTTTTTTTCACTCACAAAGTATGTGGAAAGCAGAATGATGCAAGATTACATTAAGATATTATTTAATACAAATATTATATGGTTTTCATGTTATAGTTGTATGCTAAAGTATTCTGTATCAACATCATATCAGTTTACCTTTTCTACCTAAACTATGTTTGTGTCTTTTAGTGCACTCTGGAGTTTTAAAAAAAATATGGAAACTAACTATGGGGAAAACAGCACAATTTAGGTAGGATTTAGTCTGTAATGTACGGATCTCCTCATTCTGTTAGCTGAATGGCACAGTTCTTGTTTGCTGTGTAAATCAGGCAGCGGTCTGTCTGCTGCCTTCATTTGAGTGAGTGCAGTAAAGATGTGCTTTGTTGAAAGTAAATACATGTAATAATCTTCTTGTTGGCACAGTGCGGGTTTGGTATCTGATGGCCAAATAGATGATTGCGCTTAGCTGCATGCAAGCTCAGTGACTGGCTTTTATGGTGTTTTGTTGTCTGCCCTCAGACAGAGAAGTTGACCTGAGCACAGTGGACCTGAAAAAGCTCAAGGTGAAGGACTTGAAGAAGATCCTAGATGAATGGGGTGAAGATTGCAAGGGCTGCATGGAGAAATCCGACTTCATCCGCAGAATCAATGAGCTTGTGCCCAAGTACAGTTCCAACGTAGCCAAAACACAGACAGAGCTTTGAAAGCCGGGCGACATCAGTTGACCGGGAGCCCGGGAGACATCGTCCACAGACCGGATTGATTTTAGTTTTCTCTTGAACTGTTTTTTTATAACTTATTACAAAGTTATATTTTGAGGGAAAAGCATGCATTTGTACTGTATTCTTGTGACCACTGTAGTTTTTGAAATGTATGGATTACATGCTGATATATTTTTTTATAAAAAAGAAAAACTGACATGAAACTTGCCTTCTGTGATGTGAGGAGAAAAGTGCACCTGTGAAAGTGTTGTAGTTCTGTCTGCTCTGCATGTCTAGAACTTCAGATTAGATGGCATGTACCAATCTGAGAACTGCACAGGTTTGGATCCAGTGAGGGGTTTTTACTTTGGCTCCAAGAGGTGCCTGATCTGGGGTGCTAATATGCAGTTCTGTAAATATCTTACATGTTTACAATTTTGGATACTCTGTGTGACAGCATCTGTGTTCATATCCAAGGACCACTGACACGTGTGTTTACTGTATGCTGGTGTTTTTGATCTTGTATAGGTAGTGCAGTTTAAATGGGACATTTGCAACTGACTGAGCTCATTCATTGTGTCACAAGCGTTTTGTGGTTATTAAAGAGGACTTGATTTGGATCTGTTTGAACAGGAAACAAAAAGCTGGCAATAACTTGGAGATGTAATTTATTACCTAGGCACAGTCTGAAGTCTAGTCTTCCTTTCCTCTAGTATTAAATTATACAGTTTTCCTTTATTGGTTAATGATGCTTTTAACTTTATAACTTGTACATTCACCAGTGTGTTTATCCAGGTTGAGCTGAATAAGCAGAGATCTGAGTACTTCTGATTGAAGCCATCTGAAAGATCATGCAGGAAAAACAAAGTTCTGAGTGCACAGTGGGTACAGTAGGGTTGTGTGGACAGTGAGCAGGCCGTGTCAGAAGAACGTACTCTGCACGCTGCAGTCTCTCTCCTCACTTTTACAGGGTTAGCAACACAGGCGGTGACACAGAAGAAAGCACTCAAAGCAACTAAACTGAGAAAAGGTAAAAACAACACAACTGCATAAAGATGAGCTCTCAGACTTGGCTTTTATACAATTCTGTATATTACAAATTCCCTCGTTTACCCACAGCATCTCTTCTGTCATGGATAGCATATGGTGTAAAGTAAAAATGGACTGCAGTCACAGAAGGGTGAACTTCAGTTACAGTGGGATGCCATCCAAACAAGTTTGGAAAAACCCCAAAGGATCCTTTTCTGTAATTAAAGTCACATTTTTTATTACATGTATCATAATTACTGTATATAAGAACTACGGTGGCTAGGCTCCTTATGAACGCAATGGGATGGGAAGTTTTTGTAACCTGATTGTCAGTAAATCCAAAGTCACTTTCACCACATTTTCACAGTAACAATAACAGAACTCCCCCAAGTTATGTTCTGATTAGGATCTTTAATAATGCTAAAGCTATAATAATTTTAACAAATATATAAGATACTGTAAGCCTTTATTTTTTATTAACACTGGAAAAAAAACCAATAAAACTGCAGTCATTTGAAATGGCTGAAAATAAATCTCCACCTCTCCCGTTCAGTTCCAATCTGTTCATATAGATGTTGAGTGCTTGGCAGTTTCTGGCAAACTGTTTTTAACTATAAAATCAGTAAAAGCTTAATAAATACTATAAAATTGCTAACACAATTTTTAAATGATTGAAAATCAGAATATCATAAACTCCTATGTATTACTGGTTATTGATCAGTTCAGCTTTGTCCACCCTTTCACGTCTTTCTGAGCACCAGCTCTTGTAAACATCTGAATCAATGCAGTCCCACACTGCTTCTTTGTCTTGGTGGATTTTACTGACATCTACCTGCTGGCTGTGTAAACTCAGGTTGCGTTTACCCTACATCAAAAATTTTACAAAATAAGGGAAGAAAACGCAATTCAAAATACAAAAAAGAACTGGAAAATGTATGTAATTTTGATTGCCAGTTGGTGTTAAACGTAACTTCAGAGATACAAACACATGACCTTCTCACCTGTATTGATACATCTGGGATCGAGTGTGCGTTAATAAATAATTCTGTGATCTAAATGCTGAATGTAAGATCGTTCAGATTTGAGGACAAAGCAAGGGTCGTGTGTCCTCGCATCTTGAGAGTATGGATTGCATGAATTTCTATGCGATGAAGTGAAGCGGATCGTTGTGCGCACGACAGCTCCGTCAAACGTTTCAGCGACGGTAAGAAATGTTGAAAAATGACGGTTTTCGAGGCGCAATCTGTTGCTACCACTAGATGTCAGTATAGAACATGCAAATATTTGAGCAAAGTTGCATCTAACACAATGTCAGCTGAGTCCCTGATAAAAGCCAGGTCTAAGGGTAATAAATAAATAAATAAATAAATTCAAACAAATAATTTACAAATTAAGAAGACGCTTCTTTCCCAAAAAGACCGTTAAGTATTTATCTGACGTCGTTGCCCAGTGCAGGATACAGAGCGCACCACTCCGCTGCAGTCCGACGTGTAGTACTACTACTACTACTACTACTAATAATAATAATAATAGTAATATTAATAATAACACCATTAATATTCTGGCTGTTTTTGTTACAAACGGCCGAGCAGCATTTCTAAAGAGGAATTTTAACAGCATTTTCTTCTCTCACACGGTTTCTGAAACTTGGTTGGGGAGCGAAACCCGCATTTCCACATTCCGCCGCTAGTGGGCAGGAAAACTCACTCAAACTCACCGTTAATGCGGCAACGCCTCAGCTCGAGTCACTTCCGCCTGGTGTTTCTGTGGCTGAACGGCGACGTGGGGGCGAATGCGTGTTTCGGAGATCCACTTTCACAAGTTGGGTGACCATGGAAAGAGGGTATTTTTTTATTTTTTATTTTCATGCCTTTTGAATTAATTTTAATGCTGCAGAAATGAATTTCAATGGTGAAGTTTTGCACTCTGTGACTGCGTTCTGTCGAGCCCGCTTCTCTCTGGAGCTCCCAGCAGCTCCACAAATGCAGATATTCGGCAGTACCTGGAGTGGAAGAAAAGTGTCTACAAAACGAATAAATGTAAATAAAGAAGTGCAAATGTATTTTATGTTTATTCGAGACCCTAAATCGAGGGGTGTCGGTTTTATTCGCCACGGCAATTGTGAAGCACAGGCAAAAGAGGCTTCCGAGTTACGAACAACTCGAGTTACCGACAGACTTCCGGTTCCGTTCGTGTGCCAGCGCGTACGCATTTTTCCCCTTCGGTTTAAGCATCTTCACACCTGGCAAATTGTTTTAAGTATGGAATCAGGTGTGTTTACTCTGCGATCATCCGTTTTCCTCATTCGCGCAAAGCGGAGCCGTGTCGGACGCCCGGCATTGCTACTGGATTTAGTTTAGCGTCCGCCTCGCTCGGATCACTTTCTCCAGCCATCGCTAGCTTCCGCAAACTGCTCCTTTGTCAGATCCTTTAGGTTTGCCCTGAATCAAATCCCATTCTTGTTCTTTGGCCCGGTCGCTTGCGGAGGATGACAGTCGCGAGGAAGCAGGCATATGGCGAAACAATGCAACGTGGTCTCAGTGATGGGTTTAAGCGTGATTCCTGTCAGCCGTCGGACGCTGCAGGATTAATCTGTCTCTCCTCTCCGCTGACAGGGCTTAGGGCTCCGAGCACAGCATTGATCCACTGATTGAACTGCTGTCTTGTAAGGGCAATCCTGTCAGTCCTCTCCAGGCCCATGGGGTTGCCCCACAGAGAGATTTGTTTAATTTCCTTGGTCGCTGTGGTGCACCGGTGCTGTCGGCAGCGCGTGGACCGAGCGTTTGGAGATGCTGTGCTGCATTTTGGTACGTGTAAACAGCTGGAGGGAAATTACCTTGAGTTCCACTGTGCGGAGCTTGCATGTTCTTCCTCTCGCTTACATTTCTTATGGGTGTTACCATTTCCTCCCACAGTCCGAATGTATGTGTTTAGGTTAATTTGTCTCTGAGTTGCCTGTAGAGTGTGTGTGGGTGGGGTGAGGCTACCCAGTGAGGAACCAGAGGCCTATCCAAGGTATATTCTTGTAGCCTGGGGCCCAGTGATTCTGAGAAAGAATCCAGATTGCCACAAGTATTGCCAAGACAAGCGGTTAAGGATGGAAGAATTTTACAGTAAAAATGACAGGAACTGTAGACTTTTTCACTAATTGTTTCAAGTTTTGTTTTCAGACTCAAGTCTGAGTTCCCGCCTTTACTATTACTTGCTGGGTTTAATAGGAGGCCTTGTACCATTACTTGTAACTTTATTTTATACCAACTGACGTAACCGGTTTTGTCTGAATAAGAAAGTGGAAAGGCGGAAAAGTAAAAAGCGATAACACGTTGCATATCACAAAACTGTATTAAAGTGAGCGCGTCTACTTAGTGAACATTGTTTATGTGGTTGAACAGGTGGATGCAGCAGAGAGCGACGTGCTGGTGGTAGTCCAGGGAGGAGATGGTAAGGAGAAAATTAAGAGCAAAATTTGTGTCACCAAACTTCATTGCACTTATGTCACTGATGTGTGCAGCACCGTGTGTGTGTCAAGTATAATTTCATATTACCGTTTACATTTTCACTTTGTACGGATTGTACAAATTATTTTTATTTTTAGAAATATTACAAATACTGCTTCCTATTGCAGCTCGGCATGATGATGATGTTTGTCCATCTCTATCCATTTGTGAAGCACCATTCCCCAATCCTCTCCTGTCACCAGTTCAGGTCCTTTCTCCAACACCCCCTCCAAACCCTCTCTCTCAGAGTTGTGTTTCCAAAAACCAAAAAGCAGTGTGTGATGTGTAGGTCACGTTTGGTTATGGGTGTTCACATGTAACAGCTACTGGCCCCTGTCGTTTCCAGCTGGGATCCTGTTGCAGGTATTTAGGACAGCAGGGTCTTAAACTGGCTGCATTCTAGTACATGAGTTACAGGTCTGTGCAGTGCAAAGACTGAGAGAGAGGATGTTGTACTGATCTGAGTTTTACCTTCAGATGTTCCTCTACAGAGCTGTCAATAGGGGGCACTACATTAACCACTGTGAAGCAGTACTGTAAGTCTGTACACACAAACCTGAGTATTTTGGTTTGCGTATAAAATATTTAAATCAACAAAGGATATGGTTTTGCAATTACCACTGCGCTTGCCATGCGCTTAAGCTGAGGACAGGGGTGTTTACCTGGGGCTGAGCTCAGGACCAGAGCTGCAGATGTGTCCTCGCAATGGGACTCCGGCCTATAACAGCATCTAAGCTTGCTAAGCAGGCCTGATGAATGGCCCACTGGGTGGTGGGAGAGAAGCCAGACTTGGGGGGCATGCGCTCCATCTCTGGTGCGGCTCCTGCGAGCTGCAATCGACCGCGCTCTCTGTGAGCCGACGCCAGCTCTTAGGGCCCAGGAAATGGAGACAAATGCTATTAAATATTAATGCAGAATCTTCAACATTCCAATTGGATCAGTAAAAGGGGAAAAACAATCTGCCCCCCCTCCCCCGCCACATCTCCCGCCTCCGATTTGCTCCAAATGCAGAGCTGATGTGCGAGCGTGATGCAGACATGAAAGGAGCCTTCGAGTCCCAGGGGTGAGGGGGAGGACTGGGGAGGGGGATGCTGACGACTCAGCGCCAGACTGGCTGAATGACATTGAAATGAAAACTGGGGAAATGAGGGCAATGCAGAGGCTCTAATCTCTGAGATTTACTCTGATGTGTCTGAAAGTATCTCAGAGCACAGTGTTACTCACCACATTGTGTTATGGGTGCCATGGGTGTGTAGGTAGCGGTTTACTAACTCGCGGCTGCGGTAATACTGTGAGCGAAAAACAATGTTCTTGGCCTTGCGGTTGCGCTTGCACCCGGTAGTTTCAGTGGAGTCTCTGCCTTGTGTGCCACAGTTGGATGTGGACCTTGAGAAATGCAACTGCACTGAAGACAAGCTGTTGCATCAAGTCAGTTAACAAGGTTTCACTGTGTCAGTAACATAAGGGCTGGTATCACGTAGTTTATTACTTTTATGTTTCTAAAGGAAGAAATGACCTTTTATTGGAGAAAGTGAATGACACACCAGGGATGCTGAACCTGTCATTGTCTTTTCTCTGTTATTTTTTTATTTAACTTGGTTGCTGCAGTGAATAATCTTTTTTCTGCTTCTGATTCCGCACAGAAAAAGCCTTGAGCCCTTAAAGTAACTGAAGTCAGAAAATACAAAAAACATACAGACTACAAAGTGCAGATGTAGTCTGATGAACACAAGGACTCAACAATAATAATAAACAACACCTTGTATGGTCACGGATGCAGGATACCTAATAAAGTCAGAATTTGAGAACATGACTACATGAGATTCTTAATCCTCTACTGATACGAAGTAATGGATCTATTTTTAATTTAAGGATTAGGCAAACACTTGTGCAGTAGCCTTTGGTTAATACAATATTTTTAATAATTTGACTGGTATTGAACAAACAAATAGAGACAATAAAAAAAAAAATCACAATTATTTCAGGTAGACACATGACAAACTTCCTTATGAAAAGCAAGAATGATTCAAGGGATCGTTTCAAACTGTGGATTTTGGATTTTCTCCTTTGCGAGTTGTTCAGTCAGAAATCATGGTTAACAACTTGTGTTTGTGAACAAATTTGTTCTTTGTGAGCCTGGCTGCTTCTTTTGGTTCATTCAGCAGGGGGACAGCACTGAGGAGGCCTGTGCCTGTAACCCACCTGTAATACTGGTCTGAGTAGCCCTTCCTCTTCAGTAGCTGGGAGCAGCTACCATGTTGGGGGGATACAAAATATGTTAGGAGCCATTTACACGTATATTTTGCATAGACATTACACCAAGTTGTACTCATGCAAATGTACACATGAAAAAATAACGTGAAGATACACATAAGTGACTCAACCAAGATATTTCTGGCTGTCTTGGACGTGACTACCGAAAATGATCCTCCAGTTAAGGGTACATATTGTGATACCAGGATGCTGACCAGTGAGCAGTGTGGTAGAGGACAGTGCTGAATGGGGCATCATTCCTCATTCTTTACACTATTTGTCACCCAACTGCTGCTAACGTAGTGTAGCGTGTCAGGAGCACCTTGACCCCTCCGGTCACAAGTCAGGAACCTGCTCTCCACTCAGGCGCTAAAACATTTGTAAACGTGAGCGACAAAGAAACTAAAATGTAAGTGTGGACATTTTTGTAGAAACGCTACGTTATTAATAAAAGCAGTAATGAAAATAAATACAATAAATAACTTGTTTCAAATAAATGCAAAGGAAAAAATAAAATGTAAGTAGGTTCTTTAAAAAAAAAAAAAACTTTTAAATATATTTTGCTGAGCATCAGCTGCCTTTCCGTCAATTACAAATTATTGGAAAAAGTCTTTGTTACCAACATGAAGGAGCAGATGTTCAGAGGATCTGCAGGGGAACAGTCTATGAGAAAAGAAGATGTAGTCTTCAAAAATAAAGCGCAAACTGCTGAATGTGTCAGCTTCCATCTGATTTGTCTTCTCTGGTAAAAGGACAAGACGTATCAGAGCTACCCAAAGAAAGGGTCTTTTTCTCTACCTGGCAATATGACGCAGAAGTGCTGTGCACACAAAAAACTGCCCTTCCTGCATCGGGGGGGACATCAGTAGGGCGCGAACTTCTGTCTCTCAGGTTTCTTGATCCCGTTGGCTGAGGAGATCTTAGTGGTGAAGGAGGTCAGCGATCCATGGGCAGGGACAGGGGCAGGTGGTGTCGTTATAGCCAGGAAAGGGACTGGCTTCACTCCCAGCAGGCTGGACAAGGGAAGGGTGTAAGGGGCTCCCAGCACTGGGGCGTGGGGGAGGGTGCCCATTGCTGCCAGGGTTGCAACAGGAGATGAGGCAGCAGAGGACTGTTGGGCGAAGCTCAGGTTAAGATCAGCTGCGGTGGCCATGGAGGAGGACTGGGCGGTGGACTTGGCAGTCTCTAAACTGCACGTGGGGAAGAGACGGGGACGGGTCCACATGGAAAAGGGTTAAAGGATTACAGTAGGGAAGAAATTATAAAGAGGTGACTCATAAATGCAAAAAAGATGAGACATTTTTGGCTGGAGGTAAAGAAAAAAGTATTTTAGCGTATGGCAAGAATGAGGTGATTTTTATTTAGGATAAGGGACAAATGGAGACTTGGGAGAAAAAACAAAACCATTTTTACTACTGGAAATTGAAAGTGTTATCCAGGAATCTGGTAACAAAATCCTGCAGTCCTGTGTCAGTCCTTATATACCTTCACCTCTCCTGTTCCACAATAACTATTCACTTGAATGAAATCAGTTTTCTTACTCCTGCCCCTTCTGAAGGTGAAAATACCCTGTCACAGGTGAAAAGTCCCTGTCCCCAGAAGACCAGGCTCCTCAAAGCCTAGCTGGCTGAAGTCGAGCGCTCAGACTTACCAGGAGGTGATGAGAAACTGGGCCAGATTGATGCTGACCGTGGAGCCGGTGATGGTGACATGCCGGTCACTGGTGCTGTCCAGCTGACTGCCGATCTTTATCTGTGCTCCTGACGCCTGGCGGATCTCATTGATCTTGGTACCTTGTCGGCCAATGATTGAGCCAATCAGCTGTGACAGGGGAAAAGGTTCACATTTCAAGACTAACATGGCAACTACACAGTAGGCTTAATGCTGTGTATAAAAATCAACACCACATCAAAATTTTTCTTTCATTCATTATTCAGCCAGCCAGCCTTCCATTTTAACAAGCACAGGGCTGGGGAGCCATTAGGGAGTCTGTCCCAGCAACATCAAACATGGGGCAGGACCCAGCTCTGGATGGGACACCAAGCTATCTTGCTTCACACTCACAGAAGGCGATTTTAGTGTGACCAATCCACCTTTGCAGCATCTTTGGACTGCGGAGAAAACCTGTGTGCGCACAGGGGCGGACATGCAAAGTCCCCACAGCTTGGAATGGAGCATGGACCTCAGCCCCGTGCTATCCACTGCACCACCATGCAGCTGTTAGCCTTGATCACAGTGCTGCAAATTTTGCAGGCTGCTGCAGATGTCATTCACCAGGCTACAAAATTACTGCCATATTTCAGCCAATATTTCTCATCACATCAGTGGCTCCATAAAGATGTTATGCATAATTGAAAAAGAAGTACTGTGTTTTATTACCTTGTTCAGAACACATACACTGATTTATGTTCCTAATCTGTTCCTGAAAGCCAGACTTACACCAGGAAAATGTAAATAGGGGGCCTATTTCCCATTACTTTAAATAGGAGAAAAAAATTTATGTTTTAAGACCCCAAAAAATCCCAACCCCAAATATCATTAAAACTTTCTAAAACATCTACAGTATATAACTAAGAAGCCATCATTACGCTCAACCTCCCTCTTTCTCTTCTTCCTGCATAGCAATGGACATTTAACAATGACATTTGTTAAAAAAAAAAAAAAAGCACAGATAATTTAAAATAAAGCAATTCTTTGTAATGAATTCCTACACACTGTTTGCACTCAGTAAATGAAGAGAGAACTTGAAACATGCGGTAGCCGGGGAGGAGGAGGGTCGAGTAGACAGTGACGGCACTCAGGGATTGCGTTGCGGGACAGAGAGCAAAGCCGCTGCAGAGCACAGAGTGAACGTTGTTGTTATGATCGTGTTATTTAGAAGAGCACGGCCCTCATAGTAGCACGCAGGTCCTCTTACACCTGCTGACCACTGTTTATGTCACAGCATGATCCTTGTGGAAACACAGCGATGGATCCCCATGAGATACTCCTTTGATGTGCGAGAGGACTTTCCATCACTTGACTGGCAGATGAAATTGCTGCCTAATACTGACTCGGATAAACCTGGAACAACCACCAGGGCACTGGTTTGCTATTTTGGCCTGGATTAGGACGTGATCAGAGCTAATACCGGAGGGGCCTAGTGGAGACCCAGTGTCAGGTCTGTGATGTGAAGAGCCTATTACCAAGGCTGTAGTGCAGGGGCCTGAATTTGGGGCTGTAATGCAGGGGGTCTAGTGCAGGCTATGACAGTGATAAAGCGACACAAAATGCATGTGCCAGCAGCTGGACCCCACCGCTCCCTCCCTGTGGTTCACAAACAGAGCTTCGTTCTTCTCAGAAGTCAGCCGCCTGCCCCATGCCACATTCGTCACAGAGTCCCCGTCCAGTCCTGCAGGCTATCTTTGGCTATGCACATTATTCAGAGGGCACATACCTACTGACAACTAACTGAGGGGGGCAGCACTGAGAAACCCCCCAGGTCTCCTGCCCAAACTCTCAGGCCCTCCCACCTACACGGGGGCAGTCTGTTCAGTCTCATTGTGTTGGGGACCTCAAGCATCTTTTGATGTGTTTAACTCCAAGTAATTGCAAAGTAAGGCAATATTTTAATGTGGCTAAAAAAACGGCGTTCAGTTCAATTGCTTCCTATTGTGATAATTATCATTTCTGTGCTGTGATCTTGTCTTTGGTGTTTTGTTCTTCAGCAGAAAATCTGCATCGTGATAACATGGTAACTGACCTATTTCTGGTGACACCCTGCTGCAGTTGTAATTTGAAAAGGCTTGCAGGCCACGTACGTCACTGCTTCTTGTTAAAGCTTCCCCGAGCGTAAACATTTAATGGCTCTCTGCATGCTTTCCAAGGCTCCTCTGCCTTCACCGTCCTGTTGTTTCAGAGCTGTGTTTTGCACCTGTCTGCTATCCGAGTTGTACGCGCCACAGTGCAGCTGAATTTTTCATCACCGGTGCCCAGGATGGAGACATTACCTTTGCATGTGATTGCCGGATGCTAGCAGTGCCCCTTTTATCATGCAGCATGGACAGCAATGTCTGCGGAAATCCTTGGAAACTATGACATTTCAGTCTTGCAGATCAAGAGGGATTTCTGCAGTAAGTGTTCAACCCTGACTCAGAGAATGTCACTATGATTTGTCTTATGAATGACAAACACCCCCTGATGCAGGGGAGATGACCTGGTGCAGTCCCAAATATGCTCTTGTCCCTCAAGTCAGAAATAATGTTTGCAGGTTTGCAGCTATAGCAGAACTGCTCCATCTATCAATTAGATGCCGTCAAACCGAGTGTGCTGGCTGGTGATTTTTGTAGATTTTATACTGAAGAAGATTAAGAACCTAATAATACATCGGTAGATGAACAGTGTCTTACAACTGGGCAAGAGCCAAGGAACTGGATGTGTTGGGGAATGTTAGCAATTCTGGAGACTTCATTTTTCAACAGGGGTGAACTGTGCCCACCGCTTTGCATTTATGGGGTGTGTAGTGTAGACAGACCTCGGTAAACACTGCAAAAAACCGATTCTCGGCCCTGCTTTAAGAGCTTCTATGCATGGCAAACAACAGGCGGGGATTTTTGTGGCAACTCGTGCCAGCAACACTGAGCCAGAGTATTGAGGGAGGCAATACTGGCAAGGAATGACGATGGCAGGAATGTTGTCTCACTTTGATGGTGAGTTTTGAAAATTATCAGATGCCCAAGAATGATGATCATTTCGAGCTTAAAGGCAGCAAAAGCACTTTTACCTGTGCTGCGCTATTTTACCTGTGCCACTGTGACACAGGCCGAGCTCTTGACTCAAGTTCTGTGCATAGACTAATATCTTCATATTTCGGCTTGCACTTACATCGTTGGGAATGAGTAGCTCTTGCGATGACGTCTGGCAACTGCTTTCGATGCCTGACAAGAAAGCAAGTAGTTAATCCAAAGCATGCTTTGTACTGCAAAATAATGGACTTGCTTGTGTTTGCCCTTGCTCAGCACCTGGCTTTGCCCCTGTCTCTGTCATGCCCGTTCCCCTGGGCCGGGTGCATACATACCAGGCAGAGTGGCACTGGTGGTAGCATGGCTCACAGAGCCCAAGTTTTGCTGCATGGACAACTGGTGGAGCTTAGCCAGCTGTAAAATTAGGCAACACAATACAATTACGAACAGTCCCATAACTGCAGTACCATCTGGTGAACATTACTACGAGTGCGTGGAAGATTGCTACTGTCTGAACTAAGGACCTCTCACCTCGGACTGTGGAATGCCATACTGATTCTGTAAATTGTAGACCTGTGGAAAGGAATGTATTGAAATGAAAAGAGCATCACGATGCTGAGATTAAACGGTGTGCCTAAAGTAGTCTACTTGTAACATGTTTAAAAGATTAATGCATTTTGTACAAAATGTACCAGAATATTTTCAAGTGACGGCACTCAGGGATCACGTTGCGGGACAAAGAGCAAAGCCCCAATTGTACCATATTTGATTGTATCAGATAGTTATTCAAATATCAGGAATTATATGTAAACTTTATATAACATACTCATAAACTCATTAAGGATTTTTTTAAGGACTTTATTGAGCCTTCTAATACTCAGGACAGTTTTTTGGCATTCTAGGGGCACCATGCTGACACTGGCTGCAAGATTGATGTCCAAATCGAGTAACTGTGTGCTGAATAACTAAACACCACCATTCTGCCCTGAATCTGATTTTGGAAGCTTGACTCTTTGGTGAATCCCACCCTGCCTCTGGACACAAAACATCCACACATAAACATGGAAAAAGTCATTTCTGCACTGCCCGGCTGTCTCCTTGTCTAGGCAAAACAGAATTGAGGGGGTCACACCTACTTGCTGTAGATCGACTGCTCCTTGGGCCACAGAATACAGGGGGTGCGACCCAAACTCGGAAGCCTGATAAACCAGGAAAAAGGATAAATTATGCTTCAACCTAACTTCTCAAATACTTTGTCAGGAGTCATGGCAATGTCAGATACACCTGGTAGGATCATTTTAAAATGAGAACGAGACGTTATTAGGGATGCGAGATGATACCGGCATCATTTTGGCCAATGTTTAAATTAATTTTATCAGCAACCGACCGTTGTAAACAATATTTGTTGACATGATCTGTGTACATACAGCATGTGTAAACATACAACTCCGTGACATGAAAGTTTATGAGTGACAAAAATATGCTGTTTGTAACACTTGGGAACTTTAACTTAATGTTGCCAGCAAGAGATTGTTCAGGGCATCTTCTAATATGGTCAGCAAAAAAGAGAAGTAGAATTTCTTGCAAAAGAGGTGCTCTTGTTTGTTAAGAATAAAAGTTCCCTGAGTGCTAAAAATAGAACATTGAACTTCCAGAAGTTAGTTATTATTAAGTGGTATTATTTCTTTATCATTGCATCGTTTTATCCTTTTTCAATTTTCATTATTTAAATTGTTAGATTTTTTTTAATCAAAAAGAACGCAAAAGGTGTTGCGCAGCCTTTGAGGCTACAGCTTACAAAACCATTCCCTATTTAAGGATCAGGTAGCCGCCAAATATGATGCAGCAGATGCTGTTTATTTTGAAGATTTTACATGGTCTGCAAAACTGAAATGTTGCAAAAATAAACATTACATTTGTCTCCATTTTTCTGACAGATCTAATCCGGTTTTTCTCCATATTTTATAACTGTGTGTATAGGGATCAGCATCAGCCAATAGGTACATTTTATAGGATATCGGTACAGAATTTTCATATCGTGCATCTCTAAACATTTAGATGTCATTACGGTGTCATCACTAAAAATTCCATTAATGTCATGAAAAGATTTTCACAGTAATGCTGTGCTAGATTACATGTTAAAGTCTGAGAGACTCAGATTCGTGACATGCAAACATGAGTTGCAACACAGAGGTTAAAGATTCACTGTCACTTTATACTGGATGCTCACCTGGTTCCTGGGCAGAAGCACAGCTGCTGGAGACGGGCTGGGGCGATAAGGAATGGTGGCTCCCTTTGGAGGGGACTGCATAGCCAGAACATGAGGGGAATAAGAGGAAAGGTACAGTGACTTTTTAAACTGAACAATGTTGAAAGTCAAACAAATAGTGGTCCCGATCAAAAAAAAAAAAGTTTTTATAGGTTTCTGTCATACCACAACCTATAAGTCGTACATGTTCCAACTGTTCAAGTATATGGAAATTATGATGACATACTGTTATTAAAACTGAGCACCTATACATTTTGTTTAACTGCTTTATCCTGGTCAGGACCCTGTCCTGGGGGTCACAGGATGCTAGGCTATGGAACCACACCCTGGATGGGACACCATTCCATCAAAGGGTGGCCACACATGCACATGATCACACAGTGCCTGTAGAGTTACTTATCACCCTGAAATACAGGGCTTTGAACTGAGGCTGCAAACCCACACAGACACAGGGAGAACATAAAACTCCACAGAGACTGAGCTAGATTCAAACCCACACTCGGAACAGCCAAGCTACAGCCAAGCTACAGCCAGGCAACAGTGCTACTTGTTGAGCCACAGTACTGCCCCGCAAATGGAACAAAATAAGTATTTTCCTGTATTAATGTGACAGGTTATTAATGAAGACAGTAGTGGTTTTTACACAGTGAATTGCTGCCTCTAGTGTGCACAGCTTAAGCAGAAGTCTTGTGTATCTCTGTGTCCCTCCAGCAGAATGTCATGCATGAGCAGGTGGTTGGCCCCCTTGGAGATAAATCTTAATGAAAACGGGCCTATAACTAAAGCCTTAGCAAGCTAGGCACTGGATATGTCATGCAAGTATTCCTATTAATCATACTTGGGTTTTTATGTATGTTAAAAACTCAGTGATTCTCGTATGGACATTATAAACGTCACAGAACTCATATGTGCTTACAATGTACATGTTGGCCTCAAATAAGAGGTTCCTTTCACAAGAATTCACAATCACAGGCAGATGTAATTTAAACCCCACATTTTGTAAAACAAACAACTCAGAGTTGAGAAACAGCCAATAACAACAGACATTTCTACTCATAATACACACTTTGGTGATTTTAGGTACTAGACAAGTTTTAAAGTGCTAAAATTTGAAAAAAGCAAAAGAAAACCTCACTTAAAACTGTATGAAATGTATGAAAGCCAATATCATTACAAAAGCTTTCTTTTTACAAGTCCTTTACATTAAACGATAGAAGAATGCTAATTTGGTTATAACTCTTAAGCAAGTTACATAAAAAATGGTAAAATAACCATAGAGTCCATGCATTACTATTGTTACTATTAGTCACTTGTTCTATAGGACGCACAATTTACAGGGAAGCGCACTCAGAACACTGGTTCATAAAAGGGCAATTGGGCCCACTCATTCACTCACACTACAGACAATATAGTTACCAATTCACCTTAAACACATGTCTTTGGACTGTGGGAGGAAGCTGGACTACCTGAATCAAATCCACATGAACTCAGCACAAACTGGACTTAATTCTAATCAGTTTTTGAAACTATAGACCAGGAACTGTTAGACACCCTTAGTGCCATCATGATGCCCAAAAAAGGCTAAAACAACAAAATAAAAAGAGAAAATGATATTAACAAAAACAATGGGAGGAAAGGGGAAGGAGCGGGAAAATATGACAATGAAGAGTTATTTTTTTATTAAAAAAATTCTGTTTATGAGTAGTTCTGAACTTTGCTCCACACAAAAAGTCATGTTAATTGGAAAGGTGAACTTATTTAGGGGTGAAGATACCTCTAGGATGACTGTGCAGATCAGTTTGACACACTGGATTATAGCATCTTGGGTTCCTGATACTGTAACTCCGCGTTCCGTGGAGTTGGGCAACAGATCCCCAGCCACCTGTACCTGGGCCCCAGTGCTCTGTCATCAGCAAAGGTGGAATACAAACATCTCACTTTGAAGACCATTTATCAAAAGAGATAAACAAGGGCATCCGCTTTGGTAACTTCTACCTGAACATGCAGATCATGTCCATAAATCAGCCACTCACCTCTCTGATCTCCTTAATCTTTGACCCTCCCTTGCCAATGAGCGAACCACACTGGCTTGTGGGAATAACCAGCCGAAGAGTGATGGGGGGTCTGCTGGCTACAGCGCCACTGCCCATGAGAGCTGTAAGATCCTGTTTGAGACACAGAATGGTTACCGGTATGAAAAGTCAACTTTTCTATCGCTGTTAATGTGTTCCGTTTTTAACAAAGAGGGACTGGTGAAGGAACTGGAAATGAAATTGTGGGTTCTGGTCTCTGGAGTGAAGCTTTTGTTATTTTCCAGGCTGAATAGCTTTGGACTGACCTGAAGAAAGGCTCCAGCTGAACATACGTGTAAGAAACAAATCTAATACTCATAGGGCTTTTTAATGACACTTTCTTGAATCTTTTTAGCTTGTTGATCAATGAATCATCCTGGTAAAGGTCACTGCTGATAGTTCCAAGTGACAGCCATTCTTTTGGTTTCTATGGCAATGCTACATTTATGCTCCTTTAACTTGGCTTCACCACCAGGAATATTAAGCTCAGAGAACCTTAGCAGACTATGAAACAACCCTGTACATTTGCCCAAAGAGCAGCATTCAAACAGTCGGGACCCATGCACGCTACTTCCACAATATTTAGACACAAGGTTTGCAACAATCCCCATGGGGGGGTTTGCAGCAAGATAATGACTATTGTATTCTTATATAATGAATGGCTGACTCGTGCAGGAATTGTAAAAAATTCTACAGTGTTTACAGCTCCATGCTGGTGAGATGTCACCCTAATGATATGATGATGATTCTCAGTGACTCAGAAGATTGTGGGCCATGAAAGAAGTGGTGTTAGTAAGAGACTGACTGTTGACAATTGTTATCTCTTCATTTATATTTCTGTTTACCCCTCAGTCAGACATGAGGAATGTCAGGCAGCGTGTAAAGTCAATGGTGGCAGACATACTAGTAGTTAATGTGGTTTAGGAGTTAATCGGCATGCCTCCGGCACACAAAGAGTATGTATTATTAATACTAGCATTAGAATACAGCAAATTTCGGAAGAGTCCTCAAAAATCTCAGCAGAGTGAAAAGCATTTTTGTCAACATCTATGTGGAACTGTTTATTAAATAAGCCAGTTTAATAGATTAGCACACAGAACACTTGCTTGGTGCAGGTAACACTGTGGACTATCCCAATAGTTACCATGACAACTCCATAAAGAAAAGAGTAGGGAGTGAAGGGTGAAAATCTTAGATGTTCCGTGAATACCTCTCAGCCTTTCGGAACAATGCAACTGCTGAATGTCTGCCCAAGTGACTTAAGGCTTGTGGAAAAAATAAAATAAAATAAACTAAAGCATCTGCATAGGCCTGCTGATTAGCAACCATGAAGTGAGAAAGACGTGTTTTTGCCACATCCGCCAGCTGCACCACTGTGGTTTGCAGCAGGGCTGCAGCTCGATGTCTCAGTTCGGCCGTGGTACCTCCTCCAGCTTTAGCGTGATCATGGCAAAGGCTCTGAGGACACACTCCGTGGGTCCGCTGATGGTGATGATTCTCTCAGGGCAGGAGCCCTCCGAGATGTTGACGCGCGCACTGCTCTGTGACAGTCGGGGAAAGGCAGACATATTGTCCAGGTTCAAGAGTCCATTTCACTTTGCTGTTACAAAAAAACACTTCAAGGTGCAATAAAGAACAGCTTCCCTAGTCATGCTGTGCAAGTACAACTGAAGGCTATATTTTTCATAATATTTTCTTTTGATATAATGCACTGAAGATGGGATTCTGTGTATTTAGTAAGTGCCAGAAAGCTACATTGTCATTGCAAAGAAAGTAACAGAACAAGATTTGATAGGTATCAGCTCCCAAACACAGGGACTTATGATGTATAACAAATAACAATGTGTTAGGAATGGTCCATTCTGTAGTCATCAAATACTGATCAGAAGATGAGTGGAAAAGGGGGGACAAATAAGGCTCATAACTTACCTCTTCCCGTATTCTTTTCACTGTCTCTCCCTTCTGGGTAAGAAAAGACACAGTTGCTTAACAGTGCTGTGAGATTAGTTTGAAATAGCTTTTTCCACCTCACAATGTAAGAAGTTAAATTAAACTTGATTCTCCCATGAGAATAGCAGCTCTGCTCTGCTAAACACCTATAAGTTTAGGGGATGTGTAGCCCCTTCATGAACAGCTTTTCAGACAGGAAAGTAAGGTTGTGAAATGGGAATTCTGCTTTCCAAAAGCCTCCCTGTTTCAGAGGCCCTGGAGCACAGTATTGTGTCTTCAGCCCAGTCTTGCTGTTCTCAGGATGGCCATGCAGGACTTCTGATGGGTTGCTCTTGGGGCTGTGCGTCTTGAACCAATTAAACCAACCCTAAGTGCTGAGCACTCAGAGCCCCAACCAAGGCTTTCTTCTCACACAGTCCACCTTCCCTGATGAAATGTTCTAAATTTACAACAATGCCAGCAGCTCCCCCACCATTGTTGTGCTGTTATCTGACACCTGTCTTGTGCTGGCTGGAGTCTGGAAACTTCGAGAAGGCACTTTGAGGAGCTGGCCCAGAACCAGGCACTGGTTAGCAGCCCAGACTGGAAGCACTTGTAGTTTGGAGGCTGTCGAGGCCACGGCCACCCAGTACTCTCAATGGTTCGGCTAAATGGGTCAGATAATGGTCAGACTGCAAGTGTGCAAATGATGGTGCCTTTTTATAGTAGAAGTCATTTGAGGTCAGAGACTGATATCAGAACGTTTATAGCTATTCAAGGTTAGGAACTCCACAAGTGACTTTAATGACTTTAGAGTCTGTTCGAGTCTACCATTTATTCCAAATCCCCTTCAGAGAATTTAGCATTAAAATATTGTTGACTGACACATTTTATGGGGGTTGCAGGCAGCATGTTTGCCACTTAATGGTCATTTATGGTCCCAGTAAAGCTTACAAAGTTCTTTCAGTGCAGATGACTTGCTGCACTAAGGTTGTAATACCCTTACTACACTGCCCGGCCAAAAAAAAAGTTACACACTCTAATATCTATTTTGTTGGACTGCCTTTAACTTTGCTTATGGCACGCATTTGCCGTGACATCGTTTCGATAAGCTTTTGCAATGTCAGAACATTTATTTTCATCCAGAATTACATAAATTTTTTGCCAAGATCTCATATTGATGATGGGAGAGTCGAACCGCTGCGTAAAGTCTTCTCCAGCACATCCCAAAGATTCTCAATGGGGTTAAGGTCTGAACTCTGTGGTGGCCAATCCATGTGTGAAAATTATGTCTTATGCTCCCTGAACCACTCTTTCACAATTTGAGCCTGGTAAATTCTGACACTGTCATCTTGGAATATGAAGAAAAAATCCATTGATGGAAAAACCTGGTCATTCAGTACATTCGGGTAGTCAGCTGAGCTCATTTTTTGGGCACATAATGTTGCTGAACCTAGACCTGACCAACTGAAGCAAAACCCCACATCATAACACTAAGTTAAATCCGGGTGGTGACTTTTTTTTTGGCCAGGCAGTGTAGTATGGTATTGCCTTTAAAAATAATGATATCTATAATAACAATTCATTAATTTTATTTTTTGCTTAACTGACACAACAACTTATAACATTTGACCCATGTATATAGCTGGATATTTTTTGGGACAGTGACCTCTTAACTTGTACCACGTAAGTACTGGCTGACAAGAGGTGTCTGCGTCCACAACGCTCATGTTGATAAATACCCAACTTTAACAATGCACCCTGGTGACTCAGGTATGATACTGTGAAGTACTGCAAATTTCAGTCTTTAAGTTTTCTAATTTTGAGCATTACCTGTAATTCTGGATTGCATCATGGTAGCCTGGAATTATGAATCTTGATAAATAGGGTAAATAATAACAGGGTTTTTGTAAACACCTTCTTTTCACCGATGTTACAACAGTTGTTATTTTTTCCAATGACAAGTGAGCTGTGCATTGTATTTTATGTCTAAAGTAGCTGCGTGAGTTATGCAGTGCTGCCTGGGTTGAAAAGTGGAAAGTTAAACATTAAAAACAGATTTATACATCACCTAACTGTATTACAATTAAAGTGGTTGCACCTAGTACATAAGTTTGTTAGTGCTATCAAACAGCGAGCAGTCATAATTCAGTGGGCAGGTAAAAAGTAATAAAATATATATATATATATATATATATATATATATATCATCAAACCTTACTACCCTTGGTCAGTAATGGGTACATTATCATGTCTCATATATAATTTGTAATGAAGTTTTACATTTTGACTTTGCGTCAGTGTTTTTGTGCATGTAGAATATTTGTGGCACCCATTTGTGAGTTAGTGAGTGAGTGTGTGTGTGTGTGTGTGTGTGTGAGAGAGAGAGAGAGAGAGAGAGAGAGACATTACTACATGTTGCATCTGACATCAGTACTTACAGATTTCCAAGCCTAGTCAGAAACTGCATTTTTAATTTTCAGGGTAGGAAGTATCCTTTTTGGCATGTATTGTCTACACAAAAACCTCACTAAGGGTGATAAGTACCACTGTGCCAAATTTCAAGTCTGTGGTTTGGAAAAAATCAAAGCATGAACAAAAGACAAAGATTGGGATTTATAGACATAAGCATGAATCCACGGACACCATTTTTACCACTGCAGCCAGTGTGCTTATGTTGAAGATGATGACCCCTGAAGCAAAGTGTTCGTTGAGACCTACTGTACACACGAACCACGGAAACATGAAGCAAAATATATTGGAAATAAACAGCTATTTGCAAAAGCAGAGGACACGGTGTCACTTACCTTTCCTATGATACTGCCAACTTCCTGCAAAGAATAAAGAGGAAAGCATCTGAAACACCAAATTCCAAATTTATGGAGTCTCTTCTGCGATGCACTTGGAGCCTACACAGCCCGAGTGTCCAGCACTGAGGCACGATGCAGACACATGTACTGTATCCCCACCAACAGCGTGGCGCTTGTCAGGCTTAACTTGAAATTAGTAACACATTCCCAAGTATTTGACAGCTTCAGAGGCTGCATACAGTTACTTTGTTTATTTTAAAGATCCAGAGGCAACTTGAAAAGCTATCAGGGCGTACAGAGTTGACAATTGCAATCTTATTCCTATCCATCCCACTGCACTTTTTAAGGTGTCTATCCTGTGTGTGTTAGGCAGACCTTCCTTTATATTCACATTAATGTTGTCAGAGGGAAACTGTGCTTTTGCATGGGAATGTGAGCGATCCCAGCCAAGCACTGCCTTCCCATGTAAGACTCTCCTCTTTATAGATTGGTTGTGGTTTACGTGCGATTGTGTGACACAGACCCACCTTTCCATGCATGAGCAGTCTGAGAGTGAGGGTTACATTTGTAGAGCCGTCCCCAAAATCTTGCTCAGTATTCATGGCTGAGTCTAGCACGGGGAGTTGCATTAAAAACACTGGTCAACAGGTCGGACTCCAGTACCAAGGCAGGATGTTTTTCTCCCCTCCTTCTTCTGTAGAGACACAACACAACAACAAAACACAGTGCATCATATATTTATTCCACATTTAACACATACTGATGCCATTGGTATGTATGCTGCAGAGCTGACATTTGTAGAACAACCTTGACAGCCCTCTAGGCATCAGCCTGCCTTAGCCACTTCAATATTTCCAGTGCATGAATATCTCATGGAAATTACTGAACTTTGCCTCTGAATAAAGAACAAGTAGGGGACACTGCTGCTCACAGGAAAATGGACAAACCATGTTACAGTAAATTCAGCAGAAGTGCTGACAATGGTACAGTAGAAACAGAGGAAAGGTGGTTGGTGTTTTTATAAGATGAGCAACAGAATGAACCCCATACCGCAGATTCAACAGAACTTAAGTCCCCACTGCCAAAAGGACAGCAGTTGACCATGGTACTCCAGGATGACCTTAGCACCTCTGCAGTAGTAAGAACAGCATGAGGGATCACACTGGTTCAGGACTGCATCAGACTGGATTGGACCTGTGTGGGACCAAATCTGCGTTAAGATCAGGGGCATCATTTCTATAGGATGGGAAGGAGAACATCTTTCCAGCCACTCTACCTACCATAAACCTCCAAGCATCTGGAGCAGGTGCAACACATCTGGGGGAGAGACCAGCACCTGAGTGTCTCCATACCAGAGAGGTCAGCAATTTATTTCATAAGGAGTGGCTTACAGCAAGGACAGGCAAAAGTCTGCACCCGGAAACCTTTCTGCATTTGTTCTTGTACAGCCTGATTGTATCCACCGGCTACCATTTCTTTCAGCAGCAAAAATGGTCATCTTTTATTTAATGCAGTAGAATAATGGAAATAGTAAAACTATTATTTTTACATAAGCCATACATTTCACATTATATTTACATAACTGTAAAACAATAGGCTTTAGTGCTCTCCAACTAAGAAACGGTACTTTTCTGAAATTCTCTTCCTGGTGGTTATTTAAAGCACTCCATGTCTCTTAGATTCTACTTTGTCATATTGTCATGCTCACCATTTTGTCATTTTACTTGTAGATACATGCGTTTTACTTTATTTATGCAGTTTTAAAGTTTAAAATATGCAAGTATGTGGGGTTTGCACATATGATGGAAATAAGTGCATAATTATTTAACATCTCTCCATCTTTTGAAACAAGTGCTTCAAACTTAATCCATTTTTTACGGACAATTCATTTTCACCATCCTCAACGTTTAAATCTGTCCATTCTTTTCTGTGACAACTGCTCTGTCACATACTTATTAGGGGCCTATTGACAGATTTTACTGTATTGTGGCCCACAGTGGAATCAGTCATGCACCACTACATTGTTAAATACTGCATACTGACATGATTTACTCCAGATAGTAAATCTACACACTTGTCACAGCACTTCATGTTGTACATGCGGGACTGTTTGTTCACGTTGCTCATGATGACTCGATATAAATAGCTGCTTTTGGCATCATAAATCATGTTCCAGGTATTTCACCAGACAACACACGAGGCCGGTACGGCATTACAAATTGAAACTGCTGGGATGACTGGTGTTACGCAGTTAGTCTTTTTCACAAGATATGGTGCTGGGAAATCCTTTTTCTGTTGCTTTTAGAGAATCCTTGTAACCTGTCATGGCTGGGTTATTTATGGAACTGTTACACCTTTGCATTTGCCAGGATACCGTGTACGTAATGTGGAAAGAGTACATTTAGCGTGACGGTGGGACAGCTAGACGCATATCGATGTGCTAGATCTTCAGGAGGTTTTCTTGGCACCATCAGTCTGTAAGATTCAGAAAGTCAAACTGCTTAGGGTACAGGCAACCATAAAGGTGTGTACAACTCAGTCCTTAGAATGAAGACGACAAACACCGGAAATCTGTAGCGCTTACGGTGGGGTTAAAACAAGACTAAATTACCTCTTTCATGGTCACCTCATGGTTGCACTGTACAACTCTTTGTAAAATGAAACGTGCTGGTTTGAACCACCCTTTCCAGTCTCATTCCAGATAAACCTTAACAACATTATTCATATTTAGATAGGACTTAACATATATACATAACATTCACTTCCACACCATTATAATTATTAAAATGTGCTCAGTACATAAATATGCTGAATCGGGATGTCAAAGCAAGTAACGCGCTCTGTCCTCATTGCTCAGAATGATGATAGAGGAAGTAGCTGTAGTCCCCACAGCATGAGTTCCTTAGTCAGAAGGAGTGGTGTTTCCTGCCAAGTGTTCTGGGCCTTTGGTCAGACACAGCCAGTACCCAGGGTGTAGCCTGGCAACACTGAATACATTTATTAAAAATACATTTATTATTAACAGAACAAAATGAACAAGCACAATGAATGTTTGGGTAGCTATACATGCCAAAAGCCCACGGTTTACATAATCTTTGCTGCATTAACTTACACCACCTTGGATCCAAATGTGCATTAGGGTACGTAAAGCCAGTTGTTGCCCCAAAGAGCAAGTGAACCCCAGTCAGACACCTGTTGTACTGTGATATGAGCAGGTGCCTGCGGTGCCAGAATAAAGCCTGGAACCAAGTCACACAGAATCACAAACAGGATTTTATTTTCACTTAAGGTGCATGGGATGCTTCCAAATAATAAATGCACATGCAGTCTATCTGGCTCCAAATGAACCTCACTTTTTTAAAACATTTTAAATATGTGGAGGCTAATCGATGCGTTTTTGTTTCACAACTGCCTGAAGTCAAGTGCTGGTTTAAAACAGTAATGTGTGATCAATAGACTGAAATGGAGGGAGGTGATGGTGCAGACAAGATGCTGTTGTGCTGTATTTCGAGGCACGCAGCCTGGTGCTGACGTCTGTGAGGGGGTGGCGTTCCTCTCAACTGGTGCAGAATCCGAAGCATGACAGTCCCACATAGGAACAGAGAAGCTCTGTGAAGCCTCGCCGCCTGAATTAACATTCAGACCACTGACTGGGAACTTGCTGGGCGACAAGTGATCTGCTTCATACTGGGGACTCCACCAATTCGGAGAGATCAACTCAGGAGTGCATGAACCCTCTGTGCCCTCTCTGTGCAATTATACCACCTTGTGTCTAACAACCTGTTAACTCCCCTGCCTTCCACTTCATGGATAAATTATACTACTTCTGCATTTACTAAATCTATAAATCTGACATCTACTGGTTTATTCAGACAAAAATGTTTTTATAATTGGGGTTTTCCCTTCCGGGTCTTTAGTTCTTTTTATTAGGTGCAGAGGTTAGTTTCAAACTCCTTTGGAATTAAATTTTCTTGCTGATTTTAATTTCAAATGGAAGGTTCTGGGTGCGTGTTAAACTGGCTGGAGTGGCAACCTGAAGTCACACCCAGGATCTGAAGTGGAGGCAAGAGCAAACTTGTGCAACTTGAGCATTTTCTGAGCCTGGTTGTTGGTACAGCAGCCCAGTCTGGGACACTTTTCTCTGCCGCCCGACAACTGTTCCAGCGTGGTGCTGCCTACAGAGAGGAGCTGCTGGTGCTCACTACTTCTCCACAGGAGCCAGGCTTGTGCCTGAGCTTCAGTGGCTGAGAGAAGAAAAACTTCCCTGGAAATGATTACACAGAATCAATAAGGGTTTTTTGTTTTTCTTTTTTCTCTTTGGTAAGCTGCTATGAGACTGAATTCTTAAATTAAATGATGTTTAATGCATTGCTTTACTCCACCTCTATCACTTTCAAATTTCCCAGTGGGCTCCCTTAGTTTTTATTCAAAAGCAGGGTGTATATCATCACCGGGGCCCTGGTGACTGTGGTGCAGAAAGAACAGACTGCACTGTGCACGTACCGTACGAAGGCCTTCAGCCTACCTGCCCATGTACCAAGGGTATCTGTCAATGTGCAATGGAAGGAGAATTTCACTCTTGGATGAGGAAGTAAGGGTTTAACATATTCCTCTGATCTGGAAAACTTTATTTCAAAAGTATTCTAATTGTCTTGCTGCTGATCTATGAGAGCATCAGCTGGACTGAGAGAACTTTGGTGGGTTGACAGCTACAGTAATTTGTTGTCTCCTTTGGGGATCCCAGCATCCTGATTCTACACCATCAACCCACCATTCAACCCTCTTTTGAGCCCCCAGGTCTACCTTCCAATTTGCTGTAAACAACCTACTTTAGTTTCTTGTTTTCACCTGAGACATGAGACTTGATAATATTTATATTGTTGCTGGAAATTAGGATTCTCGCACTATGATTGCGATATCTTTCACATGGAGGTTATGATGTATTAAACCAAAGCCTTTCTGTAAAAAGTTCCCTATGAGAGTATCTCCCCTACAGGAGGGTTAAGTCTGTGCTTTAGGGTTTTAGAGAGTAGAGCGAGCACTACTTCAACAAGCAGGGCTGGTCCAGACGCGCTCAGAGTTTAATGGGCACCTCGTCTCCACTGCTGGGCTCTAATGAGATCTACAGGGAGCACAGCTTCCATTTCCTCTGAACTGCTTCACACTCCTCCAATGGTCTGATCTTGCCTCCATAGCTTGTTTATAAAGCAGAGTGAAAAGAGATCTGAATATAGTTAAAACTGAAGCAGAATTTAATTGAAAATGAAGACTAACCAGGTTGAGGTTATAATCACACATTACCCTCTTCAACACCCGAGGACGTGACATTAAAGGCGTTACATGTTTTTAAAAAGAAATGCAATGCTGCACTAATATGTCCAGTAAACAAGGTATCACATTTACCCATGTTGAACCCATTGCACACATCTTCAGTCAAGCAGAGAACTAAGTGCAAAACTTAAGCATTTTTTGGGGCAGTAAACCTTCAAGTAATTGTTGGTATAATGTCCAGTTGTTGAACCATTACAACTCTGAAGTGGTTCTATTCCATCTACACCCCCTCACCAAGCTGGTCCAGCATCCACAGTGACTGTTTGACTATAAAATTTTACCAGTTACCAAGTTGTTTTACAGGTGACACATTTCCAATGCAAAATGAAGAATGAAGACACCTCATATTTTATTTGTCTCTGTTGGCATTCTGAATCTGATTTATTGCAGCCGTATCTGAGCACTTGTTGATTATCTCCTACTGTTACTAGGAAATGATATTTTAGTTTTAACAGTGAGTGAAATGTCATATCAGAGAACATTAAAAACAAAACTGTCAGTGTTTGAAGAAACATTTTTGAAACTTTGGGGAACCACACAACTGTATTATGTTGGTGTTTGTAATTCCTCTCTTGCTACCCACTACTGTTTGCTGAATATTGCACACATTTACCATCCAGCTCCAGAATTTGCTGGGTGGGTGGCGATAATTCCATACCCTTATTTTCACTGTGTCGTCTCAGTCAGAACCATGCCTTATATATCTGCTGTTTTTTGGGATGGATAGACTGTGTCCATGTTGTAAATGCATGTTTGTCTTTGGCCACATACACCAACAGTTTCATTTGTGGTTTAGATTAATGCCATCATTAATGCTTTATGAAATCAGGCTTTTTATTGAACTAATAATTATTTATTCATTCATTCATGTTATTTATTACTATTTATGGGTTTATTTTTTAAATAATTAATTTTCATCACTGTGCCTATAAATACAGTATTTGGTCTCTGGTTTTGTCATTTGTTTAGTGATCCACTGATTTGTGCGCTTGCTAAAACTATGACACTGTATAATCTCCCTTCACAGGTAACACAATTCTTCAAATGAAGGGTTCATATTTTGTATCCCTTGTATTGACTGTGATATGAAAACAAATAGCTTTCATTTCCTCTTTGAATCATAGTTAATAAACAGCATGCAAGGCAGGATTCCTGGCATTTACTAGGCTTATAATAATCAGATCACTTGTGATGTTTATTTTATACTAGCAAATAATGACAGTAATAATAATAATACATCAAAGCAGCAGCAACCATAGAGGAGCAGTAAATGACAGATTGTATAGTATGCAGTAGTTTATTATCTCCACAGTTATGCAGAGTATTATTTGTGTGAATTGGGAAGAGGAAAGAGTTTTCTGCAGTGCACAGAATGGGTTTGGTGTCTCAGTTTTGGTTAAACACTATCAATGCATTGTGGTCAGTAGTGTGTTGCCAGATGTTGCTAGGCTCCATGGCCAGCCCCTGTGGCAAAACATTCACAAACTGTCACATTTTAAGTATATGTCCTAATCTTACCAGATGACCTGTGTCATCTGTTTCTTCATTGAGTTTGAACCATTAGACGCAAATAATTTGGTGTTTTTTGTGGACCTCGAGGGCCTGACCCTGAAAGCCAGATCCTTGTGTAAAACTAGAACTGCACACATCTACAGTCCAAGGGGAAACCACTGCTTTTATTACATTTTATCTGTCAGAGGTCTGTCACTTCAAGTATAAGGGGTCAGGCTGCAGAGACAGGGTGTATCTGCCTGTGTCACCGCTGGAGTGAAAATGTAGCACAGGCTCCAAGTTCCTGCTCCCATGGGGTGCCACCATGCCAGCAGACACTCTGTAGTGTGCTCACTGCTGCTTTCAAGCTTATGGCCTGTTGGCAAACGTATCCATCTTTTACTTAGGGAGGGTGGGAGTTATACTCTTTATTTACTTGAGAATGGTACAGACCTTTAGTGTATATCCAGTTCTTAAAATAGGTAAATTAACAGGATAAATTGTAATGAATGAATGAATGAAGTCCTTCTGTAGCACAGAGCTGCTCCCTCATACTCAATGACCAAACTTCGAATCCTACCTCCTATGGTAGTATCCTTGTTCAAGGTTATTACCCTGAATTTCTCCAGTAAAGACACCCAGTTACCCACTGGTAAATTGTTACAGGTCACTAAAAAGAAAAACATAATCTAAATGAACAAATAACCAAATACACCAGATTCATCACTGATGACATCTGGCAAGGCTTTACACTGTCCTTGCCCTTAACTCTGTACCCCATTTACCTTCCTAGAAAAACTAAATGCATACTTTTCATATTTCAGAACAGGAGCACCAAGTAGGTAGTAAGAGGTTGATGTTTAGATCCAGATGCTGCTAGCTAGTCTAAAGCAGGTCTCTGCTCTGCACCCTGAAAACAGCAGCCAAAAAGGAGTATAAAAAGATATTTAAATGTATTAAAATACACAGTTGTAAGCCAGAATGAAGAAATTGTGGTATATAAGATCCAAAATGTGTGCATGGCTTGCAATTTTACTCGATTATACAGCCGGATTAATTTTCCATGTCTTTTTGCTCTATATTTCTCTCACTAAGGGCCTTAATTATATATACATATACTAATCCCTTCTCAGGCTCTGTAACAACAGCACTGAGATGCTTTTGCTTCCCAAAGAATCACCTGCAGTGTGTGTAGAACACAGGTAAGCTGAGGGAATGGATTTAATAAATGCAAATGTCACAGCAGCTATATGAGAACAAGACCTGGTACTGAGGACACAAATGTTTAAGACACGGTGTAGGAAGAATCAAACTCTTTAAACATAATTCCCAGAGTGTAGGAATGATCTAGTTAATAGGCTTCCATAGAAATATTACTAAATGCACTGTCTTTCCAAAAAGCAACTTGAATTCATTTATAACATTTTTCAAAACCTTGGGTGAAACATAAAACTACATTAACATGTGAGAGCATTGTCTCTACTCATTGATACAGCAGGGTTTTTTTTTTTACTGTTTCATTTCAGGGTTTGTATCGCAGTTGTGGTACTGCTACTACAGCACGAGTGGCAATTCAAACCGGTAACCTTCCAAATGTAAGGCGATGCTTCTAACCACTTTCTGACCTCTCCACGAAAATGAAAACATAAAAATAGGGTGTAATTGGTAACTGAACATGATGTTAACTGATAAAGAACACAGAAATGCTCAGAACTGCAAACTAGTGTGGTTGGGGAGGTGCCACTCAGAATCCATGGAAACCTTCAGCCTGCGAACTTCACTTAAGCACTACAACACCTCCTGCCCTACAGCAAGTTTACAATAATGAGAAGAATGGGCCTCTTTCTGTGTTCTTATATTAGGAAAGGATAGGGATAGGACAGAACTTTATTGATCTCTGCAGGGAACTTTGCCAAGGAGAACTTTGTGTTTATAGAAATACAAAATGTGAATAGCTATCTGCCATACTGTGTTCCGAACTTGGACTATTCATGAGGTAAATAGAGTTACATATACTGTAGACACAAATGCAATACAATAATATGTCTGACATGAGAAATGCAATTGACTAATTCTGCTTTCAGCCCAGATTCTGTATCTGTCAGAGATTAAGATTATAGAAATATGGAAGGAATAAAGCACCCTGGCTGGCTTTGTGCCCCAGCTTCCAGCTTACTGGGGCACTTACATGCTGTCCATGCCTGTGATTAAAGGAGAGCATCTGACCTTCACTTGCCTATGAGTCTTTTTCACCTCCTGCACACCCCATCCTTGGTTTCTTAGCAGTCCAGAAGCTTCTCAGCATGAACAGTGACTTCCACCTTGGTCACTTCTGAGGTGTGAAGCGAGGTATCTGTTTCAAGTACAAACTGAACTGGTGGTTTGAACACTAGTGAATGGCTGCATGCTACTCCTGCATTGTGACCTACTGTTTCATGTCATGACCTCAGCATGACTGAATTAATCGAATTAGCAAACATTTTTCTCCATCAACCACCTTCTTCTTCCTGATTCCTGTTTTAAATATACTGTATGAGTACACAACAACTGCTTACAACCTAATATTATCATAGGATATTCAAAATATAATTTACAGGACATAAAAATGAGAACTTATATGTAAATGTGTAAAGAGAAGAGTGACTGTGATCCTTAAATAGACCTATGGCAAGCAATAAAATACTGCCGCAAAACACCAACCTAAATGAGTGCAGCACACATTGACAAGAGAGGAAAATTGAAAACCATGTTGATCAAAACAAACTGGTGTTTGTAATTTACAAAAATGGTTTGCTAGATATAGCTTTGACCAGTAAAGGTAATAAGGTTTGTGAAATAAGACCAGTACTTTGACAGTAATCAATAAAACATGGCAAGTGCTATTAAAGATGCTGGAATATAAAATCTGAGCGGCAGTGTATTCTGTGATGTTACCAGGAGACACATGACAAGCAGTCAGCCATCCGTACGTGAGCAACCTTCCAGATGGATAAAACCAGCTTGAGAGACACTCTATTCTCACCTGTCTTTGTTTCATGTGATGTCATGATTCACGGAAGCATTTCCTTATATATAGGTCAAAAAAGCAGAATACTATGGCAAGTGTATTTCTAACATGTGCCAATTCTTGAGGAAAAAAGCTGAGGTACAGGAATGTCAGGGTGGTCCAGCAGCCATCTAACATGTTCGCAAGCAGGGACCTGCTAAGGTAACAGCTGGTTGTGTGTATCACATAAACTTGGAGTACACAGCTACTCCAGACCTCTGCTCTTTCATTCAGTTGTTCTACAACACTACTTCTGAATAACCCACACTCATGATATGTACAGGTAAAGTAGATGTTTAGTATAATTTTTAATTTCTAACATTGTTTATCTTTAATTACGTTAGTTAGAGGAACGTATGATAAATCATGCAATATTTGGCTGGGCTCTCCCTAAACCTCAAGTTGTACAATTTTGACTTTTTTCTTCAAGTTATAGAAATCTGAATTACGCAGAATGGCCGAACTACATTAGATTTGCATTTATCGTCAGAATTTATATGTGATGTCAGACCGAACATGATGTGCAATGGTATTTAAGCTATCGTGTTAATAAATTCAGAAAATTCTTGTTTTCATACAGCATGCTGTTTTTCTCCTTCACACTGATCTTGGAATTAGTATGCAAGCTCATGTCAGTTCTGCCGTCTTGCCAGCAACACTTCTTGCTTAGATCCCATCATGTGGAGCAAGTGGATGAGGTGATGGGTTGGGAGTGAGATCAGAAGAGACAGCATCAGGAAAAGGGACAGCTGTTCCAGGGTGACACATATTTACAGGGACTGATGGAAATCCTTCCTTTTTTTTGGAAAGATCACTGCCGCAGCATCCAATATGTATCTGTGTGCTGCAGCTTTTCTCAACTAATTTGCCAAGGGGTTTCCGGGGGAGACGAACATGGGTTGTACAGCTAAGAGTTTATCCATCTCCCTTAGCTCCAACGACATGGGAAGAGGGAGGAACTATCTGGTGTTTCTGCTGCTCATTGCATCATCCTTCTGAACGTCGCTTTTCTTTGCAGTGTTGCTGCCGGTTATTTTGATTGGGATGTGAAGAAGAAGTGGAGGGGCAAACAAGCCGAATGCCTGCTCCCACAGCAGGGTTCTTGCTTTTGTGCTGTTTTTGTTTGGTACAATGAAATGGTAGAATTACAGACAAAAAACAGGTGAGGGAGGGAAGAAATGTTACAATATGCCATTTAAAACATCGCCTTTTATGGCAAATGTGAATTTTAGTGGTGCTTTAATGTTCACATATTTGAAACAGAAATATTTAGCATCAGATAAAAGGAGTGAACTACAGGTTAGTGGAAGTACCACGTGAATATGATGGGTGACAAAGGGAAAGGAGTTCACTGAAAACAAGAGATGAAGATTTCGCACAGTTTTCAGCACAAATGCATGAGGAAAAAAATCTGTACAATATTTTCAGCTTTGTGCTTCCCTTCAGCGTTTCAGATTTCTTTGTCTGCCTCAAAGCAGGCAGGAATGATCACACAAAAGCTTGACCGTCAGTGTGCATATCAGGGTCTGTCACTCAAGGCTGCCTCCTTTCCATACTCTCTCAGGCTAAATGACACTGCCTTTCAGAACTTCTTCAGTGTCTAATTCCAAAGCTGTTAAGGGCCTTTGGCTTCCGTGTGTTAAAGCCTGGACTTTCTCTTCTCTCAACTTTAGTTTCACAATTCAGTCAGCCCGACTCCATCGTGCTCTGCTTATACTGTGAACAAATTTCCATCAAATGGCTTTGATCAGCACCTTTAGTTTCAGTGGGTTTCAACATGTACATCCCTCAAATGGGCTTTAGGACCTCCTTGTTATTATCCAAGTACCTGCCAGTCAATCGTATTACTGACAGGAAAAAGAAATTCTTGCCGTTTACTACATGCATTAGCATGACAACTTACCAGCTCTTCAGAAGGATGTTGCTCTTGCTATCGTCCGTCTATATGTTTACATTTTTTTACACAGTAATCCTAGTCACGGACTGACACATTTTTCAACATTATTAGTAAGAACGACAAAATACGTGTGCCATCAGTCTGCTGGCATGATGTTCATCTGTGCCAAATGCCTCTGGTGCCAGAAGCTTCATGATTTTTGAAAACGGATTTTTTTGAGTAAAAACTACGGCATGCAAATGCCTGTTAATATCACTGAGAGCCACAGTGCAGTCCTGACATGGTCTTTGACACCCTTCCTTTTTTCTTCACTGCATGTCAAAGCCTGGGCACACAGTGACCCGAATTTCAATTTCACAGCTGGGTGCGGCACTGTTCCTTTTTTCTTGTGTGTCAAATTTCAAACAAACTGAACACTTCTATGAAATTTACCAACTGTGCAGTGAAAAACACTATAGCATATTGGAAATTGCATGAATTTCTCTTAGTACTGATAAACCTTTCAATAACTCTTGGTTAATGAATGCAAATGAATAGAATGCTATTGAAAAAGAAGCAGGAACTTGGGTTAATCTCTGCCATACAAAAGATCACGACAATCGACGCATTGTCATACTTGAAAGAGAATAAAGACAAGAATGGCATACATAATGCCTTTGAAGGTGTGCAGGGTATTCTGTTGGAGAGGAAACCCAAGAAGATAGTTGCATAGGAGCCTGAGCATTCAGCTGCTTCATACAGCCTACGGCACTTTTGCATGGAGTATGGCAGCCTCCTCGACTTTGGCCTTCTGCCTATGATTTATGAGATCAACTTTTAACCACCCCCTGCCGAACCTTCCATCTTTGAGAGATGCTGTCTAGTTTTCATTATTGAAAAGGCCCTCCCCCCATGTTATTTGATCTACGAATCTGAGAGTGCATTAGGAAATTAAATTTGGGTCCTGTGTCTGTTGCTGAAGCAGATGTAATGCTTGCTCTCTCTCTATCTATCCCTCCCTCAGTCACAGTTCTCCTACCTTATTGATCAAGCTGGTCTCAGAGTAGAAAGTAGTCCTCTAGTCAGCCCATTTCATCTAAGAGTTAGCTCTCCATGCCACCCTACTCTGCCCACTCTATGCATTTTACTGGATTATTTCAACAGCACCAAGCCTCAGAGAATGATCAAGGAAGCTTTGTGAACCAAACCCACAAGAGCAAAAGAAAAAACAACCACACTCTGTTAACTGATACACTCCAGCAATGTGCTTGTGAATAGCATGCACTTTCACATACATAAAATTTCCATACTAATAAGCCAAAAGGACATTCTTCGTGTCCTAAATATAAGTGCCTATTGTTAATGTGTCCATAATTAAATGTGATTCTTAAAACCTTTTTTACTATCAATGCTGTCTGTGTCTGGCCAAGAAACATTTTGAAACTAAGACATTACACATAAATAAGATGCTACAGTTGCATTATATTTGAGTTTATAGTTCCTGTTACTTAGAGAGAGAGAGAGAGAGAGAACTTGGATGAAACAGTAAATGAGGTTAAGTATTGATAGTCCTGAGTTGAAACAAACCACAAAGAGTTTATTTTTGTGTAAGATCTTTTTATAAGTACTCTCAAGGGTGCAGTTAGTTACTTCTGGGGTGTTCAGCTTCTTCCACCCGACCAAGGGGACAATCTACCATTTTTGGCCTCATTAAAAGACTATGTTTTTCCAGCAAAGATTAAGCAGCCAGGCTCTTCCTGCAAAACTGTCAAACTCCATCCTCCTTAAGAAGGACAACCTCTCCAAGGAACAGGAAACTAATCAACTCTTAGAAAGAGACAAAAACTGCCTAATGATCCAGGCTTTCTTGTGTCTAACACTTTAACAAGTAAAAGTATTTTTTGGCAAACACTTGTGTAAAACTGAAGTATTGAAAGGCCTCCTCCTTGATATTTTGTAATGTTTTATGAGAAAGAGAACTTTATGGGACACAATTTAGTGCTAGTTTTAAAAAATAGGTAGTTCCTCTGCTAGATTTTTTTTCTTTTTTAACTAACTGTAGTCATGAGTGCAAGCCAATGAGATTCAGCCCACTTTGCCCGTTTATACAACTAACAACCCAGCGTTGATATAATCTTATCAGATGCTGATTTGAACTAAATAAACCTATAAAGCTTTACTGTGAAGTAAAGAATTCTTTTCCAGACCTAGCATCCGTTGTACAAAATGTTTTCTCGCATGTTCTGAAAGCACAGAGCAGTGAAAGGTCAGCGAGTAGTGCTGGCGTTTCACAGCACCCCGGCTGTTGATTTGAATCTAGCCAAGTCTGCGTGGAGCTTGCATGTTCTCCTGTATCTGCATGGGTTTCCCTTCAAAGTGCAATGACATGTTTTAGGTGAACCAGTCCGTCTGAATTACCCCTAATGTGCATGTGGCCACCCTGTGATGCACTCGTGTCCCATCCAGGCATTGTTTTATAGCCAAACATCCTATGATTCTGGGGTAAGCTGCGAACTGCCGCAACCCTGCTTGCGAAGAAGTTGTTCATGATAATGGATGGATTTTTTCTAAATGTATCATTAATTCAGAGGCCTGTAAGACATGTCTGCAGAAGCAGTGGTTCAAGTCTTGTTTAGAAGAATTTGAGCTATTCTATGAAAATGCAGGCATGTTGTGTCTTCAGCTGCATGCTGTCTGTGTGACAGAGAATAGTCCTCTGTGTTTTGGTAGATGTTACACAGAGCAGGTGTGAATAGTTCAAGTTTGAACATAGGATAAGGTGGCCACTGACACACCCCCAGTAAGCAGAAGCCTGGGTTGGAAGTGCCTCTCTCACTACAGCAAGCAAGTTCTCTGACCCACTTCCTTCAGAGCCTGACCATTACAGCAGTAGAACCCTGCTTGTGCTCACCTTAATTATTCAGTTTATGTGAGGCCTCTTGGCCTTAAAACCAGCTTTTAAGAATTTTCTTATACTAGAAAGAAAAGAAGCTGCCACAGCAGCAGATTTTCATGCAATGCATGGAAAAGCAAACGTTTCCATGTGCTGAATGAACTTAAGTCATCATACGCATGTTTACAAGGTACTTTAGCGATGCGGCTTAAGACAGCATGCATGCAGATGCTGGGAAAGACAAAGTGGAAAATCACACAGTTGGTTCGGGAGACTCAGTCCATCCTGGTGGTCCATCCCAAACGTCTCCAGCCACATATAACAAGGTTTACCAAGTCATAAAATATTCATAATAATCATGACGTATTTCTCTTGCCCTTGCTCTTATTTTCCCTTGTTACTATAATTTCTATGCTTCTACAACACATTACTATCATATCAACGCAAGACAATCGGAAATGCCTACCTTTAGCTAGTGTAAAGCTCAATTTTTGAAATTGGAATTCCATAACACATGGACATATAATGCTTTGAAAGCTCCAGATATTTAAAAGTTTATAATATGGATCCATACACTTCTAGTGAAAGCACTTCACAGAAATTAATTTGTTCTGTTAAATCCCCCTGTTAAGCAAATTCCAATTGTGGAGGAGTTTAACTGCCATTGTTTGTTATAGAGAAAACTGATTTCTGGACAAAACAAAGGTCATATAAACGGAATTAAAAGGCTAAACTAAAATGTATTTTTATGCATGTCAATAAAAACACCAATGCATTTCAAAAATCATTACACGCTGATGATAAAAAGAAATAAAGCTCACAAGATCGCTCACTGCAAAGTATGTGGAGACTAAACGCAGTGCTGTTCAGCATTACTAACACGTTTGATCCCCACTCCTGCTACAGCATTCTTAAGCGAGATAAAAACCCTGAATTGCTTTAGTAAAAATTACTCTGCCATATTAAATTGAAAAAAATTCTAAGAAGCTTAACATCAAAAATTGCTTTGAAGAAAAGTGTTAGCTAAATAAATTAATAGTAACAATTGTACTGAATCTGCTATATCAGTTGTGATTTAGAATTACCTTATGTGATTGTTTGACATCGTCGTGATAGTAGGTACGTAGTTGGTGTAATTGTGGAAAAAATGTAAGCATGTTAATAAACTAAATAATAAACTGAAGAAAAAGCCAAACTGACATAACAGAGGGACAAAAATCATTTTGAGACACCAAATGTTTCTGTTTACTCAAAACATCCTACACAAGCCTTTAAAGAGAACAAAACAGCAGTAATGGAGGTAAAATGATCAAGTACTGAATAAAAATTCCACTGTACTGAATATACCAGTTGTATTAAAAAATTGTAGTTCCCCCCCCCCCAATTTTATATTATATAAGGTCTGAGTGTTAATAGCTTAAAATATAAAGGTGTCTAAGAAAGACTCATATAAGATGATATAGGTTTTTTATTAAAAATATTTCAATAAAAAATGTTTCAGTGTAAAGTCTGAGAAGTAAACAGGAAATAAAAGAATATTTGGACACTAAATATTTGGCCAACTAATATTGTTGAACAGCTGTGTCTTTACAAAATGTTTGGTAGAAGATATAAAAGTACTGAAATAAAATATTACTTAGCAAGTTTCTCAAAGTTAGACTTTGTAAATGGGGAAAATGTTTTAGCAAAAAGAAATTGGATGTTAAAGCATGGAAGCTGGATATCACTAAACGGGATAGAAAAACAGACTCCTTTGAACTGTGGTGCTGGAGAAGACTTTTAAGGACACTATGGACAGCCAAGAAAAAAAAACACATGGGTCTTGGACCACATCAGTCCAGAAATCTTTTGGAAATACAGTACAAATAATGACACTAAGGTTATCATAGTTTGGATACATCTTGATAAGATTAAATTTTCTCAAAAAACTATAATGCTTGGGAAAGTTAGAAGAAAAATAAGATACTTAATAACCAGATGGATGGACACAGTCACAATGACAATGGGCACAGCCCTTTCACTATAGACACAAATGGAGGAGGGAACATTCTGGAGGCACTGTATATATAGCACGTGCTCATCAAAAGTTAAAAACGAATGATAGCACTTTGATAAAAATGAGTCAGAAGTAATATCTACGTTATGGTTGAAAACTAAACCAAAGAAGTACTTCTCCATGTTTTAAATCTATTTTTTTTACCTAGTCTGCCGTTATTGTTGTTTTAAACTTTAAATGACTTTTAAAAGTCCTCCTATCATGCAGTAACACGAGAAGGTATTTCTATTTGATGCAAAAGCAAAATGCCAAATTCAAATGTGATGACTGATGCATCTCTTGCCACAGTTAATGTTAATGGCCTGTCTCTTTGCATACTGGTAGTTGACTTGTGAGTGTAGACGGATCTTGTGAGAGCTTCAGGTTCACCTGATAAATGGGACAGGAAGTAAGATAACAAAGAAAGGGAACAAGCCCTTGGCTGAACATTACACAGTTTAGTGACATGCACCGTAAACAGCTTTGCAATACAGAATAAATGTTGCAAACCTCAGTCACACAGCAAATAAATACCTTCTGCCTGGAAGTTTGAAATGTGCGAGGCAATTGTAAAGCTCTATCTTCTATTATGCTGACAAAGCTTTAAGACAAGTTGAAGGGTTATTAAAATGTTCCACTCATTTAACTAATAACACAATAAATTAACTTGGCAGTAGGTAATGCAATGACTGAAGTCATAGTTGTTTCGTGGCCTTTAACAACCCTTGAGACAGCTGGGGTTGAGGAGGCCCCCCAACTTGTGAACAAACAGCATGTGTTGTCCACAGATCTTGTGTCCTTGAAGTCTGTCAGCTCAAGCCTACTCCAAGCATTTCCTGTTGTAGTTTAAGTTTAAGTGCTTAATTGTTCCATTAAAAACATCTAGATATACAAAAGGGTAATTTATGCTTATTATTGTATGTCACATTGGGTAAGACAGTCAGAAAAGAAAAATAATGATAACATTATTTTGCATTTGATTTGTAGCTGAGGCCAGTGTCTAACACAACTTAAATACTGAGATACACTTGCAAACATCCCCCTGTCCTTTCTACACTATACATTCACACACTGCCCTCACCCACATAAACATGCAGAAAACATGCAAACTGTACAGACTAAGCCAAATTCAAATTCACCCAAACCAAATTCAGGTGTAGGAGCTGTGAGGCACCAGTGCTACCTGCTGGCAGGGAATCAATAAATAACATTGACTAAATATCAAGCTTACGGTATGTATAAATGCTCTGACAATATGCTACATAAGAATTTGTTATGGCTACCTGTGTCAAGTAACTGGGTAAAATTTGTCTTAAAAATCCATATGTATTATGCAGCCTACACACTAAAGCAATGATCAGTAGGTGAGAGGGAACGTCTGCACTACATGAACCAATAAAAGCATAGAATCTGGGTTTAATGACGTTGGAATTATGCCACTAAATAATTCCTCCTTCCAACAGGAATGTATGAGGTTTCTTAGCTTGAAAGTGTATCTTTAAATGAGATAAAATTCTAACTAGAAGTGCACAGGTGAGTTGTGCAGCCCAGCTCATTCCTTCACATACCATCTAGCTGTCAGACTGCAGGCTCTTGAGGGTGATGCCAGCACTCAAAGACAGACCAGTCTGTTAAAAGGGAACTTGAAATGTACAATAGCTTCAAATAACTTATTACCATACTCACACTTTTGTACCAGATACACAGTCAAGACTAAATCCTGTGCTTTCCAGGGACAGAAATGCAGTTGTAATGGTACCACCTTATTAAGCAGGTCTTTGTTCCACCACCAAGTGTTCCGTGACCATTCATGTGAATCCAACCAGAGAAACTTGCCAGTCTATTTTAGTTAGATGGCAAGAAAACAGCTCTAATTTTATTAATATCACTACTACCTATTCCAAAAACCTCACAACATTCACACTACAACTGATGAGTGCAAACATACTGTAAAGATTCACATATTTCCACAATTGAACTTGACAAACTGGTTGAAATCTTTACAAACTACCTGATTAATATGTCCCTATTTCTGAGACTGTCTGACCATAAAGTACAGTACTGCATATTAACGGAGACTTTAGTAAGTGGCTGTTGTAAATGGGTGGTTGGGCTGGCCTTCCTGAACCCACAATGCACCACAAACCACAAGTATCAGTTTTATCTATACAGCAATTCTGGCATGGAGATACTGCTGACTAACTGCTTCTGGTTTTTCCTGGCAAAATGAGCTCAGCTCTTCAAAGATGTAAATCGCAGCTCAAGACAGGCTGCCATCGCTTCCTTCCGTTCTTGTGTGTTAAGTCTCGGACTGAAATATGTATATGCACATTTCAGAATGCAAAGTGAACACACTTTACTAGTATAAATACACCAAAGTGAATACACAGTACTATTCAGATTAGACACAATAAGTGAACAAATGCTGATCCTTTCCCAGCTCCTCTGCCAGTATTCTGACCAACTCTTTTTTTCCCCCCATTTCCAAGCATCAAATTCCCTTTCTGCATATCCTCTCCTGTCAGATTAAAGCTATTTTAGGCAAACAGGTTTATTTTGCTTCATCAACAGAACTTCGACACCCCCCCTCCCACCCCACCCCCACCTACCCCCCACCGACACGGGGCTGAAACGCAGCCATCGTCAGCCTGTATTCTTCTCTCTTCTGTCTGCCAGAGTTCATATTCTGGTCTGGACTGACATTTCCGTCCGGCACACACAGGAGGTCTCGGTCAACACAATGCAGCCAGCTTTTCGTGAGTGATGAGCCAGGATCCGTTCCATCCCCAAACTAGGGCTGCTGTCACTGTCATTGTTCCGCCTTTGGCATCGTCATAGTCATTACGTCCCACATAAACCTGCACTGTGATCGCGGCACATCTTCGCACACACCGGCATAGTTTTGCATCTATTAGTATGTGGCCAGAGGAGATTTTTAACGAAAAGGGTCGTTCTTACCGAGCAGTGCACACACACACACTACTGGATAATGAAAGCAACAGCAGTATTTGAGATCCACGAAGCACTCCAGCGCACTCCCCGCGTTTCCGGCCAGCGGGACAAATAAACGTGCGGTACTTCATGGCCGGGCGATTCGCGTCCGCAGTGCAAGTTCCCCCTAGAGACCCCGGCGCGGTCGCTTTACTGTACGTGTGACAAATGTGTGTGAACAAGTGTCACAATGTCGGTGACAGAGTCCCTACTATGCGACGCTAACCCGTGCCGAAAGTGCGACTTATAGCGGAGACCATCTTACAGTCTGCGTCGAGACCGAGAGCTCGGTGTTGACAATAAACCACACGCGTTGTAGAGTTGCACAAACAGGCAGGACAGCTGGGGATTTATCACATCGCGGACATTGTTATAAGTTAACACTCAGTTCTTACCTTTTTTTATGCCGTGGAGTGAGGAGTGGGGATGTACGTGTAAATGCGGGCTGATGTCCACAGTGCGGGCGCTGACAGTGACGGACAGTCCCGATGTCCCCGTGTCACTGGAGGCAGACGGCGACGCCAGAGGGCCGGCAGTGCGGGACCACCCTGCAGGGATCCAGTTACGGCAAAGCGAACGGGAAAACAATGCACTCTGGGTAAGACCGTGTGCCGAACTGACGGACACCCCCACGCAGGGCTCGGCTCGCTTCCCCGCTGCGATCAGAGAGACTCCCGGTGCCGAATGCAGCGCCCGGCGCTCGGCGGCTCCGCGTTCCCCCGGTTCCAGCGCTGCTCTCTGTGGGAGAAATTATGATGACAGGACGGCAAGTTCCTTGTCAATTAAAGACCTGCTGTGCGCAGCGACTCAGCCTCCCGCCACATTGCAGTACGGGATTTGGTCATTTTTATTGATAAACGACAGGGAAATTTTATTACAGACGTCGACGGCGCTCCGTTCGGTTTAAAGTGCCTCATGAGCGGGGCGTCAGGTATTTTAGGCTTAAACTCTGGGAATTTCAACGCTTCCACAGAAGTTGCTTCAGACCGCCATCCTGTGGAACGTTCTGGAAAAGCCGGTCGCAAAATTGACAAAAGTATTTGCAAATCGGCTAACATTGTGCAGCTTTTTTTTTTTTTTTTTTTTTTTTTTTTTACAAAATATACAACTGAAGACGTTTAGTAAAACTGTTCAATTGCGTGTTGTTTCTGGCAAAGTGAAGAAGCCACTTAATAAACGGATATATTCCGTCGTTTTTGTGCTTCTGACGTAAACTCACCCCGATGTCTCACAGGCCCTTGCCAATACTGTTGTGCACTTTTCTATCAGCTGTAGGTGTAACAGGTAACACGGTGCCCTCGCAGCTTTTGGGGTGTTAATGTGTTCAATCCTTATTTATTCTGTACACGGTTTGCCTGTTCTCTCTGTGCTTAAAGGGGTTTTGACTCCACAGTCCAAAGACTTGTGTTTCAAGTGAGTTGGTGACCAGGTGATGGACTGGCCTGGGATCCAGGGTTTAACCTGCCTTAACCACAAGGTTTCCAGGATTTGCTCCAGACCACCGCAACCCTGCATTGGGTTATTGATGATAAATGGCAGGCTGTCGGGAATGCACTTGTGCCAGATGGTTGATGTTGTGTCTCAAACTGTCATTTTTATCCATTTGCTGGTTTTCAAAAAGGAGTCAGACAAACTGGACTAGATGTGTGCTCGGTATCTGATCAAACATACAGAATATAACAGATTTTGTCAGAGTTAGAAGTTCCTCAGCTCTCAGTCATAGCTGCCATCAGAAGGTGGGCTGTTTATTTCAGTCCCTGCTCCCACTTTTTCCTATTCAGAGACAACTGGTTTGTTTAAACCAGTGGCAGAACTATAAAAATGGGAATATCTAATATATGGTCCTGAAATGTTCTTGTTCAATGATCACAAACATGGAATTATTTTTAATCTTAATCACATTTATACATTATTTCGCAAGATTGTATACAGTTTTTAAAAGAAAAGGCATGCAGTGTATGACTTGGCGTGACCTGTAGAATGGTGACTTCACAATTGAAAGAAAATTCAGGTAGAGGTTATCTAGCTAAGAGTAGTTCTTTGATGACCATACTTGCTCCAATTTTTTTGGCTGAAGGCCCTTACGTTTCGTAGAATGTGGACAGCAGGTGGAATAGTGTTTATGGCTGTTCCCTTGTAACTTCATGGTTTCTGGTTCAAATTTATCTCTGGTTGATCAAGGTACTTATACTGAAAACAGAGTAAGACGTATGAATGGTGAATAACTGTACATTTACTAAACTAACACTGAGTTACCTATGACAAAATGTCGGTTTAATTAAGATTAACAGTATAGAAAGAAATAGTAAACTTGTGTTGGCATTGCTATTGGAAGACACACAGTTTGAAATGATTATTGTTACTCTGGTCTTATTGAGCAGTGCTATAATCCTGTTCAGTGCTGCTCTGATTTTACACAGCAGTGGTCCAATCTCCTGCAGTGCTACTCTGATCCTCCGTTTACCCAAAATTACATAAAATAATATAGATCATTTTCCTGTAGACTGAATTTTGATTGATGCAAACTTTAATATTCCAGACAAATGAAGCGATAAGAACATATCCTGCATTTGTCTTTCGAGCTGAACCGGATGATTTGGGACAGCAGTGGTATCACAGCTCTCCAGACATCCTGTCCCTGCTGTCATTGTAGAGAATCCTGTGGAACTGCCACATGAGGCCATCCAGGGGATTCATACTGTGCCAGCACTCAAGAGAGTTTGTGTCCCTTGCAAAAGCTGAACAGAATACAGTAAAATATTATGTAATTTCTCCAATAAATAATTTTCGGTGGTAAGTCCAGCTGAACAGCCATATATAAAATTCAGTAACTTAGCTTAGTTTGCTAAACTGCCTGCAAAGGTCTAGATCCCCCAAAGACAGAGCTTGGTTCATTACTACCTTCAAAAGGTAGGGCACATATAAGAACAAGTGTGAATGGCCAATATTCAGCACCATTTTTCAATTTTCTGCTCACCCTGAGGGACCCTGTGCTGCGGCCTCTTGTGTCAGTACTGCTGCTGCACCCGCTCACCCAAAAAGTTGATAATTTCCCACTTTCTGTTGCCAAAGAGATCCGAAGGCCAGATTGTCTCTGTTCATCATCTGATGACGCAGAGTCTGTGCGTTCAGCACTTTCACATGCAACACATATCAGATGCTGCGACTTTCAAAACGCTGAAGCACATCCAACGAAACTTGAATAAGTAAAAAGCCGTACAACTTATGTACTGTAGGGGCCCTTCCTTTTCCCCATTCACTCTGTACTGTAAATAACTCTTCTGTTAACCAAATATTATTGTAACATCCCAAATTTCTCATAACATCAGCATCAATAGGATATTTATGTTCAGCCTTTGTTAGAGGGGGATCTCCTCTTTCTGGAAAGGGTTGTTAAAAGCCAAACGTTAAGTTGCAAAGAGCGGGTTTTGTGCAACATCTGATATCCTGCTTGTTTCTTTATGTAGAATTGGCAACATTTCAGCTTTTATTTGTAAATTCAGGAAAAACTCAAAATATTTTGCATTGGTTATGTTTCTTGAAAATATACACAAAGATTTTGTCTGTCTTAAATATGGAACTACTCTGCTGCTCTCTCCCTGGTGTTTCTGTGAGTCATTCAGGCTGGTGTTAAGCAGCCCATCCTCAGTTTCTTGCATCAGATGAAATATTCCTCTATGGTTTATTGTGCTAGTGCCATGCTTCATTCACGCTTGAGTGAGAGCTCATGATATAGAGATCAGGTATTTGTCGTTCCTCACCTTTTGACCTCGAATTTCACAGCTTTTTTAGTTCAGCGCTGATAAAGGAATAGATCTGAAATGGAAATGGTCCTGCCTTGGTGAGATAGGTAATATAAGTTTTTTTGTGCTCAGGAGATATTACACAGTGATAAAATTAATGCCTTTAAAGTACAACTGTGGTATCATTTTCAGGAGGAGATAATTCCAAGCACAAACTGTAAAGAAGACAAAATACTCGGTCTGCATGAGCAGTGCTGTTTGATTTTTAAAAGGTGAATGGAGGTGAAAAGCTTCACCAAGACAGACAAATGGCTTTAAACTTGGTGATCTGGATGACGTTTTCGTGGGACTTCTGGCATCAGTGTTGTGGGCCTGGGGCAAAGTCCATGCCGGCGCCCTGTGTTGCTATAATCCGTAGATAAACAGGCAGGTAAAAAATGTGCTCTGAACACTCTGAAAATATGGATGCCTTTCTCAGCATCCAGCAGGGCTGCAGCGGTGCTCAGATTCAAGGTTGCTCATGTGACACAAGTCTCGCTTATGTGGGCAAGAGCAGGAAACCTCACATGAATGCAGCCTGTCACCATCATCAGCGAGGCATGTTGGCAAGTTCCTTAGGTAAAGTAAAAATGAAAGGTAGGACAATATTTAAGTAAAATTCCTTATCTTTGACTTACTGCCATAATGGGGTAAGATTGAACATACTGATATAGCTGTAGCAGATCATACCTTTTTTATTTGTTTCTGTTGCTTTTGCTTTTTGCGGCAAGCTTATAACCACAAACTGAAACCTGGAGAAAGGTAAAAGTCCTGAAAATTTGCAGTCCCCTTCCCGCTGCGGTATCCTCTATGAAATCACATTTTTGCCTTTGTTCAGCAGAGATGGTTTTTGTTTATTGCTGGCTTATAGAGTGCAATAGTTGATGCAGAAATGTGTTTCTCAGTAGTTTTGTCGACTTTTCAAGCTGAAAAGGCAGACGAGTGTGCTGTTATAGTCAAAACAGTGAGGTCATGGCTTTAAGTGAAATTAGTGACATAAAATCGTGATTAAAAATGTATGGGGTGGCTTGCTCCAGTATTTCACAGACATGCACAGCTTAGAGAGACAATAGAAATGCATTACAGCCCATGTAAAAGGATGCCAGTGCTTTCTGATGTGGCTATTTAAGGGTATTGATTTTGCTCCATTCGTGAAGTGCAGGCTGGGTCTGAACACATCACACATATGAACAATGTGCTTTGTTCCTGTGTGCAGCCATGTTGTTTTACTCTCAGTTTGCCTCTGCTCTCTATTGCCTCTTGCCTGTGAGAGCATCTTCCCATCAATATGAAGTGAACTTGCTGTGGATGAGGATTCCTTCTGACAGTTTGTAGGCCCTCATGGTTTATACAAGCACTGGTATGTTAAAGCTGAAAAACGAAGAGGACAGCAAGTTCCAACAGGAACATTTACTAGTCTTCGCTGTGGAGGTTATATAATGGAGCCAGGACTGATGCAGTTTTTCTTTTAAAAATGATTGTGTTTGAATGGAAAATTTACCTGATTTGATCTTTAATGTCCTGGAGTGGGGTCATGTGTTTTATTCATGGGTTACCCTACAACGGAAAGAGAGTAAAAAAACGTATAAATACTAAAGGAATTGATACCAGCAAGCAATGTGCAGATCCCCCAGGTGGCGCTCTCTAATTGTACAATCGAGCTCTGCTGTAGGACAATGTCTAGGAATACAGCATTTTCACTCCCATTGAAGAAGTAAAGACACCATATGCGTAGCCAAGTCTGTTAAGTGACACATACTTTTTGCAAAAAATGCAATGTTCATCCTTCAGTTGTCCATGTTTTTGTACAATTTCCCCTGCATCTTCCTGTAAACCTGCCTCTACGGATGTCACTCTTATCAGATCACCCTAAACGTGAAATTTAATTCATACTTATGGTCCTGGTCATTCATGGTCTTACATCATATTTGCTAAAAATATAGTTGGAAAAGTAAAAATGTATGGGGGTGAATAAATGGCTGCATTCTAATCACTGACATAATGGCTGTTAACTGATGGAAAGTGTGTTAGGTGTGTGGAGGCAGAGTGGAAAGGGTTACACGAACAAGCAAAGTGGGAGATGTGAATCAGTTTACAGCAGTACATTAAGTGCTGGCTATGTGCAGCTAATATACCCATCTTACTGTCTAGTTACTACATCCAAATGAGTTAATGTAGCATTTAAAAGTGTTTTTGTCATGTTAATTTGGTTAGGGAACGTCTCCAAGGGGAACGGTTGAGTTCACTCTTTCTGCAGCTTTGGAGGAGACTTATGTTAAGCAGGTAAAAATCTGTTCATAGTGGCTGCTGATGGGCCGTCTGCAGCGTCGTACCATTGTACTGGGCCACCGCAACATTGCAGGACCCCTTCCAACTGTCTTCTTTTGCAGTGCTCCAACACCAGGTTGTTGGTGAATGCTGAATGCTTCACAGAGCAAGGTTACAAAGTGTGGGAGTAGGAAAAATGTTTCAGAAAATAAAAGAACTTTTTGTTTTTTTTTTTTTGCCTGAATACAATAAGTTGCGGAAATATGTGGCTTAGCAGTTTGGAATACAGCATCAGTTCCCAAGTAATATGAATTACCTTGTATGTATCAATGGACCACTTGACTGTGCTCTACAGGATATTTGTTATCTTTTAACATGCATAAAATTGTTATTTGCTGTAACATATCAATTTGTGTTTATTGTTCTGGCAGTATTTCCCTGCGGTTTTCCCTGACTGTCTTGTTTTTGGGGTAAGGGGCTGATTGTCATTTTTCTAAAAACTGTGCTTTGCAAAATTATCAGCACACTTTGGGATTTGCTGGTAAAATCATACCATATTGCACTGAGTAAAATATCATTTAGTTGTTAAAGTTTACCTTTCTTCAGCAAAAGAAAGATTCTGACATTGCCTTTGCTTTTCTGCTTGAATCATTTGTTTAAATCTAACTGAATGACCTTACAGAGATGGAGATTCATTCTGAAGTTGTATAAAACAGTTATAGTGCACTGGCAGAGGCAAGTAAATCTTCCTGCTTATCAATGTCATTTTACGCACTTGAACCGAGCTTAGTAAAAAGAATAGAATGTATAATATATGTTTGTGAATTTATCTACGATAGTATTTATGGTGTCTCCAAAATAACTTCAACAGCACAATTCTGTTCAAGTAAATACTTAAGTAGAAAATAGAGGAATATACAATGTAGGCAGTGTGTTTCAGTAAGCAATGTAAAAAATGTTTGCTAAAAACTGAAAATTAAAAAACATCTATTTATACATTTATCAAAATTGCCCTGTAACTCATTCTTGTCACATTTAAAATCTGAGCATCAGACTCTTGTAACTCTTTTATCAGTCAATGATAAAGTCTGAATCAGTCGTTTCGCTCACTTTCTTGCGAACAATGTCTTTTCGTGAACTCCACGCAATCTGAAGGATTCACATCTAACACAGTTGTCGGCAAAGTTGCCTCTGCGAGTGTCATTTGGAGGCTGGTGACATCAAATGATGGGCAGTATATTTGGGCACAGAGGGGATTCAAGCTGGTATAGAATTTATCCTGAAAGCTACAGTGTTTATAGGCTTTTCTCCTCATATCAAACCCCAGTGTTGACAACAGATAAACCATCCAGTGATAATGGGAATTTTGCCGTGCCAGAACTGGTTTAGGTCCTTGCGTCACGATCTCTTAAATGAAACACGGACACTTAAGGCATCAGTTACATCCATAAATGCGATCCCTAACAACATGCTTACTGTTAATCCTGGCTATTTTTGACTTGTTTTAAATGTGCACCTTCTCTTGTATGCCAGTGCCATAAAAAGCCAGTAGATGAGTGTTATGATATCTTGTCATATTGCTTGTTATTAGCGGCTAATATCTGCAGCATTAATAGTTAGAAAATTCAGTGAAATCACACTTTTATGGAACTGCTTTAAATAATACCACCTACGACTGACAATAATAATATCGCATTTTGAAGTAGACATTTAATGATGTAGCGTCGCATAGGAGGAGCAGTACGCCAGAGCTTCTCCTGGTTTGCCCTTCACAAGATATTAAAGTGGACAGTTTCTTTGGAGGCAGGGCAACTTTTTCATAAGTGAGATTCTTTCCTCTGGAGTAATTATTTAAACATTGCTTGCACATCTTATTGATCTATCATACAGGTTGCCCGATATTTATCTTGTTGTTGACAAATTAGTATAGTCAACAAAATAAAGTAATGGCTGGAGGTTCTCAAATATTTTGACATATGAGCAGCTGTCATGCACAGTCTTGTGCCTCTTTTCCAGTAGGTGTTTTTTTCTGACATTTGACCATGGAAAGATAGAGTTCAGGTGGTTGTTCTTGCTCTCTGATTAATGTGTTTTGAAGAAATGAATCTGCTGTGTTTAGGATCTGGATTACCTCAGGACTCGCAACTCCTTTGGAAGTATTTGAGCTCATATCCAATATTATTTGATAATATGTCTTACTTCTGAAAGCACAGTTTATTCAGTTTTTCTAATTTTTTTGAGTTCTTGCTGCTTTCGATTCAGTTGGGTCAAATTAATTGTATACATTAAATTTTGTGAACAGATGATCACCGATTGTGATCAGTCTTGCGGAAAAATGGGAGAAGACAGGTTATACAGAAGGTGACAGTGCTGGATGTAACCAGTTTGGATTCTTTGCAGTACAGAGATACTAAGTAAGGTGTTCAACAGATTTAGGTTAGGCTTAGTGGTTTGAAATAATTCCTTTCAAGTCAGAATTAATGAAAATGAAAAAAATTGACTAAGGTTAAAATAAAAAAGCAAAAATACAGTTCATATAGTTACAGTTAACAGATAACTGTCTCATCAGAATTTTCTGTATTTCAGAAATTTGATTAAAATAATAAACTTTGTATATAGATTGTAGTTATTTTTGAATATTGAATATGATTTTAGTAATTTAACTCTTATTTGCTAAGGAATGTGACTACGGTTTTATACCGCTAAGTTTGTCGAAACTCATACGCAGCTCATCGAGTTTTGGGTAAAAAAAATTAGTGTAATTCATTCTGGTATTTTTAGGGAATTTATGGCAATTCTGATATATTTTTGTCACTTTAGGTTGATGTCAGTCACTCGATTCAAACCGAATCATCATTTCTTGCCTTATTTCCTGTCAGTAAAAGCATTCAGAACAGAAGCAGAAAGTTTTAAAGTCTGTTTTTATTATTATAAAAATAAATAATGCAAATATATTGAGAAAAGTCCCAAGTTATGATTTTAAATGGGGCTGCTTATTGTCCCAAGGTCAGCCACTAATGTAAATTGTACTTGGCAAGACAGATCATTTCTTATGTCAACTTCAGTAGTTGATGTGGTCAGGGGCCAAGGTTGAAACTAATTCAAATAAACAAGGGGCATAAATTTTTTTCTATGTTAAGAGGGAAGTCTTTTGTTGCTCATGGGTAGGGTAGGGCTCTGGATGGTCATTGCAGTAGCCTTTGGCTATAACTTCCGTTAAAACAGGTATGACTGACCACAGTGACCTGACTTGGTTTGACCTTTCCATGACTTGCCACGATAAGGTAAATCCTATTCAAATTAAACTGTAAACACAACTAAACATAGTATAACTAACATAAATAAATCAAATTATAAAGAGAATGTGAAAAAGCGTTGCCTATAGTGAACAATTCCAGTATGTATTTGTCTTTCTAATTTTGAGTTCTGACTAAGAGAATAAGCAAAAATGATCCTGGGTATAACACATGGCATTTGTGCAGGCGACATCGCTTCCAGACAGGGCATAGCTACTCAGAGTAACCGCTAAAGGTACAGATAAAACTTCAAACCCTGCACTGAATGGCAGGACCATTGTTATTTGTTTTCCTGAGCAACTGCTTTTATTCCAAGAAAACCCCAAATTGTATAGTTTTACCAATTTTATAAATTGCAACATGGGCAAAGTAATGCATTCTCTTCTGGCCACAACCTTTTTACTGCTGTAGTAGCTATGAGAGTAACTGGCCAGTGGGTTCATTTTAGTGTAAGAAAAAACAAATTCAGTCATAATGGAAAACAAATCATTAGTAGCCATAAATACAGAAGTTCAAAATTGCCCCTAAATTTTACCTAGGGAAATAAATACCATCACAGTATTAACCTCCCACTTCATGTTCTCCTGTGTTTTTTTTTAAACATGTTTAGGCAAGTGTACTTATTAACTAAGAAAAACATTATGGAAAATGAGAAGCCGGCACAGCCACTGGACCGTGGATCACCTCAGCAACTTAACCTCAAGAATAGAAAGGTCCTCAGTTTCCATCAGAGAGAAAATACAATCAACTTCCAGCCATCACTGTTTAACTGGCTTCTCCCCAAAGGTTCCTCCCCTTGCTCTGACTTCCCATGATGCTCCATCCTTAGAGGGGGGGATTCATTAATAACAAAAATAACATCACCTCTCAGAATGCACACAGAGCCTCAGGCTCCCATCTCCATCATACTGTACAATATACCTTGCAAATGTGAAACAAGGCCTTTTTCCCGAAACTCACAAACAAATAAATAATGGCTAGATAACACAATGACATTTGGAATGTGACAATGTAAAAACTTAAAAAATACAGGAAAATGCAGTACAGCACCTAAGCCCAACCTTTTTTTGTGTATGACACAGCCTTGCACAGGGTAGTAGTCTATGACCAGAAGATGCTGACAAACTTGTTGGCAAACTAAAATTACTGCCTGTTTGAGTGCAACAACAACAACAACAACAACAACAACAATAATAATAATAATAATAATAATAATTTAGGTTTATCGAGCAGCTGTGACTCCTCTATGTTTTGACAGTCTTGTGAGTTTATTTTGCACAGTTTGTTGAAACTGTTTTGAAAAAACTGTTTTTGTTGAAACTTAATTATAGTAGTAAGGGCCCTCAGGATACCTCACAGTGGGGAATGGTCTCCAGTGTCCCGTACTCATATCAATGTTAACTCATAATATCAGATCAGTAGTGGCACAAACAGCCTAGAGTGGGGACTGAGCCGCAGTCTCTTACGGTGAAAGCAACAAACGTAACAACATCCAATCTCAGTTGGCTAGGATGCCCTTGTCTCAGTAGCCATTGTAGGAGTGGTGCTTTTTCAGTCTTCTGGAAAGATCATCTAAGGGATCATCTAATCTTATATTTAGATTAACTTCATCCATTATTACCCTAACCATGCACAGAAGCCTTCAAGAGTGGAAACTTACTCGTTCACCTTCCCCTACTTATTCAGCTGTTTTTGTCGCTGTAAGCATGTGTGAAGTATGTGTAAGGCATGTATAAGTGCACTTTATGCTGCTGCAGGGAATTTCTCTCTAAGATTATTAGTGTCATCATTCATTCATTCATTAGTTCGTTCATACAACTATCTGAACCCAAGGGAACTTATATCAAACGAAATATAAGAAGCGAACACGGTCTTCATCTGTATTAGTGTTAGCGTTAACTCTCGTAAACATTTATATGCTCCCCAAATCTACATTGATGTGATATGAAACAAAGGTTCAAATGGTTCTTGTAAAAAATAAGAGCCAGAAAAGTTTCAACCAAGCTTATCAGTGGCTTTTTAAATCACTCACATTACTGCCTCCGTATCCATGTCAGACTGTGGCGTATTAAATTCGCTATTTAACATCATAAAAACATCAAACGGGGGCTATCGTCTCTTAAATTAAAACTGTATTTTCATTTCTTTACACTGGGAAGTCTTTCATTGGCCAACATCATCACTCTTTCCAGCTCATTATCTGTTAACCAGAGTCCCCCCGCCCCTGCAATTGGACAAGAAAAGAACTTGTGTATTAACAGATAAAGGACCGAGTGAGAGCATTTCAACACGTTAAGTACACAAAACGCTAAGAATTTACACCTATTACTTGCAGTTAATGAACATTATTTCACTGGTTGTGGATAATGGTTTCGAGTCTCCGAGGACGTTCAGTCAGTCAGTCCATCTGCCGAGCTCCGTGCAGTCTGGTCCCACTCTTAGACAAGTGCTGCTGCCAACCAGGCCTTATGTGGTAACTAGCAGGCTGAGGAGGAGGGGCATTAGTGTTCCCAAGGTTGTGTTCTTCATAAATCTTGCACGCTTCCACCTTCAGGTGCTTATGAATAGCCCCCTTGTGATGTTCTGCCGTTTCTCCTGTTCTGCGTTCATGCTGTGCTGCTTTGCATGTTTTGTGATTGAGATGCTGCTTTAATCCTGTAGTTCTCTGGGTTGCTACAAGCAGGTGGAATGAAGATACTCTGAGTACAAATAGATATTTAATGCTTGCATTGTGCCTCCTTCTGCTTGTAGACCAAGTGAGTCCTTGTGTGGATCTTCTTAATAGAGAGTCTATGCTGTGGTAGCCATGAGTGACTGTGAGCCACATTTTTAATTAAGTCCTTTGTTCTGAAGTCGGCAGTGCTTTCTCAATGGATGCAGCTAATGGTTTGTAACTAATTCACTAATTCTGGATTCTTGCCAGCCATTGCTCCGCAAAGGGATCTGTGGGTGGTAACTGGTTATGCAGTTGAGTTAATATGGAAATGATACAAGCAGAACTGTTATGTTTTCTTCTTTTATTCAGTTCTTGTTTGAAAACCACACTGAGTTGTTTATTGGTTACAGAAATATGGAAGTTCTTCCAAAAGTTTAGTAGGCCTAACCAGCACCTTAACTATGCCGTCCCGTCGTTCATGGAAAATGAAATTGAGGAAATGGAACAGCCTCACCGACACAGGTGATTATTTTCAGTGGTAAAATTCTTCCATTTCTCCGTACAGCCCCTACCATAATTTTCAAAATACCACATTGAGAGTTTGAAATCTGAACATTTTTGCCTTTGTGCTATCAGATTGTCTGCAGCTGGTTTGGCTTGTATTGAAGTGCAACTTTGCCCACAGTAGACTTGGATTTTTGAAAGTGTTTTTGTGTATTTGTGTTAGACAGGTTGTGCCAAATTAGCACTAATAGGAAGGCAGTTCACATCAGCATTGCATTTTTTGCCTCATCCTGGGACACAGCACTCCTGTTGTGTGTGTGTGTGTGTGAGAGAGAGAGAGAGTAACTGAAGTTACATTTTAATATAATACACCATTCAGTCAGAAAATAGCAAGAATAACAGTAACAGAGTAGGAATCTAGGGTATTCCAGCTGTTTCAAGTTTGACATATTTGTCACATTAACACTGCATTTTCAGAACTCATAAATTAATAAAAGTACTTGTATGTTTGTCTTTTGGGCATTGTTCTGTATAATTATTTGGCATAGTGTTGTCTAATAGGCATCTCCTGTGGAAGTAAAGACTTTGCAGTTTTCATAACAGATCAATTTTTTGGTCTGTTTGGCTCAACAATAACCTGAAATTAGGATTCTCTGATGATCTACATGAATCTTACACCAATACATCTGTAGGTTGTGATCATTTATTGGGAGCAGAGAAACTTTCTTATTAAGAAAATCAATAACTACTCCGTGATGTGGGGGGGGGGGGGTCAGAGGTGAGTGAAATTTCAATGTGAGGTTGAAAATCCACCCCTTGAGCAATGCTTTTGTGTACATATTTTTAAAAGCAAAGGCAACCTCTTGAGCCACCATGGTCTGAAGTACAAGAGAACATTATAGAATTTCCACAGTCTAAACAAACCTAGTCTGTTCTATCCTGCTGGCCCCTGGAGGGATGCACGTAAAGGTCACTTTCTTGCAGGGCTTTTGCCCCTCAGGCCTTGGCTCCACTGCTGAGTGAAACACAATGGGCTTTAATGGTTTATTGGCCTTGTTGTGTTTAACCACCATAAATCGATGCCAGCGCTGGTCTCTGTCTCTCTCAGCAAGCTGCAGACTGTTGCAAGCACAGGTTTCAGGCTTCCAGCTTCACTCTGTTCTTTCAGCCCAATTTCACACGAATTCGATCACCTTTATTTCTTAAAGGCACCAGCATCTCCTATCCCAGAAGACCCACTGCAAAACTCTTAGCTCTGGGAACAGACAGGAAATTTTTTCTATGATGGCGGTAAAGTGCTGTTGATATTTTTGTGCCCCGAGTGTTTACACACCATGGTTTTTCTGTTTCATCTGTGCATCCCACTACACTTTACATAGCACAGCAGTTAGCGCTACTGCATTGCAGTCGATGGACTCGCACTGGAATCTCTGCTCCTGCTCTAGTACCTTTGAACCTGGTACTTACTGCTCTATAGATTCACCAGCAGTGAACCGTTGTAAATGGCTTAGTAGAATGTACAGTATGTTATGTTGACTTTGAATTATACAACACTTTAGAGAAAAGTGTCTGCTAAATAATAAATGTAAATGTAAAATTGTAAGTCACATTGGTTAAAGGCTGGAGATGAATAAGGGCTATGGAATATAAAAAGAAATCTGCGGCCTGTATATTAAGATTATTTTGTGTACAAATCTATTTTAATCAGATTTTGCAAAACTTGGCAGCGTAGCAATAGATTTGAATGCAGTTGATACCTTTCGCTGCCTCATGAGCACCAGTAGGTCAGGGACTGTGGGTAAGTTTAGGAGGCCCAGCAGAGCGGCTGCTTTCAGCTCTGTAGGGAAGTGGCTCACGGAGAGTCCTTGTGAACAGGCTGACCCCTTTGTTTTCCTTTCCGTAAAAGCCAGTGCAACAGCAGGAAGCGGTGACATTTTGTTCACGTATCCTTACTCTAGTCTCTTTTACAAAATAATCCGGTTGGGCTGAAGCAGAATGAGTCACTTGGGAAATTAACATGTTCTCTTGCAGTGGAGTTTGTTTCAAGCCTTGGCGACCAAGAATGTGTACAATCCAGTGAAGGAAAAGAAAGTTTTTAATATGAATAGTAGCTGTACTCAGCATTACTGGCCCTCTGTGTTTAGGTTTAGTGTGTCTTATTTTAAAGAGAGATAAATAGATTCATTTGCTTAGTGTTCTGTAAAAGTTAAAACAGATTATTGATAGTTTACATATTTTCTATGTTGTGTCTATGGTGTTACATTTATTAAGGGTTTGGTATATTTAGTTAAATCTCCATTATGTAAAATATGGTTTAGTAACTGGGGTGGGTTATTGTGCATTTATATTTGTAGTATTTGGTTGCCCAACCCACATGTCTTCTACGGCATTTAGTGTCCCCTGTCCATCTGAGTGTGTTTCAGGGGGACAACTACTGGTTTGTGCCTTTGGCACACTTTGTGGTGCAAGTAGTGCTATTAATTTCAAATTTAGTTAATTTTAGTTATTGCAGTTTGAACGTGCAGTCACATCCTTTTGCACCTAACATTGTATTGCATAAGAAATACCTTTTGATTGAAAGGTAAAGGTGTTAAAATGCTAAAATATAAATAGTAGATAATCACACAGCCATACTGTTGGTCTTTTGTTCTGTTACATTCTTTATAATTTAGGTACCTATGACAAAAACTGTAATTGTTAAGTTCATTTTCATATGTTATTCCTGCAGTTGTTGCAGCACCATCTCCGGGGGAAAGGAATAGAGAAAAAATATGTTGCCACATATTTGAAAAGTGATGATGGATGGTAGTGCCATCAAGTCAAATTCAACTCATAGCTACTATTTGGGTAGCTTCTGAGGCAAGGGAGGGAACAGAAGTGGTTTGTTATTGCTTTCTTCAGTGTATGTTTGCAGGCCACAGACATAGGAAGAACATGTAAACCCTACACACTGGACTCGAATCTCATGCATGCTAAGCAGGCCAGGAGCTATGAAACACCAGCTTCACCTGCTGTGCCACTGCATTCCGCTTTCAAAACTGGGCAGTCTACCAGAATGTCTTATATTTTGTTATAAAGTAACACAAGGCTTTAGGAAATCCATAACAGGTTCTGTTAAATGGAAAAGTCAGTCTGAATGTCTTGAATGATTGAACCCTTAGCTTCAACTATTTTATATTATAGATTACTGGAATACTCTTTCAGAACTGAGACTGACATCAGAGATGTGTCAGCAAAATTATGGGGAAAGGTGATCTGGTAGTCCAGTTCAATGAAAGCAGATGAGATATGAAAAACATAGGTCTCCACTCCTCCAGTCAGCGAGCGCCCTCAATTCCATTGACATCTGACCATTGAGATGTAAACTGGCAGCATGCCATCTGTTTAGCGTTGTTGTTTGGCATCACATACCCAGAGCAGGTGTTCAGTGTAGGAGCTCAGGTCCTTCTCAGAGTACTAATAATACCCATCATATGGAGTCTAATGTTCACTCAAGCAGTGCCCTACGTAATAATGCCCTGCCATACAGCACTCCTTCCTGTGATGAGAACATTTATCATGTTGACCGTCCAGTCCAACAGCAGCTTTAAGCACAACAAAGTACTGCATGCTTGCTATATCACAGTACATTAGAGAGGTATTATGAACATTATGGCACAGAGTAATGTGTTCCCACAGTTAAGCAACATATGGTAAATGCGAAATGCTAAAGGCTGTTGAAATTGTGGTTTGAAACGTCATTGACCCAGTTGTCACAGATACCAGCCCCTTCCAACATTTTCCACTTCACGAGTGGGAATGTACTGCCAAGCATGGCCCACGAAGCCTCTCAAAGAAATCCAACAGGGTGCTTGCCCAAATTGCACCGACCTGCAGCAGTGTTCACTGGAAAGCCACTTGTTCTAGAGAAACCGAATTTTTAGATTAATGCTCTCCTTCCCGTGACACGAAATCCGTCGAGTTCAATCGAGGGTTTTCGCAAGTCTGCTTTCACCAGCGATTTTGTTGCGCGTGGCTTCTGGTACATTCCGTGTGCTGGCCTAATTCTGCCTTTGAACCCACAAGGCTGTGATTTCCACTTAGCTTGCTGATGGCTACGTCTGAGCAGCTGACACTTTCTGGCGTGGTTGACATGATGGAAGTGAGCTAAAGCAGGAAGATTCTGTTTCAGTGCTTATAATTTTTACTGACAGTATCGCTTATCTCATACAGCGACTTTTCCGCAAAAATACGCAACCCCACATCCCTTTACCTATCATGCTTGTCTATCTGTAATTGCAAATTAGTCATAAGCCAGTCATATAATCAGTTATCTGCGGAGCCTTTTGGTCCACTGGAGGGGATCCGTAATAATTTTATCTGAGATACACAAAGCCTGTTCTCCAAAGTTCCTGAAAGGTTTCTCTATAGAACAAATCATTAATATGCCAACCCCAAATATTTGACTTAAGGCGGCAATATTAACTCGGCTTTTATCTGCAAAAGTGTGGTTTTGACAAGATCACTCCTGTGTAACCTGTGGCAGTAGCTTTCAAAAATTCAGTACAGTTTTTTTGGAATAAATATTTTGTTGTGGCTGGTATGCTGCACGGATGCAAAACTTTTTCGTAATTGTGTTAATTCGGTCAACCTCAAACTGCGGAAATAAATAAATAAATAAATAACAGAAATAATTTTTTGAGAACCCAAGTAACCTTCTTCTAAATGCCACCTTGATGCTATTGTGCTGTTATTGTTTTCCACTGAAATTAATGCTGCACAAAAGCGCTGTTTTGCTGATGCAGGACTTCTTTATAATAAGTTTTTTATGCCTATAATTAGTACCCTGTTCACACAAATGCGAGGGCGGTGGCCACGGCAAAATCCCATTTCATTTGTTCGCTCCTCCGCTGAAAAAAAAAATTAGAAGAGACGCTGATGCTGAACTTCAAGCAGCTGCTTTTTATTATTTGACTAGCTGATGTCCTCAGCCAAAGGAAGTTTTGCGTGTAGAAATAATTGTTAGGCGTTTTCACATGCAGCACGAAAATTAGTAGGGTGACCAGCAATAAATCCTAAATAAATCAGAAATTAAATGGAAACAATGTTTGTTCAGTCTTCTATTATTATTCTGGGTGTGTGTACCACAGTCTTGGTTGTTTTTTGGGTTGAACTAAAAAGAATGAAACCTCAGAGAAGTCCCAGTTCATGGCTAACAAACTTTTAAGAAAGAATGTGTTTTGTTCTTATTAATAAGAACAAAGGGCGATTTACATAATAATGAACCGCATGCCATTTTTCGATCTGTGAACATAGGACATAGACCGAGACCAGAACATACCTAAATGTGTACTCAAAGTGGAAAAAAAGATCAAAAAGTTCATCCTGTCACAAACCATTCTACAGTGAATGTGAGGCGAGAGATTCAAACTGTGAAAGTTGTATATAAACTCTCCTTAGAGCTTTGACAAAATATGCCATGTGTTCGAACAGAGGCAAGTAACAAAGCTGTCACTCAGCTTAGTTGGGTCACCTTGACTACAAAATGACTCTTTTGCTTCCTCTTGAGCCGACACTGCATACTGCGAAGGTGACATCTTTACTTTAAAGGGTACAATAAAAATGCAAAAATCTGTAAGCAGTCAGATACACCCCACAGAGCACAGAGCTAACTTTAACACAGAGAATCTTGTACTTCAAATGCATGAGTGTGTATCTTGTGGCACCACATGAGCTAAAATCATACATAACTGACTGAAATGCAGGTATTAAATATTTTTGATAGCTGTCCGTAAATGTCCCCTCCACTTAGAGTCCTGTGAAAAGTGGTTAATAAAGTCTTAGTAAGTGGTTCTGACTAAAGTATTTTTACCTAAATTTTTGGTTTAAGATTCAGAAAAAATATATATACCTGCAACCCTAAAACATCATTGAGCCTTCTCGATGTTTCACTGTAGCGATGCTGTTCTTTTCTTTGAACGCTTTGTTTTGTTTTTGGTGCACATAGAATTGGTGTGATTTAGCCAGTTTTTTTTTCATCTGTCCAAAGGATACTTTGTGGGACAAGAGCCGTAACACCATAAAAACTTTGGCTTTTCAGTTTTTTTGGCAAACTCCTGTCTGGTTTCTTTGAGCTTCTCTCTTAGACGTGGGGTATTCCTGGATCTTCTTCAGTTTTCTTCTTGTGGCCATGTTCAAGGATGTAAGACCCATGGGCCTTAAAGTTCTTGATAATATTTGCAAATGTGATCACAAGAACATCAACCTATTTGTGAATAGTATTGTAGCCTTTATGTTGACCAGTTATTTTTTATAACTTCTAAAGCATATCAATAATATTTTCCAGGCCATTTTAGATTTGTCCTTGTAAGATAAGCAAGTATTCAGTTCTTTTCACAACTTTTTTGTTTTGTTCCACTGTAAACCAAAGAAATGCATATATAGGTGGCAAAAGATATTTTAATTTCATGACGAAGGGTGCATTATTTGAATAAAATGCAAAGGCACCAATAATTTCTCCCGTGTGCGTGTGTGTGCGCGTGTCTGCGCGTGTCTGTGTATATGCAGAGTTTTTCCTGTGGGAGGTATCTTTCCTTACATTTGAGCCCCTAGATCTGGAAGTTTAAGAATTCGGTGCAGTATTTTTTGTTTTTGCTGCTCCTAGGACAGTGCTTTTCCGGACCAAGAACAATGTTGTTATTCCTGGAACTGGATAGAGCCACTCTTCCAGCTTAGAGGTTATGGCCTCAAATGCTCTTATTCTCAGTGGGACTACTTTGGTTTGCACGTTCCATATTCTCTCCAGTTCTTCTTTCTATATATACAGTATATATTTATAAAAATGTAATAAAAAATTGATCTAAGTAAATTGTATTGGATACAAATGTCTGTTTAAATATTGGTATATACCCTATATATCCTGTATATCCAATTTAGAGAAAAGTGTCAGCTAAGCAGTGAAGTAAGCAAACATTTAAATTATATTAGGTATATATTAAGTGTAAACTTGTACCAACACACCAATATGCATCTTGGCAAAATGTAATATGAAGTATTAGTTATTTATAATTAATTCATTGCTCAGCTGATACTTTTTCTAAACTGTATGCACCCCAATATTTTGACTCAATTAAGGTTAAATACCTTGTTCAAAGGATCCTACAGTAGGATCCCACTTGGGACTTGAACCATGGGACTAGAAGTCCATGTTTTTAACTGTTATGCAACCAGGCACCCTAATTATGCCTGCAAAAAGCCTTAGCACCAAACTGATCAAAGGATGTACAGAGGAGGATAAAGCATGCTTGGTCAGTCAAACAAGCTTCGTAGCACCTTTGGCAATTGGGAAAGCAGCTTTTAGAAAGAAACACAGATGTGGTTGCACAAATGAAATCAACTATCAATTTAGAAGCTCAGCCACAGAGATCTTATGATCGCTGTGGGTGAAAGGCTGGCAACAGGGCATACGTGCTGCCTTTATATGATGCTCTTGGTCGAGAGACATGGCTTCCTCTGCTTTACAATCGGTCCGTATTGTTCTTAGCGACCAGACAAAAGGAGAAGTGAGCTATGGTTCCCTGGAAACTGTGGTTATTTTGAGAATTTAATGTTCCAGAATTAAAAAGAGCACAGGCCAACTGGCCAGCTTTCTGGTACATCTTGCCAAATTGGCCATTTTTAAATGTGAAGAAAAAAAAAGATCGTAATGCCTGGGTAATAGCATGCCAGGAGCGATCAAAGGGACACTCTTTCTCCTAGAACTCCATAATAAACAGGAGGGTTTTTCACCCTCATTAAAGCATTGAAAGGTACAGTACTGGAAGATAAGAGTGGTAAGTGTTCAGGATTTCTTTTTTTTTCCAGCTAAAGTTACAGTAGACATATATAATGCAAAAGATGGCTACTAAGGAGAATTTCGGGATGCCTGACAAGGTGTTTAGCTCAGGCTCATTTGGTTAGTATCCATATATTCAAACTAGGGCAATATGAAAATTATTGAGCAGTGTATTTGTATTGGATACAAACATGGATACAATCTGTTCAAATATTGCAAGAGCTTCATCATATGTGATGGTTATTAGAGAGATATTTGCACAGAAGGAGTAGTTTTCTGTGTTTATTATTGTAGTGATATTATTGTGGCTGAATAGTCAAACTGTGTGATTGTTATCATATTGTAATAATGTTATTAAAGAAGGAGTGGTTTGGCATTTTTGATTTTAAGAGTGATATTTTTGTAGCTGGAGTGGCATGAAACGTGTGTGTTATTTGAAGAGTGCTGTAATAGCAGGAGTTGCACTCGGTGTGTTTCTTATTGTGGTGGTATTACTGGAGTGGAAGTGGTGGCCTGTGTGTACTTGCCTGTCTGACTGGCCACTTCACTGTGCCTCTCTTGTGCTCTTCTGTAATTACACTTCAGTTTTATTTCCCAGCTGCTTTCACACCAGCCTTCAGATAATGAATCAGTCTCCGCCGTCATTAATATCGCACAAACAATGAATGACAGTCACGTTTAATTGAACTTTTATGAACAAGTCATACTCTCATCGCTGGCCACCATTGCCGAGGCTCATATACTTTACATGTTGCAGCTCCCACCCTGGTCTCAGACCCCACAACTTGAACGAAATACGAACTCTCCCGCTGAAAGGTTTACGTCTACATGTGGCTACAAAGCAAACCCGCTAATGCACGTAATCGCAATAGTTGTCTATGTTAAAAAGCGATCCGGTATACGTTCGTGTCTACCTGGGGGGGTTTAAATTCATTCCCAGATTGGGACTGCATTTCAGATTTGATCACTGGTGTCACATTTTGTTCCAATACAGTTTTAGTTTAGGCTCTTTGATGTTGTCTGCCTTGTGTAAAACATTGTCATCAGCATCACTTTTTGAGCGACGTAAGAAGGAGCACTTGCTGAATTATACATACGTCGATTATTATTAAGTCAGATTCAAAGATACCCTTACATGTTCATTGATGAAGCCAGCATAACAAATGTACAGTACCTGGAATTTCCTGCATGAAAAACCAGCCGCTTGGAAAGTGTAGCATCTGTGTTTTCAGGCCAGTGAGAAGATATAAACAGCGTCCCGTAAAGTGAAAGCCGCCCTTTTACTAGGACAGGGATGAGCGAATAAAGGTACGTATGGGGGGTTGTACATTGAATCCAAGATGTTCTACACTGATCTCAGGTCTGGCCCTGCCCTGCATACCTTCTGTTCTCCCAGCACTGTCTGATACCTGATTCCTAAACAAAAAGGAACTCCCATAAGCACAAAGGGGAACATTGCTATTTTCTGCACTGATATTACCAAAGGGATCTCTGCAGAAATGTGACTATGATATTATCTTTGCACGTGAGCTCTGAACAGCAGAATGTCCCACAATGCATCGCCGCTAGTAATTCGATTTCCTGCACTTTGCAAACTTGAGGAGGTGGATTTATAAACTCTTGCAAAGTTTAGGTGAAGCCAAAAGTTTATTTAAAGCAAATTCACCAAATGAAACGAAAGAAAAACATCATGCGGAATGTGGCACCCATTGCTTAATGGGCTGTGAGAAAACAGGTCACTCAGATGACTTTCGTAGAATTCAAACACTTTTTCTCGCCTTCCTCAGCACATCGCAGTTCTGCTCATGCTACCTAGATCCCGAATGTATACACCGGGTAGATGAACGCTTCACAAGGACCATTTTACATGCATGCGAACCGAGGTGACCCCTCAGGTGTGCGAATGTGTTGGGTGCTGCATCTCGCACAAATTTATCCTCCTCGTGAAACTCCAGGGGCACGCGGGGGAGAGGTAGAGAAGGTGTGAAAAGAGTGTCACCAGTGAGTGCAGTTTTGGTAAACATAGTCAGTCTCTCTTTCTCACACACACACACACACACACACACACACACACACACACGCAACCAACACACAACACACCCCCAAAGTCAATTTGCAGGACTGATGAAACAGCGGTGTCACATGACATCTGCTAGGAGATGAAAGGCACTTTCCCGCCAGCACGGCGGCCCGCCTGGCGTGTCGGCCTGTTCCGCCCGTGCGTATGTGTGGAACAGGCTCTCCGGTACACCAACATGCCGTGGGGTGGGGGGGCTGTGCTATATTTAGCATGGATGAACACATGATTTAGTGGCAAGGCTTGGAGCGGCTCTGGGTGGGCAGCACCATCACGCATCCCCACTACCGATTGCCAGTCCTGCAGGGAGGAAGCCTTATGTCTGCTTCAGCCTCTCCGTGAACATTGTTGTGAATAATTTAACATGCTTAACATATGGTAATCCTCAGTGCCTCAGCCCCGCACATGCAAACCGGTCTCCTCCAGCCCTCGGATCACCGCCATGCTGCTAACAGCGTGCACGCCGGCAGGTCACACACCGCAGTCACTTTGAGAAGGTGCGCTGCATTTAAGAAGTCTTCCAGCGAGGGGAAGGAAAAGCCCGTGGGAGCGCAGTTTCGCACGGAAAACACGGGATGCTCGGTTTTGTCGCTCTGTCGGCAAAGGCTGCATTTGGTCTGCTTTGCCTTAAAATGCATGTGGGTGTCAGGGTGTTTCTGGAAGACACAGCCACCCCCACAGAGCTCCTCTGAAGCATACAGCACATTGCTTACAGCAAATACCCTACTCTCTTGATACCCTTTTTTTTCACAGTTAATGTAAAAATATAAACATCATGTTCTCCTTTGCATTCGAACCTATACTCTGGCGCCGCATCGGATGCTACCAGAACATTTGACGCCGTGAGTTGGGCATCGAATGGAGTCGAGTACAATAAAGCGGCAGTAACTACTAGATTAAAGTTTCTTATGATCCTGCAGAAATACCATCGCGCTAATGAAAGCATGTGATGCATCTCATTCGCTCTCCGAGTCCAGTCACCCAAGTGCGTGCAGAGGAAGAGACGTCCTGGGGGATGAGAAAGGAAGCAGAGCCTGCGCAGGTTTTCTCGTCCTTGAGAGGACAGGGAGAAGCTGTAGCGAGCTGACAAAATGTCCTTGAGAGAACCGTGACTTGCGTGCGTTTAGCGGAGCCATCCGAACCACGTACCTGGCCTTGGGCGATGGGCACAACTGTGGCTGCAGGCCCATACCGAGGCTCGCTTCTTCATCTTTCACTGGGCCGGAGTGCCAGCTGTCCTTTCATTAACAAGTCCCCTGTAAACAATGACTTTGGGAGAGATTGAAAATGAAGCTACTGCTTTTGGGAGCAGGGTCTTCACACAAAGAAAGGGCCTTTGTTTGATTCTTCAGTCGCATTTTAAACGCTGTAATTGAAAATGTCAGGATCATAAAGAAAACACACTTCTCTCATTCCAGGCAAGCCAGGGTTATACGATAAATAATTACGGGAATATGTTTCAGCCGAGGCTGTTTGGCATGTTCGCTGGATGCTCATTTCGTCCACAGAGGCAACCCACCGGCTCAAGCTCAGAGACAGACCCTTAGGAGTCTTTGCTCCTAATAAAACCGTGTAAGTGCATGTGACACCTGCGGCAAACTAAATTAAAGCACAGATGTTCATGACAAAGCATAGTCACACGCAGCATTTTTTGTGTTCTATGTCAGGTACTGTCACTCTCTTTGGCAATGTCATATCCACAATATTTCAAAATGAATACAATGACCAGACCTGCGCTGTAAAGCTCTATAGAAATTTCAAGGTGGAAAGACTATTATTATTGTCTAGCAGCAAGTGCGCAAGCCATCACTTACATTTAGCTGACGCTGTTCTTCAAGGTGAATTCATTTATTTACCCTTTTTACTTGTGTAATTCGGGGAAAGGACCTTGCTTTGCGCTCCTATCAAAACTGGGACAGAGAAAGCTATAGTCACCTCCACTGTGCACAGAAACACAGCAGATGTTAAATGTCTTTTCTGTAAAAGATCTTTTTTGTGAATAGCAAACACTATTTAGAGGCATTACCAGTATTGTCCAGAAGAACTGGCACAGTGGATTTGTTGTGGCTATGCCCACCCACACCAAAATGGAGTCCATCAACCTGGTAAGTGCAACACCTTCAGACGGATTCACACTTTAGGCTATTTAGACCAACTGGCCTCCAGGAACGGACGTATTGAACGCTGTTGTGGAGAAGCATTTTAAACAATTTAGGTTGGATGAAAAGGTTTCTTTCTAATTCCCGCTGGTTTTGTTTAGTGTAAACCCTACTTAAGATTCAGCGATTCCTATCAGAAGTGCTGCACGACTTTTTCAGTCTCGCAGAGATTATGTGAACTGCTGACCAGCGTGAACACGATGGCATGTTTTGCACTGTTCATTGATCGGCGATGGTGTGAAAGTCATGACAATTAACGCTGACAACATTTTCATATCTTGTCAAAGGTTTATTAAAATAGAGACTATTTCTTCTGAGCGCTCACAGCAATTGTTTGGCTTAAACTACAACATTCATTATTCTTTGGTGCAACGGCCGAAACGGAAAGTGCCATTGAGTTTGACTCCTAGCATGATTTTCAAGGAAAGGATGAACAGAAGTGGTTTGCCATTGCCCTTCTCTGGCATATTTTTTCCTTAGAGGGGTGCAAACTTTTTTAGAGGAGAACATGCAAACTCCACACACACCCCTGAGCTGGGCTTGAACCCCACATGAAGCAAGAAGCCCAGAAACTGTTAGGCACCAGCTTATCCAGCTGTACCCCCCTTCCTGTATCAATCCAATAAATAGTGATCCTTCGATTATAGAACACATTCCAACAATTAAAGCAACACGACTTCTCCATTCTCATCTCCCGACACCGTCTCTTTACTCCTTGTCTTCTTTGAAAGGCAGCAAAAGTGACTTGGCCAAGTGCTTGGGACCACTGTACAATGTTCCATTGACATTGCTCTATAAAATAGCAGATGTGCACTGTAAATGATGTAGGAAAAAGAAGATGACAAAGGTCCACGCTTTGACGAATGCCCAGAATCATCGGTTAGCGGTTTCTTGCTCGAGTAAATCCTTACGGGAGCTCACAGACTCTGATATTTAGCCGTAGGCCTGTATATTCGCCGGGTGTGACGAGTTCTGTCACTCATCGCCACCTTGCAGAATAGCGGCTCCAGGACTGCCGGGGATGGCAGTGATATAGACAGGACTGTGTGAAGACAGCTGAGCTTTGTCTAGCAGCTCCCTTTCTGGCTCATTGTGATTCCAGGCCGCATCTCCCCACCACGCTTCCTAATAACAATGTGTTAAGGGAAGAGAGCAAATCGTAACTTGACAACCCAAAGATAATCATGACAGAATCAGGATTAATGAGTAGCAAAGCTGTTCTTGTGGAGTGATATGAAGTTGAGAAGGGCTTTGTGCCTTTAGAAACAAACGGTGAGTAAATCCTAATAAAAGCTTCATCCTCGGCATCGCTGTTGGTGATGGAGTGGTGGGGTATATATTTACCTGAATTTGTGGGATATTATTCTCTTTTCTAAGTCTTGCCACTTTTCTGATACCGCTCAATAATAAAGGGTCACACTGAAGACCCTTCAGCTGTGAGAAAGGGTAACAGCCGAAACAACTGGACACTGAGCACAGCATGGCAACAATTCTTTGGTTATTTTGCTTTAACTAAAACTGAATAAGTATAAATGTGTTGTCTATCTTGAGAATGAATTTGGAGTGAATGCGTTTTTACTACAGCATAGATTCTGTTGAGCAAATATTTGTTCATTCCTAGCTTAATAAACATCCAGATGGCAACCATTTGCTTGAGCTGTACAGTAGCCTGCATCCCCTGTGACATTATTTGTCATTTAATTTCTACAGTTCATCGCTTTGATCGTGCAGAGCAGCAGGCCTGCTAGGGGTGCAGCTTCCCTGCTAAACTGGGCTTCAGAAACGGAAGGCGTGCGTGGTGTTTTCTGGGGGTAGTTTTGTCTTCGGCGAACGCATACATCGGTGAACGCGTGTTGCCGAATTGTGATCTAACGGATTTATTCATTTATAATTTATAACAAAAAACTTGAATATTCTGCTCCGTGGAAAACCAGCACCCCCAACAAGCAAGAGAGCCAGACGTGGCTGTATTTTCAGACAAGGATCACCTATTTAAAGTTTTGTCCTCAAATGTTTGGATGTGGATGAAAGCATGAAATTGTTCTCTTTCAGCTACTCAGATTAAAAATCATTGATCTTTATTCAAAAATTGATCTCATAAACTAGATATTTAGCTGCTGACTGACAAACATGTTTCACCCCTTCCATTTGCTCTGGAGCGTTAATATGTGTAAATTTAACGTTGACAAGACTCCAGATGCTGTAGTCTTGATCGGTGGATCATGAAGCTCAGCCTAGAGGTACTTCAAAATTGTAGAACCGAGGACAGATGAGTCAGTAGGGCTCTTACCAAGTTAACAGCATAAGCAAACCTTTTAAGTAAATGATTTGTCAAGGATCTGAGTAGTCTACCAGCAGTCATTTGTATACCTGAATAAATTATGCTATATAAAGAATTGTGTGTAGTTATTGTAGAACACAGTGCTGTATTCAAACATAGGTTCTACATATCAACAGCTATGTTCAGTTCAGTGTTACACAACTGGAGGACTTTCATTAGCTCTGTTCATAGACCCGTCTGGTACAAGATGTAATGTTTTGGTTTAGCATTTTTTTCTCCGCAGCATAAAAATGGTTGAGAACCACTGTGTTAATATATGGCAACATATGAAAGATAAGAAAACTGAAGTGATATGCATGGAATGTACAATGTAAGTATTAAAACAGTGGAATGATAACATAAATGGAAATGTTCATATCTGCATACTTGATATGTAGTTAAATAGAAAAAAATAGTCTTGTCATATTTCTTATCGTCCTTCCTATTAAGAGCAAAATTTGTGCATAGATTAAAGAAAGGCTAGAAAGGTTCTTTTTTTTTTGTTTTGCTGTTAGAGACTTTGCCATTATTTTACTGTCAGTTGTCCTGTAATATATATTCCTGAGCAGGTTTTGTGCTGTACATTTCAATAGGAGCTGTTCATTGTTTTGTGTTTTTGGAAAAAAACAATGCGTAAAATACTGTTGGGTATAATTTTAATCTTACATTCTGTTAGGCCTTAGTACTTTAACATAACATTGTTTGTTCAGTGCTTAACAATAATCGTGAGGGGTTTAAATATTTTTTAAGCATTCAAGCATTGTTCAGGGCTTCTTTATCTCCAGGAACAGGGCTGTGTAACTGTGGACCATAAGCTGCTGGTTTTCAGTTAAACTGAGCTTTTATTAGTGGTGCAGCTGGTAGCTCTGCCACCTCAGAGCACTGGGGTTTTTTTTAATTTAATTTCAAATCTGGCTCAGTTTACTTGGAGTTTGCATGCTCTTCCTGGGTGGATTGCCTCCCACAGTCCAAAGATGTGCTTCAAGTTATCTGGTGACTCAGAATTGCCTGCTGTGTGTGTGTGTGTGTGTGTGTGTGCGTGTGTGTGTGTGTACTTACCATGCAGTGGACCAGTACCTCATCCAGTCTCTACCTTCTTGCCTGAGTCTTAACTATTCAACATACTGTAGATGTTTTTTGTTGAATGCCTCACCACAATTCAGATAAAGTTAATTGTTACACCCTGCCATTATTCAGTCATGTCAAAGTAAATTTTAGATTCTGTTAGATATGCACGAGTGCTTTAAAAAACTGCCTTTGTTCAGTAATTAAAATCCAGTAAACTTGTTCTATATAAATAAATTTATCAGCACCTCAGTTGTTCAAGGACTAAGGATGACTGCAGTAATTACATTAATATTGATTTTAATGAATTTTTTTTAATTTTAATAAAATTTCAAAATCTTTGCTTTTATTTTAGTCACAAGGCTTGACAGGTAGAAAAAAACTCTTTCACTGTATGGCAACTGTTGCAGGGGGTCAGTGTGGTTCAAACTGTGAGACATGATGGATCAAATTCTCAGTAGAGTCTGGATGAAGGGCTAGGAAGTCAGTGCAAGGTCCACGTTTACTCTTGGATGAATCCTGTACTGAATTCAGTGACTAGTATACGTAATTTACAGTGATAACCAAAATTACATTGCAGTTCAAATGATAAAAATCCAAGAAATATAGATAGAGTGCATTGTATAGGAAGGCTATCGGGACCAGAAGATGAAAGAAGGAATGGTGTAAAATATTATGTTACACACATTTATTTGATGGGTGAATCCCAGGCTTGAAACTTGGTGGACTTCAACTTGGCAACTCTTATAAACTCTTATAAACTAATTAGCATAATGGTTAAATCTGTAAGATCTTACACCGCGACTAAACACTTTTGATAGTATAACTATTATCCTGATCAAATCTAAAGCGATATTTTGTGCGCACCCACTTTTCCGCTCCTCATACTTGACACTGATTTAGATATGGGCTTGCCAAAAGTCTTTCTACTTTCGTTCTTTCTCCAGAAGAATAGGGATTTCAGAGAATAAGGCTGATCTCTACAAGAATGATGGGTTCATAAATGTCTTTAACCTTGAAAAGCAAGCAAAAAAAACCTTCATAAAATTATTTACATGTGCATGTCAGTCATTCATCATTCATCATTCATCCCTGACCTATGCAGTTTGTACTTTCAACTGTGTTTGCATTATTTACCTTCCAGTTGAAATAAAAAAAGAAGGCCACTTGTCATTTGTGGGGTTTTAATGATGAACTTCCCAGTCCAGTGGTTCATGATATTCTGCAAGACAAAAATCAGTACAAACGCATCTCCACGAATTCAAGCTGAAACATGCAGAGGGATTGCCCATGTTGTACTTTAGGGTTAAACAGGCTGCCCAGAGTAACTGTCCCACAGAGGCCCATTATCATCACACATTTGCTTACACACCTAATGTGTTTTTATTGCCTTTTGTGTAGCAAGCAGCTATATGTGCAGAGTCAGAATGCATTTATCCTTCAAAAGATGGCCGGTGTGACCTCATCCGGCATGCGGCTATGCAGATACACGCATACAGAACTGATGTCCTGCAGTCTTGCTCCAGCCTTTGTCCCACACTATAATAAGCCTTTGAATTTTGAAGTTTACTGTCACAGATGAGGTTACCCAGAGCTGCTGTTTCTCTTTAACAAAAATCCTTTTGGTCACAAATATCTGATAAGATTTAGGCAGCGTCTATTCCAGGTTATTACTTCTTTGTTGTTTTTAAGATGCAGAAGAGGTTCCTGTTGCTTAACATGTGTAGACTGATGTGTCCCATCATGCATTTCATTTGAGCTGTTTTAATTCGAGGATTTTATTGATATTTGTTGGGCTCCTGGGAGGGAAAGGGACACTTTCAGTCGCTCTTCTACCCCTCCTGTTTTGAATATTAATTAAATCTGATCACTCCTTCCACCCCCCACTCTGTGCCCGAGTAAGAAGCTGAACTGTTGTGGAATTTTCCACTTGCTCTGCACCGCGACTTGCAGGGGGTGGGAATGGTTTTGACGGCATCGCCTGCAGCTCCGCGTGAATGGGAGCGCGGGCAGAGTACACACTTGATGTGCACAGCTTGGATAAAACTGAGGTTCGTCGAAGGCTTTGTCTGATTTTGAGAGCGTACATGCGTCTCAAATTTTTTTTGTGTGGCCGCGTAAGAAAAAAATCGGAAAGATTGCCATTATTTGCGCTTGCGCTGAAGAGGAATGGGGTGGGAAGGGAAATGAGGTGGTTTCATGAGGCGGTCCGCATGACAAATGAAGCTTCCCCCTTGTCACGGTCCTGTGCTCGGGGCTTGCGGTTAAGACCGGGTCAAAGTAACACATGCTTGAACAACAAGTTGACTAAGAGCTTTGGGTTTGTGGGGGGGGAGGCTGGGCTCTCTGGTTCACGTTCAGTAGTTTTGTCCTGTCAGCGCAACAGGAAAAAATTACCCAGAGGAATCCCGAATAATAAGCACTTGAGCAATGTGCAACGTATTTAACTGCAGGGCATGAGCGCTCCTGCTTCAGTCTTGATAACTACAGGTTCTAATATAGATCATAAAATCCATAACAAAATGGCAGAAAACTGTTACGAACTTCCAAAGTGTTAAAGAGTTGAAATCAGTACCACTTCAGACCTTTTCCTCAAATGGTAGTGGCGTTTTTATTCATGAAAATTTTTTTTTAGCACCGTCTTGCAATTTGAAGCTTATTTTGAGAACAGATTTTGAAGAGTGGCATTTAACTTGTCTCTGAATCATCTGTCCACATTTTGGTGACATTTCCTTTTATTTTGCTGATGCTTTCCTCCAAAGCAGCTAGCAATATTAAACTACTAACAGTGATTTCAATGACCAGTTTACACAGTGAGGTTACTTGTACTGCAACAGTTCAGGGTGACTACCTTGGTCAAGAGAACCGTAGCAGGAGGCGGGATTCAACATTGTGTCCTGCCATTGATGTGCCATTTTTGAAAATCCCTCACTGCTCAAACACATGTTGTAAAAGATTAAACTGACATGCGCTGCAAGCAAAATGAAGTGGGATGAAAGAGAGAGGAAGAGGGAGAGAGCGATGCTCGAGTTGGAAGAAAGATATCGAGACATTAATGGGCTTTATCGCTCCTTCCTTTTGCTGGAACTAAGTTTCACGCAGGAACTCATCCAAAGAATGAGGGCATTGAACAGGGAAGCCCGAAAGAATGTGCCTTTCTCTCTCTCAAGCGTGGGTATTACCCAGAAGCTTGACTCGTTCTCTCGCTCCAAGGAGTGGCAGCATGTTTTTCGCCTCTAACATACATTTTTAAACTGAGTTTTGAAAGCTGGCATGATCTGTTGGCGTGGCCGTTGGTTCTTCACAAAGGCTATTGTTGATTCTGTATAATTTATTCTCAGTGTCTTTGCCGTACTGAAGCATATTTACATGAATGTTCAACAAAGGCAGTGTGAGCGTAAAATGTCAGGCACTGAAATCTTAGTGTTTTGTGAAGCAGAGAGACTTACTGTTGTGAAACCTGCTTTCATTCAGAGGGGGCGAGTTGGCAGAATAAGCTGAGTGTGCCCTCCCTCTGTTGCTAAGTGAGGGGTGACACAGGTCAACTATATGGGGAATGAGCAGGGTGGGGGAGTGGCGAATGAATGTGGGTGACAAAAGCAGTTTGAAAGCCCTGGTAGTCAGGCTGAGCATCTGCCAAATTGACATGGGCCTCATTCAAAGTCTGTCTGTAACTCTGAGTCTATAACCTGCATTTGAGGGGCACCACAAACTTCAGTGTTTACTTATCCGATATGAAAAATAGAAGCATTCCTCGGGGCACTTATAACCTTCGGGAATGGTACATACTGCATATCAGGGTACTTTAGTGGCGTACTGTGATTTTTCTACACTCACTGAAATATTTTGTTAATACTTTTGATTCTCCAGAGAATTTTGATAATAATCATAAATAATACCTATGTTGGAAAAAAAATGCTTGAGATCAAAGTAACAATTGCTTCATTTCAACTGTATTTTTGAGTACTGTTTTTTGCTCAGACATGATAGGGTTGTTTTTTCTCTTATTTTGAGCATCAGACATCTAACATAACAAGGAATGTATGTTTACAAAGTTTTTATTAAATATTATTCTTTCATTAGCCAGACGTACACAGAACCATTATATGAAGGAGGTCAGGAAATGGAGGAGGAGACACTCCCTAGGAATGCTATATATCCAGCCAAGATGGGGGTGACCAAATCCTAAATATTTGTCTGAATTTTACACACCCAGGACTTAAATTATATGTACTGTTCATTCCATGAAAACAGCAGATGTGAAACAGAAGTTGTAAATATTCTTATTTGGCCTCAAGAAAGTGACATAAATTTCCCAAAGATATTCCTGGTGATACGTATCAGGGAGGTTCACTCCATTTGTCAGAAAGCAGCTAGGATGCAAGAGCTGAAAAGAAACAGCTAAGGTCCATTAGAATTGTTTCATAATTTAATTTAGCCATGGCCAAAAGATCAGACCCCTATACTTTTCCTCTCTTTCCAAGGCCTCTTCAATACGACAGACAGAGAGATGAAAAATACCATTATTTTTGTAGAGGGGGGAAAAGGACACCTTCCTGTAGCAAGGTGTGGACCACAGAGAATACCGCACAGGAAACACCATGGCAACATGTGCCATTTATTCCAAAATATCCTCAGTTTATTTAGACTTCGGAAGTCAAAACCTGTGTTTTTCAAAGAATGGAAAAAACCGAAATCCTGAGAAAGGATGTAAGATGCTGAAGCATTGTCTTGTCCAAATGCAGCAAAAGAAAAAAAAAAAACTTGAGTTCAGAGACTGTGGTCAGCCTTTCATTGGCAAGGACCGTTAATAACTGTTGTTAATCTGCTTTCATTGCACAGCAAAATCCAAGGGAGAACCACACTAAGTAGGATTAGGATTTTTGTACTGACACAAGCATTTTGCAAGCATAGCAACAGGTCACAACTGCATACAACAACACATACAACTTCCAATCACACAATAAAACAACTTGTTAAGCAATTATTAAAAAATATAACCCATTAGACCATATATATTTATTTTAGTCTGCTGTATGACAGGAAACTCTCCTGTTGGGTTGTCAACCATCAATGTAAAGTTAGAAACCTCTCCTCTTCTCCCTGCAGGCTGGCGAAATTCAAGCATCTTTGCTGTCAGGGACCTTTTGACAAGGGGTGGCCACAGCTGTCTCTCGATTCAAATTACGTACGTTTAAACCTGACGCTGTGTAAATATTATTGGAGAGACTTTAGAAAACAAATGAGTTTGCTTATTAAATCAACACGGGCTGAGTCCTGTTGTTCTTAAACATAACTTTTTACTCTGTTTTTCAAATCTAAAAATAGAGGTTTTTCATGCACAGGAAGTTGCAGCTAAGGGTAAAAAAGACAGAGATGAGAACCCCTGCTATGATCCAGTTATCAGGTAAAATGTATTCACATAGCAAACAGTGGAGAGTTATTTTCAAAATAAAATTTGGCCATCCAACAGCATGCAGTGCACATACATTTTTATGAACTGCACATTGATTTATTGAGCGGATGCCAAATAAATGTGCAATGATAAGATACTTACAATTATTTGCCTTTTAGAGCTGGGTAATTTCTACTGGAGCAAATCAGAGTAAGAACCTTGTCCAAAGGTAGTTTATCCTGGTCAGGCGTGTGGTGGTCTGGAGTCTATCTTGGAATCGATGGCCACTAAGCTATGAAACTGCACCCAAGATGGGGTGCCAGTCCGTTGCATGGTGAGTGGGATTTTAATCTTTGTTCGATGGGTCCAAAAGCGGGGCTCTAACCACTACACCATCTGTTACCTCATTGCTGCCCTGATGTTCAAACTGTGCATCAGAGAAGCTAGAAGCAGATATTGTGTCACTAATTGTGACAAATGGATTAAGCAGATCTAACTGTAACATCACCTCACTCAGTTCAGTGGAAACTATATTCACCATATTCACTATATTCACCATGCACGGTACGTGACGTTTTACTGCTTTTAAAGGTTTTCACCTTGCACCCCACAAAGGAGAAAATAAAATTACTCATCTTTTTTCAGAATTTACTGATACATCAGCTCATAATATCTGGGCAGCTTTTTGATGGAAAGGAAATATGGTTGCATCTGCATGGCAAAGGACTATGAATGACAGTTTTGTTTTTTAATGAGTTATTTCTTGGTTGCGGAGTGAGTTTTGACCTTTCGCACAGACCCACGGCAGTTCCTGCCACCTATAACTGCCCCAGTGACTGTAATTTGCAGATGTATTACTAAACGACAAACATTTTGACCCCATCCTTTGCTAGCTGCAGATTCATTTTTTCCTGCCAGTAAATTCATAATCTCTTCATTCCATCATGTGTCATTTTCTGTTTGTCACCAGATCTTGTTTATGAGTTCTAAATGTTTTCTTATAGAGACATGACCTCTAATCCTGACCTGGTTAGCTAGTTAAACAGTAATCTGCCCGTGTGGAAGGACAACCAAGGCCCATTATTTAAATCTCCTGGAGTCCTTCCATAAGGTAGCTGCTCAAATAGTACATAATGATGAGTGATTATAAACCGTAGAGAAAAATTTCCACAGCTCAGCAAATAATACTGTATACGTGATGCTATTCTGCACTCTTTATTGCTTCTATGCTAAATATTTGCCCTGAATAAGGGGAGTTGCTGTGACTAGTATTATCATTACCAGCAGCAATGCTGACAATATGAAGGCGCATACCATATTTTACAAACTTTTTACAGCACTTTGGAGTGGCACAGAATACATGGGAGACAAAATGGTAATTGTGTCTGTATTAGCAAGTGGCCAGGAAATCAGGGCGGTAGAATGCACTCCCCTATGTCAGACAATGGGCTTTGGCAGTGACAAATTCAGGAAATGTATTACTGTGGAGTGCCCACTCATGGCCCTGTACAGCAGAAGCACATGACTCAGAACAGTCGCTTTGGTATGGACAGTACCACCTTTTGCACAGACCCAGGTTAAAGAACATGCATTCCGTTAAGAGGCGAAAGCATAAAATTCACTGCTGAAACAAACTCATTGTCCCATGGTGCTGGGAAATAAGGTGTGTTCAGCGAAAAACTTGAAAAACTGGTGGTTTGAGGAATTTTTAAGGTAATTCATGTTTCATACTATGTTTTTTTACCCTTCCCAGTGTGTGAGATACAGCACAAAATATTAACTAACACGGATTTGAGATATTTTAGTTCTGTAGTGTATCCAAACACCAGCTGGTGCTATTGCAGCACAGTTGCCAATGCCAGGTTTTCAAAACACTTTCTTTTTACAGAGCTGATCTTCTCATAAATAAGCTAGCCCCCTCTGTGTGATTTAGAGACGCAGTAGAAAGTTTTTTAAGGAATTCTCAGTACTTCTTTCTCGCCCAAGAGTGACTGGAGAACAGCGCGTTTAGACTTCCTTCCTTAGCACAGGCATTCAGATGTCTCACCCTTAAGTGGCCATGTCACGAAATGCTGGACAGAAAAGGCTCGTAGAACGTCTGAAACAAAAACAACTTCTTAAACATGGGAAGAGGTGAAGCGGGGAGCAGCTGTAAGATCATTTTACTGGTTGTGCCGATGGAGGGTCTGACTGCCGTGTCTGGAATAATCTCCGGCGCTGAGAGCGCACTGAGTCACAGAGAGACAGGCTTCAGCAAGGCTTTTGCTTCCTGTCAAATTAGTCTATACTCTGCCCTTCCGTTTGATCACTGGGAACAAAGAGCTGGGAGTCAGGTGGTTCCTAATCGGCTCCCCTTTCCCACCCCAAGCTCACATAGCAAGAGGCCCAGGCTGAGTGGAGCAGTCACATAGAGACGGTCCGGGTTTGGAGCCTACAGTCATTTAGGCCAGAGAGATTTGTGAGTGTGCAAGTGAAAGAAAACTCTGCTTGATTTGTTGTGTCACAGTGGGGTGGGGATCAATAAGCACCATGACACACACCGCCCCTGGCGTTTGGGCTAATAGAATTTTTTTTCTTTCTTTTTTCCCCAAAGAGCTTCAAAGGAGATGTCAGAGTTACAATATTGTTTTTCAGCCTTCAACCATATTTAACAGGGCCTGCATAAAGCTTTCTTCTGGAGCAGTGAGCCACACAGAGGCCCTGAAACCCGATAATGTGATGAGCGGATCCTTCACTGCTCCGCTCCTCGGTGTGCTTCTGCAGAATACTTATTGGCTCATGCTGATGACTGGTAAAAATAATTACCCCGAATTCTGTCTTTTACTGCTTATCCTGGTGGCACCGTAGTAACATTAGATAACAGTAGTGTAATAAATATTATCGTATCAATGAGAATCTTGTTAAACAACTTTCAAACACGTTGAAGTAAACATAAATTGAACATAATCGGCAATACGTGAGGCAGTCAACATGTCACAAAATACCTTGAAAACTAAATGCTTTAAAAGTGACTCAGCCGGAATAAAATACAGCCCGCAGATTTCTGCAAGCCTTTCGTTAAAAAGTAAGGATGCTTGCACAAGGAGTGAATTCGGTGACTCAAAGGATCCTACAACAGACAAGAAGAGCTGAGTTTTAACCTTTGGTGAACAAAAGACAGACAGAGATTTTCTGACTGCATTGATTGTAGCTTCCTTTGCAGAGGGGCAACAGTAAAAAAGCAGCTTGTATAGATGGTGGAGCAGGTGGGTGGTCTGCTCACAAGCCCAGTATCAGCAGGAGACCAAAGAAGCTGAGGTGTACTAGTGGCTCGTACTGTACATATAGATGAAAAGCCAGTAGCGGAGTGATCGACAGGAACTAGGAATTCCAAGCCACCTGGAAGAATGTTTCTCTAATCTTGAATTTTGTCAACCCCATACATGCGTGGGTCCCTAAAATCGTCACCATTGTTCACCGTGATAGTGTCAGCCCTGGTTGGTAGGCGAAAATCGGGAGGATCAAATATCTATAGACCGGGAACTGAGAGCAATTTAAGGGAGAAAAGCACCATGGTACAGATAACCTAGTGCAGGGTAAACAACTGTATTCACGGTCAGCGTACTGAGAAGCTTGGGTGTATTTGAATGTGTGTACAGGAGCTACAAGCAGCAGATACGGGTTCAAGCCAGCGAGCGGAACAGGTGTTGTGTTCAGCAAGAGGGGAAAGAGTGGAAAATCTGCTTTGGTGGTTGCAGTTGTTCATTAAATCCTGTTGCTGCACCTGCAGGTACACCCTCGAATGGATAATTGAATCTCCTCCAAATTTTGTTTTTCAATAGCAGCTTAACATGTCTGACCCTTTTAGTAAAATAGGTATGTTTTAATTACAGTTTAATTGCCACTATTGCAGTTCACAACTCATTATTGCAGGGTTCACTGTAAGGTCAATTCAATTAGGGATGGTCAAATAATAAAGAAATGAGATCAGGCATATGAGCCAGCAAAATTCTGAGCAGAATCTTCTCATTGCTCATATACATTTCTATCAACCCACTGTAATAACAATGGCGATTATTATTGTTGTTGTTGTTGTTGTTGTTGTTGTCAACAACTGTCACATGGTGCCACTGCTGCCTTACCATGCCTGGGCATGAGTTTGAATCCTTCCCAATCTGAGTGGAGATTTTATTTTTCCACTTTTTGTTCTAGGTTTATTGCAGGTACTATGGCTTTCGCTCACAGTCCAAAGACATGTGTCTCAGACTAATTTAGTCACTCCCTTATCATGTGTGACTGTGTGCACGTGTGACCAGCCTGTAAAGGATTGGTGTCCTATCCTGTTGTTTTCAGTGCCCAGTAGTCCCAGAACAGGCTCTGGACCACCACAACCCTGACCAGGATAACCTGCAGCAGGTCTTGGTCTTTGCATTACCTACAGATTTAAATCATTTATGTGTCTCCCTGCTAACATTTATATCCGCTTCTGCTTGGATCACTGTCTTTCTTGTTTATCTATATAAATTTATATATTTATACAGCATGACATTACTAAATTATCTCTACTCTTTGAATTTACAGACCATATAATCATATAATGTCTAAATCTGGCATTTAAAGATGAAATTGGAGCTAGTTAAGTGGTTCACAGTATTATTTATTGTATGAGTCTGTGCAAGTGGTTGCGTACTAGTCATTAGGAACTGTAAACAAGTTAAAGAATGGATATTAAGCACAGTGTAGAGAGGCTGAGCTGAGACTCGTGTCCCATTACACAGCCATCTACTGTCCAGTTCCCAGTGAGCGATGTGATGCAAGCAGCATCCTACTGGCTCATATGGGAAGAGGGCTGCTGATAAAACCTCAAGCTGTTTTATTGTTCCCATCTTTATTTTCATACAGCACATTCAAGTGCCATGTAATTTTAGGGTGCCCAGCTAACTGGCACAGGAGTAAATTTGTATCTCCTAAAAAAGCAGCATTTGGCCAAATAATTGCCTGATACCAGGACATAAGAAAATCCCAAAAAAATGAACAGTACATTGCCAGCTGATTGACAATAAAGTGTTTCACTACTTCTCAGTAATAAAGAATCCCTCAAATGGTCTTCAGCACCTTTTTTTTTTCATCTTTCATTGTTAAAAAAATGTAGTTATTACTGATTTTGATGAAAGAAGGTGGAACCATTTTCATGACAATTCATTTTGCCCTAACAGTGGGCATAAAAAGAAAAGAATGACAGCAATATTGTGTGTATGAAACTATCCTGGAAACACAGTGTGTAGCTGCATAAAGGAGACATCCTGAGTCGGGGAATCATTTACTTCTTCTGTGCCTCCTTGCACACAAAAAGATGAGTTTCTCAAACAGTTAGGCAAAGTTTAGGAGCATTAAAATGGGCCCAATATGTAGAGGTTAAGAAAAGTGCAGCTTTATCAGCATTGGTTTATTACAACAAAACATCCAAAAGGCTGTGATTGAAGAAACAATCTGTACAGCACCATAGTGCCTTCAATAGCTCTATTTTAGTCATTTCTATTTTACTTTTCAATTGTGCAATGGACAAATATATATATATATATATATATATATATATATATATATATATATATATATATATATATATAAATAAGCAGAAATAGGCTAAATTAATTCAAAGTAATGAAAACTAATTTCAAAACAATACACATTCAATATGTTCTTTCTCATAGATTCTTAGTATTTCAGTACAGCCTTGGTGTAAATGAGTAGTTGATAGGAATACGTGGGGGCATCTAACATGAAATGAGGTTTTAATGGTAAAGCCTGGGGTGAAGCCAGGGCTGCAGAATCCTTTAAAACCACAGCTGGGAGTGTTTCCCAGGCTAGAGCACAGGGTACACTTTGGAGCTGGTCAAGAATGGTCCAGCAAACTCCTGAACATCTTACTTACTTCACAGCTCCACATAGTGCTAATACTGGAAAACCTGGTTTATTTAATTGCCATTTACAATCTATTTCAGTTCAAATCTAAAGTGTTTCTTCTTCCTGCGTGACAGACACTGTAGCAAAAAAGGGTTTTCGGCTTTCCCCTACCGCCAAACTCCCTGTCCCGTTCTGAAAAGTGCGGGGGAACGGAGCACCTCGCTCGCACCGCACAGTCCGTGTCATTTTCAAAGACATTCCAGCACCGCCGACAAAAAACGCCGCTTTTGTTCGATTGTCATGGCAACCGGAACGGGCGCTGAATGGAGTCTCCTCCGCGGCGGGGAGGGAAGCACGGGGGGCAAAGTGCGCTTTTGTTGTATAGGAGCGCTCCTGTGAGTGGGAGGAGGTCGCCAAGCGGTGGGTGGAGGAGAGGTGCAGCCCAAAGAGGGCCGCCCGGCGCTGCCAGCTTCGTCCACTCTTTTGTTCCACCCGGCTGAGCTCGTCGATGCGCCGCCCTCGTATCTGGAAGAGCTGCGCGGAGAAAACGGAAGAGGAGCGGCGGAGGGGGAGCGACGTTCATAAAATAAAAGAGAAACCTCCCCTTCCTGGGCAGCGCAGAAAGGGAGGAGTCTACGAGTGACAACACCGGCAGCCGGAATCCGTCCTTGGTTGTAAGAGGGAAAGTGGAGCCGGGACGTGAAGGATGCGACTCGCCCCCCCCGCCTCCATGACAGCCAGCTGCTGTAAAGCAACGAGGCTTGCACGCCGCTGATCCGCGCGTCGGTCTTCCTGCGCGACTGTCACCGTTTCCGCATCGTGAGCGCCCCACGCTCGGAGCCCTGGTCGACGTCGCCGTCTTCTGGAGCCCCCCCTCCCCTCGGCGGCTCCGCGGCCGGATCCGTCCCCGTCCCCCCTGGCTGCGGGCTTTCCTCCGCGCTAGCTCATCTCCAGCTCCGGTCGCCGCCGCTCGATGATGCCCGTGGCGGGAGCGGATGAAAGTTTAGGTCGCGGCTCGGCGCTGTTCGCGGCCCTGACGGCGGGGAGGAAGTAGAAGAGGAGCGCGTGAGTGTCCCGCTGCGGCCAGGGGCTCCATGGCGGGGCGACCGCGCGGCTCTGTCCCCCCGTCCTTCGCGCTGTGCACACGGCTGTTTCCATCGCTCGCTGGCGGAGACAGTGGACAACAAGCGACTCCATCATTGTACGGGCTGAAATAAGCCGACTAGCCGCGGTAGCTGTCGCACGTTAGTGACATTAAATGCCCGCGTTCCGCGCTGCCTCAAACAGGTGCATCCCACGGAACTAAATCGCTTTGTGTGTGGTGCGGCGCTTCGCGTCAAAGTTATTGGTCGTTTGCGTTATAAACCTGTGAAAAGTGCCTTGGACCGGTGCTAACAGGGAGAGAGCGGTTTGTAGACCAGGCGTTTTACGGTGGATTTGCTTGTTTTCCGGCTCCTTCAACGAGATGGAGGCCTTTTTTGGGGCCTCCGTGCAACCTTCCACGGCGCGGCACCGTGGGCGCCACCGTTCAGTGGCAGCTGCTCTCCTCCAATGGCCCGGTTGTCGTTCTGTCCATTTGCGTAGAGCAGCCTGTACCCTGTTATTACACCTCTAACAGGAGACTTTACTCTATTAACGTGAACTTCGTCATACCTTCGACCAGTTTGACGTCAGCACGTACACTTCTGACGTAGCATGCATATGTCTGACGTCAACGCTGGTGTTAAGTGTCGTCGTATTAATGATTGCAGAAGGTTGCCTGTCGAGTTGTCTAACATTGATCCTGTGGTTACTCTGAAACGGCCAGTGTTTATTCGAATGGTGCTTTTTGTTTCGCTGTTAATAGAAATGTAAGGTAAAGTTTTACTTGTGCCTTCCAGCTAAATTTAAGCTTGTTAGGACTGTGGTAGCTGTAGGCGTGTTTTTGGATTTATTGCTTGTATATGTCACCATAGTAAGAATGAATATCTGAAAATTCTGCTTCCATATGCTTGTTATTACTTGTCTTTTACAGGTGGCCAATCCAAATAGTCGGCTATTTATTCGGTTTTTACATTGTGAATATTATAATGTTTATTTAATTGTTAAATAAATTGAATACTGCTGGCATACCTTCTGATTTATAAAAAAAAAAAAAAAAAAAAAGCAGAAGGTTTTTTTGGTTTATAGACATGTAAAGTTTTACGTGGAGGTGACCGATTAAGTAGATGTTAAGTAATTGTGAAAATTCACCTGTCCTCTTAAACCCGACTTTCGTACTGTGTGCTCAGTATAGACCTCAGTGAAACTCACTGGAGTTCTTTAGAGATGTTTGACATGGACAATGGTGCTTCTCAAGGTTTCTTTGGGTGGTGCTTTGTGTTTAGGAATGTCCTTTATTTGAGTATAGTTGTGGGACTTTGGTTTATTGCCAGTCACTGCTGGTTGCACCATAGGTGCCCCCTTTCGCATGGTGTGAGGGCAACTCACCACTTCCAAACCTATCGCATCCTTTCAGGCTTCTCCCATGATACAGTTTAACTGTCTAAAGTAAAGGAGCAGGAGGTGAAAATGGTGATAGGCATTTTATCAGATATTAAGGTCAGTTTTCCACATGGGTGGATTCTGCTTTAGGTGTTCTTGTTAGATTTATCTGTGATGCACTCTATTTTTGGTGCTTGTAGAAGCCTCCTCCTACCTCTGCAAATATATAGTTTCTGTACATGTTCTGTATATGAAAATGTTGAATATAGGGGTCTGTAATGTTTGGATGTCTGTCGACAGCATCTACTCCCCTTTGGTCCAAGTACTTCATAAACCAACAGCGAAACATTGTGGGGAGAGACACCTTTTCATTCTGTCATGTGCAGTTGATATGGAGAGCATGACCACCAGTGTTATTGTGGGCAAACAGTGCAGTGAGAATACCTGCAGTTATGTATTTTGTTTGACTTATTTTTCAGTTTATTACTTTTCAAGAAAAATATGGGTTTGAACTGGTGGGGTGCCACTCTTTTCATGCAAACCTTTCCATCAGCACTGATAGCAGGGACTAAAGTAAATACCCCCTGAGTTTGTCTTGTTTACTCTGCCTAAAAGGCACCTTGAAGGAAATCATGTTGACACTTTGCTGAGGGACAGAAATGTCTTCTGGGTGACCGCGTGTCTTCTCGGCATCTGATTATAATGCAGGAGATTGCCAGGTGATCCACTGTCATGCAGCCCAATATTTTAACACACACACACGTCAATAAAATGATACCTTAGACGGACTTCTGTTTTGCACTCTTCTAGCTGTCTGTGATAATAATGGTGTTAAGCACATATTGTTTTGAAAACCTGTGTGTTAGCTGTCCCGGCATGTGTGTCCTGTAAAGAGGGAGACTTTATGGTTCACCGATGAGTAGGGTTTGCTGTGTGATATGGTGGTAAACACTTTCCGCTATTTGGATCACTATTCTTGGCAAACATTTCCTTCGCTGTCTATCCGTCTTTTCCACATTGCACCCAGTGAGCATGCAACACCATAAATGTGGTAATAGGTTCAGATATTTTTCTCCCTCATGCTTTCAGTTTGTGTACAGTAGGGACTGCTGGAAGCCAGGGACTCCTGTACAAGACCTAGTCTGTTGCTTGTTTACAGTATTTTGCTCCGGGTTCAGTTAAGGAACTGTGTGTGTGTGTGTGTGTGTGTGTGTGTGTGTGTGTGTGTGTGTGTGATAACTACAATTAATGAATCTTATTAGGTACTCAGTGGATTACTGACAAAGTGATGATGTTTATTGAAGAACCCTGCCGTGGTGATGCAGAATGCTGGGGGAAAAAAATTGAGCACAGAGGAGAATATCAGGAATATGTGAAATAATGAAATGTTGCAGTTTCTCGGAAACCCTCAAAACAGAGATGACTTCTTCAATCAATAATCACTGGGGTACTGCAAGTTCATAAAACATAAAAAAGCTGGGGTTGAGAGGAACCCTGTTGTTGCTTCAGAATCCATGCTAGCGTGGTGTAAAGGTCATGTACCATTAGTACAAGTGTGGAACACACTGTGTGTGTGTGTGTGTGTGTGCGTGCGTGCGTGCGTGCGTGCGTGCGTGCTCACACTCAGCAGACACAACGCTAAGATGTGGAGCCGACTGCATTGTTTGTGCATATAACCGAAGCTGATTTTATCATACAGCCACTGCTTTTGTTTTTAACTCTGAATAACACATTTAAGTGTTATGTTCCCATTGCTGACAGTCATAACCATATTTTTATTAATTTCTGCCACTGCTGAATGGAGAACGCTCTGTTATGGAGATGAGGCTGCTCTCTGTTATATTTGTACATTTTGAGGGCAAATGGTGCTTCTGTCAGGCTGACCCTGTAATTTGCGAGAACTAAGAAATGAAATCGTGGACGTGAGCTACCTGGGAAATAGCACGGACTTTGTGTGTTATTTTCAGACACGGTCTCTGGGATGTCTGCTGCCTCTAAAAGGGCTACGTTGGTGGTTCAGCATTTAATGTACGCATTCTGTCTGGACACCCACATACTCTCAGGTTCTTGGGTTATCTGGGATGTGTTTATGGAGCAGTGTTGGTGGTTGTCAGCTGCACCTTTGTACCAGCCACACCTTTTCAGCGTCCTCAGTACAGACTGCACTACTGACTTTGCACCTCACCCTTTGCAGAGGAAGACTGAAATGTAACACTTATGCAGTAAATGGGTTTATGAAGCAACTTGTTCTTTAAAAACCTTATTAGTTAAAACTGATAGTGGCATTTTCTGGAAGTGTAAAACATTTTATTGCTTAAATGGATACGATGGTGGTTAATGGTTATAATTATAGTCAACACATCTGCCATTATTCAAACAGCTTTTACAGTTGCAGGTATTCCCACCGGAGTTTTTAAAACGTGTGTGTGTGTGACTGTAATATAGTTTCTCCTTTTTTCATGTTTTACCATTAACAAAGACATGAAAAACGCATTGTTGTTGTTACCTGTTTATTGTGTTAAATGTTTGTGCATCAACGGGCCTCAGACATTTTGCCGCACGCCGTAGTTTTGCTGGATGAAGTGAACGTGTGTGCGGCTTCAAGGCTGACTTTTTTATTTATTTATTTATTTATTTATTTATTTATTTATTCATTCATTCTCCTCCCCTGTTTCGGCACAGCCGGAATTTATATCGGACATAACAAACAGAATTGCGAGCGTGTCACCTTAAGTTTGACATTCGCGCCGCTTGGCCGTATCCCGCACGCAAGGCTCGCGGAGCCTGGCGTAAGTTTACATTTACGCAGGATTTCTCTTCCTTTCCTTCGGTCTTGTGCTTTCGCTTTAGATCTTGCTTTTGCTTTGTGTTTCTGAATAGCGGCCGTATCAAGAGCTTTTTAAGCAAAGTCCCTGGCTTCTGTCCAATTCATCTCCCACAGTAACGGTGGATGTTTAAGGGCTGCCGTTCAGAGGTATTAACCAGCACGCTTCACAAGTGACTGAGAAGCGACTCGAACCTAATGAAGGGGGCAACTGCTGGATGAGGATATTCATGCGTGGCTGTGAAGCTCTTCGTTGTCGGGCCTTTGGGCTCAGAGTCTTGCCCTCTGAATAAAAATAACCTCATTTGGAATGGTAAACTGGCTCCAGAATGAGTTGCAGCAAAAATCACAGTGAAGATGGGTAGGTGTTGCATTCAGGCAGAAAATTGTTGGTTAAATGTTTCATTAATTGTTGTAATTGTTAAGGCATCGCAAACATAGCAAATGCGCAGCAAGTCTTAATACTACAATAGGGAGGTTGGAAATGCGTTCCTCTGATCTTCAGCAGAGTATGAAGTTATTGAGCGTATTGTTTTTGGGAGGAGGGGGCAAACATGATTTCTGGAAGTGTTGACTTGTATCTTTTCAGTGTAAATGATCTGTGCGAAAACTGAAAGGCCGGGGAGAATAGTTGGTACGCAAGTTGTGCTCGATGGGATTGTAACTTGTCGTGGTTAAATAATTTCTTTTTTTTTTTTTTTTTTTTTTTTATGCCTGTCTGTTATACTGTGCACTTTCTTGCTTTAAAAAATGTCTCTGATGGGAGAGATCTGCAGTAAATGTTGTCCTTGACCCTCACAAACCATTTCACAAGACCAGGGTAAATTAAGAAAGTAGTAGAGATGCAGAACAGGTGGGCAGATTTGTCATAGAAGTCCTGCGTTCACCATTTTGTCAGGCCGGCTGTCTGCGTCCAGGTAGGCATCATGGGGAAACAGTTGCGCAGTCCGGCCTCCGGTCCATGCATCATTCAGTTTTCCACGCTCCTTGGGGATGCAGTGGCCACAGTCTTTTGGCTGCTTTTACCTGGAAAGATTATATTTTTAGGAAAGAAGTGGTCTGGTGGAGATTTAAGTGTATGCACCTTTTTTTTTTTTTTTTTTTTTTGCCCCTCAGAAGCAGAGGAGGCCAGTTGTGCACTCTTCTGAATGTGTGTGCGCGTGCATGCACACGCATGAGAAGCAGCTCCCCATTTTAAACATTTTGTCCAAGATGGAATTCAGAGATTATTCTGCGTTGGATTTTTCCCGCTGATTTTTGTCAGGTTGTCGATGGCCAACGCTTATGTCTGGAAGCTGTCGAGTGACAACCAGTTGATAGCTCAGACATAACAAATGTGTCTGAGACATGACTCTTCTTGGATTCATTTATATTAGGCTATTTTGAGCTGTCTGTTTTGCACCAGTTAAAAGAATCTTTTTTTTTTTTTTTTAAATAAATAAATTAATTAATTTATTTATTTTAAATAAATATTGTGCATGACAACAGGTAACACAGCAGTTAACAATGCATAAGGTTAGATGTATTGAAGGAGTGGATTTGCTGTCACTGCCTTTATCGTGCTGTACAGTACAATTGCTCCAGTTAAACTGGATTGTTTAAGTTAAAATAACTAATGTATACATGAATGAATTTGGAAGCTGAGCCATTATAACATTTAGCATTTACTCCCAATTGCACATTGCTTTGGACAAAAGTGTCTGCTAAATGAATAAATGTACAGTAAATGTACCATCCAGCAAATGAGTTCTTTATAACCTTTACCTTGCCGTATAAACTTCCCATCAGGTGCTTGTATAAAAATGTTAATTTTTGTGATGTTATACAGTGAATGTATAGAACAGTTGTCACCTCTAGATTTGGAATAATTTTTGCTGCCTTTGCTTTTCTTGACCCAAGGTTTCAGTGTCTGCTGCTGCATTTGGACTTGTGCAGCACGAACAAAACCAGCAGTGGCCGTGCGATGTATGCTGTCATTTTGGATGTTTAAGATGTATTTTTTTTAATAATCAGTAAATTGAACTGAAATCCGTAGCACTGCAGGAATTCGGACATGGACTTTGGGGTGGGTGTGTGAGCTGGGTCACTGTTGTGTGTTTGTTGCTCTCTCTGGCTGTGTTCTTGCAGTGAGTGTGGTGGCAGGAGACAGAAGATGTATGGACACCCTAATGTGGCCATGGCTTCTCTGTATGAGGGGGAAAAACTTCATAAAATCAGCTGCGATTATTAGTTTTTGTTTTTTTGTTTTGTTGACACTTTGCCTTTTTTATTTTTGCTTCTTTTGATAAATACCTACCCTAAAGTCTACTGAAGTCATTTGAAGTAATTCTGCTTAGACCTAGAGGAAAGAGCGGCATCGTGGAAGTGGTGATGAATGAGCCATTGTTTCATGTCAGCTTAGCTCATGGTGAGTGAGTTTGTTAGTAGGGAGACATCTTGTTCTTGTTTTAAGGATGGGTGATAAGATGACAGTCTGCTGCAGTGGTTGAGATAGCCCAAAAAGGCAGTGTTTACTAATGCCAACTACTGTTAGCTGCAATAGGGTCTTCCACTAGTAGGGTTTCAATTGTCCATCTTCTCACACTTGGAGGAATCCCGGTGATCATACATTGTTGTTTGCCGATTATAAGTTATTGGGAGCCCCATAGACAGTGATAAAAAAGTCACTTTTTGATGTTAAAAACTCCTTAGTGTGACTGATCCCTTCTGTGAATTTGAGGTAGTATGTTATTGTAGTCTGTTTCCACTCTTTCACAAAGCTTCTAGTTTTTATCATTGCTCTCTTGTGTAATGGGATGTTTTTTTGGCGGGGGGGGGGGCAAGTACTTAAAGATGGCTTGCAATGTTATGTTAAAAATGGAAAAAGGTCATTTGAGACATTTTTAAGTGTATTGTTTTCTCTGTGGTGGAACGTGTTCAAATGAAATGCTTTTTCTCAACATGCGAGTGAGTCATATCACTTTCCAGTTGAAGTTTTTTACTCTACATGGAGTGCTGTGACCACATAGCATAGCCCCAGGTTCTCCTGCTCTGTGTGCTGTGTTTTGAGCAGGACCCAAATGGTACTTGTTTTTCTCCTTTGCTGATCCAGCAGTCCTCCAACTTCACAGAGCCTCCAGAACAGACTTTGTTGGAGCAGTCATCTCTGTCTATGTGCGCCTGAGGAAGTGGTGGGTTAGTCTGCTGTACCAGAGAACCAGCAGCTGGTGGCCCCCTGAGTCATGCCTCTGTGTATATCTGCTTTTCATTTATTGTTTATTAATGTTAGGTAGAGAAAGATTGGGGATGGCTAAGGCTACCAGGACAGGAGCTGGACTGCTTTTGCTCATGCTGCAGTTTATCTTATTCAGATCTACTGTGAACTCAAAGAAGTCCGGTTGCAACTAGGCCCTGTCAGCAGGACAAAGTCCCAGTTAGGTACTGATGGGTTCATATTCCCTCAGCAGCTCAAAGGACAGGCAACAATTACATATTGATCAGTCTGTTGCTTTACATTCAGTATGACAGTTTCAGCCCTAACCCTAAAGGGTTATGGTCCGTGTTTGTATTTATGGGCTCTCAGCTTTTAACCAAGGTAATTGTTCTCTAAATGAACTGATTTTGCTATCTGCCACCTGTCAGCTTGGTAGCTGTTGGAAGAGAGCTAGAGAAATTTCTCATAAAGCATCCTTCTTAGACATTTATTCTGTTGTGTACCTTAGCTTCTTTAAACAGTTTTTGGTGTGTGTGTTTCGGTGTGTGCAGGAGGAGGGTGTTCCCTTTAGTAGCATAAGGCACATGGCCAGAGATGATCTAATGACCCTGAAGCTTGAGGTTATTGTCTGCTGCGATTCTCATATTTAAAGGTACTCTGACACTTTCACAACGGTCAGATTACAGGCCCTAGGACACTGCAGACATTTTGAAATGGTGTATGAAGAGCACCCGCGTTTCTGTACTGTACTGTACGTAGGTGCCCAGCTTTGTCTGGCTCTATGAATGAGGCATGACCATGTGCTTCTGCTCCACCTGCCAGTGGCTTGGCTATAGAAGACCTTGTGTTGTGATACTCGAGGGTGTACAAGTGCCTAGATCATAATCACTTGGGAACTGATGGCTTTCATTGTGCATATGGACACATGACCCAGTGTCATAAACTATGGTGCCAAGGACATACAGTGCACATGGTAATTCAAATGGCATTGGGTGGTATACATGTAGTAAGCTTACAGATTTGTGGTCAACCAAATATGTGAACAAAGCAGCCATCTGGTCTCGGATGGGGAGCTAGTGTGTGAACTAACTCTTGGGTATGCCTACAGCGCTTATTACACAATTATGTGTCCATTAGTTGTCAGCAGTTTGTTGTCCTGTTACCGAAATCCAACATCCAAATATGCTGGCTACAGTGCCATGGGCCTTAAACTTATTGCTAACATTACTCACGGTGGAATTAGGAACACCATGGTCCCTGGAGATGGACTTTTTATCTTAAGATTCTGTGTGCTTGGCTACAGTCTTGTCCAACTTCCTCATACAGTTCTTTGGGTTTCTTTCTTTTCTCCTTGCTTCTTGGGCTAGACACAGTGGCACAAAACAGCAGAATGAGTTTTTTTTTTTTCTTTCTTTCTATTCAAACTGCTTGAATGAGTGACTTTTATACTGTGGCACCTCCATAGTCAAATTCAACTAAAAGTAAAGGAAAATCGCTTGCTTCAAATCTAAGTATTTTCAACTTCTTGTGCAGTGTTTCCTGTGGAATAAGTTATTTAATAAATTATTTTTGCTTAGTTCCACTGGGAACCAAAGAAATACATAAAAGATTTAATCTGCTTTTAATTTGCTTTCATTTGATTTTAAAATGCTCTATTTGAAAATTACACACAGGTGTCAATATTAACTGGTTAGCTGACAGCATACTGTCAGATGCACCTTAAATAATTTTAAGAGCACACGTAAAAATGGACACCATTCAAAAATTGCTTTATCATTCTTATGACTGAACTACAAAATATAACAAATATTGTCATACATTTACTTGACTGTTTGCTGAATGTAACCTAATCCACTATTGGTGATATTGATGCCACTGCTGGGTTTACCATAAAATATGCCTCAAGGGCTCATTTTCAATGATTTTTTTTCTTTTAGGTACCGGAAGGTAAATGCTTGAACAGAATGAGGATAAAAAGTGTATTTGTTTGACTGGCAGAACTTGGCATGTCTTCCAAAAACTGTCCTTAAAGTAAATTTTATTGCTGTGACTAAAGAGCCAGCCTAGGAGTGAGTGTGTGTGCGTGCATGCCTTCGATGGGATGGAAGTGAATGTGCTGGAGAGGGCCATCCCTTTGCCCTGGCTCTGCAGGGCATGGAGACGTTTCTAGCTTCGACTTCTCCTGGCTCAGGGGCTTGTTTATCGTACAACCACTTCAGATGCCCATTCTGTTTCCTGTCGCCCACAGTTTGTCCTGTTCAGTCTGAATCCCCCTGTGGCCAGTGCAGCTTCAGCCTCATGCTGGCACGCTGACTTGCTGTGCTAATGTTTGGAGGTCCCTGACCTCAGCGAAGCAGCCTTTTTTTTTCCACGAGGTTAAATATTTCCCAAGCCAGCTTAAGGTTTGTTTAATGCTTGTTTCCAGTGGGTTCTTGGTCTCCAACTGCAGGCACTGGTTTCCAGGAGATATTTATTAGGAGCCCCTTGTGCCCAGTTGATCAAGAGGAAGGAATGAGATGACAGAGCTCTGTCTTGGAAAATCGCCTTGGCTCTCTTTTGGTGGCGTGATGAAAGTGCTCCTTTATGTAGCGCTAGAGTCAGGTTTGAAGTCCCTTCAGTCCAGCAGCCCCTGTGCCATCAGGGTCAGTGCTGAAGCTCACAAGGGTGAGAGAGTGCAAGTCTCCTGAGATCAGCTCCTTTGGCAAGCTCAGGTGCTGGGACTGGGAGGGAAGTATAGTGCTTCTATTCATTTTTTTTATTTTTTTATTTTTTCCTTTCTAGCTCAGCTGAGTGCCAAATTCCTAAATTCCTCATCTAAGATCCAGTGCTGCTGCTGAATAAAGCTTTGTTTTACCTGTGGCCTTGCCTCAAAAAGTGCCATTCATGGGCTGCACGTCTCAGATTCTTCAACAAGAAACTGGGCCATTCCCTGACTCACATTAAGTGATCACGAACACGGCGGAACAGATGAATCGAATACTCGTTTGAACGAAATGGATGGATGAACATGCCATCTGGTGTGCATGTACTGGGGAAGTGTTTGGCTTCAGACACCAAGGAAAATAAAGTTGAGAACAGTGAAATGCACCAAATGTTTTAAATGAAATGGCTTGCATGAGAGTTTGTGTGGATCTTAAGCCCTTTTTCGGTTTGTACTTTACCTGCAGTTAACAGTTTTGCTGGTTGGGCTGCTGGGAATAGTTTGGTACCGTTTGACTGGTGTGAAACGGTACATTTCAACACATGGTACACAACCATGTGCTTGACAAATAAACTCTTTTGACTTTTGACTTTGACTTTGAAATTGTGACTGACTTCAGACTGCAAAATGGTCCAATCGGTAGCAGAAATTACCCTAAATATTCCATGTAAATTTATTTATAGTACAATTTTCTCATACAGTTCACTTCCATTTTTTTCCTCTCTAGCTGACATTTGTCTAAAACATATTATGTTAGGTTCGTATACTAAGTTTCTTACAGTAATTTACCTATGAATGTAACGGTAATTTTTACTGGTGCAGTACAGAACAAAGTAAGTACTTTGCTCAAGGGTATAATAGAGGGAGGAGAGATTTTAACTCCCTTCCTTCATTTGTAAGTTGATGGCTGTCTTCACTATGCCCCCCCCTGCAAATGGGTGTTTAAATCAGGGTCCTGATGCTCATGGTGGTTTTAAAAGGATGGATTGATATGGCTGTGGAGGCACAGGAACTGAAACTTTGGGAAAATGAACAGATTCGAGTTGTTTTGCATTCTAATGCACCTGCAGTGCCTTCGTAAAGCAGGTTTGCATGTGTTGGTAGATGCAGTATGTGAATAAGTATTTTTATTTAAAAATGAATGAATGCATGAATATTGTGCACGCTGAACCCCAGTAGCAGAGCGGAGAACAGCAGATGTATTAAAGCCAAACGGTGCGCGCTGCTTTGGCTTTTGAAGTTTTGGTTGCATCCCTCACTTTCCTCCACTCTGTTCAGATAATTTACTGCAATGTCACACCACCTTTACACTATCTGTGGCCACAGTGGAGCCTTGTGTTTGAGAAAAATCCATAGCTAATTAAAGAACAACAAAGATTACGCCAATGGTTCACCCACAGAATGCGCTTGCTTCGATCGCAGCTCCTGCTGTTGGCACTGACTGGTGTTGATGGTGACTGCTCACCCAATATTAGGCTAAATAAACCATGATGATGGGTAGTTGGGCGAAGACGGCTTTTTCAAAATTGGGTCTTTCGTGCCGCGTCCCAGGTGAGGGAGGAGCTTTTGACACTGATGTATTGTTAATAAACTATGTTTATTTATACAAATAATCCTTTTCACTCCTTATGAAGAATACACTGCAGAAGGGTTTCCTTTTACAAATTTGCCCCTCAGATTGCTTCCCCATGCTGTACTTTGCACTTTTTTGCATATAAATAATTTTTTATTTTTTTTTCCAAACCAATGCTTTTATCTTTTTTCTTTTTTTTTTTTCTCCCCCCCCAGGACTGACTGTATCGTTCTCAAGCAATGGGTTTCCAGATGAACTGAGGAGCATTTTATACAGAAGCACAAAGCCAGGAGGCAAAGGGAACAAAGCAGAGTCAAAGGAGGGCTTGGCATTGTGGGAAACCAGATCAGTGTAGCCACCGGTGCTCACCGTCCTTTGACCGAGCGAGAGAACACCCAGTCATGCGCAATAAACTGCTGGAGCACCACATTGTGGGGGCCCCCTGGCTCAGCACCCCCAGGACTACCTTGTTTGCAGTGGGGTTTATGGTGGCGGTGGTTGCCCGTGTCGGCTGGGCCGAGAGGCAGCTTGGGGTGCTGGGTGAGGGGGTCGGGCAGCTGGAGGCCTCCATGCACTCCACAGTGCTCACAGGCATGCTGGATGCTGTGCCTACCGCAGGGACGATGTCTGCTGCGGGTCTCCCAGACTCCTCAGCTGTGGTGGGGCAGGTTTTTCAGATGAAGGTTCCAGTGGAGTTGACTGACACCAGCACTGTGATGAAGGTGAGTTGGGGTGTGGTGGGCGGGTTGGAAGGCTCATGGGGGCTCTTTGCTTCATGCAGGTATACATAGAAAAAAGTTCTTTGGAGGGGCTTTTTGGGGAATATACATTTTTCCCTTGTTTAGCAATCATAAGCTTGAAAGACATTCTGTGTTAATATATTTACAGAAGAAATGACTCCTGACACTAAAAAAAAAAAAAAAAAAAGATTTTATCTTGAAAAGTCAATTCTGTTTTCTCATGATGGGCATATTAATGCATAATTTTAATGGATGCTCAACTAAGTTGAGACAGTGAAGTGGTTTCTAAGTGGCCAGGCGTGCTTTTTGAAGGGAACGAGTGTATCCTGTCCCAGATCTGTGGTGCTGCTCCACACATTTGGTGGCTGCATTCATAAAAATTATAATACTAACGTATGCCAGCCCAGCACCACTTTAAGTGAAGAACTGAACGATCACCTGAAATAAAATATTCACACTGCACATTGTGTTTGAATGGTAGAAAAGGTACTGTGCTTTGCTAGCACTGTAAGGGTTTTTATGGGTGTATGTAAAGGTGAGGGTTCATGTTTCCATATGGCTTAGTGTGAATGCAACCCATTGGCAAAGCAATGCTCAAAAGGACTGTGTGGACCAAGGTCTACATGCATCCCAGACCTTTGTTTACTTTAGGGGCTGTGCTTTGCTGCGTGACATCTACTTGGGTTTGGAAGCATTACAGGAGGAACACAGCTGCCATCTCTGAACCTCCTCAGAGTTGTTTTCTCTTTCGTACACTGAACTCTTTTGTTTAAAGGCTTTCCGTCTGCCACCTGTCATGCAGTGGCACTGAAACAATGGAGGTTTGCGTCTGCTTCTGAACTTCTGAAGGTCTTTCTTACAGTTTTTACTTCAAGCTGCATTTTTTCCCCCTTTGGATGGTTCTTCAGCTGTGTGTTCTCACCTCAGTCTTCAGCAAATACAGCTCATTTTTATTTATTTATTTATTTATTTTTTTCCTGCTGCCAGCTTTTGCAAGTTTGAATGGAATCATTTCCAGTTATTGTTCCTTTTATTGTCTTTGGGCTTAATTCTGATATCATGAACAATAAATTAGACTATATTCAAGCTGCCCAAATAGATAAACTGAATGGTTAAAATATAATTTTTTTTATTTTCTGCATTTTCACATGAATATACTTTTTCGTATATTAAAATGTACTCCATATCCATATACTGTATGTGAAGTACATTAGTTCAATCTTAATAGAGAGAAATTTATAAGCTTATAGCTTTGTCATAGTGACTCGGTTTCCAATACCTCGTGTTCCCGATGTGTTTGTACAAATTTGACATTTGTAAAAATAATGCTCGAGTAATAGGCAATGATAAATATTTCATATTTTTCACCAGGCACCCTGGCAGTGGGGCAAATCCTCCACATAAGCAGTGGTTGCAAGTGGAGAGTGTTAACATGATACAATATCATATAATGTTTTAAGTATTTATTGGCCATCGCCATTGCTAACTGTCAGTAAGAAGACCTTGTTAGTCAGAGCTCTGGAATTATTAAGATTTTCACTGTAGGTATTCAGGTGGTGTTGTCAGCTGGATTTTGCTGAAATGTTTTTAAGTTGAATTTAACTCCTCATAGTCATAGGAGTTAACTGAATATATTGACCAATAAAAGGCATCCATTATCATCCGTATCCATTACACTTGTCCTGGTCAGGGTCACTGTGGTCCTGAGCCTATCTCAGAATCACTAGCTGCACGTGCAAACTCCACACAGGCTGAGCTGGGTTCAAACCTATGACTAAACAGCCCAGGTACTGTGAAGTGCCCACGCTACCTACTGTGCCACTGTACCACCCATCAGTGAAATCCGTCTAAAAATAATTGTGTCTTACCAACATCAGATATTAAGAAATTTTGGTAAACTTTGTGTATGGCATCTATAATTGATTTAATAAGTCCCGAGAACTAATAGCAAATGCATAATAGCCATACCTAACAGTCTGTCAGAGAAGCTCAGTGCCATCCGAGCTGAGTGTGAAACATAGTAATGAACCCCCCTTTGTCCTGATTCGAGCCGTGAGGTTCAAGGAATTGCAAGTTTGCTGAAATCAACTGAGACCGAATGCATGCCGCTGGCACGATTTGCGAGTTGCTTTCATGTTGGGCGATGTGTGAGTTGGGGAACACAGTCTCATAATGTGCTCTCTCATGCCTGTGCTTACTGAAGCCTTGTGTAGAAGGCAGTCAGTAGGCACCTCTGAGTCTGATGCTGCCCTGCGACACGTGGCCCCTTCAGCTTGGTCAAAGGGCTGCTTATGATGAGAAAGCAGCGAGTGTCTTCACTTACCTTACCTACGTGCCATTTCTTGTTTGCCATGGAATTTGGTTTTACATATGAATTAATATATATTAATTTATTTATTATGAATGGATATACAGTATATTGGTTTTGTAACCCTCTTGCATTGTGAGAAATTGGACAAGAACGCATTTACCTCTATAAACGCAATGACTGTAATGAAATGTTATTTACCAAATAAACTTTACGCACATCAAACTCTGAGCATGAATAGAAAGTACTAAATTGTTTTACTACCATTTGCTCCCAAAACCTGAACACGAAAACACGGTCAAGTTTTTATGTACAATAGTTTTCAGCACGTGCATTGTAAGCACCAAAGTCCGGTTTGCCCAAGCAGCAAATTACATTTTCAGCAGTTTATTACATCTTGGTGGCTATTTTTTCCCCTTATTGGTTTCTCTTATTGGTTCTCTTTTGGCAAGTTGAGAATTACTATATATATATAGCAATGACATTAATAGTTTCAAAACATTTTATGTGAAAAGATGCATATTTCATTGCTTTCCTTAAATGGTGCCTGGTATGAGTTTGGGCAGAATACTAACTATATGGTTCACTTCCTTAATTTGGAAAGAAACTTGGATTTAAGATATATTCTTATGTGTGATTAAATCCAAGTTCTCATATGGCAAGAAAGTGAAGAATACATTTAAACATTCCTATAAAATATGACAGCAAGTACACATGCCTTTAGGGCAAAGGAATTCTATTTTTGTGAGCATAGTGCACCTGCACATCTAAGAGTTGAAGAGAAAATATGAGACTCTTAATGTTTCTTGTGTCCTCTAAACTTTATATAACGTATGTTAATTTCTGTTTCACACCTCTGCATTCAGAGCACAATTTATATCTTGCTGTACCTTAAAGCTTTTTTTTTGTTTGTTTGTTTGTTCATAGATAACAGAGGCTGGCAAAGATTCTTTACCATCATGGTTACACTGGGATGTGGACAGTTCTACCCTTCAAGGCATCCCTTTGGCACAGGACAAGGGAATCTACTACATTTCTGTGTCTGTCTCTCAGGCAATTAACAATGAAAGTCATGTACGCAGCACAGATGTTTTCTCCATTGACGTGCGTCCTGAAGAATATGCTGACAGTGAACCTATTCAGTTAGCTCTCCCATCTGCAGAAAACTACATCCAGCCTTTTGTCTGTGGCAGCGATGAGCCCGTCACAGTTCTTACTGTGATCCTGGATGCAGATCTCACCAAGATGGACTCCCAACAGCGAGTAATGCTTCTCAAGAATATGAGGAAGTTTTCTGGAGTAGGCTTGCATCACATGCGGGTTTTGCCTGTTGTTAACAATCGCCTTTTCGACATGTCCGCGTTCATGGCTGGTCCAGGCAATGCTAAAAAAGTAGTGGAAAATGGAGCCTTGCTTTCTTGGAAATTGGGTTGTGCTCTTGACCAGGCTGATGTTCCTGACATCAGCAGTGTCCAGATCCCTGCGAAGGAGGGAACAATGTCTGTGCAACTGGGGTTCCCTGTTGTTGGGTGGCACATTGCCAACAAGAAACCCCATGTGCCTAAACGGGTTAGGAGGCAGCTGTACAACACTCCAACACCTGTTCCTACCCCGATTCCCCCAACAACATACCATGAACCTCCCGTGCGCATTGTGCCCACTCCAACATCCCCTTCCATTGCCCCCAGTACTGACCAGTCAGCTCCTCCTGTTCGAGGCCCTGTGCCTTTACCCGTGAAGCCAACCGTCAAGTTCAGGGACCCTATTGCGCAAACGCCCACCTTGGGGCCTCACCAGCCAACTAAGATCATGGACACCACTAGCACGATCCCCATCCAACCTACTGTTACAAGACCTGTGTTCGTTGAGGCTACAGCTTCTATGACACCAGCAACCTCCACTACAAAGAGACCCAAACCTTCAACGACAAGAAAGCCTAAGAAGCCGAAGACCACCCCAGTGCCCAGGGATCCAAAAACTACTACCGCTAAAGCTCCCAAACGAATTACACCCCTGTCAGTCGTGCCAGAGTCTGGGAATGAGAAGCCACAGTTGCGTAATGCAATAGATGAAGTAATTGCTTGGGTGGGAATCTACTTTGAGGTGAAAATTCCCTCCGACACATTCTTTGACAAAGAGGACGGCACCACAGACAAGCTTAGGTTAACCCTACGGACGAACCGCAATGAAGTGGTTGGAGAGGGTTCGTGGATACAGTTCAATACCACCAGCCAACTCTTGTATGGCCTACCAGATAGGCAGCATGTGGGAAAACATGAATTTGTCATGCAGGCAATGGACAAAGGGGGCCTGAGTACCCCTGATGCCTTTGAGGTCCATGTCAACCAGTGGCCATCTGCTGACAAGGTTCCTGTCCTGTTTGTTGCCCGTTTACAAGGCGAACCAGAGGGCGTAACCAACGATATTCACAAAAAGATATTGTTGGTAAAGAAACTGGCATATTCCCTAGGGAACCGGAACAGCAGCACAGTCTTGTTGAAAAACATCTCAAAGGGATCCATAGTAGTTGAATGGACAAACAGCAACCTGCAACACAACCCTTGTCCCAAAGAGCAGATTGAAGGCATGAGTCACAGGATCTCAGACAGCCAGGGCCGCCCCTCTGAGATTTTCAACAATGCAATGGAGCCAGAATTCAAACCCATAAACATCACTGTTAGAGGCTCAGGTAGCTGCCAGAGATATAGCTTTGTGCCCCCAGGAGAGATCTCAACACCATCCCCTCCGGCTGTTACACCATCAGTGGGTGTTGGGCACCAGAGTGCCGATGACGTGTACTTGCATACGGTGATCCCAGCAGTGGTTGTGGCTGCCATCCTGCTTATTGCTGGTATCATTGCCATGATTTGTTACCGCAAGAAGCGCAAGGGAAAACTCACTATTGAGGACCAGGCCACGTTCATCAAAAAGGGCGTGCCAATTATTTTTGCCGATGAACTGGATGACTCCAAACCCCCTCCCTCCTCCAGCATGCCCCTTATCCTGCAGGAGGAAAAGCCCCCCTTGCCCCCACCGGACTACCCCAACATGGTCACCCAAGAGACAACCCCCCTCAATCAGGACCTTTTAGGAGAATACACGGCTCTGCGCGACGAGGACCCTAATGCACCCCCGTACCAACCGCCTCCCCCATTTGCTACCCCAATGGAAGGGAAAGGCTCACGCCCAAGGAACATGACACCTTACAGATCTCCACCTCCTTATGTGCCACCTTAAGGTTCATGGAAACCTCTGAAGGAGGATGACAAGGGACAAAAGGTGTTCCATACCAGTGCAATGTTTATAAGTAGCTGAAGACAGGCATGTAAAAAAACAAAAAAACAAAAAACAAACAAAAAAAATGGTATGAGAAGGGAGGTATCCTTTGCAGAAGTGGGGGGGAGATTTACTGGAAAAAGGGAGGAAAAGAGTTATGTAGTAGATAGAAGCCTGTAAGAGTTGCCGCCACAAATGCCAATCAAGTTGCTCTTTGCCTTTTACAGTTTTTTTTTTTTTTTTTTTTTTTTTTTTTGTTTTCTGAATCAGACTACTGGCCTCATAGCACACTAAACTTTCAGAACTTTATTTTAAAACAAACTGTGAGAACTGCAGCTTTGAAGCAAATCCAGAAGTATGAAGGGAAATGGGATAATTTCACGATGAGGGATCGCTCCCCATGCCTCCATCCAGGCCACTCACAAGCTGGCTTTTGTCGCTTTTTTGTTGTTCAGTCATGTGTCTGACAAAAAACTGGAGAAGACTGGTCCTAAAGGGGGAAAAAAATACATCTGTATATTTTAAAATGTGTTGGTTATAATCTGGTGGCACACAGGAATAAAGTTTCTGGTATTTTCTTTAAGCATAACATACAATTTAGAGGGGGGGACTTTTTTATTCCTGAAAATACTGGAATAACCTGCAGGAAACAAACATTTTCATTTGTAAGATTTTAATATTCATGTGTAGCTATAGATACAAAAAAAAAAATTGAATCCCTGCTTTTGAGATATTCTGCATTTCACCTGAGTAATGTTAAAATGCTATTTTGGCAGCATACCATGAAATGTCTAATATTATAATGAGACAAAAGTAGTGTTTTTTATGAAAGTGCAGGTCTGATCAACCAGGCTTTTCCTTGGTGCTTCCCTTATTAACTGTGGTTAGAAGGCCACATTTTTAAATGTTGCATAAATGCTTACAAGTTTGCCTCTTTAAAACCGAGATGCTCTTTGATGCAAAAGACAAAACGAATGCCTGCAGTTTATTTCATTCAATATATATTTTTTTTTGTATAAAAGTGATTCTTTTCTTCCTTTCTAAGAAACGATTTGGTGTGACAGGTATATGACAGTAGAACATCCATTGCTGAGGGGGACTTTTTTCCTGAAGTTTATTTTTTAAAAAAATTAACAAAATTAGCTGTAGGAAATGTATGCACACTGATTTTTATTTTATTTTATTTTTTTCTAGACAGAATTTTTCATTTTAAATGTACAAAGGATTTGTGTCATCGCAGCATATTTTTATTCTGTCAGATCCCGGTGTTGAGCAGCTGAATGCTGTCGAGGTCAGAGAAGGAGAGCAAATTCGCATCATCCAAAAAGTAATTTTTGCAGTAAATGTCTGCGGCGCGGCCACCATGGGGAGCTGCGGGATCGCACCAGCTGGCCGTGCTCTTGGTAGCCCTGTAACATTTCGCTAAAGTGTTTGGCCCCATAACCGTGCCAGGTAGCACTTTCAGCAGCACAGGCCAGGCTTACTGCAAGTTTCGAAATGTCTATTCGTGCATTTACTCCACTTGAAATATCTCAAAATATTTTGCAGCAATGGAGAGGCTTTGGTTTGCCTTAGTGTCCAGGTATGGCAGCTGTCTGCGAGCAGTCCGTTTTGAACTTTTACTCGCATAACTCGGCCCTAAAAATGTTGCTATAAGCACTGATTCATTGTCACGGTAAGAAATACATTCCTTAGTGTCACGAACAAGCGTACAACACAGTGAAAAGAGCTGCTTAGCTACAACTGTGTAATAGAGCTTAGAATTAATAATTTGATAGACAACCTTCACATGCAGCTTTCAAACAAGTGCACGCTGTAAATATCCACTTACGGCTGAGTTGTATGAATATTACAGTGGTCACGTCCTGGTCCTGGTTCTGGTTCTGGTTCCATGGCCTTTGTGTTTGTGTGCAGCAGCTGTACATCCCAGCTTCTGACGCCTGTCCCCAAACCATTAATCGGCGCAGCCAGCTGTTCGCACCAACTGTGTGAATCGAGACGGCGACGTCCAACCGGGTGGCACTTTGACGGAAAAGAAACCAAAGAGGCACATTTTGAATTGTTTTTCGACTGCTTTGATCTTTGTTACATCTTGAAGGAAGTGTTCTGTGGTTGCTAGAAAGCCATTTTTTAAAAATTGTTTTTCTTTTCAAATCCATTCTCAAAAGTCTTTTGTCACTGAGTAGTTATCTCCACAAATTGGCAAGGGAATTACAATAACCGTCGATAACAATGGAATCGTACAAAAATGGATGGTTATTGAATCCCCCGTCCCCCCGAAACACTGGACTGTTAAAAACGTATACAAGATGGGAATAGGTTTAACGTACGAGCATCGTATTATTTGCTTGAGGGAACAAACCTTCACGACAGGAGGACTTACGCCTGCAATGTATGTCACTTTATTTCCGGTTGGTCTACTTTTAAAACAAAGTGTTTAATCTCTTCATATCAGCCTTACATGTGTATCTCTAGTCATTTGGGTTGGCAAAAGGACAGCTTGGGTAGGCTTTTTTCCCTTAGAACTGGAATATCGTGGCTATCATATGTGCGAAGAAAGAAAATAAAGTATTTTTATATGTAAATATTTTGTATGGTATTCTGAAACAGATTTTGTTTAAATTTTTTGCCTAGTCTCTCTACTCCCCCTCCCACCCCCCGAATCAGAACTTTACCCTTGTTAACACGTGAAAAGTTAGAGGTGGGCTCCTCAGACATGAAGGACTCAGCCCTGTGTGTGTGTGTGTGTGTGTGTGTGTGTGTGTGTGTGTGTGTGTGTTGTGTGTGTGGTGTGTGTGTGTGTGTGTGTGTGTGTGTGTGTGTGTGTGTGTGTGTGTGTGTGTGTGGGGCAGCACTTGTCGAGCGCCTTCAAAAAAAATTGAAAGGGACTGTGTGAATTGGTCGTATCCCTGTGTGGACAGCAGAAGAAGAGGAGCTCGGGAAAGGCTGAGGGAGGCAAAGGATGGGGAAATGAGCAAAAAATAGTCACTGGCCTGACAGTTGTCTGTTCCCATGGCAACATAGTTTTAAATGTCACGGTAGTGCTTGAGGAGTAAAGCAGTTCTTAGGGGTGGGGGTTGCAGATCAGCATTTTACTGTTTCTGAAAGCATTATTTATGCCACTAAACACTGTATGTTGAGATCTTGTATTAAAAACCTGTTTTCATCATGTTTTGCTATTTTCCTGCCTCTTTATTTCATCGGAATTGTCACTGAGAGACTCGCCGGTTTTAGGACTTCCTGCCGACTGCTGTCGGGTTTGTTTTCCCTGGTTTGTGGTGGCTGTGGGACTGACCAGCAATGGGTATTTGAGTTTAAGAGGCCTCTTGTCAGTCTATCAGTTACTTTTTATATTCGAAACACCAGAAGCTGTTATGTCGGTCTAACTTTTCAGAAACCCGTTGACAAACATCCTCGCTTTTTGTCAACATTTGTGAGAGACACCTTCGTAAGAGTGAAATTGTGCTTTCACAAATTCCCTCCTCACCAAACGTGATGCCCATTTGTACCATAAGAGATCAGAAGTTCAATGTTCAGTTCAACAGCTTTTGCCTTCCTCTTGTTCAAGTATAGCAGCATTGCCTTGGTTGCTATGTTATAATCAGATCTTTTGTGAGAAGCTGGCAGAGATGTTTTGGCTGCACTCCGAAGACTTGCGTATACCCTGCCAAAAAAGTGAACGCATGCATACGTGGATCCCTTTTTAAAGTGACGATAAAGACAGTAAAAGAATGATGCCGTCTACTTTATAGTGCACATTTGTTGCCGCTTGGTGCCGTCTGACGGAACACTCACACAAAGGTAGAGATCAATGGAATGGGGCACCTCAGTGAAATGATGGGAGTTCCATAGCAAAAGATAAAAAAGTTCTCCCCGTCTGCTGGTGACTAGAGAGGAATATTCCTATTCAGGATTAAAATTTTATATATTCTGCCCCACTGCTTTGGCAAAGGTGAATTAAGCACTCCATTTCACTCTTGCTCGGAAAACTTGGCTGAGGACCATAGCTGAGTGAAGGCCAAATAAAGATGGACTTTAAAACTGCAGGCGGTAAGGTTCCATCTTATTTGCTTGCTGTGACGTGACACTGTGTCTACTGTGGGGACATCCGGAGAACTTTTCAGCCCCGAGTCCATCCACAGAGCTATTGTTATCCCCTCGATGTTTTCTTTCTCACATCATCCCCTATTTCCAGGGGCCATTCAGGGTCAGCGGCTTCTTTCTCCCCTGTGTTCATGAGGTCCTTTGAATGATGCTGCATGACTAAATTGGGCTGTGATGGAATTGCCTTACAAAGGTCCTTTTTGCCCAGTCCCATTTCCTCCTCCGCGGTGAGCAGATCCTTCCTCTGTAGAGTACTGCTGAAATTCACAAGTTCAGTGCCTAAGTTTTTGTGTTCTCGCTGAACAAACTTGCCTGCTTTCACACTACAAGTTTATTCCACAGCAAAGAGTTAAATTAATATGGTCAAAATATATACGGATATTTGATATACGCTGGCAAACAGGCAAATATGGAGATTTAATATAAAATGTAAGCATCCATGTGTTGTGTTGCATGTAAATAAGAATAAAAACTTTAAGATAAAAGCCATGCACAGTGTGTTGCAGGGGGATTCATGACAACCATGATAGGATGGCTGATGGATGGGGGGGGGGGCAGGTTCATGGCCAGGATTCGCTCATTTATGAATCCGGTGCCGAGTGCTGACTTTTCAATGTTCTGGCTGTCGATCAATGTCGACGGCATCTCTGCAGTGCATTCCCATCACATGTGCCTCACTCTCCAAATATCACCACGAAAGCAATTTATTATATATTTTCTCTTTTCCAAACTGTCATGATATGCAGGAAAAAAAGCAAGGCTGTCTACAGATGATGTAGCTGAAGGCAAAACTTGGAATTGGCTGCCTGATCCTGGGGAGTCCAGGTTCCTGATGGCAAACCTGGCGTTAGATGTCTTTCCAGGTACACGCTGCTGCCACTCTGCGTTCCCCTTGAGGCAGCCCAAGGGCTGTTTGTGATGCTGCCCTGTTTTGTTGTGTGGCTGCTGAAGGCTGGGGAGAGAGTCGCCGAGGATTCTGGCATCGGGGCGGTGGCGTTGACGTCGTTCTCCCTGATGGAGGCCAACAAATGAAGACAGCAGCAAAGCTGAGCACTCTCTGGCTGGCTTGACCCCAGCACGAGGCACAGCTCTTCTGAGGATCTTTCCAGGTTTGTATGGACCAAGTCAAGGCCTTCATGACACTGTGAACTTGTCTCTGCTAGACACTGTAGCTTGTGGCCCTGCTTGTGTCCTTGTGTCCTGAGGCTGTCGTGTTTATTTTATATTTGCTTTTCCCAGTAGTCACAGCACTTCATGTGCACTAATATTGATAATGTAATATTTAAGCATATTTCCGGTAACATGTGGTTGTGTAGTTTCAGTTATGTCATTCGGTGGTCCATAGCTACCTCCACTTTCAGAGGAATCGGTTATGTGGTGTGCATTATTATTATTATTATTATTATTATTATTATTATTATTAATAAGACTGGGCAGCAAACTCATGTCTTCCATAGGTACAATTTTAGTCATTTATACAAGTTCTTGTATTTTTCGTGCCTTTAAAATATTGTTTTGTGTACTTTTAATTAAAACTGCTGGAGCTCAGTGTGGGGAATCGCACGCAACTGCTGCAAATCCCGCAATTTACCCGTTAAATGCATTCATCATAGGAAAAAGAAGGAGATGTGCTTTAAAAGCCGGCCCTGCATTTCAGTGGCTGTCTACTTTGCAACCTGCTGCTGCTGTACGAGGGGGTCTGCACCAGCACGCACGCCGCATCTCCACAGGACAAACCTTTCATACAAATTTGCTAGCAGGCTTGAAGCCGGGTGTAATGGGATCTGTATTTTCCGCCATTTCTTTTTGACATTTTTGTCGGTAATTACACCTTTAAGCTACTTTTTGTCATTATTTTCTCAGCCCCCGGCCATAATTCTCATAATAATGGTTTAAAGTAAAGCTAAGTGATGACATCCTCACTGCTGTATGGGTTGTTGGAGCGGGAAGCAAGCATCTACAGTTCCTATCTAGGCACATGAATGTGACCCTGCTCTGCTCCTGTGGGCTACCTAGGCTGTCTGTGAAATCAAAGCTGGGCCGATTATTTATTTTGGCAAACTTGCCTTTCTATTTACCACCTTTTTTCTGCCGAAACCAAATGTCATATCGATGCTAAAAATAGCTGTGACCTTAATAAGCAGGCCAGCAGTTAGCGATGCTGTCGGCTGCTAATGAGCCCGGGCTGCGTCCGTGGGCTGCGTGCCCTGCGCAGCTGCGCGTGGCCTCCTCTTCTGCGAGCTGCGGCCGCCCCCACGCCTAGCAGCCTGCCATCCCAAATGACAAACTCTTTTGTTACATCGTTGGACCTCGCCTGTCTTTTAAAAACCTTTTCACTGCTCCGCTTTAATCCCGGAAGCAATGCGCCGATCACCCACCCTGACTCTTCCGGTCTGTTTGAGAAGTTTAAGACACCATTCCACATGTTTGAGTTGCTGGGAAACTTGAAAGAGAGATCAGCTAGGGAGACTGGGGCCAAGTGTGATGAACGACAAGTTAGAAAAGCATATGAGATCTTTATACAGTGGTTACTCCTCCAAGTTTGATGTGGCTGTGGTTAACCTGTGACCTGATCTTTTGTTGGTTGAAGTATTGTGGTGTCCGTAGCTCAGCATCTGTCCCTCCATGTGAGTTTACATGGTGTGATGGCTGCTCCAGTGTATAGTTTAAGCATATTTTTTGTTTGAATTTCTATTTGTGTTGATCTGCTTTGGAGAGTTTGGGTGTTGAGATGTTTGGTTTGGATTTGCTGTTTGGGGTTTGAGTGGAAGTTGTTTTTGGGTTGCTGGTTTGGTTGGTGGCTTCTGGGCGTGGGCTCGACCAGATACCCATCCGGACTAGGATTGGAAGAAAGAAATCGGGCCTTAGAAAGCAGGAAGTGGATCCAAGGCAGACAAACCTTTGCTACGGCATGGGGGGGGGGGTATCAGTGTAAAAGTTCACTTGGTTTAATTTCCTGATTTTATTAACAGTATTTTGATTCTGCTGGGTTTCGCTATGTATATGATTTAGTTAACCGATCAGTGTCTTGTATTTTGTTGTGAATTTGTGTTTGTATAGCCTTTGTGTTCCCCTATTGTATGCAGTTGTATGTGAATGGTCTGATCAGCCATTATTTAAGCCCTATTGTTTGAGTGTTTGTTAGGTCAGTTGTACGTCTAGTTGATTTGAGTTGTGCACAGCTGGTTTGGGTCTTATGTTCTATTGACCTTTTGATGGGTGCAATTTTATTCTTTATTGACATGATAATTATCTTTTTGGAATAAATGATCTTTTTGCTAACAATTAACCTGCGATTCCTCGTGCCAGCCGACTCGGTCCCTTACACGTGGTATGCTATCCATTATCATTATAATTTATGTGGGTTTCTGTAAAAGTTCAAGGGTAAAATCATTTTTTTGCTGTATAATCTATTTAGAGGAAGAACAGGAGGCTCAGTACTGCACAGTGGTGGAAAGGCCTGAACCAGCGACAAAATAAGCATCACCTTTAGTGAAGGGATGCAGGGTGTAGCACCGAGCCCAACAAGCAGACAAAATTAAATATGTTTAACACCCCCCCCCCCCCAAGAATGAGAAGCGTACACAGTTTTTATTTTGAAAAGGAAAGAAGTGCAAGGCCGTCCTGCTTATTCTGACCTCCGGGATGCTGCTGCTTAGTGACAGCACTGCCTCCAACGGGGCGGTCCAGCGAGCTGAATGGTAATTGGGAAAATACACTTTGCCACAACTCGGTTCCGTCAGCTCTTTATCTTGCTCACAATGTAAGTTCACGGAGACTAAAATCACTGCTCATCTGATTGTAAATGAATGAAGAACAACAAAGGCTCTTGGTTGTGCTGTGTGCCAAATACTGCGGGCTGACAGGGCATCAGATCTCGCAACAAGCATCTTATTTAAGTTTTGCTCTTGAAGCGTCTGTGTCTGAATGAGTCGGTAGCTCTGGGGCAGCTTGGAGAATTAAAACGAACGCTGCATATTCATCCAGTCAGGATTATTTGAGCTTTTTCATATTCAGTTTTAAAATAAATGTAGGTCTGCTCAGACAAACCACCAGGATGCTTTGCTAAATGTTGGCCATCTAGTAGAAATCCATCTGGTAGAAGACCAACTTAAACTTTCATCTCTTTAACAGAATGAACCATGTTAGCAGCAGTGTTTTGTGTTTGCAAACAAACTGGGTGAGGAATTATTATTATTATTATTATTATTATTATTATTTAGTAATAGAATCTGGCAAAACTTATGCCAGACTAGATGAAATAAAACAACACTGTCTTCTTTTACAATTTTTGACTCAGAAAGTGGATGCTGGGCAAAATATTTTTTTTAACTTTGAGTCCTGCCCGAGTGAGTGCTTTGCAGGTGTGCTGGTAGCTCAGGTGGTTCAAGGTTCATGTTGTCATTCCACAGTCATACAAATACAAGGTAGAATGAAAGAGAGTTCCTTCTGGGCCAAGATGAAGCTATACGCTTGACATCACAGAGCAACTCAGCATAGGGGGATTGCTAGGAAAATAAAGGTATTGTAGGTTAATAACAATGTAGTGAGTAGATGAATATATAAATTGGAAAATATAGGGGTATTTATAGTAGATGCAGGTGATGATGAGCATTATGGAGTACACATGTCCCAGGTGTGGGGTTGAGAGAAATAAGTTCAGCTTTTACAAGGCATTCCCGAAGGGGCACCCAGTGTCACGCTGTTGGTAATACAGTAGCGGCTGAGTTGTCACTCCTTGGTGTTTTCCCAAACTCAATAATCCGTAATGGAGGACTGGCGGAAAGGAAATGGCTTCTGTCCCATGCTTACACTCATTCATTTAGATAAGATAAGAGTCTCCTCCAGCGCAGCTTACCATTATTTACCCATTTATATAGTACATCAGTTCAGTGTGTACTTTGATCAGGGCTATTCCACCTTCCAAAGATTTGATCGCAGAACTTTCAGGGACCACCCAGTGTCCTTAACTACTGTGATGTGTAAACTACGTGATGTATGAATTATCATCATTTTTAGTCCCATGCTTAGGTGGATGCACCCTGGGAATGAACCTTTTTATTTATCCTTTCACTGACCATAATGACCTCTGTGCTGAAGTGAACAACAACAACAACAACAACAACAACAACAACAATAATAATAATAATAATAATAAACCTTTCTTTTTTCTACTGCTCTTTGAATAAAATTGATATTATGTGGAGTTGTAGCGCCCTCTGTTGAAAAATATTGTTACAGCCAAAGAAAGCATCAACATGCCGGTTTATTCATTTATTAAAATAAAATAAATATTTGCTTTTTTTTTTACAGCTATGCTAGCTGTCGTGTGTGTGAGTGGATGTGAATTAAAACTGAAACACTGTTTTCTACTTTAATGCTACGTTGCACAAATCTGCAGAGAGCATCAGTCTCATGTGGATTAATATGTTGTCTAAAAACCTTTAAAAAAATATTACTGTGTATTGTAGTGTTCCATAAAGAAGAGAAGAGAAGAGACTGGAGCTGGAGCTGGAGCTGGAGGTGCCCTGTGCTCATGTTCAGTCTGAGTCACAGCTGCAGTGAGTGAGTTTTCTTGCGTCTGAAAGTTCTGTGTCAAAATTCAGCACACTTTTCATATGGCAATATGTCGAAGGCAGTCATCCTTGAGCAAAAACTTGAATTAATGATATTAACAATACATCTCTATTGCTAAGGAATTATTGTCAGACAGTGTTGACAAAGACAGTGGGATTTGTGAACAACAAAGGCAGCTGGCAGCTGTAGTGTTTGCTGTACAGCCGCCCTGGCAGGATGCGTGTGGCTGAGATTGATCGTGGTGGCACAGGAAGTGAGAACTGCTGCAAAAATAGCAGGATACCCTGGTAACTCAGTACACGGTGATAAAAATCTTGCCCGACAAATAATACAGGAGGTGGTGGGTGGGTGTGTTTGTTTCGGGTTCATTCAATAAAATTTAACAGTGCATTCCTTCCATCCTTCCATCCTTCCATCCATCCATCCTTTGCAATTAGTCCTGGTCTGGATTGCAGTAGTCTAGAACCCATCCCCCACACACTGGTTACCGAGGCTAGGAAACTACACCCTGGATGGAATGTTAGTTCTTTGCAAGGTAGCTCCCTTGCCCCCCCCCCACACACACACATATTTACATGCTATGAGCAGTTTAAAATGACTAACTAAGCTGAAACACACATCTTTGGACTGTGGGAGGAAATTGGAGCATCAGGATGGAACCCACATAAACACAGGGAGGGCATGCAAACCTCACATGCACTCAGCTGGGTTTACGCCCACTTCTAAACAGTGCAGCACTGCTCGCTCCCTCATTGTGCTGCACTGCCTGGACTTCTAGTGCAAAATTTTTGCAGCCCTGTGAAAGTTTTCAGACTTTACTCTAACTTCAATGAAGCTGTTCCAGAACAACCCCTGTGTGTGGGCATGAATTACAGTAAAAATTTTGTCGTGGGCTAAAATGCTGCTGTACTCCATCTTCAAGATCAGTGCTATAGAGCGTGTGGAGAACCTGTGGAGCAGCAAGGCTCCATGGGACCCAGAGAAAAACCAAGGTAAAGGGTTTCATTTTATTAGGCCTCACGTCCATTTTTTTGGTAGTGGTTCATATCCCTGCTGCCCTGAGAAGGAAATGCATGGGCACCTTGACAGCTGTGCACTAAAGAGGAGTGCAGATAGGTAGGAAGAAGGTGTAAGTGAAAGCACTCTGCTTACGTGGTCTCACTGAGGTGGCAAAATCATGTACACATGTAAATATGGATGTTAGTGTCTTAAGGTTGGATTAAACTCTCTTAGCAGTTTATGCAGGGCTCCTCACATCCTTTCTCCTTTTTTGTTTCTTCAGCAAAAACTAATTTCTTTCATGATAAACTACAGTCTTGATTTCATGATTTTCTCAACTTGATCTTTCAACCCCTCCACTGCTCCCTCCTCTTCCCTCCCCACAGACAATTTTTATTCTTCAGCCTCATTCTTCAGCGATGAGGAAGGTTTGTGACACCTGGGTCCCCCATCAGTGCCAGCGCTCCCAGGAAGTCTTCTTTACTTCACTGAAAGTCGTTTGAACGGAGAGTGAAATCTCTAGCTTTCTGGTCTCACACTCATCTATCGGCTGCTCCTGTGATCCCATCTCTGATCCTCGCTTAAAGTCCATTTCTTCACAGGTCATTAATTTTTTTTCTTCCATCTTCCATCTTTAATTCCTCAGTCTCCTCTGGTTGCTTTCCATCTGCCTTTAAAACAAAGCACATCTTACCACTGTTAAAGAAACCATTCCTTGGACAGAATGATCCAGAAGATTGACCTCTGGGAGTAACAGCTGACTCAATTTCTTCTTCTCCCAGCACTCTGAAGCCCCAACCTGATGCTCCAGATATCTCCTTAGCACCTCATTAGCAGCATTAGTATGCACACCCTACAGAAGTCCTGCTCCAGACCATGGTGATATCTCACCTGTCTTGACTCCTGTCTGCTGTTCCAGCCTCCACCGTTGAACCTCTCCAGCTGATATAGAATCCTGGAACTTTATGAGCCACCAAAGTGGTCCCAAGTACATCCCTTCCTTAAATTTCCCTGCTGGCTTCCTGTAGCTGCTCATGTCAGCTTCATCACTCTAGTTAAGGCCTACAAGACCATCAACAGACCTTTTGGGCCTGACCCCTCCATACAGACCAGCCAGAGGTGGTGGAGCACAGCAGTCTTGATCCTAAGAGATGAAAAACCGAAAGTCTGCGGGTTCTCACTTGGATTTTCATTTAATCTGAGCTGTTGGTTTCTTTGGGGGAACGTTTCTCCTAAATGAATAAATGTAAATGTGAAGGCAGCCTGTATGAAGGTTGATCTATTTGACCAGTAATGGGTCCAACATCAGGGTCATTTGTCCCGTGGATTTAGGACAGAAAAGGATAAAAAAGTTTAACTCTAGCAAACATCTGTATGAGCATAACTTGGCAACTCATGCCAAGTCCTCATGCAGTATTTGTGACCAAGGTGAACTTCATGCTCATTGTTAGATGTGTCACCGCCGGAGCTAATGACTGTGGTGTTAGTCACGGCTCTGAGTTGACAGAAGTAGCGAGCGGCTCAACACCTCATCATAGTTGATCTGTTCTTCTCAATGGCGCTGAGACTGCAAGGGTTACTTGAAGAAATGACACAAAAACATGAGGAGGTTCCCAGTCACTGGTTTCCATGCGTGATTCATTCGCACCACATGGCACCGCAGGAGACGAGGACTTCAGGGGTCGCTCGGTGCGCCATTCGCCCGTGAAACGGCACGCGTGGCCCCGACGATGCTCTCTGTTCATAGCTGCGCAGCAACTGCTGAGCTCCGTTGAAGGATGCTTTGAGAATCACACATTTCCGTGGGTCTCTGGTATTCAGCCAGCTTTTACTCTTCAAGTGTGCGTGAATGGGGAAATGACTAATACCTGGAAATTTCCATACATGGATTATTAGCTCGCCAGGGTTAATGATACATTCTTCATATATTAAACACGCTCGAACGCTCCCAGATTTTGTTGACAGTCAAAAATCAATCATGTGTGGAAAGCAAGCCAACTTGCAACAATAGGCAAATTATTAAATAACAATGGCTGGGTGAGCAATGCAAAGTTACGAATAGGAAGAAATGTAACCGTCGATAGATGTGAATATGAAATGACCGAAAAAAATGGGCTTGAAATGGACAATTAGAACAGGTGGCTTTGAAGGTTGTCTTCAGCCCACAACTGTATCTGTCAAATGAATCATTCCTCTGAGGCACGCTTGCTGATCGGAATAATATAAAAGAAATTAATATTCTTCCCTCAAATAAAATTGGGTTATTGTATTCGCCAAAGTCTTTGTTTAATCTGTTCATTTATTTATTTTTTTTTGTTCCTGGCTTTCCCTGACTGCAAAAGGTAGTACCTACACAAAGACAGAATTCACCTTGGAAAAATCCCATTTTTGAAAGACTTATGTAGCACCGGGGATTATACTTCTCGCTGGAAACGACATGTTTCTACTAAACTTAAGCAAACAAAGTGTGATTGCCATTTTTTTTTTCCTTTCCTTGAGGTGTGGGATGCATGGTTCGGGAGTTGCCATGGCGATAGAAAATGGAAAGGAGTGGAGAGAAAGCTGTGTGAAACATTTGGTCCGGCTGAAGAAGCCGTTCAATTAGAGCTGCTTCCCCCGGGTGCGTGATTGAAAAGCAACAAATTCATGTCGGTGCGGTGCCCTCTCTCCGCTTTTCCAAACCTCTAAACAGCCCTGAGCCTCATTTCTACGCCGCATTATTTGTATGGATGTGTTCCGAGGGGTGTTGATTTATGACGCAGGAGAGTTGCAGCTACGCCAAGGGAACAGCAGGTACATGCAGGTGTGAGCAGGTGTGCAGTGTAACAGCTTCATCCCACTGGTTCTTGCTTGGCTGACGCGTGATGCCCGAAGCACAGTGCGGAGCTGCTCGTTCCAGGGCCTCTGGAAGCGGAAGGCGCGGGAGGTGCGGGAGGCGCGTGAAGTGCACGCCCAGCCGAGGACTCACCTGCCGGCTGGGGTACCACACATTGCGCCCACGGGAGATTTGCTCACGGCCAGGAGGTGGCAGTAGCAAAGCACCTTGAAGGCAAAGCAATGCGGCCATCCTACAAAGACAGACTTTATCCTCTGATTTAAGAATTTCTTAACAACAGAATTATTTTACTCCAGTTGTTCTGCAGACAGCTGACGGCTGTCCTGCAGCGCGGCGCTTTCCGTCTGCGTAGTTCACAGCTTTCCATGCGGATACAGCACGACAGAGTTCTATGGAAGCTGGGTGGCCGAACTTTCTGGGCGCTACTCCCCCATTCCCAGCGTGTGCCCGCAGCCTCTTCGCTCGGACAGTCTTCATTCCAGCACTGTCTTAGCTGCCTTCTCTCTTGCGAGAGCGACGACTCCCCTCACCCATTCATCACGCAGCCATTAACTACAGAAGCAATTGACAGAAGATGAACCCCTCCTTGGAGGAAAAAACAGCGCGCCAACACAAAGAAATGAGCGGTTACTTTGTGCTGCTGCTTGCTGCGGCAATTCTCCTGTTAATGGGCCTGTATTAGACACAGCTTGACCGGATGACTACACTTTTCCAAAACGGCACTTCCCTCACGGCTTTGTTTCAGCCCGACTGGTGAAAATAATCCACGCTAGTCCACCCGTTGATCTTTGGTCTTCCGGTGTCCTGTCTCCGGCCTGTTTAACCCTGGTTCTTGTGTTGAAGTGTTGCAAATCACCACAGCACCTTGTCTCCTTCTCTGGGTCTTGTCACACTTTATGAGCTCAGGTGGCCGCTGGCGATGGGACAAATGGTCTTGTTGCTCCTCAGGCCAGATCCCCCCATGCGCCTCATTACAAGTGGAGCCATTGTGCCTGTGTCAGATGTCAAGTACAGTAAACATGCTGACCATGACGGTGTCAGAATAACAATGGCGATGAGTGGGTTTGTGCTCCTCGTTCCTTGCAGAACACAGTTTATAATACAGTAACTCTTGCATAGCGATAAGTGGTCAGCAGCCAGCATTTCCAACTGTGTTTTAGATTTGAAATGCATTTCTATTTGTTTTTTCTAATATGTTCCAGTTGGAAAAATTAATTTTAATGTTTGCCCGCATTCATAGAGCTGGGACGGTGTTGCACTTTACACTGTATGACAGTAAGGAAAGCGTTTGTCGCATTTTTAGCTCGCCTACAGTTGGAAACCCTGTCTCCACCATGTTAACTGGGTGAGGCCTACTGTAGAATATTCTAGAGTGTTTCCAAGTTTATAAAGAACATGAATTAATGAATATGAACGCATGAGCATGATTTTATTAATGAATTTTGAGTTCAACAAGCAATAATAAATGATTCATGCAGTTTATAGGAGAGTCTTGTGTATATACATGATGCACAAACTGCTCCTGGGTTTGCACAAACGGAGCGTGACCCAAAGAAATCGGCCACCGGCGCAGATACTCAGTCCCTTCACAGCCGTCTCTGTGGTCAACCAATTAATTTAACTTTATTCTTAAATGTGGGGAAAGAACAAAAAGGAAAATGGCATTTGTTCATACTTACAGATAACATATATTATAGTTATTGTTTCTGCTGAATAAGAAGAATGTTTTCTTTGCTGTCAGACGGTGCTGAGAACCACAGCCCATCCTCTGAGATGAGCTTTCCTTGCTGGAAAATGAGATTATTCCTAAAACTGGAACATTTGATTCTTAAGTGGATTCTGCATTTTTTTTTTTGTAAAGATTAGTCAAACTAATTCAAAATAAGCTCATACGGTTATGTATTTACTCTTATTTTCTTAATTTACGTAACTTTGCGCAAGTGCTCATTTGCTACGTAATGAAATAAATTATACAGCCAAACATTTGCAGAATGTATCTGCATCTGGAACGATAGAGCTTTTTGGTCTGTTTTCCTATCCCAGCTTTGTTCATTTCTCTCATTACCATCAAACCCTGTGATGCAAATGACGGAAAAAAAAAAAAACAAAAAAAACAATTCATTTAAGGGTTTCCGTGCGGCAAAATGCGTTCAAGATGTCTTTGCGCAATTTCGGAAGCTCAGCGACGGTGTCGGCTTAAAAAGTTTATCCACGTCTGGTGCTGAGCTGAAAAAGGCCGTTACCTTCTGTGGCTGCAATAGACAATTTCGCTACGGTTACCGTCTTATTTTGTTTAGTGAGTTAAAAGCAGCAGATCAAAGAAATAACCAAGTTATTTCAACGACCAGAGAGCTGAAAGTATTAAAAAGCAAAACTACGCAAACTCATGCAAGACCGCTCCGATATTCGCTCATGAATTAATTGTTTCAGTTTAGCTTCGGACCCAGTTTCATTCGTGCCCTATGCATACTTAAACTTACAGCCTTTTTATTTATAAATTTATTCAAGATTTTGTCTTAAAAATTGAGTTTTTACTTGGTGGAGAAGCACATGAAACAGAAAACCAGGGAATGAGTCAAACAGTAAACACGGACCAATGCATGGACTACAGCCGGTCACACACTCAACAACCAGTGCGTTTGGATAATTTATCATCTCATTTGTGAACACAATGCATGCCGACCCACAAACCAACGGTTTTCTTATTTTTCCTTTTGCTGGGAATAAAAAAGATAACAAAATGGCTTTATTTCATGTTCACACACAACTGGACAAAACCACAGTACACTTGCATGGCTGGCCAAACAGAAACCTCTTTCACAGACCAGGCACATAAACATGAATATACTAAGAACATCAGTAGAAAACATACATGCTTTCAGTTTTTTTTTCAAATATAGAAATAAAACTCTTTGTACATTTCCCCATCTTGATGAGTCTGTAAGAAACTTCTAGGCCGATTAAGGTCATATCTGAAACAAACATGAATAAAGTCAAAAAATAATAAAGGTTTTCACAGCAGGCCATGGATAACACCCTGTGAATATTTAGATTTAGCTTCTACATCAAACTTAACAGGCATGCGTAGACACATGCGAGGTGAACACTGTGAAGAGTGGTGTCATTTGCCAGACTTTACTATATATAGCAAATCGGACCGAGCCTGATAGAACCGCCTTTTCCGAAGTTCCTGGGTCAGTAAACCCTTATAAATTTTAAACCACTATGCTTAATACCTAGTTATAACTATCGAACAGGAAAAATAAATGTCAAAATAATTGAAAAGCAGGACAAAACTAATATCTCAAAAGTATGAACATGGTTTTAATAAAATGTGCATATACAAAAAAGCAAAATAATGCTAAAAAAGACCTCCAGCATGTTTTGTGGGAATGCCGGGAAACTCGGTGGTCTGGAAGTGCATGTAAAGACATCCGTCCCCATGGAACAAAGCTTGGGCAGCGCAGCCTTGTGAGTGGAGACACCGCTCCGTAGAACCAACAGGGCTGATGCTCCGAAACATGGGGGTGGTGGGTCGGTTGACACATGCCTGTCTGTAAAACCAGGGCATGCTGGGTTGTGTTCTGTTCCTGCTGCTCTCCCGTGTTGGGTCCGCTTCTGTTTCTTTAAACCAAGGACCAGCTCTTTAGCACTCTCTCATTGGGCTCACTGCCAAAACAACTTCTCATTTTACTTACATATGTTTGCGTTATATCGTATCGCCTCCATGTGAAAACACAACAACAAATGAAAAGAGAAAAGAATACTGGACAAAAGCCCTGAGCGGAGTAGATCGCACTCCGCCGGGGACCTCATTGCCTCTGATCCTTGTCAGGGAGCAGGAGGCAAATCCTTTCCACTGCTCACGTTGTGCAAACAGCAAAGTCCTTTAACTCACTACGTTGTTGTAGCTCACATACTTTTTCTTCGCGGCTGGACCTGCAAATGGGACACAGCAGATGATGAGAATGATACACCGAAGTGCTAATTTCCAGAAGAATGTTCACTTGCAGCTCTCCATTTCAAAGGAGAAAGGGATTTTTAATTGTCTTTGGCGGAGACACACTTGAGCTACAGTCCACGTGATTTCTCGGTCCCCCCGTGTCAGATGTCCTCCACTATCGCGAAGGTATACAAACACCGAGCTCTATGAGACAGACCAAAATGATGTCAGAAAGTGACTTTTGCACAGGTAGGGCCAGAGACATGGACCACAGTGGCATCAGGATGATATTGCCATAGAAACACTGCAGAGCGGCTGAAGCCATTTTCAAAGGTACAGTAATTTTACCCGGGCTGGATTATCCTTTTATCTGGCAGAAAATAAGGTTGACAGACAACATGTTTCTTAAAGAGCAGTACAGCAACTTGCATTTTGCCTTGGTTAATTTGTTGCTTTTTCTTGTCTGTTTCTATGGCAACCAAAGCCCCTGAGGCTATGCCACTACTGTTTAAAAAAAAACTTACTTTTTCTGCAACTACCTTCAAGGAGGCAGCCAGAAAGTAGCATCACGAGTGGCACTCATTTCAGCCGTTCCAAAGCCAACTCATAACGTATGTTTTCGCACAGACAGGTAGCGCTACGTAAACTGGATGCGAGGAAACAATTTGTACGAAATACAAAACGTTTGTGTGGCAAAACCACTCTGTTGCGACAGATCCTAACGTGAACGCGGCAAAAGCTGTTATTTCTTCGCAAGCGTCTCAGCATCCACTATCGCTCCGGCTGATGCGTACTTTGACCAGGGTGAAGTTTGAGTTCATAGCAAGAATTACTGAGAATTTACTTACTTGTAGTGGCAACTCAATCAGACTGCCTTGTGGGTGGCCAAATGTCTTTTTGTTTATAGAGCTCATAAAAGGAATCAAATAAAATGCTTGCAGAATGACCACATTGTCTCTTAACTTCAACCTTGGGACTGCCTTTGGGAGAATCACTTTAAAAGACATTCTTGTGTTTAAATTGCCTGTCTGGTTCTTCTTGTTTCAGATGATAACTTTGAGAAAATCTTTACCCAAAATGTGATCACCATGCACTGCTGTCAGTGAAGAATGGCGCCGTTACCGCTAGGTTCCGCTGGTCTGTGCTTCTCTACTTGGCCTAAGGCTGTACGAGCTGCAGCTGCTTCCAAAATATCAAAGCTGCACAAGCGCAACACGAGCGATAGAAAGAAAATTCGGACTCGATTTTCAGAAATGTTCAAAATAAAAACGCACACGTTTGAGTGAAAAAAGAGATCACTTAATAGCATAAGAGCTACCCTATGTTTTGTTTGACTGTGTATTTTACAAAAAAAAAAAAATCTGATGTTCAAATCCTATTATAAATGACATGAATAGCACCATCAGTACTGATACTTAGCTGTTTGTGCAATTTCTCTCATTTTTGATAGTAAATATGTGAAACAGCCCCCCCCCCCCAACACAACAAAGTTTGATATCGTTGCCCATGTAAACATGACAAATCATTATCTCTTCAGAGGAAAATCAGCAGGGAGCTCTCCAAATTTCGTATACAAGCAGGAAAAGGTAGAAGCCTTCTCTGAATTGTAATGCAAGAATGAGATCTCGCCCAGAGCCAACTTGGGCTTCCTTGTTTACTTGTCCTCCATCATCAGCAGTGTTTATAAGGAGAGCTGTGGCTCATCAAATTTGGATAGCATGCACTTTGTTTCCAGACGCTGTGTGCCATAAGTTTTGAGCAAGACATAACTCTGAATGTATGATTGTCATTGTATAAAATACTGTATATATATATTTTTTTTTTTGCATATTGACCACCAATAATGCTGCATATTAATTTAATTCACATTGAACGCTCAGGGTACAAAATAAGCGCCTCCGACGTACCTTCAAACTGCCCTGACACTTCCTACCCAAAAATATACTTGAAAAAAAGCTGCTACTGCATATTTAAATTTCATAAGAAATAATAAAGCATAACAGTTCCAATGCTTTTGCATTTGAAATATTTGAGTTTGGGGCGCTGCAGCAGCAGCAGCTCTTATTAGGTTAGGCCTGATTCTGTCACGGGTTTCCACGCAGGTGTATGTGCTGAAGGATCCTTGCCTTGAATACGAACTGATTTATGATGCCAAAAGCTGGCTGGGGGTATCTGAAGTAAAACTTTGCAATGATATGCCACAAATGTCTCTTGGAAAATGTACAAGTTTGGGCCCATGATGGAATTTAGTGACAGCTCAACACTGGACAACTTCTGAATACCTGAGAACCTAAATAACCTAAACATGTCAAAAGCAAGCAGACCTATGCGAGACCCTTTCAAGCTAAAAACTTTGAGAAAATGTATACATCAGTGCAAAACCCATGCATGTGATCTAATAATTTGTGTTTTTCAATGCACGTACAGGTATATGGAGTGAAGGTCCATATAGCAGTCAGGTCCACTAACACTGCTGGACACCCATTTTGCTAACTGAACCTCAGAAACATCTGCACAGCAGATAAGTAACAAAACCAGACAAACCCTTCAAAAGGGCCGGAATGAAAATATAAAATAATGATGCTTCGCTCAGATGAGATAAGTGTTTCTTCTCGAGTGGTAGTGATGCATATGAAAGGATGCATGAGGGGTCAAAGGGCAAGGAGGGGGCAGGAAGACCTGACACTCACTATTACAGTGTATACCAGATAAAGGCTTTAACTGGGCTTTAAAAAAACAGCGAACGGAAACACATTCTTGTAGATAATGGCACATCAATTATTAACAGAAGCTTCAAACTAAAGGAAACTAAAGGCAAAGGAAAGAAACATGAATAAATAAATAAGTGTTTTGCGCTGTTCAATGCTTCATTCCTTAGATACCATCCCATGAGGCAAAGACAGGGTAGCAACTCCCAAAGGTTCCAGAGCAGAGCCTGCTTGAGTTTGACAGCTCTGATGCAGATGTCTGCGAGATCCCCGAGTTCACATCTCCTAAGCGTTGCCTTACTGCGGAGACCTCGCGGGGCCCGAGTGAGACCAACTCCCTGGCGGTACTGGGCTGCCTCTCATCTCAGTCGAATAAAATGCTCACGGAGTTTAGCTGCACAAACAAAATCCTGGCTTTGTGCAGGTGCCAGGGTGAGCACCTGGCCTCCAGCATTAGCCTGTGTCAGGCTCCCCTGCCGGTTTCCTGGACCCCACTGCGCATAGAGCTCCAGCTTCTAAGGGCAAAGATGTGTATTGATGTAACATAATCACCAACATCTTTGCACCTGGAGGCTGCAGAGGGAATCTGTCAGTGCAGCCGCCGGTTTTCGGAGGAGAACTCTATATAATCACACCTGCGACAAGACGTGTATCTCCTGCTGTGGTCCATCTGCTCTTGAGGAGGGAGCATGGCACTAACTTTCTAACTGTGTGCAGTGAACGTGGCTGTCGCTGGAACGGCCCCAGCAGTCCGAGACATGACTTCCTCAGCTGTGGCCTCTGTGACCTCAGAGACTCATGGCCGGTGACAATTCTCTTGCCTATTATATGATACCGGTGATTTGTGAAATGAAAGGGGGTGCGCTGCACCGCCAGCAAGGAGGAAGACACCAAAGATGGCAAAAACAGAGTTCCAAGTAATTTCTGAGAACTTCTTTTTATAAACTCAGTTGCTAGGAGACATCTTAAATGCCCTGGAATTCAGCAACTGGGGTTCTTCTATATTCAGTTTGCAAATGAAAGCGATTACTGCTTATTACAGGATTTACTGTCAAGCAAGCTCTGCAAACCCTTCAGTACTTCAACGGAGAAAAAGGCCTTTTGACCTGCAGCTAATGCGTTTACTGGCACTTTCTCAGCCTAATAGACTCATGCCTCAAATTATCACTTATTTTCTCATAATGACAAAGTGTCTCTCTCTCTGCAAAAATGACATGCAGTGGGGTCATTTGGTAAATAAATAAATAAATAAATAAATAAATAAATAAATAAATAAATAAAAATGAACGTATTAGTTGTGTCCTACAACTGCAACAAGAAGTTTGAATATGTTCATTTCAATGTGCAGGAAATCCAGTAGCTTGAATATGTAAGTAAATACAAGCATGACAAATGACCAAAAGACCTTTGCACCAGGCAGTACATGGTCTCTTCTAGTGAAGACGCTGGAACAACTGTGACAGATCTGTGACCTATTCACTTTCAATTACCTCCCCCCACCACAGGAAACAAACACATGAGAGAATTAAAAATTCAAACTCATGCTTGAATCCGTCAAACAATATGTTGGGAAAAGGCAAGCTTGGGAGAAAGCCAAGCCCCGTTCCCTATCTCAACTGCATGCAATAGATAACACCTCACAGGGACCATCAGCCTCTTGATCGACCCCAAGGCCCATATCCTTTCAGTAAGTTGCTCTATAAATGTCTTAATGGACTCCTGAACGTAATTCACTGAAAGACTGAAGGACAACATCACAACCTGCATTCAGCTGCACACGGTGGAAAATTACTACAGAATAATAGAATGTGTGCGTGGGTGGGGGTGTGAGACTTCCTCTTACAGTGGTTTTGCCACTTCCTTTCAAATATTTGGTCATTTTTGAACTCCTTATGCATTCCCACCTTTATGTAATCTGCCAAATGGTATTCATATACACACGTACGAGAAGCTACCATCCATATGCGACCTCTGTCCTAAACTACTCTGTTGTACACACCTGTGCTGTGCTCTGCCTATGAAATTACCAGGGTGCAAATTGTCTGTAAATGTTTATTTTTATTTGCATTTTCTTAAATCCAGAGATATATGGAAATGACCACATTTTTATGTGCATTTGTCAACTTTACTGTATTCAATTGTACTGTAAAATTGCATAAACATATTTTAACGTACAATATTTTATGCATACACGCATCTCTGTATGATATACAGAAATCCCTCGATATACAACACAATGTGTTCCTGGAAATCCTTGCTATTTGCTTGTCAGCCAAAAATTCATAAATTAAAACATAAATCCCATTAGTTTGACTGTGGTCACTGTTTTGAAAGGTTCCAACGACCCATGAGAACACAAACTTTGAGTCCCCAGGGCATGTCTGGCACAGAAGCCCCCACTGAACAGCACAACATGCCTGTCCCCGAAGCTCTTAAATACAGCAAACTCCATCAGGGCAAATGACTTCTCCACGACAGCAAAAAAACTATTTATACATATACAGTACGCAACCGCAAGGAATTATGGGAGAGCCGCTGCTCCACCCAAAACGGTGGGCCCTCCTAATCATCCTTTGCTGCCTACACGTTGCTTTGGTTTTGCTCAGTAAGTGGTCTGGTGTCTCTGCAATAACTATAGTACCTGGGGTGGGTTATTATATTTGTGTAGAATATGTGTATCTGCAATATTTGGTTAAACAATACGGCATTTGCTGCATTTGGTATGTTCCATGCATTTGTGTGTATTCAGGAGACAACAAAGGGTTTGTGTTTGCACTAAGCTTTGCGGTGCAGGAAATAAAGGCACAAACTAGAAAAACCGATCCTGTGGTTTGCGAGCAAAATTTCGAGTCAGCCGTTATCGTGGCGGAAGTATTTGTCAATGAAAATGGTGGCACTAAAAAAACTTTTTTTTTTTTTGTAGATCAAAACGTGGAATGCGTGCGCACGCACACACACAAAACATTTTGTATCTTCATATAAAACTTAAAATTTATGCTCAGCCAGAAACCCTTTCCATTACCTAACATAACCCTAAATGGGGAGCTCTCCTACACTGTGTCTGAGGGTATTAACTGGTCCGCAAAAAGAGCAGAAATTCTAATTCGGCAGAGCAGGATGAGGGCAGACAAACGCCTCGCACAGGAAGAGTGTCTCTCAGAGGCAGGACACTTGATACTTAAAGTTAATTGGATTGACCAGATTTACTCAGCTTCTTTTGGCTACAGACAGAGAAGGGCTGCCATCCTTGTTAGCAAAAGCACCTAACTGTTAAATCACATCCCTTCCACTGACCCAGAGGGCTGCTACCTAATATCCACTGCCACAGTAGCAAAAGCACATATTACAGTGGCAACAATAGGCGCAAATCTTACATAGTTGACGTCCGTATTGCATTTACACCACTGGAGCACTGCCAAGTTAAGTGGCTTTCAAGTGAAGTCCAGCCCTCCACATTTGACCCCAATGTTATCTTCTTGTGTTCACAGTAGTGACATCATCGTATGTCCTGCAACTGATATTAAATTAATATGGTAAAAATAATGATACAGTAATACATTCCAAAGTATTCCCTACATATTCTTTGAAGCGGAGTGATGTAGGCAACGCAGAAATTCTAAACTCGCCAAAAAAGCACATATGTAGAACCCTGTCCTTTACTGTCAGCTCTTTGAGAAGAAAAGTAACAGATCCATCCTCTTTGTGACAGAACCGACCGAATGGTCGTACCCATAACAATGGCGCATGAATGCCGCTGTTTGATGCGAGAGACAGCGATGTGACTGCGGTCCCAAGACACTTTTCAGGAACCTCTGAAAAGAGCATCAAGATGTGGTGAATTTTTCAAATTATACAGTAAACTACAATATCACTAAGGACCAATAATACACAGAGAAGAAATCCACACAACCTTTTTGGCGTGTTTAAAGACCTCACCATGAACTGTACCCAGTTCTCTTAAGACCCATCAAAGTTTTAACTGATGATTCCCGGCAGGCAGCTGAACCACCGTGCCAGGGGCATTGTTGGCAAAAGCAGGAAATTCAATTCAGATTTGTAACCAGGCCCTCAGCTAAATATGAGCTTACTTAATACACACTGCAAAACATTTAAATTATAGCTCTGACCCACCCAGATCATGTTTAGTAGTACTTATTTATCTCAAATTCTGGACTACAATGGCAAACAATACTCACAAACTGGCTTGGTGGTGAGCACAAAGAATGCAAAATTGCAAATTCCCTCTCAGTAAACCCAGCACCATCTGGTCACATTCAGACATGCAGAGTCAAAACAACATCTTCAGTCCTCTCGTGGAGGTTAAAAAGCGGTCAAAATCTTCAGTGATATTTTATTAGAATTTAGCACATCAACAAATTACCGCAAGGATTTCGCAGCCCAAATAAGAATTCTGCCCAGCCTTCGCTATAAAAGCAGGCATTAAAAATGAAAACTGAGCAATGCCTCAGTATCTAAAACATTCTCCAGCCCAGTATTCCTCCCTTCATCATGTGTAATTCATTATAACCCCCAGTGTAAACCTACGGGTGCCTATACAGGTACACATAACTGCCCTATTCAGAACCACTTATTCTTGGTCGACTGTACCAGTAATAAATTATTAAATTCCAGTCAAAAGTGTGCGCTGTGTGGCTCCATCGTACCCATCTTGGATTCTTCGACCTGGCCAATTCAGGCTCTTGTGTACCCAGGTGGAGTGATGTAAAAGGTGATTACATCGTGTCTCCCTGCCTCTTCTCTCCTACACATGGCCAGAGAATCCATCACACACAAATTGGGTGACATTACAGTCTCCAGGATCCTACTCACCACCTTTCCCTGCCTAATTAGAATCCATCTATCCTAGAATGCCTGCTAAAACCTGAAGAACCTCATTCTTATGTCTTTACCGAGGACAAAAAAGGTCATGTTCATTAAGTGCAAAGAAGAAGAAATGTGCTGCTCCCACAAACTTCACCCAGTGATCGATTATTTGGATTTTAAACAAATCTCACCACGGAATCTCACTTGAACATTTGACAGTCGTCAAAAGCCGTACTTTGGCACTTGCTGAAGATGGATTGTCATCGACTATATAAATTCTTCATGCTATTCCCCCCAAAGCCTGCTGGCTCTCATATGCTTCCTCTCCCACCTGTTCCTGCGGATGATCACCCGAGTTCCAAAAAAAAAATCCTCATCAAAACACTGCTGTATTGTGCATCTCACCAAGGGCTACGAGCAGTATAACTCATGCTATGCCCTTTCTGCATGCTCTTAATAGAAAGGAAATCCTTCTAAATCGTGTTAATCATACTGTTGCCTCCTTGTACAGATCTGCTGCCTGGCATCGGTTCCGGTTCACATGCGTCATGACAAGTCTCTCCATCTGGACCAATTGTCTCCAAGCTCTGCCACTTTAAAAACTCCGCCAATTTGAACAGTCCATATACTTCTGTCTGTTTATTTTACGAGATTTGCAGTTTGCCGGTTTTGACTTGTGGTTTGACTACTTTGTGACTTGGAGCGTTGGTAAGCAGATCTGTGACTCAGTGTGTTTCGTGTGTGTACTTTTTGAGTGATTTGTTGTATTTGTTGTGTGTGTACCTGTATCATTTTGCATTCCTTGTGTATGTATGTACAGAGAGCCGTGCCCTATTCCTATTTGTGTGTGTTGTCAGGTAGTTTAGATCGGTGTAATCGATCAAGCACGGACGACTTTCTTTTGGCTTTGCCACTTTTTCATTCTGGGCTTGAGCTAGCCCATTGGTCTCTGGTTTACACAAAGCACAACAGTTAGTTTGTTTTCACTCAGGACACCTTAGAGCACAGCACCATTATATTTGTACATTTTCATGTTATTACTAACGTACCTAACCATAAACCCCGCTCAAAATGCCTTGGTTTTTCTGGACAGCAGCTACACTCAACACCTTACTTCCCATTTTCCCATTTTTATGCACAGCCCCTTCACACCCTTGTACCAAGCCTAACACCAAGAAGGGGTTGTAGCTATGATGAAATATTTATTTCACTGACAGTCTGAAGGTACATTTAAAAAAAAGAAAAAAGAAAAAACTTTTGCACTACCTAACTTTTCAGGAACTATGAACTATTGTGATCTACTTTATCAGTTCTCTATAGAATACTTTCAATATTTATAGAATAAACAGGACAAAATAATCATATTTCATCTAACAATATCCTAAAATGGCTTTAAAATATTCACCTGATATCATAAAATATATAATAATTATTCTAATGGTAACATTTTGGAAATGTAATCATTATGTTTCTTGAGAAGCTGAAAATGCTAAGATCCCCACTTCCCTACTGCAAAAAGCTGCATGGCTACTGAATGCAAAATATCTTTGCATTTTCCTCCACCCTTGGCCCTCACATCAGTGTATTGATCTGCTGGATAATACAGAACAGAATACACATTTATCAATTTAACATTTGTCAGGTGCATCCTACATACAATAAATGCAGGTCTGTGTTTCTGCACACGCCCTGGGTTTTGAGTTTTTCCATACAGTCTCACACTGACGGCGTTTGCAAAGGAAAAGGAAAAAACAGGTAAAGGTGAACTTAAAGAAAGTTTTTTAGCATAAGGGACATCGTGTAGTGATACTGGGTACACTGAAGTCAAGTTCCACATAATCAGAAATAAATGTTGACGGCCTGTATTAGTTGCTCGAATACCGTGGGTCATGTGCCTGAGCTGAGCTGTGACGGTGATGCCCAGTGGTCCGTGGGGACCTGCTCAGGCGCAAAAAATCACTCTCGTGGAAATGTCACCTCCTGTGGTTTGCAAGAGGTGCCCTGGCGGGACACAGCAATGAGGACAGCGGCAGAGATGCAGCTCTCGGTGGCACGTTGGGGGTGCTCGGTGAGTGCGCGCATGTGTGTGGACACGGTGTGGCACGTGAATGGACGGCCCCATGCGCCCAGGACGGCAGCTCCCTGCTTCCTTACGGGCCATGAATATTTAACTGTGTTAATATTTAATGTTAAAAAAATCAGAAAGCGATGCTCCCAGAGATATGAATATTTCATTTTCTCAGAAACATGTGGGAAAGGAGGACAGTTCATCAAGCAGAAACAGTACGGGGAGGACAAACAGGGTGAAGAGATAAGAGCAGAAAGGCAGGGGTTAGTATGTGGCGGTGTAAGACTTCCCAAGCTAAGGGATCATAATTCATCCATAATGCACCAGCTTGGGTTTGACAATATTGTACCAAGTATAATGCTACCTTCATACATACGGCACCCACTTAACGGTCATTTTTCCAACTGGTTTTGTCTCTCCGTAGAAGAAAGCACAGCCACACGACTACTAGACCGATTCCAGGCTATATGACAAAAACAATTCTTACCACACACATTCGTAACCTCAAGTGTCCATCAATTTCACAATTCATCAAGAAGAAACCGCTTCTGAACGGAAGCGCTGAAACAATAAGTTTTGAGGAATTATCCTTTGTTCAGACAATTTGAGCTTCTTTGCAGGCTCAGTGATGAGGAGCAATAAAGCTTAGAAGGGGTTTTATTACCGTTTCTGCAAAATTTCTTCTGGTGTTATCATGACTGATGCATGAACACATTTCTTTAAGGGTGCATGGCGGGACTGATGGGACTAATGTCATAGTCTCTACGCCCTGTGTTTACTAATGGCTGGATGTCTCTGCTAAGTCTTTTAATGCAGCTTCAAACTTATGCACTTGTAACTATAACAAAACCCATCTAAGGCCTTTCCCCGGCTCCAATCCCTCTTCTGCAGAAAACTACCAGCTTACGGAGGTGCTTTGTTTCCTAGAAGTATGTACGTGCAGTTCAATGGTAATACATGCACAAATATAAACAAAAAATACATTAATGAATGATATAATGACAACTGCGTAATAGGTAAATGAAAGTAAAATAAAAACTGCATACACTACATCAGTTTTATAAGAAGCTTTTCTTGCTGGGCCCCGAGATGCATACGAGGTTTCTAGGCCTGTTTAGCAAATCCAGGCATGCATCCCAATAGTGAGATGAATGACAGTAATTCAGAAAAGGGAGGATGTGTACACCATAACTGTATGCATATAAGGGGCTTGTTTTTCAAGTATTTCATTGGACTACAAATCATAAGGGTATATTGTGGCACAGCAGAGGAGCTGGATTTCAGTGGCCCTTTGGAACACAATATTTTGTTCCTGCTATAAAAAAATGATAAACAAAAACAACATAACTATGGTAATCTCGGAAATGTTTTCATTTAAAAATTTGCCTGTTTGTCATTCTCTAAATAGGCCCAAGCTGTATCAGTCAGACAAAAGTCGTGCTTTTTAGCAACACGTACCTGCATTCTGTGGGTGACTTCTTATGTATTCTAGTGATTTAAGTGTTATATAATAATGTGTATAATTATAACATAATAATAATAATAATGGTATTTAAATGTTATATCTATATTCTGGATTATTGTAATTTAAAAAAGCAAAACAAGATAAAGGCTGAAAAAAGTTAAATTACTAAAAAATTAATTTTCATACAGGGGTTCTTAACCCTTTAACTGCCATAAACCCCTTTGGCAGTACGGTAAAACGTATCAATCTCTACTGTATGCCTACGGATCCCCTTACTTATGAACCCTAATAATTACTGTAATTTCAAAGTAGTGATGAGTGTAAACTATATTTCCAGATATCTGATATGTATCTGATGTCTGACATGAAAATATCAGCGATTTTTAATGGTGGCAAGGTCACAGGTACTGCTAACTCTACTGTAGTTTGTTATCTACATTCATAACTGAAAGAAGTGCTAAATTTGAGTTAGAAGTTACTAAAGATAAAGCTTTTTTTTCCCCCAACCAAGTTCACGGACCTCCTGAAATCTTAATCCGTGGATCCCAGGTAAAGAACTCTTGGTTTAAACTGATGTAGAATAACTGTAGTAACAAACATTAATTTCCAAGACAGACTCTGACTCTCAAAATCAGGAGCAGAATGTGCACGAAACAGATTCAGGGTTGTTCTTCTCGAACTCTGGTTGTTCTGTGCGGATACAGCAGATCGGGAAGGCTTTCTTTCCTTTGTTTTGGCAGTTGCACCGTACCTGAGTGGGGTCACTGCATGGCTCTGAAAGACTCGTATAGACATTCCTCACTGCTTGTCGCAGCACACAGCAGGGACTTTTCACTCCAGATGTGTGCAAATCCATGTCTTTATCTACTGCTTATGAAACCTGACCTTTGCCTCAAATTTCAGTAGCATTCTTGCAAGGGCAGGAGGAAAACACGTCTGGTGACCCTTCTGAGTCAGTGTAGAGAAAACTTACTGGAGAAAAGAATTTCAAGCTACAGCTCCAGCGGGCCTTTTAATTTCCTTGCATGTGCTAGAAATTCCCTCACCACTGGTTCGGCTGCTGGGAGAAAACCGTTGAGCACGTCGACAAAGGCCTCCATAGAAAACACCAGCTGTTAAGTGACGAGGTGTCAGATGGTAGAAAAATTCAATCGGGCTGTCAATTCGCGCTGGACCTATTCTGCAGAAGAGGTCAGCAAACGCTCAGAGTGCTGGCAGGGAAAATTTTCCAAGGACGTCAGCAAAAGCTATCAAAATGGCATAATTGCACCAGGAATAACATTTAAAGTAAGTCAGGAGAAATATTGCCCAACAAAAAAAATCGCTGCTCTTCCAAGTGGCTGTGGGAATCGGAATTTTCCAGCCCGGCCCTCATTCATTCACGCACACCTTCTTTCCTATAATTTGTTTACCTCTTTTAGAAGTGAATCTAAAAATTAAAGATCCATATAAGGAATTTCTATATTTTCACCCAACCGCAATACTGGATCTGAAGGTACAGTATAGTTATAAAACAAATGATTTCTAAAAAAGTACCATTAGCACAGGATCAGCTGCATGCTGTGGAGGAGACCTAGTTATCGCTTACTGGTGGAATCCACATTTTCGCAAAGCTCCGTCTTGGCCTCCCCGTTGGGACGTTCACTGGGCTTGTGGGAGAACCGGGACGTCATGGTAGCCGCCGTCACTACCGCCTTGAAGCTGCGCTTCCTCTTCTGCACATTCAGTTCGGGGTGGAAGATTATAACGTAGACTTTGGGCATGTAGAGCAGTCCCAAGGCCACCGAGGCGCTGAGGTTCATGGAGATGGTGAGCGTAGTCGTTTGAATATATAGCTGGAGAACAGAAATAAAAAACGTAGGTTTAGAAACATTGCCTACTTCCATTTCTTCCTCAGTTTATGCAGTTTGAGGGCGTGGCTAAATATAGCCCTGGTGTTGTGTTCATGTGCTGCTGAAGTGTTGCAGTATCTTCTGTGTGTTACTATGGATCAGAGCCAGACAAGACCATTTAAAGTACTCTCAGCTGCTTTCACGACAATTAAAGTGGCCCCATAAATCTGCAAGGCCAGGAACGCAGAAAGGGAAGAATGTGCACCGCAGCATCACTGCTCCAGAGATCAGAACTGCCTGTCGTGTGTTTACTGCCACGTCTTCAAGAAGTCACACCTTGAGTCACACAGACCGGACCTTAAAGGGCAGAACAGTCCTCTAACTGACACCAGCGCAAGCGTAATTTGGCTTTGTGCAAATAATGTCATCCCATGAGGAGGGGGGAGACAAGGTTATCAGACAGGGTGAGAGTGCACCCAGGGGGCAATGAAGGTAGATTAGGAGAAACCACACAGAACCTCAGCAACACCGACAATGATAAATATGCCTGGGTTTCTTCAGGGTTGTAAAATACAATCATGAACTCGCTTCAGCCATCATGCTCCCAAGTGTGCAATTTAACTTGGCCGTTACGTTTTACAAGAGGATCTTACTATGTACAGGAAAACAAAAAGCATCCCGTCCTTTCCGAATTGTACACTGAAGGAAAAGAGGAAAACGCATTCTTTACAATCAGCACCAGATTCTTCAGCTTTATTGCCTCGCAGATCCTCCGATAAACATTCTCATTCATATTTTTCAACGCATTTTCTCCCGAGTACCAAATCCACAGGTGTTGTTTGGCTACAGTAGGTATAGTTGCGTTAGACCTGACCAAAAAAAAGGACGGCTATATTTTCCCTTTCAACATGTCTGGCTGCTGTTACCATGGCAGTCTGTCCCTGAAATACAGACATAAAAAGCCGTTTTATGGAACATTTAGAAATGTCTTAATATTTTTATATTATTAAATAACATGGTTATATGAATGTGTGTCTCTTTAAAAGGATTAATAAACCATGAAGCAGTATATGAACTCTCAGGATGAGGTCAATTGTTCGACATATTTGCTCTTTCCAAAAACATATAAACAAAATTCAGTTAAAAATATTCAGTAATTCAATCATTCATTCATTCATTATCAATACTTGCTTGTCTGCTGCAGAGTTACGGTGATTCTGAGCCTTTCCTAGCAGCAAGGGGCATGAGGCAGGGTTCCCCTGGAGTGGGACGCCAGACCATTGCAGGCAAATCACACACTTTCATTTAGTTAAATACACACCCACTAACTGCAATAAACTGTAGATTCCCCTTTTCTCCTAAAGCACATGAAGCCCCAGCACTACCCCCTGTGTCATCACGCCGCTCACGATGCCGTGAAATAGCACTGAGCTGAAAAAAGCATTTAAAGAGTCATCTATGTATGAAGCTAAAAAGTGAAGCATCCCTTTCCTTTCTTTACATTGCACACAAAAATTTGTTTATTAACTTGTTGACCATGCAGCGGTCACGATATTCCTTTCCGCTGAAGGAAGTGACAGCACCATAATGACCGGCACACTGCTCCCTTCGGCAGAAAGGACTACTGTGACCGCTGCCTGGTCAAAAAAGAGGCCGATGTGTTAGCAATGTGCGGCACAGTGATTATAACAAAAGACAGAAGTCTCCAGTAATACCACATTCAGCACCTTGGCTTCATTCCTAGAAAGTGAAGCCCTCACCACAACAGCGGCAAATGACATTTTAACATCACATCTTATTAGAGGGGTGAAAATGTTAAGGCAAAAAACAGCAGAACAGTAATGAACTTTTATTAAGAATTCTCTTTTTGGAAGCATATAAATAGTTGTTTTTTATTTGTGTCCATAACTATATCATAAATACCTATAACAACCCAAGTAGATTCATGAAATGCTGAAAACATTGTAGAAAATGCAGTAAAAAAGTGGGTAAGGTGGGTGCTCTTCTTCAGGTGGTCAGTATCCTCATGTATATTTTATTGCAATAGCTGTAATGTGTGTGTATATGGCGAGGCTTCTCCTGTCAGCTTGTTTCGATCTCCACAAGCATTGTCCTGATCCAACAACACACACGCGGACCCACGCGGAAGCACACACACCAAACGCCTTCAATATATTAATAAAAATTAAGACTGAGGGGCTGCTGAGGAACAAACAAATTTCTCATGAAAATGAAAGAAAAATTAAAATGTTATAATAAAGGGATGTTCAATTGTCAGAAAACAACTGAACATTTGCAACATGTGCGAGGTGGACGAAAGGAAAATGCTGCTCTATGCTCCTGGTCACATGTGAGAGGGAAATGCACGAAACAGCACGTGGCCTCAAGTTGTATAATAGTTTGCGTGCCAAGAACAGACGTGGGTGTGGGGCAGTACATGACGAAAGCACAGAGAATGTCCCACCTCAACAAGGGATGGCCTACAGTATGCGGCGAGGGCTGGAGAGATGCGCGAAGGACGATCGCAATAACATCAATAACAAAGGAGAGAGCTGTGCATTGCAGAGTGTGTGTTATTGCTAGAACAAAACAGAGCTGAATGGGGCAGCATTCAGCAGGGTATTTCTACATTTGTCTGGGACAAACTAGGCAGAACAAAGTTATGCCACTCACAAGTGCCCTTAATCTCTAGGAATTGCTGCAAAAAAGCTGAGGAGACACCGGCCCATTTCCTGCTCAAATTTATTAACTAAATACCTTATGAGAAAGTTCACATCTCCAGCATCAACCACACACCAGACTGGTCTTACAACAAAGGTGCACTGCATAAAAAAGAAAAGAAAAAAAAAAAAACAGCGGCGGCAACATTTCTCATGCCCACTAAGGCCTTTTAACATGTGCAGCAATGTCCTTCGCATGTTCTACCACACCGTAGTCACCAGCATGGGCTTGTGGGGATTCATCAGTTCCGTCAAGAAAGCAGGTTCTGCTATGGGTCAGAGCCCTAATTCAGTCGAGGCCATGGCGGTGACTAGGATGAAGAGGAAGCTACAATCCATCATGGACAATGGCTCACATTCACAGGGGTTGGTAATCTTTTTTCCCCTGACAAGGCAGATTTTATAGACATTTTAATGTGTCTTTATATGTGTATAATTTTTTGTCTTTCTTTCAATTTGGTGGCAGCATGCAGAAGTTTAAATATGAAAGTTAACTTTTCACTCTGTCCCAATTTATAACACATCAACACGTCAATCCAGACTTCTGCGGCTGTTCATTTTGTTGTTTGCTTGTAACTAGTGATGTTCAGCTTTCCTCCGACAGCACCGGGTGCGTCTTGTGTTTGCTGTTTAGAAGCGAGAAGGATTGTTCGCATGCGTACGTTGGAGCAAACGTTGTCAGGGCAGCAGCACTGACGCACTGGCATGTGCTGAAAGTGGGTGGAAGCTCATTCCAAATTTTGAGAATGAGATTTCCTTCTCATTGGAGTTTTCATCCGTTCACTTGTGGCCTTTTATCTGCTCTGCCCATTGACCAGCAAGACTTTCGAGTCTGGAATTCAATGTGGCGAATTTAGACACCCGCATGTGCGTTCAGCACCTTCAAGCTCTAACTCTGCAATAGCAAGAACACTCACATATTTTAATGGAAACATTTAATCTCAAAATGCCTCTTCATGTCAGACTTTTTAGAATAGGTACTGTAATTTGTTCACTGCAGATTAGACATCATGCGTACCCCATGAAGACAGACTGATCCGTCCATTCATACTGGAGTGATCTGTATTCGCTGTCTTTTTTTCTTATAGCCGCTTTTCTCTGCGACAGATAGCGATTTTGCTTTTCAGCCAATCTGACTAGGATAATGTGACTTGGCTGTTATGACGCACATGTCACAAGCTGTCCAAATGCAACCGAGTTTTTAAAAATAAGCCCAAAACCTACACCACCAAAACCGAAAACAAATTCAGTCATAACTATAGTGCAAGGATTAATAAAGATCTATCCTATCCTTTCATAACAAATGCACCTAAATATTTGACTGTGTAGTTTTTCAAGCAGATCAGCTGTTTTTATTCCCTGCCACAGAGTAATAATGTCGATTTTAAAGGCATAGGATGGTACAGAGCAAACCTGGACACAGATGGTAAAATACACAACTGTAGCTTTAAGCGGCATTTCAACGGGGGAAAAAAGTAAATATTAAAAAGAAAACAGAATTAAAAAGGTAAACATCCAAAATATCTCCTCCATGTTACTCTCAGGAAGAACAAGGGAACAATTGCATCTTCAGAGGACAGGTTCCTGCCCAGCTGCAAATTCAAGTCTCCAGTGATAAGACCAGGATGTTGCCTGAAACCCTTAAATAGAATTTCTATCTGCAACTCATAGCTGCTTTCCCCCTTGACTCTTACAAGTGCAAGGCAAAGCGTGTTTTAACCCCGGGTCATGTGCTGAATCTTTCCCGGAGTCCTTTAGATGTGTTCCTGAGCCTCTGGGAAACTTATTATTCAAAGGGAGCCTCCCTCGAGAAGCTGGAAAGCACCGCAAACCATTGGAAGTTTCCTGTGAGTCACCTTAATTTGGCTTGGGTCCGATTGAGCTGTTGCTGACAGCTCTGCCTAAGGAGATTTAAACAGTCAAGCGCAGCATCCCTCATCTCTCGCCCCTCGGGTGCGTAAAGACCCCCTTGGGGCTGACATTCCACAGGACATCCTCTAATGCCACTAGCCTTTGGAATGAAGCTGTGCCAAGCAGCACAGCATGTCAGCCCTCTTATTACGGTGCACCTCACACATTCTCTGAGGACGCTGCTGAATACTGCCGCGGTAAACATGGTAACTGCGCTATTTGTGTCATTATCAATACTGCGTCACTGAATTTTTTTACAGTTTTTCTTACGCTGAGTTATCTGAGGTAACCTTGTTGAGAAAGGTATTGTATAAGAATAAACTGAACCAAGCTGCAATAAGTGCCACAGATAAGAGGATTTCAAGTTGTAATTTAAAATCTTTTAAAAGATTAAAGGGCGCAATAATCGGTTTATTATGTCAGGTGGGAGATTATTAAGTTCGTAAGTTAGCGTAATGAAAGATATGAACATGTTACCCACACATACTATATTGGAAGCATATCTTACCAATATTTTTAAAGACCGGTGTCCTATCCAGGGTGTAGTTTCATAGCCTGGTGCCCAGGGATTCCCGGATAAGCTCCAGACCGCTGCGACTGATCTTTAATGATATTAAATCATGCAAACCAGTCTTAGGATAAAACAGGACAGGTAGATCAGTCCTACCCAGGGCCTAGATAGAGAATAAGCTGTAGTCCAGTGAAAAATTAAAAAAAAAAATTTAAAAAAAACCTGCTCTTTTGTGTTTATTCCAAAAAAAAAATACTGACAGCAACACCGCAGCGATGCCACAAATGGGATATGCAAATCTTTCATTTTAGGCCCCAAACACTTCCAATGTTTGTTCGTGTGTCTTTTTAAATTACTGCCAGATACCGAAGGTGTCAAACAGGATTAACCCGCAACCAGGGTTCGAGCAAGAACACGATAAAGCGTGAAGCCTTTTTTCCAACACCTCCATGAGAAGAAACACCATTTGACCTTTTCTTCAAAAAAACTCAAAATCGGTTGTCGAGCCTTTAACGTCGAAAATCACAATTAATTATGTTGACCGGCTGATTTTGACTGCTTTCCGTTCAAATAATTTAAGTTTATCCTCTCAAGTTAGACCTTACAGGCATTTCAAACTACCAGTCAAATATAAATTGACTAATTGTCACAAAGCATACAATAAAACGCTGCTTGACTTCAGCTTGGGACAGATAAAAGTGGCAATATGTTTCAGCTCGAAGACTTTGCACTCAGACAGAATCAGTTCTGGGCTCAAACTGAGAAATTATGTCATATTTTACCCTTCCTCTCTGTTTTATTCAGACGTTGAAATGTTCAGCACAGTCTTTTGGGATTTGGTATTTATACGTCATTCTCTCCCACCTCTTTCTTTCCCGTTGTCTGCGAAATGCCCAAGAACTGTCAGAAGAGGCTGAAGCAAAACAAAAAGACAACACCCGCCGCTACGTACTGACACCTGTTTCGTGAAAGGTACGTAATGGCTTACTTGCTTGGTTTACCATAGTAATTGTTTCAATGTGTCAAATTATAAACTCATTATTAGCAAATTAAATAATCTGTGAGACACACCTTTGCACACAGACTGGCTGAACTGAGATGGTCCCTCGGCAACTTATTACCTGGCATAATCTGAATTACAGCACCTCTTACTTTTGATAGTAAATTAATTCTATTTATTAACTTTCAATTGGGGATTCTGTTCAAGATTAAACACATCACCAGGACTCTTTATTTTAACTCTATTGTCTATAGGACCAGTTGCAACTGTACTAGCCAGAACACTGTTGACCCAGGGCCCTTAAACATCATCTCCTGCACTCATCATTGCTGACAATCTTAATTTATATCAAAACGTTCATAATGGACCAAACCGATCATTTTCCTTAACGTTACTTATGTTTGCCCGTCTGGAATTTAGCATAGACTGAGAGATGCTGCTGCAGATTCTCGCTGGGTCAGAATGCATGATAAAGAGAGTCAGCCTGAAGGTATGTTATGCCTAAATCCTCCCTGCTAAAAACTCTACCCCCTCCTCCCACCAAAGTGAAGGAGAGAAGCAGCCTTAACCAAAGACTGGAGAAAGTAGGGCATCCAAAGCTGAGACATTTGGTGAGGGGGAAGAGCATCCTTCAAAGACACTGCATTACGCCACGCCACGCCAGACCACATCAACCCCCTGTATCTTTGATAATAAACCAGGCATCCAGAAAAACACTGAGGGGTTACTCCATCGCTGAAGCGCCGGGGAAAGCTGCCTGCTGCCTGCTGTCAGAGCAGCCGATTCCCCCAGGGAACAAACACCATACACCACATTCTGTCACACAACATTCCCGCCACCGCATGCAAGGGGCTCTTGTCGAGAGCTGCTCAACTTTTCCGTGTTTGGTGATTTCCTCAGCAGCCTGGTAGTGGATCATTCCTGGGGATATAAATAGTGCGGACCAGCAGCACGGGGATTTCTTTCCCTTTTTTATTTATTCCACAGCAGTGGCAAACAAGAAATCACTTTTGTTGACAAGTTTGCACATTCTCACGAGTGCGAAGTGTGTTAGGCCGCCGAATTTGGGTCAGGCTCTGAAGATTTCTGACTTCCCCCATCAAATGGGGCCTGGGGACTGCTCACAAGTCGGGGTTGCAGCTGCATGCATCATGCGGTGCCATAGAATAACAAAGAAAAGGTAAACACAGAAGTGGTGCCTTATGAGCTGCTAATATATTAAAAATAGGCATAAAATATACAAAAGTGGTGTTACATTCAGCGTAATATTGAAATTCCGGCACTGTGTCATTTCTGTATTATTGATGTATTATTATCATTATTGCAGGTGTATCATTTGTGCGTTATTGGTGTGTCATTATCATTAAATGCAACTGTAATTGTGCGGAGTACATTTTGCAGCTTATTCAGTTCATGTCAAACGCAACACAGTTGCCATGGATACCAGTTACGGTCGCAAAGAAGGAAAGTAGTGCAAGCTGTTAAAGATTTACAAGGATGAAAAAAGGAGAAACAACTCCCATTTGCACAGCCTGTCATTAGAGTTGATGAAACCTACATTCAACAAAGGAGGGGCAGCTTTTCAGCGCTTATTAAAAATGACAAAACATGGCATGCAGCAAGTGTTTACTATTGGTGCAGAACGGATCACTTCAGTTCATGTGTGAGCTTAGCCTGTTAGTGAGGACTGGCAAGCATCGGGTGTTGGGGGGGGGGGGTGAATTGACATCTGCCCCCCAGCATGCGGTGAGGACTAATTAAGTCACAGCATACGTCACACACATCCAGCCGAAATGTGACAGTGACAGTGACAGAAAATGCCCACCAGCTCTTGTTCTTTTTTTTTTTTTTCTTCCCCAAAAGTTGCCATTCAGCGAGAGGATGGGATTGCCGGTCTCTCCCAGTCTAGACACAGATTTGCATACTTTTGCTTAAGATTTCCCCTCTGTCCATTACTGCCTACATGAATTCATTTTCCTGCTGTTTTAGTAATAAAATATCTAAAAGAAAAGTAACACATATTCCTTTAGTACTTATTTTGCTGCTGTTCACGTATAGCATGCGTTTTAATGAGCGCACATTCATTTGCCGAATAAACATACAATTCTGACATTATGAAAAATTTTAAAACAGATGATTAAGCACTTGGAGTTCAATAATATTACTCATCATATATTCGAATTGCGAGAGTGGCGGTGCGGCTCGGCAAGCAGCAATGCTTCCTCACAGTTCTTGTGTTGTTTGGGTGTGGGTTCAAATCTGTCTGAGCCAAGCTGGCATATTTCCCTGTGTCTGTGTGGGTTTCCTCCCAAAGACTTGTGCTGCAGGTACGCTGCTCACTCTACAGTACTCTTGTACTACCCTGTGACGGACTGGCATGTTGTCCAGGGTTTAGACTCCCATCCTAGTGCCCGCTGAGAGGCTCTGGACTGGTATAACCCAAAGCAGGACAAGTGGTTTGAGGATAATGATTATTCAGCTTCATGAGATCAGCCTGGCACACTCCCCCCTAGCAGAAAGCTACTTTTTAAACTGACAAATTACATCAGCCCACTTTTTAATAAATTTGAGACATGTTTACAGTCAGGGGAGATGCACAGTCACTGACAATTGGATTCCCCGAGGTTTGTTTTTCTCTCTCACCTTCTGGTTGGGCTTTTTTGTTTTCTTTTCCTCAACTACCAGCATGCTCACGTTAAAGCTTTTTTAACTATTATAGCTTTTACAGCTGTTATATGTAGAACTTACTTTATATCTGTAGGCATATTTTATAGCTGTTACAGTATACCTGCTTCTGCCATATTTCTTTGAGCCTTTGTTCAATGCTTGGTTTCAATGTGTGAAAAGAGCGCTCTATATCAACAAAATTGGAATCGGATGAAATGTTTACTAGACAAACAATTCAAATATTCCAAAACATTTTTTATTGGATTTTGCAGTCTAGTGCTCAGTGATTGCAGGATAGGCTCCGAACCATTGCATCCCTGCCCTGGTCGATGACAATGGATGGATGAATGAATTTTGAGCACATGGACTAAGCATGAGCATCTAAGCATGAGCAGTGATGTGCCATAATTTGTCTTGAAAAGGCTCTGATCAGAGCACTACAGTCCAGAGCCAACACTATTCTGTGATAAATGGTCCGGCCAGATATAGCTGTTCATCTTTACAAAAGGGTCCTATGGGGGGTGCCATATGAGAAAGGACAATTAAGGTTTTATACATGTATAAATAGCCATGCTCACTGAGGCTGGACATCAAATGAAGCCTGACCGCCCTCCTCGCTGCTCAGGCAGTAATGTCATCCAGTACATCGCCCTGGCCCAAATGTCCTGCAGGCAGCTGCTATATTCTGCAATTTCTCATAGCCCCCAGGAGCCAGGGAGCCGGCCTACACAAAGCATCAGGTGAATCGACGAAGAGGTCTAAAATCTGTGCATCCTATGTGAGGGGGACTTAATAAAATAAATAAGCAATAATACACAGTAGCTAATGGATGATACAAAATAATACACAAATTAAAAGGAGTGTTGGTGCTGCTTGGGTCTACTAATATTGACCCATATTGGGTGGGTGGGGGGTTCACCTGTCATCAGAGCTACCTGCCCCACAAGCAAGGCTAAAGTGTGCCCATCCTAACAATACCGATAGAACTGTGTGCTATTTGAGCGTGCGAGTTGCATGTTTTCTCCTGACTGGGTTGGGAGTAGATGAAACGTATTAATATTTGCAGTGAGGGAATTCTTTACCAGCGCAGGGGGAAATATGCCTGCTGTAAAGAACAGGGATTACAGGCGAACCTGCAGGCTGCGGCCCACTTGAATGAAAGTGAGCTGAAGCAAATTCTGTTAATCACTATTAAGAACCAAACTTGTGACAATTTTATCTCCAAAGCACAAGTAAATTTTGGCCCACACGTGACTTATTTAGACAACATCATTACATGCTGTTAGCAAAACCAAGCGCACAACACTAAGACGAAGCCTCAGGCAGCTTTTCATGTGGACAAACTAGATTTAGCCCGCAATTTTATTGGTTTCCTGAACTTGGAACTTTAAGATGTACAATAACATATTAATTCGGTTCAAGTTTCACTTAAAGACTGCACAGCCTGTTACTCTCTTGCCATATTGAATAAGTTGTTTCCTTTGATATTTAGATACTGTATGTTTTAACCACAAATGCCTCCGTGTCTTCTCATCAGCCATTTCATTTTGCGTATTTTTGCTTGGCAAATGCCTTTTGGTCCTTTGGTGACATGGAATATAACAAACTATATCTGAAAATCTGTAACCACACAATAAATGCTGCCTGATTGATTTGGTTCAACTCATCATCTTAGGTGTGCCAGCCCAAGCACTTAAACTTAAGATCCAGACATTGCTTATGCAGTAAACACTATTATATCAAAGCCCTTTTACCTATTTGTATTTTGAAAAGTTATTAATCGGACAAAACCAGCGGGCTGAAGCAGATACAAATATTAACCAGTGGGGCGATCGCCAACTTACATTAGAACCTCAAGTGAGAGAATAACAATTGAGAAAGGAAGAAGAATACGGAAAAATCTTTCATAACAAAATGGTCTTGGCAAACACTGATGCAAACTCCTCAGTCCATCAGCTAAACTGGGAATAAAGATTTGTTTCCCCTTTTTATCCTTCCTTTTTTCTCATAAAAAAAGAAGAACCAAGCAACACTGAGGCTGACAGAATAGCCATTATGGAAAAGTCCCATAGGAAATGTAATATTCGTCTTAGTAGTTTCAAGCAAAAACTTCTACTTCAACACCACCAGAGTTAGTGTGGTCACAGGATTACAGTGGGCACAACAGCAATAAAATTGGGCCTTCCTTTCAGCATTGACTGGAAGTGAACAGCAAGCCCACATATAAAGAAATGTGGAATCATAATCTTACAAACCTCAGCTCCTTAATATCCTACAATAAGACAACCATTCACTGATCTTAACTGCTTTATTTGGGTCGTCATCATTGCAGTCCACAGCCTTTCCCAGAATGACTGGGCACCTGGCTACGAAACAACACTCTGGAAAGGATACCAGTCCACTGCAGAGCAGCCACACGGGCACACAATAACACACACATGAAAAATAGAGTTAACAAATAACCTGAAAGGATAGTTTTTGGTCTGTAGGAGGAAACAGGAGCACTTAGAAGAAAAGCCTTCCTAGGGAGAATGTGCAAACCACCATGCTGGGCCACCACCATGCTGCATGCAACTAGACATACAGTATAAAGGTTTTTTTTTTTTTTTTTTTTTTTTTTAAAAGGAATTTTAAATTAGGTTTCTTATCTGAATAAAATCTGGTAAGGCACTACATGCCTTGCAGTCATTTTAGATGCTTTTCTCCAAAGTGAGGTGAAACGATTATTAAGTATTTTTCTGCTTATTCCTATGTCCAGTGTGAAATACAGCACACTGCCACTAAACCCCCTACCATCATTCACACCTCTGTACAGCCGAGCAGTATAACACACTCACACATACAACAGGTAACCTAGAGGCACCGAGACCACTGAAACACATCCTTGACTGTGGGAGGAAACTGACAGAAACACTGGGAGAACAAACACTGGGAGAACAAACTCCTCACATAAAAAGCCAGATTTGGATCCATATTTGTACACAAGGCTAAGGTGTTAGGCACAGCACTACCTGCTGCATGACCATGGCCTCCATTATTGCAGTCTTTGTACTTTTCCACGCATAGCTACAGCACTGACTGCATTAGCTCAAATTAGTTGCCATATATGTCACATTTTATAAAACATAACTTAAAAATCACTTCTCTAAAATAGGAAATAATTAAAACTGCCTTCAAAGAATTATCTGGTGTCCTCAGATTTTAATAACCCCATCTATAATACATCAGCTAAGTGTTAAGAAACCTCTATTCTTTTAGATACTGGCAAGAAATGCTCTATTGCTAAGATTGTCCAGAACAATATGAGAAGAAGTTGATTATGATGTCCCAGTTGTGCTATTTCCTCAAGACACAATTAGACAATCTCTGTAAAGGACAGCATCATTGACAAACATGTGTTAAGGACGACACGCCACTGTTAAACCCGCGAGAGCAGAAACATACAAGTATCATAGCTCTGGCCTAAAAAAAAAAGATTAAAAAAAAAAAAAAATCTTTGAAGGATTGCTTTTACTGTGGTTAAAAGTCATTTGTTTCAACTTTGATCATGCGTATTTCATCAAATACTCTGTCACGAGAATTTTAATAAAGGCTAATTTCTTGCGGGCATTGCTTTAAATTTTGAAGCATTTCTGGTTTCTGAAATGTGGTCAGTCAGACAGCTACTTGCATGTTTACTCCAGTGTTTTTTTTTTTTGTGTGTGTCTGTTGCTGGTGGAGCTTTTGCTGGAATGTTCTAACATGTTCTTGTTCCTGACTCCCAGATCAGACAATCCACTCTTTGGAGATGCATCCTATCTGAAAGGTCAAAGTTGTTCCCGGCGCACTTTGAAGGGCACCAAAGTGTCATTCTAAAAGCTCTTTTCAAAGTTTGTGTGTGAAGGTATAGCCTGAGCATCTCTGTGAAGGATACATCACTGCCCTCACAAAACATGAAGTCTGAAGTTCAAGCCTCCCTTGCTGAGTAGAAATGAATTCAGTATCTTTGCTGTCTCTGCTCAGCTCTTTATTAACCTAGTTCAACTGATAACTACCACTTTTATACTCTTCTGACAAATTTGAAGCTAACTGGCTTACTTTGCACATTTTTTGCATTATGTGTTCTGTGGATGTGGGACAGGATAAGATTAGAATTTGCTAGATTAAGATTATTCCCATTTCTAACAGACCCTGTTTTTCCAAATGATCAAACGGAAGATTATTCCACGTAGTGCAATGTTTAGGGCTGTGGCTTCGTAATCCATAGAGCCCCAGTATGGAGCTCGAACCCTGGTGTGTTGCACTTGAGCAGAGCACTTAGTCTAAACAGCTTCAATTAAAATGGTCAGATGTATAATTAAATATTTTTTTAAATTTCCTTGGCTGAGGTTTAAGCTAAATAGTAGCTAATAGTGACTGTATTGTGCAGTATTGTACACTGTGTGCTTATGCCATTTATTTAGATGCCCCGAATTTTGAAGTAAGAATTCTAAAGTTTTCATGAGCATATATTGCAGACAGGGTATCAGGGCTAATCCCATCATCTTCATAAGCAAACAGGATGTGCCTTTTCAGCATACAGGACTCAACTTCCTACAATAAAAATGGACTCTCCTGTGTTGGTAGAACTCTCTCCTGGGGCTTTATGTCTATCACATTACAGATGTTATGTGAAAATGCGCAAATCCCAGCTACCAAGTCCTCCGAATGTTAGCATATGTTAGCCAGCAGTGATCTTATCCTCTGCGGAACAGGGTTAAGCAGCCCCGTGGGCCAAGGGGAAGGAGGGGCAGTTTATTTGGGCTACCTGGCAATGAAATTCAGACTTACTATTCTGAGTTCCTACTGTCTCCTCAAATTTTCATCAGGCATTGTGTCAAGCCTGGATTCAGGCCCTAGAATATATGAATGCAGACAGGAGGTCCACCAGGCAGCCCCTGATACAGACTCGAGTGATGTTCTTTTGCAGGGCTCAGAATGCTGATGCGCACCTGCTCCGTGGTCTGACCACGCACACAGCTTGCTTCCTCAGTAAGGAACACACGAAGAGAAGCTCTCTAATCCCAAACCAAGCAGGTGCAGCGCAATTTCAACCCAAACCTCCAAGTGACTTCAACGTTTTTGCGCTTGGTGCATATATATGACGATAAAACTTTTCAAAAGTAATATTTTAGTATGCTTTTATCATGTAGGTGGAATATTAACAGAATCGGATTCTAACAACTGTTTAAACATGTAGCATAGGAATTCATTGCAAATTTCACAGCAAAACTGGATTTTAAACTATTTGTTTCCTAATATGAAAATTTGTGGGTGTTCACTTGATGACAATGAGCAAAAATTTTGGAATCTGCAGAGTACAAGACACAGCACTCAGAGTTATGCATTTAAAGTGATATAATAACAATAACTCAGCTGAAATGAACTCCTGCTACATGCTTACGTATCATGCGTTATACTTATCAAGCTAGTAAATAAAGTATATTAAGTCTCTCACCTTCTCTGCCGACTGAGCAGTCCCAAAAAATATGGGGATGAAGGCAAGCCAGACGATACAGGTGGTGTACATAGTAAAGCCAATAGGTTTGGCCTCATTGAAGTCCTCTGGAACTCCCCGTGTTTTGATGGCATAAACTGTACACGTCACCATAAGCAGAATGCTGTATCCCAGAGAACAGATGATCTGTAGGTCTGTGATGTCACACTTTAACACCCCTCTCGCTTGGTTGGGATTGCTGGTCTTCTGTTCATCATAGTCAATTATGGTGTTGGGGGGATCGACCCCAAACCATATGAGCACTCCCATGAGCTGGACAGAGATGAGACTGGAAGTGATAGCCAATTGGGAAGTGGGGCTGATGAGTCTGGGGGCTGCCACAGACTTCTTGCCCTGTTCAAAAATGCGGTAGATGCGGTTTGTCTTTGTGAGCAATGCAGCGTAGCTGATGCACATCCCCAGACCGAGAAAGATGCGTCGGAAGGAGCAAATTGCCACGTCGGGCATGGCAATCATGAGGAAGGTGATGATGTAGCAGAGGAAGATCCCTGTCAACAGCACATAGCTCAGCTCCCGGCCTGAAGCTCGCACAATGGGTGTGTCGTTGTAACGGATGAAGGTAGCCATGACGAAGATGGTGGCAGTGATGCCCAGTATGGCGAGAAAGACGGGGATAATGGCCCACGGAGAGTGCCACTCTAGCTTGACAATGGGTATCGGTTGACAGCCGGTTCTGTTGGCATTGGGCCGCATGTTATAAGAGCACAGTCTGCATGTGGTCTCATCGTACTGGTACTGGTAGCCATCACACAGCTCACAGTGCCAGCAGCAGGGCATGCCCTTCACCACCTTTTTCCTCTCTCCTGTTCGGCACGGCAAGCTGCACACTGAGCGAGGAACCTCAGTCTCTCCATTGGGCCACTGAAGATCTTCCATCTGGCAAGATTGGAGGAAAGTTAAGGGTAAACAGAACAGATGAAAAGGAAGCTTCCTCTGGTTTGGTAAGAGGGTCAGGTTTTCAGATCAGCTCACATTTGATTGTTGAACAGTAAGTATGGTACAAAGGGAAACACGGACTGTAAATATCTGCGGGAGAAAGATCATATAAGATCATAAATGATCTTCATAAAACCATAAGGCCACAATATAATAGCTGACCATATCCACATCACATTTTTAATTAAAAAGTAAAAAGAAACACGCAGCACCCCACAACCATTGCCACTGATAGAAAAAAATAAAACCACAATAAATGACGACTCAAGTTGGCTGACATGCAACCTAACCTAGACAGATGGGAGTTAAAGGCAATCGGGGCAGCTTGTAGAGCTAAGTGACTGGAGACGCAGCCGTGCAATGTACCCTTGAACAAGGTACTCACTCGCTCACTAAAATTGTTTCGGTAATTTGAATTACACAGCCTTACAGATGCGTAAGTAGCTGTAAGGAGCTTAAAACAGTATGCAGTTTTCAAGAGAAGTGTCATGTTCAGGAAGTTAGTAGCACAAAGTACCAGTCTAGCCTCTCTGGTTTACTTGTCCTTCAGTTCTCATGGAACAACATCAATAAAAGTACAGTCGTAGCTTGTTTTACTTCCCTCTCTTGGTATCGCAACTGACACACGTACTGAATGGCTGAATATGGTCAAGGCAAGGCAAGAACGCAACTGACTGCAAAAGGAGCTCAAAGCAGCCCTGGACACCAGACACTGGTCAATCGCAGGTCTGGTTGGATCACAGAATGCTTTAATGGGACCTTCATTTTCACAGTGCAACACAGCTGTCTCACTCATCTCCTTTTCTTAGATGAAGGTCTTATATCTCAGACAGGTTATAAAGGTCTTTGCTGACAATATAGGTTCATGATCAGCAATCCCTTCTTGTTAATTAAATATCTTTAGGCAGGTGTTGCCAGAGAGACTGAACAAGGACGCTGCGCTGTCAGCTCCTGTTCAGAAAGAAGAACCGATGTTCCGTCATCTTTCTGACAGAGATGCTTTAAAATGAATGGATTTGCCATATTCTGTTAGCGCATTATGTCTGATGCTTTCGGCTCTCAAAATCTGTGAGAGCTACAGGACAGCAGAGAAACGCCAAAGCTTCCAGCGCCAGCCAGAGAGGGGAGGCAGGACTCACCGACACTCAATGTCGGGACAGCCGAAACCCATCAGAGCACGTCCAGAGCCAACACTCAGTGCTCCACAAGGCTTTATCTCCTTTTCCATATGTTATGCTTGTTGTTAAAGACTTACAGGTAATCTGTGTACTGGCTGGGGATGCTTAGAGCAGCACCAGCTTGTGTACAGGGATAACCTTGGCGACAGCTGTATAAAAACTGATTGGTATCACTCCAGAGTGGGGGCCCAGCTCACCATCGAAAATGACAAAGTTCATGACAGGTAAGATCATGGACCACATAATCAAAAACTGTCGATGTCCTGTCAGCAAAAAACAGAAAGGCTGAAATGTAGTCCACTTTTTGGGCGGATGGTAAAGTAATTTATTCCTGGTAATAACTGTTTTAAATTACAGATAACTTTAGTCTGTCAGCATACTGGAAACGAAGGGATTACTGAAGCATTAATTGTGAAAGATCCTTTTTGAGAGATAAATATATCAATCCCTGTATGCTGTAATGCTTATGCTTATGATCATTAAATAACTGTTTAGCACATTTTTAACTGTTACAGCACGAGCGATAAATTCTGGGCTCACATGCAAAAATGCTGGGGATGCTAACTGCTATGATTTAGGTTTGGTATGAATGCTAGTTATTCCAGCAAAGAATATTTGTTTCCAGAAGTTTCAAGCGATAATCGAGGGGACAGCATAGTGATTTCGGTTATAACCGTGTAAATTTGAGCTTCTTGGTTCCGACCCCGGTCCTACTACAATAGCCTTACACCTCAAGTTCATGCAGCACTTCTATATAAATGGGTGAATCTTTCATTACACAACACTTCAAGTCACAAGTCACACTCTGCACAAGGTGTCAGTTAAATAAACATTAATAATACAGTACATATTTACAGATTTGAGCAGAAAGCAAAAAAAAAAAAAATTATAAGTGGCACACATATACTTATTAATGAATTACAACTGCTCATTCAACTGTGTATGTTTTGGTAAAATTTATTTTGGAAAAGGCAATTATCACATCCTTAATTTCTCACCGTAAATTGTGAATAAGCAGCTATTACCTGCCTCACTAGGTGCTCCCACAACAAGATGTTAATGACTGATAACTTGTTTTCCTTTCTTTTTTTTATTTACAGGAAGGAATGGGAGCAACCAGTAAAACCATGTGAAATGCTGCCATGGCCACACTTGTGCTGTTCATTAGCACCATCCCTGATTCCCAACTAAAACGGATTAGGAGCCTGGCTGACCCAAATGATACCTTTACCCGTCACACTACTCGTAACCGAACGAAGTGTACAAACTGGAGGTGGACTAACTGCCCTGGGTCTGTGGATGCAAAGCGGATCCTTCCTTCGGGGTTGGATCACTGGTTCCTCTTCTGGATTTCTTCATAAAGGGAGTGCTGCTTGGGCCGTGCGATGACTCAAGGACAGGGACAAAATGTTCATGTAATCTTTTGGCACATAAGCTTTCTTTGGTGCCATGATTCACTTGCTTAGGGGAAACCCTTATCCGGCGGGACATATAGGACTTTTACACGATTTCTAACTTTTACTGCTGGGTATTTACAGCCGAATTTCCGATTAAGCGTATTTCTCTAGGGAAAAGCAATGACCTTCCTGAGGAGTGCAACACAGTGCCCTGCGCTCCACTACATGCTGCTCTGTATCCTGCTGTCTGCTGTCTCGTGCAATTTTGTCACTTGACTTGTATGACAAAATACTTTAACATGAGACTAACTTGCAACCTTAGCTGTTCTACATAATTTAGCAGGTACCCAACTGACCTCATAATGAAAAGACCTTTTCCTTTGCGCACTTTGCAGCTGTAACCAGACAGAAGGCGAGTCTGTGCCCTGCCCTGCTTTACATACTCAGCCCATTCTGGTCACAGGGGCACTTACATTGAGCTGCAGTAAGTCCATCCACTGGCCGATCACCCTGTAGCCCCCGGAGCTGTTTCCGTTCGACTGGTACTGAAACAGGTCGTACCGCCCGGGAGCGTCCCCGTTCCGGTTGAACGTCACAGAAGAGCCCGCGCTTCCTGCAGGAGTGACAGGAATGAGGCACCCGCATGAAACATCTCACAGTTTGCATTTTTCAAGCATCTCTCAAGCACTCTGAGTTTGAATCATCAGACAAAGGGGGACAAAAATCAGGTCAGAGCTGTCCTGGCTGATCCTTTCGATCTCCTGACAAGATTTCTTAAAGGAATTTCACAGCAATCGACGAGCGATTACGTGCCAGTGTCTCGCTAAAATTAGGACGAGGAGCCGTCCGGTCCGTAGTGTCTGCAATGAATCACCGCAATTGCGCCGACGTTTTTTATTATTAAATGCTAGTTTCACGGTCCTTCCGAAGAGGATGAAAGGCCTATCTAACAGTCGAGTCCCAAAACCTTTCCATTTAATGGAATATGGAGTTGCCGTTTTAAAGGAGCCATCTCAGACGGGCACGCAATTTTTGAGAACGGTCCTTTGTTCCTAGCAGAAAAGTCCGGGGGTGAAAATGAAAGGTCTATTCAGAGGTTCCGCACTGGGGCTATCTAACAGAGCAGAGGGTTGCAGGGGTGGAGCTACACGGGGGGATGGATGGGCGTCACCTGCTTTTGGTATTTAGTCACCTCACTAGATTATGTGCGGGGCATAGCAGAGAGCCAGGCAAACTGGGAGCTTCCCTCACTCACCGGTTGAGGCACAGAAAGAGGATGGGAGCAGTTAAATGGCACAGGCAGGAAGAGCAAAGACCCCTTATCAGTAGGCAGACGATGTCCCACTCCACCCACTGCTTCAAGAGCGGTGGTTGTGGATTGATAAACCTGAAGAGCTTAGGTGCTGCCTGAATGAATATTTATTGGCAGCGGCATCTATTTGTTTGGTCCACATTCAGATGTCTATTGATGATGCATTGTAACTGCCCAAGTTATAATCTTGATCATAATCGTCATCTAAATGTGTTCCAAGCCTTCCTCCTCATTATTATTCATGAGCACAGCTAGAAATGGGAACTTTTCAGCAAGGGCAGGAGAGACGGAGACAGAGTCCCTAATGTAGCCGAGTGCAGTCCTTTGGTACCGATGCCTGCACGTTTAATATTCTCAGCTTGCAGTGCGTTGAGAATCTGTTTAGCTTTGCGTGTAAGCTTTTCCCCATTGATTCCCGCCAAATTAACATTTGTGACAACGACAGGAAAATACCCCAGCCTGAATGTCAAGCATGTGGCGCACACCGAAATGGGTTTATGCTGAAATTCGGAGATTTTTATTTTATACGTTCCGAGTTTTCCTCTCGGGTTCCTCAGGGGCACTGATCACAGTGAAATCCAAACAACTGTCAGGAGGAATACATGAGTTGAGATGTTCAGCAGAGTGAGGCAGAGACCGGCAGTGGAGCGCTGCATCATTTCAGTACTGCGAGTCCAGTTCAATTCTATTTGGAAACAATTATGCACTTTCTAAAACCACAGCTTTCAACATCTGGCGATGAGAGGCTTGATTTTCAAAGCAGGAATACTGATTTGCCTAAGCTGGCCAAACACCGCAGAACAATAAATTTATTTTACCCACCTGGAATCAATTTTCTGAAAAAGCAATGCAAAAACTGTAGATAACAAATCTAGAAAATGAAGGACTACAGACAAAAATGTTACAGGCATTTACCTGATGGATTTCTCCAAAAAAGCACAATTTCTTATCTATTTTCACAAAAGCAATTCAGGGGAAGCACCCTGCTTAAGGAGACTACGGCAGTGGAGGGAACAGGATCTGAACTGGAAACCTTCAGGTTACAAGTGAGGCTCTGCTATACTACCTGTTGCCCTAAAGCCTGTGTGGAGGCTGGTCATTATCAGGACCATTTAGAACCACTTTGACATAAACGGGTTTAATATGAACGTAAAATTGGTATTTTTAGGTGAGGTTTAAATGTAGCAGGAAGGTGAAAGCTGAAACTGTCGTGTGCCATTTCTTCAGCCCCACCTTCCTCTGTCTAACTGTTGAGTTCTATCATCCTTTACAGGTACAAACTGCTCCCACATGCCATCGATCAACCGAGTGCATCATTTCTTAGCCTGTCACTTACAGAAAGAAAGAAATCTTTTGTGATAGCTTCATACTATGTAACCCCTTTTATCAGGGTTTTGATTCTGCAGAATTTACTGGTGGAACCCACATCCATTTATTCATTTTAGCTGTTGCTTTTCTCCAAAGCAACATACAATGTTAAGCTACTTACAATGATACACCGATTTATACTGCGGGGTAATTTTTACCAAAGCAATTCAGGAGAACGACTCTTGTTTAAGGGTATTAGAGCAGTGGGTGGGATTCAAACCTCTAATGTCTGAGCCCAAAAGATGCAGTTCTAACCACTACACCACCTACAGCTCCATCTGCAGCTTTGGAGTGGTTCTGTAGCTACTGTAATGATTTACATTTCAACTGTCAATCTCCCATAAGGTCGCTTTGGAGCAATTTAATCCACTGGAAAGTAAACCGTTACAGTGGTATGGAACTGTAGAATTTCCTTTGAAAGAAGTAGAACTAAATTATACTGAAAACCTAGCGGTACAGGACTGTGACAAAAGCACAAGGCCCCAGTAGAGCAAACCTCCAGCAAATTTTTTTTTCTTCGCAGAAGTTCTTGGCTGTAAGAGTACCCACTGTAAAACAGGTCTGATGATGTGTAACAGCACCGAATATTGGTCCCTCATGAACTGCTCCGTGACCCTAGTGTTTGGATTAGAGGTGGAATCCTGCACTCAATCCGTACAAAAGTTATAAATGATGTTATGTGCTGTAAAAGTGTCATCTGAGGGTACACTGAGCCTGGACCTTGAACTCTGTGTGGGGGGAAAAGGACACAGAGTGAAAAATGTCATGTTAGGATCGGTCAAGACAGGCTTTACATCAGCATTGTAAGTGCAGACCTACTGAACTCAGATATGCAATATGAATGTCCACTGTCTGACAGTTATGGTTATGATGATCCCGGGTTTGAACCCTCTCACCATTGAAGCGGATGTTCCGGATGTACTTAAGCAACTTTTTGCCCCCAGCCTGCTCCATTTCTGGGCACACCCCTGGGGTGTCAGGGCACAAGTCCTTCTGCATGTTGTGCAGTGCATGAGCCATGGCGTAGACGGCATCAATTACAAACTGCACCTTCCCCTCCTGCTCATACTGGGAATCGATGCCGATGCGCTCCTGACCTGCACAGAAGGGAGAAAAAGCAGGGAGTTAAATTATTTGCTTCTGTTACACCTTCTGGAACAAATCTGTCCGTGGAGTCTCTTGCATTTTACCAGGTTTCTGTCAATGTTTGCCTTCACCATAGATCTCAGATGTATGATTTTATCACTGAAGGACGTTGGGTAATGGCTTTGGAGAAGGAGTGGGTTAACCGATGAAGAAATGACAGTGGTACCTGCCTCTCATCACTTTTGACCAGTAAAAAAAGGCTTTCTGGACCAGAATTGCTTCATTTGAAATATTTCTTATGTTTAAAGTGCATAGGGATTGGGAATATATTTTGGAAAAATTGACTTCTTAAGGCCTGTTACAGAATCAATGAGAAAAATGTCTTGATTGACAGTTCGCAATACCGCAAAAACTGGTTCGGTTTCCAGCGTGCACTTTTTTCCAGCCCAGCCTGAGTGACAGCGCTGGAGCAGCCCACTCCACGGCATCAATGGCACTCACACTCCATCACCCCATCTCAGCAGGGCCATCGCAGTTCTGTGCGTGCTGACATGCATTTTGCACATTCCAGCCAGTGCCATGCGCAGCCCTCTAGCAGTTACTGTGGAACAACGGCAGTTCTGTCTTTCTGATGTAGTGCCCGATCCCAGAAAACCTCTGCAGAGGGTGTTTTTTTTTTTTTAAAGAAAGCCCCATTATTCTGAGTTTCTCTGCAGGTAGACTTTGTGTTGAACTGCCTGAACTGGCTTTGGCCTATGAGGTCAGAGGATGGAAGAAAGTTAACTCTGCAGCTTATCTGAAGCACATTTAACAAGGCACACAGGACCGGGTCCACATAAAATTGTCCAGAATGCAGTGCAACCCTCTGCACACTCCCTTTGAACTTGTATCACTGATGAGAGGAAAGGAATATCTAAAGAAAATTCTCTATGCAACAGGTATCAGTCCATATAAGCAAAAATATAAAAGTAGAATATTATAATTCTCTGCTGTACTCCATAGATACAGTTTCAGTGCTTGAGCTGCGGAAGACCCGATCTACTCTCTAACCGATCGAACCAGCAGATTAAATTATTCCCTGCATATCAGTATGTTCTACTTTTGATGGAACGATAGCTTAGTGTCTGACATACTCCTGGTCAGATTGAAGGCTTTATCCATTGAGAAGTCCAGGGAAAAATCTTTCAACAGCTTCAGCTATTTAAACGCTTAACTGTCCTACTTTCTATATAAAGTACATTCAGCACATTAAAATAACAGCTGGAGGTGTAAATAATTTAATCACAGAACTGTGTTACACACCAAGGGCTACAACAGTTTTATAACATTTTTTAAAGAGGACTGTGATCCCTTTGGCCAAACGAAAAGTGAAAACAGCTCATTTTCTCTGTAAAGGTGTCTCCCTATTGAACAGCTTCCGTCTGGGGCTCCTAGAGAGATGGCACAAAACCAGGAGTTGACCTTGCAACAAGTTTCTTGTACGTAAACCAGACTGTCAGTCCACTGCAGAAAATCTGAGCGGTGACGGAAGGAGGCCTCTCTGCGAGAGGTGAGGTGAGACGTCAAATAACATTTTTCCTTCATTGACATTCTTGTACGGCCACGACACATTAAAAATGGAGCGGGGTGATCTACTGGCCAGTTCATGTTAATGTGCTTTTATTTAAAAAGATAAATCATGGCAGTAACCACATACCCTTTCTACTGCATTTCTTTATTTGCTAATGTATTTGTTTTGCTGACCGCTTTGTCCTAGGGGACTTGCGGCAGAGCGTTTGTGTAAAAGGGGAATGGGACAAACTTAAGGATAAGGCTAAAATGAGGTACACTTGGGCACAGCCTGAGATGAATTTTCCCTTCTTGGAAATGAGAGGGAGCCATTGGTGCTGTATGGTGCACAGGAGAAAAGCCTGTCAGAGACATTATGCTGCCTTGCTCTTATCCCATCACTTGTCAGAAGATTCACAGGCCTGGAAAACAAAGATAAACACACCGTGTAATGATGATGAACAGATGAACGTGGGTAGATTGGCACATGTTGAATAGGGTCAGATGGAAAAAAGTCTGGCGATTTTACCTTTCATCTCCCAGAACATGAAATCCCAGCCCACACAATATGTATTTCTTTCACGAATCAGTGATGAAATGTTCTCTGCGATTTACATGTAAGTGTGCATGCTTATCGCCGCAGTTAATATCGGTGTGGCTCCGTAACCACTAGTATTTTGAACAAACAAATTTTTACATTACTTGGTTGCATGCACTATATATAAAAGCGTTAAGCTCTGGAAAAATTACGGTTTAACTAAACCCGTGTCAAACAAACTGATTAATAATCGACCAAAATATCACTTCTGCTGTATTGCCAGTTTTTTTTACTTGCTCCGACCTGTCCAGAAACAATGAGCGAAAGTATTATTTAAAAAAAAAAAAAAACCTTATTGTGACATGTAAGAAAATAGACACGACATCCCAGAAAGCTATGACTGACAGGTACTTTAACCTCATTTATGAAGTCCAGAGAAAAAGGAGTTTAAAGATGTTTCCGAAAGCCTTGCCCGCAACCCTGACAGAGGCGTACGACAGATGATAACTCACTCCATTACGTCTCATCTGTGGGATTAGAGTAGCGTTGTGGAGGGTGAGTAGGGTGTGGAGAGATGGAATCCTATCGATACTGTCATTTCATCTTGTTAAGAGGAAAGCACAGCAAATGAGCCAAGCAGATAATGGCCTAAATGGAAAAAGTGTATTAAGAAGGAAGGAGAAAAAACACATCCCGAAACATCGCCCTAAGTCCTCGCACTTCAGCGATTAATTTCCTCTATCCGTTTACTTAAAAACATGGGCATCTATCAGTGCAGCGCTCTGTTGCCCGGGCGAATTAAATTATCATGAGTGCAGCAGCCCGGTCTCCGCTTCTTGCCATATGTGCGACTGGAATCGACGGCGTGTCAAGGAGCACAAAAACTAGACAGCCAACACACAGCAGTTTCATTCCAAAAAAACACCACCGTGTAGGTCAGCAGCAGACCACTGGTACACCTACCGAGGTGGTCCGCTGCAAAAAAAAAAAAAAAAAAAAAAAAAAATGTGACGTGTAAAATCTGCTAAAGAAGGGGAGTATGGGCAAACTGGGAAATTATTTTAAATGAAATGAAATGAATTATTTCATACATTTAGCAAGCCACCTAATGTCACACTATGCGTGAAAGAAACAGCTTAATAACACAACAAAAACCAACATCAAAACATGCCATAACAAAGTAAACTATTAATGGGTAACAAAGACGATTTCCACGGGACTGAGCCTTGGATCTCCTCAGCGGTGGCTTCTCCTTTTTAATATGGCCATACCTGTACATTTGCGGCTGGTGTCCTCTTTCTTGGAGAAGCTCATTAGCTTACAGTCAAAGTTCTCTTCCCAGTACTCGGCAAACCATACGTTCCTACGGTTGTTTTCCAGCGTGCGGGAAGTGAAGTAAGTGTCAAACCCTGTGAAAAAAAATAAACACAGATATGGAGTTGTACAGATCTAAGGATCTTAAAGCCTACAGTTGCCTGGCTGACAGACAGTTTACTATAATTTTGTTGTCTCACTTAGGAGAACCTGTTTTTTGTCAGTTTTTCTGGTGTCAAGGGAAACCTCGGGTGAAGTGCAGTCGAGAGCAGGGAGAACAGTTCTGAGAAAATCCACCATTTAGCAGTAATTTGGTTTTGGTCTTCTCTGACCATACTAACTTAGTGATCGGAGCTTTCAGTTTATGTAGTAACTGACGCTTAAAATGCATTGAGACATTTAATAGGCTTAGATGTTACGATATAAAAACGGCCACATTTTTGCCCAGGGCTTGTACTAATAATGTAGCTGCAAAAAGCTGCTGATGGTCTTAGATTATTACAGGCTCTGGCTCTCTCTGAACCTTGTCTGTCTCCATGAGTTGCTAATAGGTACTAATCTATCGCACTATTTGCTTGCTAACCTCCGCTCAAGCTCAAGCAGTCATAGGTTCAACTGCAGAGAGAGATCTTTCCAGACTGAAAAAAATCCACGAGCTATGTGTATGGGTTTAACATGATTCACTCCGCAGCTGCCTTCTGGCATTGGTGTTAAGTGGAAGAACACATCATGAGTAACCTCTGTATGGAGAAAGGTGGTATCCTGAACACCAGCTGTCAAAGGCAGTTTCCTCATGGGACCAGGCATCAGCAATCTGACTTGCTATGGTACAAACTACGCTGATGCACAAGCTGGTGTTCAGCCCACTGCTTATGTTTGCTGAAATCCATCTGAATGCTGTACATGGCCAGCTCATATAAAAGACACTTCCACTAAATCTCAGCAGCTTCTTCCACCCGAGAACCCTTCTTTGTACAGCTTGGCCATCACTTACGACTTACTGGACATATGAGGGACTCCCACTTGTGGTGGTCAACAATTCATATACAAACAAATAATAAATAAATGAAATGGGCAAGAATTGTCAAAAGTATTTCTAACGATTTCCAGAATTCTGGCAAGTGAACATGCATGAGGTGAATGGCATGAGAGTGCGTACTATGACACAACTGCGATGCCCTGCCCATGCACAGACAGAAAGCATCTTCTTGCACCTGCTCAATTGCAGGTCATCCTTTTTCTTTTTTCCCTCTCTTTTCCAAGAGTAAAGGATAGTGCAGCACACAGTGTTAGTTGTTCTCATGTTTGTTATATCTCATAAGGTTGCAGGTGTGGCAGAGAAGTGTCCACCTTTCTGTGCATCTCACAAAACTGAACTGACACTGAAAATGGGCGCTCATGACACTGTCACCAGTTCATCGGTTGTCCTTCCTTGGACCACTTTTGGTACTGTAGGTACTAACCACTGCATAGCAGGAACAGCCCACAGTACCTGCTGTTTTGGAGATGCTCTGACCAAGTCATCTAGCCATCATAATTTGGCCCTTGTCAAAGTGGCTCAGATCCTTACGCTTGGCCATTTTTCCTGCTTCCAACACATCAACTTCGAGAACAAACTGTTCACTTGCTGCCTAATATATCCCCCCACCCCTTGACAGGTGCCATTGCAATAAGACAATGAATTCACTTCACCTGTCGGTGGTTTTAAAGTTGTGGTGTATGTGTTTTGGGATGGGCCTGGAGCTTAACAATAACATTGAAAAATGTTTGCAGTTTGATTACTGTATGTCGGATCTCACACTTAGAGATAATCTCACTCATTGTTTACTGTAGATGCCAGTACTCTAGCAAAAAAGATCAAATAGTCCCCATATGAAGATGTCTAACATGAAAAAAGTATTTTTGTCAGAAACTCAAGAATGGACATGTGCCCTTGGGCAGTAAGTAGATACACTCAGGTGGCTAACAGCTGCATTCTTAACACATCTTCATCTATTTGCATTAAGAAAAACAAGCAGCTCCTCATGAATTGTTGCAACTACGATGAATCTGGTGTCCCATGAAATGACTCTGACTAAGTAATACATAGACTTTCTACTTTGACCACCACTTGATGAACAGTGAATTGCCGAATTGGATTTCCAGTCAAGAATACAGTTGTAAAAAAAAAAAAAAAAAGTGAATTAACTATTCCATCCACATACTGTATACAGCACAATAAATCCTTTATAAACACATTGTGAACTGAGCCACAGTGAAAGTGGATGTTTATTTGTGAGAAACATTTGGATGAATTAAAAGTACTGTATTTTCCAGCACGACGTATACAAGAAAAAAATATCTACATTCAGACTAGTGCTTTATATAATGTGTTGCCTGTACCAGTGGTTTTGTCATTTGATTATAAAACAGTTACAAAAGGCCTAAATGCCACCAACAAAAGCCCAATAAGCTACACTGCTGAGTTTAAGATCCGCATTATACCTGAAAACAGCAATCGTGCAACCTTGTGAGAGAATGGCGCACAGCTGAAGGATCTCCGCATCGGACAAAAGAAGGAAGCAAAAGGAGGAAAAACAAATGAAGCAAATGATGGACGTGGGTGTTTGTAGTTTGTGGCAGCATGATCGACAATGGCACGTTATACTGATATTTAAATGTTTATGCTTGGTTTGCTCTTTATGTTTGTATTTATTTATTAGTATTGTCAAAGCCTATATGCTACTTTTATTCCAACCACTGACACGAGTAACCTTTTTTTAAATAAAGATGCACTAAACAATTATTGAATTAAATCATTAGCAGACCCACCTGGATCTACACTACAAGATTTAATCTGGCTTTTAAACTGGGTGCAGGGAGCAATTGGAAATGGGAATACAGGCGTGGCCTGGCTGGTCAGCGTATTACAGAGAATCCAGAGAATTCCGGAATCACTGGCCTACACACTGGATGGGATGCCAGGGTGGCCACACACACATTCATACTCATATGCACACACAGCAGGCGATTTAAGAGTGTCAGATTAAACCGAAATGCTTGTCTGTGGGAGATATCTGCAGCAGCGAAGGCAACCCACACAAACACAGGGCAAGCATGCAAACTCCATGCAGACTTTTAGGTAGATAGTGGGAAAGATGGCTACTACGTTGTTCTGGGATTTTATATTCACTATACAGTATGTACAGCATGTGAATAGTGACGCTGTGTTTTTTTTGTGTGCAATATGGCCAAACACCGAGAAAAATTCCTAGCACATGAAAATGTACATGGTGAATATAACTTGATTCTGGGTGTAAACTCCCAAACAGCCCAGATGCTTTAAGGTTGCACTGCTACACTCTGCACAACAGAGCCACCCTGAATTAAAATATTTTCATTGTTGTATCCTTAAGCAGTAATTGTAACATTGGTGTGAACCCAGCTCTGTCTGGGCGGAGCATGCGTGTTCTGTTCGTGTTTGTGTGGGTTTCCTCCCAGAGTTCAAAGACACGCATGGAAGACGACAGTGGGAAACCACTTTCAAACTCTCCCCTGCTGTGAAAACCACGTGAATGATTGCCAGTAGACGACTTTGACTCGGCAGCATCCTCCCTACCCTTACTTCATCCTCCCTACCCTTACTTCACTTAAACAATAATAATCTGGAATTAATTTTACCCTAAAACATAACTAAATAAAAAAAAAAAAATAAATGAAACATTGCAAATAAGTAACTTGCTCCATGTTGGATTTCAGTCTTATATTTCTCATATTTTCGCAGAAAAAAAACATGATTTAAAACATTTAATGATGGTTATTATAATCCTTTTCCTCTTATGAGACATTAGAGTATATACATAATTAAGAAAATAGAGATTATTTTTACTTCACTAAAAGAAAAAAATAGATTATTTCAGAATTTTCTGAGGCTTTTCTCACAGTAGTGTCATCAAATATAAACTGCAGTGTCTTCTTTCACTTAAATCTGGAAAAAAGTACTTTTTCTTCATATGTTCAGCATGAGAATATGGTCAATTTTTAAAAATGTGGTATCATACCAATAAAAATATAATATATACACAATAAAATAAAAAAAACAAACATTTGCATAGTTTTATAATGTAAACATATTGTGAATATTAATTTCCTCTTGTAAAACAACATTTCTGCCATTTTGATAGCAACTACTCAACTTGTACATTATCCTTTAGATAACAAAAGGGGATTCAATTGCTCAATGAACACAATCACTACAGTGAAAAAGATTCACTAGCTAAAAATCGGAATGTATGCAAATCGAAATTTATTTCTTTAATGATAATTTCCTCACAAATAAGACATATAAACAATCGGTACATGCAATCTTTCAGGGTTTAGGTAGCTGGCAGTAGGACAATTATATATCAAACAAGTTCAGAAAGATCTGTACCAGGGTTGTACTCCTATTACATCATCCTGAATTAGGTACAGTACTGCTTCCTGTAGGAATAAACATAACTTAAATCACTGGTGCTCTGCAGCCTCTTTATAAGCACAGTCGTGCTTATTTTTAGAAATCCTATGAAACTCAAACATTGAAAATAAAAGTACAGATGTGCAAAAAGCAGATTTTTCTATGTAAACAGTTTATGGACAATTAAAGACACTGTGAATGGCCTGGAAATACCTTGATCTGATTCGTGTGAACATAGATGCATGCGGTTAAACCAGTAACAATTCGCATTAAACCATAGGGACACAATAAGTGTCCACAAAAATGGTCTACATGTAATAAATTAGGACCATAATAAATTAGACTGCTTCTGCAGAGCTTCAGGACAAACCATGGGTATTCCAGGGTGTTTAAATAAATAAAAAAATTGGGGAAGTTAACTTTCTTTGCAAGGTTGAGAGCAATGGTTCTAGAATTGCCCTGTCTCTCTAAATAACAGTCTGAGCGGCTCCTTCACGCACACTGTTCCTCTGGATATTTGCTGTTGGCTGCTGCCTTCCACTTCCACTTGCTCCACTGATGTCGAGTAGTTTGGAATACAAGTTTTTTTGAATTTACAAAACTTTGGTTTAAAATATTAACTAACAGCTGCCACAGTTTCCTAACAATAAGCCCCAGAACTACTGCATGCAATTCTAAAGTGTGGGACTTTTAGAAAGTGCCATGGCAAACATTATTTACATTTCAGACATGTACTGTATATGGTAATAAGAATACGGTAATAACAGATTTGCTTTTGAGTTGTCTTTTTTTTTGACCATATAGGCATTATCCTAATCTTATTTCAACTCCTTTTCTGAGTTATTTCTTCTTTTATTCTTTTGCACATCTTTCCAGTTTGTTCGCTCTGCAAGGAGAATTACGGTCTCATCTGTAACACAGAAAATAATTCACCCTGGGGTGTGACCGTCAAGGGCTTGCCGGTTATTATACTCCGTTCAAGCTACAGAGTTGATATAGATGCTCTTATCCAAGTTCCACTGCTGATATTAATGAGCTCCATTTTCACAATGGCATTTTATTGCATGCATTTAAAAAGACATTTATTCACAACCCAAGCTATCCCTGACCTTCAGTCTCAACTTTATATAATATATATAATTTAGCACATTTACTGCTGTGTATTTTGGGCTGCATATAAAAAACATTGATATACAAATACTCATTAAGCTCATTATTTTTATTGGTCAAGAATGGACTGGAGTTACAAAACCTTTTATATTTTAACTATTTATTTATCTATCTGCTGTCTAAATGAACTACATTTATCAATATATGCCTGACAAATGAACAATATTTTGTCTTGCAAACACCTCTAGAAACTTCTACAACTGGGTGATGCAACAGAGGCAGCACTGAAATAAATGAGAAGTTTGTTGTTAAATCTTAAAGGAGCACCCCGAGGAGGATGCTGCAGCAAGGCCTATTACACAAACAGTTAATCGATACATCACTCCCATCTCAGGCAGTTCTTTAGTACACGGCAACTTCGTTGTTCATTCTCAGCGATTCCTCCCCCCGTAAAGATGCTAAGCAACAATGATTTTCAGAACCATTCACTTGTGGATTTTTATTTCATTTTCTCCAGGAAATGGATGTAATGTACATATGTGCATGTTGCCATGTAGAGGAAGATGCACTGAACGCCCATGCCACCATCACAGCTACCAAGAGGTTAAAAAATATGGCCAGCCATTACCACACACCACTACCACTGCCTTCACACAGCCACTGAGATGGTTCCTGTCTTCTTGTCTACCCAGGGGCCTTAAGATGGAACCTCTTCACCTCTGCTCTTTAGTGCTTTAGTCAGTATTGACATTATCTTTTCCTCCACTGCAGAATAAAGCCACCCTGAACCTGCCCTAGGAGGACAGAATAGTGCTGACCTTTGGAAATATTTATTACTTTATTGATTTATACTGTTATAGATTTTAAAAATTAGGTTATATTTTGAGCCACCCTTATTTTGACAGCTAAACAAAAGGCCAAATCTCTTTAGTCTTTCCTGCATTTTCTTATAATCTGGCAGAAAAAATATCCAGCAAACATCCCTTTGGGTGAAACATATATAGAGGTAAGCCCTGATTTTTGCACTTAATTTGTTGTTAAAAATTGAACTCAAAATCAAAATTGTGTCTACAAGGATGTTATTTTACATTATTTTAATTTGGATAAATTGTGCATCCACCCATCCTCAAACCCCAAGGCAAATTTTTCATATATCAAAAAAACACTGTAATACACTTTATTTATGAGTTTAAAAGGGAGACACCATACAACTACATAGAAACAAAGCGAATGTGAGACCGGATGTTAGCAAAGTATGTCCTTTACAGCTTGTTGTATTAAATTGTAAGGCATTATGGGACTGGAACAAGCTTCTTGTATGATGTGTGAACTTTTTACATTTTTTGATTTCTTGCAGTGGAATTTTGGGAGCTACTTTATGGTTCTCTGTTACAATATGAGACCTGTTGCTCAAACCAGGAGCTGGTATTAAAAGATAAACTGTGTTATTTACTGTGTAATTGCACATACCGGGCCTGCATACAACAGAGAACACAGCATTTCAACTCTCTTGTAGTTTATTATTTTTCGATTTGATTCCATTTTGTGCCAGTCTTTCAAAGTCTTACAAATACATTTTGACCTAAACCACTCAGTTGGTCTGTCAAGTACTACAAGAAAATCTCATTAAACCCTTTTATTATCAAATTACAGTCAAATTCCAAATAGATCACAGCAAGAACCACACTAACTATGGAGGGAGATGATGCCATTTTTTAGTTCTTAATCTCCTCCAACTAAATGAAGCCTTCAAATCCTGCTGAGTTTTTGAAAGGCCATTTTTAAATTTTCAGAAATGTTTCAGAGAGAAATGGGTTCTAATTTATTTAAAGCCATTACCACACAAACCCAGTACCAATATCAGTGTATATTCTTCTAAATTACATTAAGACATTTTCAAAAATGCACATGGACTGTTCATTTCGTGTTACTTTTACAGTTTTGGGATTACCTTGGTCAAGATTATTAACATTTTGGCCAGCGTAGCCCCTCAAGTGTAATTGATATTCCGTACAGCAACTAGCTCTTTTAGGTTATTGGTCCGCAGTGGTATATTCACATACTGGCCTTTGTAAATTCAACACTTTCAGCCATCTTTTTTCACTGCACTTATTCTGCAGAAGGAAAATTAACTTTGTATGTTTCACATACGTCTTTTTTGCCCTCCAAAATGAAGCCATTTGCTATACATTAGCAAATAAAATCCTCAAGTAAAAAGCTGAGATTGAATATCAGACCCTTCATTGCTGCTGTTTTACCAAATGTATTCTGGTTTATAACAGAAATACAATATATTTAATAAAAACTGCTAGTGAGCAGCCTTGCATTCCTGTTTCTATGAAATTCCTGAAGATTTTTGTAGCATTAACAAAGGGGAATGCATTTGAATTCTAATGTCATTACTAAAAAAGGAATCAATTTAGAAATTACTGGAAGGTGGAAAGAGATTATTTTGGATGAAATAACATGGTGGTAGGCTGGGGCCAATTCATGTCTTCTGTTTATTGCTGGTAAGGTGGACACTTGGCTATGACTCCTCAGGCCTTCATTTTCCATCAGTTTAACAATTGCAGGATAACCATGGCAACAAAGCACCATGCTTTGAGTTGTGCTCCACCATCTAGTATGGGCAATTAGAGGTCTTACTGACAAAAAGGTTTCAACCTGACCAATTTTAAATAGTTACCAAGTTCAAATGGCTTGGAACCAAGAAGGGTGATTTTGATTGATTCTGATAGATGCAATGTTCTTTACTAGCACAAGTTCTACTTTGGTTTCCTTTCAACACAATCATGGAGACTGGCTATAATTTCCATGGTAAATCATTCTGTATGCAAACAGTTGTACCTTCTATAGTCGCTCTTTTGGGTAGAATGGTGATGGCTCCCATGGCTGCATCCTCCAGCTGCTGAACTGGACTCAGCTTGGCTCCCCAGCTGTCTGAGCCGATCCAGAGGAAACGTCCCACTTGACTGGCTCTTTTCGTGGCATTCAGAATCCCTCTGAAGGACAACCAGACCACACAAAACAGATTTTCAATTTCAACACATTTATTAAAATGGAACTTAAAATGATTCCAAAATGTCAAATAACAAACCACACTGGTACTTAAAGTGTTAAAATTTTCTTAAAGTATGATGAACAGCAGATGGTGTCTCAAATTACTTCCTTGTATTAAACCATTGAAAGAAAGAAACCTGGATACTGGAGAAGTGGTTGCTAAACTGCAATAGCACAAGTTGGAGTAAAATATGAAAAAATACTGAAATCCAGTAAAGACTTTAAAAGAAATCCACATATTTAACATCAAGTCAACATTTTTTTTAAACACCTGACCTGTCTAACCTCTGTAACTAAGTTGAAATATAGTTTTTACAGTGTATTTCACCAGATTATTTTGAATCCATTTGTGTATACTGGGAATGCAGGTCTTCCTTACTGACTTACGGCCCGGAATTAACAACTTAATGTAGATGACACAACTCTTGGCACAGCATGGTTCTCACACCATTACAGCAGAGGTGTGGGGAGTTCGTACCGAATGTCCTCGTCACTGGCAAAGGTGACAATGGCTCGTGCGTGAATCGTTTCCAGGAGCTGGCGTACAACCTTGTCAAAATCTGCCTGCTTGCGGTCGTGCGGGATCTTCAGTGACTGGGCGATGCAGATCCCACCTGACAAACAGGGCAGGACAAATTGGACTGAGATCACTGTGTGAGACAGTTTGACACACCATCTGTTCCTGGCTTATTTAGTTTCTGTTTGCCCTGTAGGTCCGCAAAAGACAATTCACCGTCACAACTGAAAATTTCTGCTTGATTTTTCTGGGATTAATTAAAATGTAAATAAAAGGCACAACATATATCAAAAATAACTGAAGCTAAGACTAGGTCAACTTGGGCATTGGTGTTTCTGAAGCATCCATATATCCATCATCTACTTTATTCTAGTCAAGGGCATAGTAGTCTGGAGATGAGTCACTAGGTGCCAGACTATGAAACTACACCCTGGATGAGACGCCAATCGCACACAACAATCAATTTAGAGTGACCTGTTAATCTGAAACATGGTAGGAGATCCATGTAGACGCAGGAAAGAGCGGGATTCGAATCCACACCCAAACCACGGCCTTGGACCCATTTTTTCATTTGTCAGCCTAAGTGCATTTGTTCCCTTTTGGCTTTTTCCCCACACTTGTTTTTTACTGTATACTGGTGGTCCCCGACTTATGATGGGGTTACGTTCCGATAAACCCATTGTAAATTGAAAATATTGTAAGTTGAAAATGCATTTAATGCAGGTATATGTCACTTAATGATGAGAATACATTCTGAGAAATGGGTTGTTAGGCAATTTTGTCGTTGTGCGAACATCATAGAGTGTATGTTCGCCGCATCACGTATGTTTTGCTTGTACACTGACCGGCCAGACAAAAAGTCACCACCTGGATTTAACTTAGTGTTATGATCTGGGGTTACTTCAATTGGTCAGGTCTAGCTTCAGCAACGGAATGTAGGGGGTCTCTCTGCCCCTGTCTTGAGACTGAGCACTGACTGACATAAGAACCAATCAATCGTGGACAGTATTTAGTTCCTACCTGGGCTTCCTGTCAGTGTGTCACGCCCGCGGGTGCTGCAAGACCGCAACATGCACGGTCTCTCCGCCCAGCCCCTGGACCGAGCGCCTGCAGGCGGTACACTTAATTGTGGACACTTTAAAAGAGCTGCCCGGACCTTTACCTGCGGCTCAGTCTACTGCTCAGTTACTGGTTTCACTGTTGATTTCATGGGCCATTTCTACCTAAGTTTTGTGAGCAAATCCTTGTGTTTCTCCCGTGGTTTTCAGCTCGCCTGATGCGAAGCTTGTTCTTGTTTTGTACTCATAGTTTCTTGAGATTCTCCTGTGTTTCCAGCCCTGCCGCTCGGCGGCGAAGCTTCCGATTTTTTCCCCGTTTTCGCGCTACGCTCACCCATGTTTTGTTGACACCTTTTTTGAATCTCCTGCGAGTAAAGCACTCCCTGTTTGTCTGCCAAGCTGCTTGTGTCCCGCAATTGCTTCCTCCACACCCTCAGCCCTCAAGCCCCGTGACACAGTGCTCAGTTTCCACTGCCCCTTGTGAACTGTCCTACAAACACATGGCAGACTGGGAGATACGGATTTCTGCCCAGCAACCATGACAGAGTATTGTACCACATATTGCTTGCCTGGGGGAAAAAAATCTAAATTCAAAATTCGAAGTATGGTTTCTACTGAATGCGTATCACTATTGCACCATCGTAAAATTTAAAAATTGTAAGTCGAACCATTGTAAGTCAAGGACCATCTGTATCTGCGCTGTGTTTGTAGAATTTTAATTAAGTGCAGTTAAGGTGTTACACAAAAATAATAGAATTAAATTGAAAATTGAACTGAAATAGTTTCTTTTTTACAGAAGTAAGTATAACAATTGTAGCACAAAGAGAAAACAATCTGAAACCTCTACTTTATAGCATCCTTCTTCTCCTGGTATATGGGTTTTTTTCATGATGCTGACCTCCGAGGGTGTGGCTAAGAAGTCTGGATCCCCTGAAAGAAAATTGATCTTCCCTTAAATAAAAAAGTTGAACCTTTGGTGGGCCTGCTCCAGATTTGGGGCCCAAAAATCATCAGCACCCTTCACTCTACTACTGATGGCCCTTAAGATCCCAAACCACACCTTTTAAAGAGGTACCTTTAAAACGATATACTGACCATCCTCTAGGGTCAAGGAAGCCTTCACTTAAAACAAAACAAAAAAAAAAAATCTAATAAATATAAATGAGTTCTGAATAAGGAAAAATTAAAACACATGTATAACACATCAATATTAACTTATCAGAACGGAAACACCAAGACACCAAAGTAAACGGACAGCTTGACATCGAAAATTGCACTGGATTCTATCCCACTTGATGTACAACTGGCTTTGATGGACACACCACACCCTACAAGGAAATGGTGTCATCAGCATGCTTCATGCAAGCCTAAGGCATAAAGATCCAGACACACACCAACCTACATACAGACCCAGCACAGGGAGCTGATGCGATTGGGTGGCCCTGTTGTCTAACGTCTTTTGAGCAATTAATTTCCTCCCAAAGTGCTTTTGAGATTAAACATATTGACAAAGACAGGTTCTACAGCGCTGGAACCACCAGTTGAAGAGGGGGCAGACTACATCTTCAGAAAGCATGGAAACCCGCCTAACAAAATGCACGCAACCCGCACATGCCGGCCTAAATGTTTCCTAGCAAATGCCGGAGGCCACACACGTCGGATACGGAAGAAAGGTATAAATGCGGAGCCTCGTGGTTTTTGGTCTGAAGGCCATTTAGACACTTGGAGTGCGAATTAACGCCTTCATAACAGTAATCGTATTTTGGAGATGAAGAAGGTGTATCAAACTGTGACGTCCAATTAATTGAAGGAAGGAGGAATGTCAGAGCAGAGCGTGCGGCGTCTAATGAACCTGTCTGGATAGTCGCCCACGAGAGCCTTCGCCTGGGTAGCTATAATGCAGCTCTTCCAGCAACTGTCTGCCATACATTATTCTGACAGTGGCTCCGTTGTGTGCGATACTTTGTTCGTTTCATGAAATTCCTGTTCGGTGAACCATTCGGGCTCAAGTATCATTCTCCCCACACCTCAGACATGAAATGATACATTCTTTACCCGTGGGTTTCAGCTGTTTTAGGTGCTCATCAGAAACGTCTTGGTTTGAAAAGCGTGGCAGGATTTGACTTATTTAAAATATTATTTAATTGTAATTATTAGCAGCGATTTAATTCCTACACCATTGTCCCAAATGTCCTTACTGAATGTCACAAGCTCAAAGTGGCTCTGTGTCCTTCTACCATCCCATGTGAATGGCCGCTGGAGCCAGAGGACGCAAGGCTGGGCTGTGGGCAGAATGAGAATACCTCAAAAAAGACGCCGCGCTGGGAGTTGCGGGTCACAGGAGCGAATGTCAAAGAGGTCTGTTTCATGCCTCTCGCAGGAAATGTATGGCTGACAAATGAATTCCCATCTCAGCACCAATAATAACTTCCACTCCCATCGATTGTGGAATTAAAGGGCATGAATGCGAACAAAAACGCATGGTTTTGCAGCTTGGTAAAGGGGACAGTGAATAGCCTGCAGCCGCACCTGTTCTGGTTCAAGTTCCACTTTTTAATGCAGCACTGTCAGCAGTAGGAGAACAAGGTCCTTATTTTAACAGTTAAAAAGTCTGTTTGACCTTGAGTTCAAGTTTGGACTCCAAAACCAATAGAGGAGTTGAGCATGTTATTAAATGACTGTCCAACAAGCTTCCCTTTTGGCCCACAAGCAACACGTCCCTTCCCAGAAGCACCAGTGACGTTTCACATGGCATTGTGCACATTTTTAATTAAAAAAAAAAAAACACTAATGTCTGATATTTGTAGATATAAATGGAAAAGACACGAAGAGAAAAGTCCTGGTGTGCAGAAAATTTCATTTTCTTTTTAATCTTGAGATGTGAGTGATGGAGATACAATGCCAACAAATCAGTGGTTGCTGCAACTCCTCTCTTCTCCCACCTAAGTGCTGCTGTTTAGAACATTACCATCCCCATGACTTTGAAACTGTAGGGCGGGACACGTTACAGGAACTTGCTGGCTCATGAAAAAGAGTGTTTTTTTTTTATATTCAGAACAGAGTCCAGCTGTCAGATGACTGTGCTGGGCCTAGTCAGTGTCCCAAATACCATTGTTTGGAACAGCTGCTTAGGAACATTTTCTATCTTATTTAACCGACTGTACATTTCATACCCTGCATTTAGAAATATTATTTTTCTTACCTTTCTCGCTACTGTTATTGTATCTTCAGTACATGTGACCTTGTGAAGACATACAAGCTTTGAGTGGGAACAAACTAAAGAAAAAGTTAATAGCCAACTTATTGACTACACTCCCACAGCAGCTACAAAATAGATAGCAGTAACAGCACATGCACTGCACACTCGACCATTCCACAGAGAATACAGCACAGCCAAGATAACATCACAGTGGTCACTGCCTGCATATAACTTCACTGCAACGTTGTCATTCTCCATATATTCACCGTAAAGTCTGGATTGTTCAGCAGCTGAACTTGGATCTTCAGCCTAACAAAATAAGCTTTTCCTATGGGATATTGGGAAGAATACACATCTAATTCATATAATTTCAATTATCTTGGAATATTCAGGTGTGCAAAAAAGCTCATCGGTGCCAGACTGCCCTGCTTTGAGGACCTGTACTCCCCCCGAATTAGGGAGTGGGCAGAGAAAATCTTGACAGGCCCCTCTGACCCGGGCCACTTTCTGCATGCTGTTACATTCACGAACAGCTGATTTGTTTGTCACTCTGTGCAATTTTTCACTTACAATTTTTATTCTTATTCTCCTGCATTGTCATGCATCCTTTGCCCATGTGTGTATGTATGTGTTGTGTTGTTTTATGTACACTGAGAGACACTGGAAACCAAAGCCAAACTCCCTGCATATGTGAGCATACTTGGCCAAATAAGTCTGATCCTGGTAACTTACTTCACAGAAAATCGTTTTGAGCAGAAACAAAAATTTGCATATGTTGTGCCTTTAACTCCTGAGTATAAAAAAAAGGAATAAATGTTAAGTATTTTGACTGATGTAAGACACATGTACAGCGCATTTCCATCATGTATGCTCATGTATCGATGATGAAGTTAACAGAAAGTGCAGTGCCTATGAGTTTATTAGAAGAAGTCGTCACTCTGCCATGAGAACTGCAGAAAACTGGGGTAGAAAGCAAAGACAGAACCCCTGGTGTAAGCCCAAGTGCACCTCCTCTGTGCAACAACTGACATATGGACCTGCTTCTCTTTCCTCTGGAGGGGACAAGAGGCTCTGGAATGACATCCCCAGGCTGAAGGGGTGGGGCAGTGTGCAGTGAGTTGCCTGGGATGACTCATGGACAGACGTGTTCGGCAAAGACTTGCCTGAAGTGACGAATCCTGACGTGGTTGCTCCTCTGGTCCTTGGTGACTAAGCCCTCGGTCTCCCACTCACCCATCCCACGGTGCGAAGACCAATGACAGCCCAAGGAGAGGTCACTTCCATCGCTCAGCCATGAGTAGCAGTGTTTTCAGTTGAACTCAGTACAAAATGCATGCACTCTTTAAGGAAGCTAGCAGCTCGGTGATGAATGGTGTTTGGAAACTTGAAATGAGACATGCATGATTTTTATTCCTTTTCATTTTTGACAAAATATACTGTGACATGTTTAAAGCAATATATTTTATATATCTTTCATGGGGTGTTTGCCAACACCAGTTGCTGCTCTATTAGCATCGATATAAAGAGTCTTGAGACACTTCCAGTGCTTCATAGTACAGTAGGAAGGCTTGAATACAACCAGAATCCATACAACAACCCATAATCTAAAAAACAATGCAAGAGCAAATATCTCTATTGTACCCTAACCCTGCATCAAAGCTGTGAACTTTCCATCTGTTAAACAGGGATGCGATAGTCATTATTAGACAGCTTTGTCTCCAACATGAAACCCCCTTATAACAGAGCGGCCTTTACAGAAAACCCCAAAATGCCAACAATCGAGTCCACCGGACGGATAAGAAATTGCTTTGAAGTGGGGGCTGTTTAAGGGAATAAAAACCCTGAGAAAACCGTATGTCAACCCACTGTGACTTCACACGTGATCTATCTGCTAAGACAAACTCCAGTACGTTTCAGGGGTTCCACTGAAGGTGGTTCCATGCTGCCAAGTGATTCGTGAAAAAAGCCACATACCGGGATTGACTAGTGATGACCATATGGATGTACAGACTTGCAGTAAAAGTGGAGCGAGGCAATAGTAACACTTTTAACAATCGCTTACTAAGCCTACATTTTCCCTTTTCTAAAAGCCATGTTGTGTCATTAAAATGCAGTAACAGTCACTGTGAAGAAACAAAAACTCCCTTAGCATTTGCAGTGTAAATGGTTTTCCAATGCCCTCCTATGTTCCAATCACACTGGGTACAACGCAAAGATTTTGGATCTAAGTGACTATAAACTACAAGGTATCCAGTAAAAAACAATGACGGATTGCCTCTTACGCAGAGGTACAATTAAGCTTGCCAAGGCTCAGATTAACATCAATCCATTTTCTGTCCGGCGCAATAATCACTACAAGAGAAATTTATTTTCATAAAAAGAGGAGCTTTGCACCGACTAAGTATACGGCCTGGTATTATTGCATTTCTCAGACAATGGGCTAACCGGGAGGCAGCTGTCCTAGGTTTGGCACATGATTTAGGATTAAAAGGATGCAGGCGTTCATGAACCTCACTTGTCTCCCGCATCCCACCACACCGTGGGCACAGTGCCAGGCTTGTTACTCAGGCTCATGGTGGAAAACCTGTGGACGTGAGCCCAGCCCATGAATGCAAGCTGATGGGTGACAGCTAGCACTGGTGTCAGCCGCCTGTCGGGCAGAGTTATTACCGTCTCGGCAGCTTGCCAAGAACGCTGCCCCAGGCAGAGGACTGAAATTTATTTGTGTCGTACATGAGAAAATATTGATCTTGGTAATAATTTTTAGGTTAATCTGTGTCTATTTTCAGGGCAGCACAAGGGGATGAAAAATGGCTTTGCTCTAGAATTAGTCGGTCTAAAATTACACAGTGAACCACAGAAAGCACAAGGTCAGGCAAGAGTAATCCTCCAACGCTGTCGTACTTCACTCCCCTTCAAGTGGATATGCTGATGGCTAACTTACAGCTTTAGGGTGGGGCTTCAGCCTTGCATAGAGAGAGGTGTTCGCTGCACAGCTTCACACTGTTAAAGTCACAAAGTCACGCTGCTAAATCTTGGCATTCTCCAGAAAAGTTCTTCAACTCAAAAGCGAAGGTTTTCGTCGGCGGCTTAATCGCATTTAGTCGGCCGTCTGCTCGGTGCCTGTACTACGCTTAAAATACGATCACCTGAACAGATGATTTTCTGACACCTGAACATGCTTTTTATTGGAACACCGGCTTATATGCAATTAAAATTGACTGAAAATGTGCAATTCATTGAAAAGCAGAGGTGTTTTAGCCTGAACATCAGTGGTAATTACACGCTTTTATAATAATTATGGCAAAGGGATAGGATGTGATGTAATTTTGCTAAAATCCGACTGTCAACACAAACCCTCCCCGTCGCCTTGCCGCCCATTGGAGAACGGGTGTATACGCATTTCTAAGCAACAGTGACAGCCTTTCCCAAAGCGTTGGGATGGAACCGTAGCCGTGGCTAACAAAGCAAAGCCAGTGGACAAATGTCACATTCAGCTTCAAGCTGTGGCATTACGAAACTACAGGTGACTAACACGAGAGCGTCATGAAATCCAACATTTCTTCTGAAATTGCTGGGGATGGACAAAGGAGGTTTACGTCATGCATTGATTTTCCTATTTGCTGAGGAGTTTGTTCAAGTTGTTTTTTTTTTTTGGTCAATCTCAGTATGAATCTGTAGCAGTTAATAAAATCCGAGGACATGTACTGAGCGCGGTTAGAATTCAAAAGTGTCGAATAAAGGTGGTAATTTCAAAATTGCTGTACAGCAAAAAACTTCTCTCATTATGGGAGGAGAGCATCATCATTTCTTAAATGTTCAAGGAGCAGACAGGGATTAGAACCTGACTAACAAAGTGACATTTTGGGGACAGAGAAGCACAAGGCCACTGGCCACAAACGAAGGAGTGTTGCTTCAGAAGTGACATCCTTGGTGAAACCTGCTCCAGGGATGTCAATCTCCACCGCCGAGGCCACAAGCACTGCCGGTCTCGACGAAATCTGACATTAGCGTCATTAGAGCTTCATTGACCTGCAGTGCTGCTGACAGGCCAGTCGATTTCACAAGCTCTTGTTTTCTATCAGCCCATCCCAGGAAGGCTCTGGCCACTCGACACAGCTTATCCGAAACATGATGAAGTGGAAGAACACAGACAGCAAAGCTGCAAATTTGGACAAATTCCAGGCATCCATTAACGCCTACCAAAGATAACTGGTTGGAAAATGAAAACAAGTGCTGGAACCCACGTTAGAGAAAATATATAACTGACAACTTTTTTCAGAATTTGTTTTATTCCTTCTATTGTTACCTTTTGTTAAAAATTGGGAGCATGTAAACTATAATTGTGCATAACAGTTGCTTAAAGGGGTAGCACACAGTACCGGTGTTCGGGGCATGTACGTACTGACCAGCCTAAAGGTCCATAGCTCAAACAGAGACCTAGCTGCGATCATCTTAACCAAAATGCACAAACCCAACTCTAATAATAATAATTATAATATTAATAATATTAATATTATTAACATCAACAACAACAACAACAACAACAACAATAATAATAATAATAATAATAAAACCGCTATAAACAATGAAAGGGGGAACAGTCTGCAAGTAAGGCAGCAAACTTTACCTTTCCACAACTCTCAATTTGGGTAAACAAATGCAAAGATTAATTCACTGACTCGGCGATGCAGAGGAGCATCAGACCATTTAGTGACTTTGTTGCCGCTCTTTTCTCAAACACTCAACGGTTTGCTTTGCACCTCTGATAAACAGTGGGTACGGCATGCGTGCGTTGAGGAGTTTGACGCGGGTGTCCGGTTGTACACAAGGTGTTTATTCAGTCACGGCTTGCCGGCCTTTCTGGCTTTCAATAAAATTTATAGCTCTCCTCAATATCCTTTCACATTTGCAGAGTCACACTCAGTTGCAGTGTACATGCCCAACCTCCTGTATGTATCTGGTTAATATGATGTTTTATGTATCCGTACATCTTGTATCAAACTTGTGAAAGCAGAAAATGTAATACGACAGGGATTATAAAATATTATTTCCCACCAGGAAGTCATACAGTGAGATGTTTGAGTTCTCACGATCCCCTAAGTGTCCACTCTGTGGGTCAGCAGGGGGCTGAGGCGGTCCGCCCAACAAACAGCTGTCCCTGACAGCAGCATCTGTGAAGCCTGGAGAGCAGTGGCAGTGATTGATTGAACAGGGTTACACAGCCCTGGGTCTGGTTTTGCCAGAATTAAGACAGCTTGAGTGCTATTCTGATGTACAGTCGAGGGCTTTCATAACTCATGCGTACAATATCAATGCGCTCTGCACATCAGCATGCTGGATTTGATGAAAGCTGTACGAAGCCGCATATTTTCCGTTATCATGAGTGCAAACAAACTGATAAATAAAATATATCTTTCATGCAGTTTTCTAACTAAATTTCCTAAACTATACACAATACTTCAGGACTCATTTGACAAACATACACTAAGCAAAGCAGCAATAAAAAGGATAAGATTTTACACTAAATGTCACAATTCCTCCCCTCTGGATGATGAGAGCAGCGCCCCAGACAGCAAATGGCCACAATTCACATACGATACACACTGAAATGAAATTTAGTAGAACATTGGTTTTCAGTATGAAGTACGATTTAATAACACCTCTTCGAAAAAGTGGAAAAAGGTTTTGCCTTTGATGAGCAGCCATAGCAAAGCTAGAGGGAAGTCATTTCAAAGGGAATTTAAAGATGAGTCTTGGTATCAGTAAAAATATATAAATATAGCAAGGCCTCAGCACAATTTTCGAGACACCTTGCTGTGTAATATTTTCACATTTCACGATTTTGTCAATTCACGGGACAATACACCGACACCAAATTAGGTCACTGGAGTAGGAGGATATGGATATGCTTATAGCATGTAATGAAGATTCAGTTTCACATTTTACAATATCTGCTGAAAGCATGTTAGTTAAATCGGAAAGTATCTTATAGGACTGACGCTACGAAATGATATTAAAAATCCGTCCATCTCTCCATTATCGTTAACTGCTTAATCGTGAGCGGGGTCACAGCAGTAGGGAACCTCACCTGGAATCTATGCGCACTGGGATATGAAACTACCCGTGGGTGTGATGCCAGTCCATCACAGGGTATTGTACTTGTAATGTAAATAACTTGCATTATTAAAAATAGATAAAAGACACCAAAAGACCAGAATATGCATATATACTGTAGTTCTCCAGCTAAAGTTCACCTGTGTTTTGCTTCCCATCTCAGATCATTGTGTGCACCGGAGCTCCAATCCACACGCTGACCGTGTGCCAAAGCTCCAGCTTCACCGCAATGGTACCATGACAATGGTAGCCTTGTAGAGATAACAACTGCCTGGGGGGACCAGCTGTCATGCGCCTCATTACTGACTGAGAGCCTTGGCTCACTCACTATTTTATGTAGTCACAAAGGCGTCAGTGGGCTACAGCTGGAATATTAATTGCATTTCATTCTTTTCAACAAAACAAATGATCCCTTCAGACACTGGAGCACTGCACACCACACTTTTCAGTTCCAATTCAGCTTCTTTAAAAAAAACTCAAGCTTTGGAAGCTTTCCCCAAGTTATGGGCCCATCTCCTAAACTTGCATCCAACTCAGCCGCATTTGAACGTGATGAACTGGACTTGCCCCCTTCTCCAGTGCCATAACCATTCGGTACAAGCACTTCCTTACCGTTATTTCCAGTACATTGACAAATTACACACTTTTGCCCTCCTTTTTTTATCTCCCTTGAAAATGTGCATCTGAAGAACCAGTTTATCCTTTTAGGTTCAAATGAGTAGAACTCCATTTCTCATACTTATATTCGCATCATGTAAATGTTTTATTGCATGTTTTATTTATACACAGAACAAAAGAAAAAAAAAACCATCCTGCAGCAAAACACGTGCAATGTTAAACTAATATCTTTCAAGTTATAAAACAGCATGCTAAGCAAAACACAAGTCAAGGTTTTGTAGCCCCAGGAGCACCCAAAATAGGCTGCTTTTCACATCAGTTACCTATACACACATGGATGTGTGTGGTTATATTTTTATTCATCTATGTATGCATATACAGAATGAATAAACTTACTTACCTGCCTATGCACCCACCCACCCTCCTACCTACTTACCTACGTGTCTGTCTGTCAATCTATCCATCGATCTAGCTACTTACCTCCCTACCTACCTGCCTGTCTGTCTATCTAGCTAGCTATGTTGCATATAGCCAAATTGTCCTGGTTTGAGTGGATGTGGAGGGAGGTGAAAGGATGCTGTAAGTGGGTGATGAGGCGTGACAACTGACAGAGGGAGGGCCACTGTGACACAGGAGACACACTGGGGACCAGACGACTGTACAGAGGAGACAAGGAGCCCCTGCAAGCCGCAGTCTTGTTATGCAAGTGCAGTTTAATTATTAAAGGCCAGCAAGATGCCTCTGAACCCAACAGGGAGCAGAGAAGTGCCTGCTGCAGAGCATTGCATGCTCCCAGTCCCACCCCCATGCCTAAGCCATGCCAGAGACACCGAGACCCCAAACTTTAAAGTCCACAGTGGCCAACAGAAAGCAGAAAATTTCATCCAGAAGTGCTTTTGGTAGATGGTTCTCTGGACCTCTCTTCTGTAGAATTAGCTTAGGGTTTTCAATCAAGAATCAGTTTTGTGTACCAAAGATACTGACTCTGCAGTAATATGTATAAATTTCCCCCTCGAAATGAGTACATGGTGGGCTTATCCCTTTTCGAGTGCTTGACTGTATAAAAGGAAATGTCATCATTTGTCAAGCTGTACCTTCCCTGCAGGTTGGAATACACTATTAATCTTGTAGGGATTTCATTAAGCACAGTGTGGCCTTTTCTCTCTCTTTCACTTTTTCTTTCTCTCCAATTGTTTAGCAGTGGTTTCTGCGAACATACAGTAGTGGGATATCCTTTACCCCAGTGTCTCTGAATATGGTGTGCAGTCTCAAAGTGCTTCCTCACAAGCTGGAGTTTTAATACAGAATTCATAAGTGCACCTGATTTTTCTCCATTTGGCACCGACATTGCCGATGACAGACTAAACCCCAAGCAATGTCCTGTTATGTCTTACCAAAGGTTCCATCTAAAAATGTTTTCTTCAAAGCCTAACAACTTCAGGGAAGGTCAAAGACGGAATCAGACTAGTAATCTTTTCTCTAAGCTACCCTCGGGAGACCACAAGATGGAGAGGCTACATTGGTATCTGTGACTCACCCATATATAACTACACATTGCCACTTATGAGAAAAGCATGGACCCAAAGTCATCCACCTTCTCCTGTAGTGGAATTGCCAGAGGTAAGAAAGAACTGACAGACTATGAATATTGCCATATATTTTACAGTAGATGGTGGGGTTGCGCTTTTCCACAGCCTATGATTGTACATTTTTAAAATGTTTTTCTACTAAAGAGATAATATTACAGTGTTACATACCTTTTGGAAAGTGCAATGTTTCTTTTTAACAAATGTAAACCATTATTTACTGCACAAGTGACATATATGCACCAAAAGAACAATGAAAAAGTGTGGATGAGAGAACTAATCAATAAAACACTTAAATAACAGTAAAAAGCGATCAATTACAGGATCAGTTATAAGGGTGCCTGTGTTTAGCAACTGATGAAATTGACTACAAATGCATTTTTTTAAATAAATATAGGAAACTGTACAATGCTTTAAAAACTATAACTCATGGAATTTAAATGAAGGGCAGATGTACATATATTATTCTTCTCATATTTCTCAATATACTGCTGCTGATATACAATTTTCATTTTGTGGCCTTAAGCCAACATCTGCATCCGGGGTTGCCATGGCAGCTGGATTGACAATTGAACCAAGCTTCACATACTTCTAATCAAGGCAATGCACTGCGTACTAACATACTGTGCTACAACAGAGTTCATAGGTTGCCTTGAGTCAGCGAGTTTACAAATGAGGGTCATGCCAGTTGGCCTGTACTTTTGTGATCTTCTCAACTCTATACAGTTTGGAGCAGAGAACAGCTGCAGCATAAAACACACATTGCTGAGCTGCCACTGAATGAGGAAGATCAACATGTTTTGAATACTAAGAGCAAATGCTGGACTGAGGAATAAATAATGCAGGAGTATCAAAAATCACTGCAGGTTAGAATTTAGTCAGTCTTGCTGTAGACTTTTTTTGAGAGGATGTCTTCAGTCCTTCATGCATACTATAGTTTTTAATCAATTGAAAATACTGACTTATGTGGAAACAATAGAATTTTTTCAGGCATTCTATCAAGTGGTCTTTTTGGAGATGGGAATAAAACCTCAAGGCTATAGATCACAGATAAAGACACATACAAACATTTTGACATATCTGAAGTCGAACACAGGAGTTTGCAGAAAAATGTAAATCAGCATGTTGTTATACTCTGTATATTGTATTGTGGGTAAGCTGTGGGTCTCAGCACTGAGCAACAGTTGCTAGGCAACCACGCCGTGTTATCAGCTGCTGCAACTGCTTTCCACCCAGTCGGTGCTGGCAAAACACATGAGATTATTCCACTCAGTGTGTTGGTTCAGTATTAAGCCCAGTTGTTGTCTCCATTATTCTGCACAATCCGTTTCAGCTTCAAGTGCCAGCAGTTACATAAATATTTTCAAGTGCGTTTTCCTGTGATTTTCCTTGAAAAGGGAAAAAAGTGCATGATACGTGGCAGAAAAAATCCCTAGACGAAAGCCTTGCTTTTTGTGATTCACCTCTCAAGCTGAGCATCTTGTGATGACAAGCTACTGATAAGTCTGCAAAGTGACAAAGTTTGCTAGGAAAACTCTGTATCCCTGTCAGTTGCTCCGTGGAAAATCAAAATCTACAAAATGTCAGCAAACGTATCGTGCAAAAAATAGCATGGTAATAAAAGTTAAAAGTACTCGAACAAAGCAGTCATTAAAACATAATCATATTCCTTTCTGTTGCTACCCTTGGTTGTACCACAAAACAGGAGCAAGTCCCCTCACCCAGGGTTACCTCCCCAGCGCTTCATCCATAGCTACCTGTGTCCAACATGTTGTTTAATTCCCTGCCATCTCCTCTTTGTCTCAAGCTGTAAACCATCACTATACTTCAGTATACTATGGTTTTGACATTTTTTTTTAGCTAATTTCCCACCAGCCATCTGATGAGCTCAAAAATCATAAACTGCATCATTTATTAAAATAAGTTCTCAAAAACCTGAAAGGAGTACTTGAGGAACTGCATATCCTGTTTAGCCTAAGGAAACAGCTTCAAGGAATTCTGGGAAAATGAGTGTGGTCTGATGTGTTCCGGTGGCTCCAGGGCACGAGAAGCGGGTTGGCAACACTGATTACCTGCAGAAAAGCAGTGCAGTTATGCCTCTCCACTGCATGCTGTGAGTCTTCCTGGGGGATTAGAAATCCAAGAGAAAGGAGAGAACATGCAAGCTGCTGCCATGTCAAGAAACCAATATTTACATTTGTCATCGCTGAACTGCAGTGTGAAGCCTCTGCAACAAAAGTACCTCCTTATATCATTGTGCAGAAGTGCTGATTTACAGAGTTCTGCAGAGCGGACGATCGGCTTAACAAAATCGTACATCTTCTGCGCTGTTCTACCAAGTTGACTTTAAACAACACCCAACACTTGTGATGTGTGGAATAAAAAGCGTACGTGAAATAAAATGAATATGCATCACGCTCTTCAAGGCTCTACGTGACCAGGACAGAACGCCACGAGACAGCATCTGCATCGTGGATGCGCCACTTGTTTCGGATCAACGTCTAAACTTTGAGATTTGTGATTCTCCCAGCTGAAACCTTCTCTGCACAAATGCTTCTGCAGGATGTCAAAATACTGTCACGACAATGCTGGCAGCCTGCTTACTTGGAAAGCTTGTGTAACAAGTAACCGCTCCTGCCTCTGAATGGGCAAGATTCAAGCTAAGTACCGGTGCAAGTAAATATCCATCCATCATTCCATTATCATCAACTGCTGTATCCTGGTCAAGGGTGCAGAAGTCCAGAGTCCATTCCCAGATTCCCTGTGTACCAAGCTATGAAACCACACACTGGATGGGATGTGAGCCCACTGTAGTACAAATAAACAAAATCCAACACAACTCTAGAGTAGACTGTTGTCTGGGCACAATGAAGAGAGACCAGCTTTGTAGTCTATCTTGCTAATCACAAATTACAAATACAGCTCCGCTACTAAAGAAGGTGGACAGCCCTGGGTCTTTGTTTTTCTCAGACCTGCTATATGTACCAAATTATCCCAGGGAAGTTCCCTCTGAGGCCAACAACCCTACTGAAGGGCTGTAAAGCCCCATGCGTTGCAGGAGACCACCGATGACAGCCACAGACCCAACACTGCGCTACACTTCCTCACTATCACCCCGCCTGAGGAGGAAAGCAGGAACTGGGAGTCGAATGCAAATTGCACATTTAAAGCCGGTTTCGTACGTCGACTGTCAAGCTTTCATCAGATTTACAAAATGAACCCTGTGCTAACCCTCTCTAAAAACCTCTAAAAAGCTTGAACCTTAACACTCCAAACAGCAAAACAGGTGTCTCACTTAATTCGCACCACCGGAATGATGATTCATGTGCACTGCCTTTGGAGGAGCAAAGGACTGTTCTCACAAAAAACAGGAAATATGTTCAACTAGAGTTTGTATGTCATGCACGCATGCATGCACACACAGACACAGACACACACACACACACGGACCCATCATCTTGAACATAGTTCCCTTTCTGTCCCCTTTTGCACCCTATGATGGTGCGAGGAACCACTCGCAATCAAAAACCATCTATTCCAACCCATCCCCCTTCAAAGAAGCCTTGAAGTCTTAAGAAAAGGAAGCAGCGCAGGGATTATGGGAAGGAAGTAATGTCACTATTGATGGATGGCATAATCTGGGATGTTTTAATAGTGCCGTCAGATCCATGCTTTGATTGATGGACAACGTAAAGCATAAAGACCACGGCACTTCAGCTTGTTGTTTCTGCTAAGCTTTAATTTCCAAAGATGATGTTGGACACCGTATGCTTTTACATACGTGGGCGCGTTTTTAAACTTCTTTGCGCCTTGTTCGTGCAACATCAAAGAGTAACGCAGGTCACTAGGAGGAGATCAAGAATTTGATGAATTATGCTCACATTTGCAGTGGCCCACAGGTTGTTGTAAGACCGCTGGCCCACGCGTAACAGTGAATTTTAAAGATCATGGCTCAATTAAAAGGCCGTATCAATTCAGCAAGACTGCTGTAGATTTCACCTGTAAGTACGGTAGCATAAGGTAACAAAATGCATCAAAACCACATGATAAGATGGCTAACTGAAGAGCTATGCATAGATCAGATGGGGTTTGATACAATGGCTGAGGGGGGCTGTGGCATCTGGCAAAATTCATTTATCTCGCATCCAGTCCATAAACATAGAAAATCGGTTAACGGGCCGATATTGTCGCTTATCTAAAGGGTCTGCAATTCTTGCAATTTCCTCACATTTACGGCCACCTCTGGTAGCTGGGAGTCGAACGTGCAGAAACACTTATCTTACCACTACTCTCTTATTCAGAAGAAGATTTTACAAGTGGAAGTGTTGTGCTTCACACCATGGGACACTAGAGGTGACTCAGCAGACAGAAGTGATGAGAGAACAGAGCGGGAGCATTTGCGGGAGAACGTAACATCTGTCCAAACTGTTTCTCAGCAGAAGAATCCTGAGACAACTGACATACCCAGGTGCTCAGAAGAAATTTACCTGCTGTCGCTACTTTTTTTCAGAGATCAGACAGTTTTCCACAGACAATAGGTTGTTGAATTTCAACACCTTAACCACAGAGACTGAAGCAGCTTCAAGCTGAATTCTTTATGAGGACATGTAAGCCCAGTACACAGTTCCAACGCAACTTCTACTGTAGTCTCAGCATTTCATCCCTGCAACTTTAATAAGATTTGCGTTTTTTCCCGGTGTTTGTCCTTGAACCAATCACGTTCTTGGGAACACCGCTCACATGACGATAACGGCCAATCGTATCCCTGGAGGGCTCCACATATGACAGTCAGGCTCAGGCTGATTGTCAGGTTCAGCAGAAGCATACTGATGTATGTTTAATGACATTTTAAATGAGATCAGAAGTAAATATAATAAATCTTAGAATATCTTTTCATCTGTTTTACCCTAAAGCAACTGGTTAAATGTCATCATTTGTAATGTTCAGAGCAAAAGCGATTTTTTTCACATTTGCAATGCAGTGTTAATTAGAGTGGTTTGTGTTAGACTTTGCTGAGCAGTTTATCAGCAAACACGAATTCTCCCACTCACCTGCTTCTTTGGAGAGCTGCGTGAAGGCCTCCACACCCTTCTCCCCATAGCTGCCCTCTGAAGCTACTGTGGACACATAGTTCCAGCCCATGGCCTTCACAATATCTACCATCGCCTGGGCCTGGAAGGAGTCTGGAGGCACCACACGGGAGAAGAAGTCATACCGTCGATCATCGCTCAGCTCTGGGGCCGTGGAGGCGTAGCTGATCTGGGGGATCTGAGGACAACAAACCCAAAGGTGTATGAGGACCAATGCTTTCACATTATCAGTCGTCAATAGTTACCACATACAAGGCTCTACTCATCTCTCTCCAGGATGCTGGAACTGCACAGTGACTATAGCACATTTTTCTTTTTAGCCTGGGTAGGCAAACAGCAGGTAAAGGAAATAGGAATGGCTCATGCAGATAATTTAAAGATCAGTGGATATGCCATAGCCTTTGAAGAAAGATCAAAAGTGATCAGCTGCATGGAGGCAACTCTTTCAGGTCAAATAATCTAAGGTCATGTTCATGAATAACACAAATGAAATACACATTCTTTGGTAAGAATATATATTTTTCACCCTGTATTACTTATATTTCAGTATTACACTGTACAAATGGATTTTAAGATCTTTTTGACTCTGACAAGAAGCGCTCAAGTTTTAACTACATCTCTATATCTATGAAGTTCAATCTTTGTTGGCTTGTTTGTTTGTTCTTTATCCACAGCTTTGTTTTTTAAGCCACAGACTTGAAATTTGGGAGTTTTTGCATATTCAAGTTCATTAAACTCTAAAAATGTTACGACAAAAGACTACTGTTCACATGTGAACTAATCCGCACACACTTTACAAATACACTTTGTCACTGAAGCACACACATGCACACACTCGTGTGTTAAACCAAGCCATTTTTAAGGTAATACATTTGGTGATTTATAACACAACATACGCATCAAACACATTTTCTATATTTTCTATGAAAAGAATGTGGACCCAAGCTGGCAACAGGGAGAGCTGGAGGTTGGGGGGATACAATGACTTTAAAGGAGATAGCTTGACAGAATGTATTAATTGTATTTACCTTTCATCATCTACATTTTTTGAGTTTACCTAGGCAGCACCAGGTAACTCAACTAAAACTAAGTATGATAACCTGAGAGTTTCAGATTTTCCATCACTAGTCTTCCAAACTGTGCACTGTCTTGCAAATGCAATGCATTTAAATATTATATACAGATACTAGAATGCAACAGGACTGCACAGCATTGCAGCAGCAACGGGTATGGATATAAAATTTATTTTGCAATTGGAAAGTGCCATTGAGTCATCACTGACTCCTGAGCGCTCACTGACAAGGCTTTTTCCTTAGAGGAGTGAAAACACAGAGAAGAACGTGCAGACTCCACACACACACACCCCTGAGCTGGACTTGAACCCCCATCAGTCAAGCAACTCAGGAGCTGTCAGGCACCAGCTGACCACTATACCACCAGATCCCATGAAACACATACCATCTGCATATTTGCTTTTAAGCATATACAATATACCGAGTGTCTAAAAACAGTTGATTAAATGGTAAAACTTTCATTTGATGTTCCACACAAAGAGATGCAACATTTTTACATTGAGAAGATGCATAGCTTAAATATCCCAGCACTTTCATTTTCAGAGTCACTGGTTTTACAATACTTACAGCGATCAAAGGGTCTGTAACTTTGCACATAATCACCTTTCAATTGCATTCTCTCATTTGCTTTCAACTGCTGAATGTCATTCTAGCGTGTGTGCACACGTGCGCGCTCGTGTGCGCACACACACACACACAAAATATATTGCGCCTATACCCAGCATCAGCTCCCCTGTCTCCATTTAGTTCATTGTATGTGTGTGTGATGATGGCCAGGAGGTGCTGACAGGATCTCCATTACTGTAGCCAATTTTCTAGGATTCTCAGTGGCATTCAATAGGTGCAGCCGAAACTGCACATATAAAATAAAGAACTGCTGCTGGCACCTGTAGCCGGATCAGGCAACAAGCTGTCTACCCCTTTCAGTAGATTGTTATCAGGAGACGTTCTCAATTTCAAAAACCTTTGGGGTTAGAAGTATTTTGAATACTGATGACCAAGTCATTAATTCTCTATAACCCGATTTATCAGTTTGATTTAAGGGAGACAAGAAGCAAGCAAGATAATATACTCTGATGCCAATCATTAATGGCAATTACCCAGGAGGAGAGGGAAAAATCAATAGCCTTGCATTGCCTTATCCCAGCTGGACATCTCCTTAGAGAAGACACCAGGAGACAGTCCTTTATGTAGAATTAGTCATTTCATAGAAAAGGCTTCACATTCTTGTTATCGCGCAGAAATGGCATCGTGCTGTTTAAATGAAAGCAGCTGGATTCTATGGATGACATGGAAATCTGCCTCGCCCCTTTTCTCCCTCTCACTCTCCTTTTTCCTGCCACTTGCAGCTCTGCTGGAACGTCCTTTGAAGGTGCTGACAGGTAGATTACAGTCAGCTGGTTCTGGGGACTGTGTCTGAGAGGCAGGGCTCTCCCCATTAAAAGATCCCTTTAATAGATGCAACAGAACAGGAGCATACAAGAACCCTCCTTACGGCGAGAAAGCTGATGCAGAGGAAGTAATCTGGAGGGGGGTGTTTATCTCAGGAGTTCTGAATCAAGGGAGCAGACATATTCGCTTTGCTTTAGCAACAGTTCTGCTAGATTTCATTAGAGACAGACCTGACCCTTCATTACAGACACTCAACACAATTAAAGCAAAGCACTGTTGCTTTGGGGCTTGGCATATTAAAAAGAAACTTGCACCACAGCCCCCTCCTCCACCTTCTTCTCAACTAATGGATCATCACATCACGCTGTAGTTCTGGGTGCCCCAATCCCCTTCAGAACTATGCTGGAATTAAGCATTCCGCCAGTACTGCAGCTGAAATATTAGGAATGTTTAGATAACACCTTGAAACGCTGGAAAAGCGTAAAAGCATAAAACTCATAGACTGCGTCAACACAGCTATGAGCACAGTCTAAGTAGTGTTGAGTGATGGAGTGGCTGACCAGCAGTGACCTTTAAAGGGCACCAGAGGCAATAAAACATTTTGCCTCTGTGTGGCTTTCAGCTAAAATGTGGTTCATTCCAGTTGACTTTGGATCCTGAGGACCGCAAATGTCATTGTAGAATCCCAAACCTGCCTACAGTGTTCATAATTTCTGCAACTACTGGAAGGGTCTGCTCTCTTCTGCCCGAACTTTCATGAAAGAAAACTACATTCTTATTCCAGTGCAGAGAGAAATGCATGCATTTAAAAACCATCTGTAGTGCCAATGGATGATCAGAATTCACTACTACCTTCCAGTACAATTGCCATTTCCATTGCAAGTACTACTTCTTGTCCAAAGACATGATTTTGAGTATTGAACAAATGCAACAAAAGATTTTCTTAATGTGCTTCTTTCACACAGAAATAAAAAAAAATAAACAGCCACTGTAATAGATGGCTTTCATTTACATCTTGCTCCTGTCTATCATAGGTCACCCCAGCATAAAGTATAATGATTAAAGTACAGCTATACCGCAGTATTTGAACTTCTGGTTTCCTAATTCCCAGTAGAACAAGAGCACAGTGCAATACGAGTGCACAACAGAATACAACTGAAGCAGAAATATTCAAAATCTGTATAAACCCATTTGGCAGCATCTGTGCTCTGTCCTTGCATTGTATGGCCCGTGTTCAAATGGATTTTTTGTACTTTTATGATGTCTTTCACTTCTGTTCATTCTGTAAGTACCCTAGGAAAGTTCATTACAGCAACAGCCCATTACTGTAGATGAATGTTATTTTTTTCCATATTTTAAATAGATTTGACTATGAAATGCATGCTGCTATTACTACATAATTCATGAAATGTAATGCATGATAATAAATTTTAAAAAGTATAAAATGTTTGGTAATTTGATAACTGCATTTTAATGTAATGTTTATCATGCTGAATTAAGCGTTTTAGAATTTTAGGGACATTCTGGAAAAATTTATTGGGGTTTCTCGATTGAACACAGAACAAATCATAATTTTCCTCATAAAAAATACTGAAAACAGCTTCCCGATACTTGAGTCCGTAGTATTCAAGACATTTCTAGGAAACAACTACATTCAGATATCAGGGTATAGATGAATGTAATCAGTATGTGACCATACTATTGACTAAAGTGTTTTTCTTTTTGTATTATTTTTGCTTAGTTTTAATCATGGTGCAGTCTGAACTGCAACATATACAAATTCTACTCTTTAGAGATGTATATTCAGGGTCAGCTGTTTAGAAGAAAGGGCCTACTTTAGGGCAATGAACATGACATATGACGGGGTACTTCTGCACCATAGACAGCACAGAAAGTGGCCCTACTTCAAACCAGACCTACTTCTGCATCATGAGTAGGGCTGAATAAAAGATTACAAAACAACAAACACCACAGAGGTGTGTGCCTACTTCATCCCCATGGGAAACACAGATGATGTGACTACTTTTGAACAAAGAAGGTGAAATTGTTTCAGAATCATAAAAGTGAAAAAATGATGGAAATACTTCGGAATGGCACAGAGCACGGGAGCACTTCAGAACTGAGGATGGTGAAGAGAATGGAACCACTTGAGAACCGTGGACAGAACAAAGACTTCTCCAGGACCATGGACAGCACCAAGAATAATGAAAATTCAGAACCATGAACAGCAGAGTAAGGGAGAACTTCGGAACCATGGACATTAAAGAGAATGGGAACACATCACAACCGCGGACAAAACAGAGCACAGAACTTTTTCAAGACCATGGACAGAAGAGAGTACTAAACTTCTTTGGGACCATGGACAGCACCGACATTTGTGCCATTTCGGAACCATGAACAGCACAGAGTGCAGGAGTATTTCAGAACTGTGGAGACTGAAGAGAATGGGACGATTTCAGGACCATGGACAGAGCAGAGGATGGAATCTCTTAAGAACCACGGTCCGTATACTTGGTTTTGGCTCTATTTTTGTACCATTACCTGTACAAATGTTAGAAAAGTGGACTGTTTTCACATCCTATCCTAACACCCACTTCCCCTATGTCTTTCTGTCTGTATGACTAGTGCTGTGCATGTATAGAATGTGCTATTAGGGTCTGCATTCAGCTTTATACTTGCAATGCAAATAAATGAAAAAAAAAAAGAGTAATCTAGATTCAGGTTCCTCCATGCATTGAATCCCATTAGCAATTTGCTCAAAAGATTCCCTTACCCAGGGTGCCAACATATTGATCAAAATTAATTAGGTCTCAGCCCCTCCTGTAGTGACATTAGTTCAGACAGGCTCACATTAGAGTTATTTCTGTTCCCTCCGATTCAGACAATGAACAGCCAACATGAGTGAAGCAATCTGACCTTGCGGTGCCACCAGAACAGCCAGGTCTGCTTTCAGGCAATCTGGCCTGGTCGATAAAGTCTGGGATAAATAGATAACCCGCATCAAGGCACGCTGATTGCAAACAGGGATTCTGGACTCTCAGCATCAACAAGCCCTTAGATTGCACTCATGACCACGCGTGGATCCTTTCGGGCTGTTTCCATATATCACTGGGCAGACACAACCACGGGCACCTAAATTGGCTCAGGTTCGGGGAAGGCCATTCTGGAAAAGATCTTTTGTGTTTCTGCATTGTTTGGAATGGACGTGATTTAAACAAACAAGACAGAAATGCATCCAGGCTTTGGTCATGTGCTTCAGTTGTTCACGCTGTCATGAGTTACTGCTAAAATTTTCCTGCTAATATAACAATAGTAAGCCACACACTTCCTGAGAGAATGTTTCCCCATATCTTTCATATCATGCATTTAATTATATCAGATTATTGATTAAATAATTTCCTTGAGCGGAGCAGAATTCCTACAAAGTAAGAAAAATGGACCCAAAAATAGCAAATGGTGTGAAGTGCACCCATATCACACTGACTATTTGGTAGAACCAAACACCCTCTCCGACAAGGAAAACAACATGACTACAAACAAGATGACTACAAAAAGCTGTCTTCAAACAGCTATACACTATACGGCCAAAAGCATATGGACACCTGAGCATCATGTCCATATGTGCTTGTTGAACATCCCATTCCAAACCCACAGGCATTAATACGGAGTTGTTCGCCCCTTTGCTTCTATAACAGCCTCTACTCCTCTGGGAAGGTTCTCCGCCAGATTTTGGGGTGATGTTGAGGGAATTTGTGCCCCAAGAGCATCATCGAGGTTGGGCATGAAGGCCTTGCATTCCTGTTCATCCCAAAGGTGTTTGGTGGGATTGAGCTCAGGTTGCCCACTCAAGTTCTTCCACACCTGCCCAAAACATGAGCAAACCAAACAGGAAAATTACACTACACCACAGCATGGGCAAACCATGTGTTTATGGCGTTCGCAGGGTGCAGTCATGCTGAAGCAGGAAAGGAGCTTCCCTAAACTGTGGCCATAAAGCTTGAAGCATGCAATTGTCTAGAATCTGTTTGCATGCTCTATGGGTGAGGCTTAGAAGGAGGGTTCACATAGTTTTGGGCATACAACGCATGTATGCTCAACACAGAGACAGAAAATTGTACATACACTGAAATGTCTTACTTGAAAAGTGTCAATGACAAAATTGCATAAAGAAGACATCAGTCAGATATTTTTCAGTGTTAAAAATTACAGTACCTACTGATATACAATTCTATATTAATGAAGGGCTTCACTCCAAACTAAGAAAAATAAAACAAATGGAACTGGCAAATTAAATTGTTCTTCAAAGGGTTAAAAATAAAAACCCACTATTATGAGCATAACTATACCCTGTAAAACATGAACTGCCACTTTTTAGTAATATAATCTCAGGAGTCTAAAACTTGTTAACAGAGTTTAATTTAATTTAGACACTTCGAGATTAAGAATTGTGCCACGATGCTGAACTGGTGTTGTTTTCTATGCTGGAATTGCTAAATAAATTAATAAATAAATAAATCACCAGGCAAAATCCCTTCAAGCATCAGATTACTGTACACGGTCATGGTGGCACATGGTCAACTTATGTTTACTTGCCGGATTGTTCATTCACCATCCAAAAAGTGCTGGGATAACATGGGATGCGACAGAACCTATCTCAATAAACAGCCTGATCTGCTGTTGCGGTGCGAGGAATGGTGCTCATAAAATGCTCTTTTATGTAAAAATTCATACTTCAAAGAAAATGAATGGTTTCAAGCCCCTATTGTTACAGCTAAATGGCACCTAAATGAAAGCCACAAGCAATTATGTGAGACACGACATATCATTATGTCTCTTATCCACTATGATAGCATACCTACAGTTCACAGGGATAAGGGATTCGCAGATATTCAAAATGAATAGGAGCAGTCAGGTGTGCTTGTGACCAAAATCGAAGACATAGACACACAAGCTTTGATTTATGGACTCCTATGATTGTTTTATCATAATAGGGGCTGTCCAAACCCTTCTTGATAGAGGCTTAGCAGAATTTAAAATAAAAAAAAAAATAAAAAAACATGCTGCTGCTTTGGGGCTCAGCATAATAATGCAGGCCAGCCTTCTCTGTGTGCCTCCCCTCCACCCAACAGATTATCACATCAAACTGCAGTTTTAAGGTCCTCATTCCCCTCTCAGTGCTATCATAAAATTAAACACCAGACTGCAGCTGGCATATTGTTTAGCGGGATAATCCCTGAAGCACATTTAGCTGAAGTGCTCTACATCGCACCAAGGAGAGGGATGCGGTCCACAGAAGCAGTCGAGCACATTTCAGCAGACATCCTCATTTCAGAATGCAAACAAGGCAGAGGAGCACAATCGTGCCAGCCCTGCATTCCAGAACTCAATGAGCTCCACAACAAACAATAGTCAGATCCCAGAGTTGATCAGCATCACTGCTCCTTATGATCTGAAGATGATACTCAAGTAAACAGCACTACTCATTCAGATCGGAAGCTAAACTTTCGTTTGCGTTTTTGTTTTTGTCTGCAGAAACACATTACAGTAAAACCAGGCAAGCTGTTGAAGAAAGGGAGAACATGAGCTGATAGGAAACTCATGCACTGGACCTGTATGGCGATGGGCTTTCGTCATTATGACTTGCTTTGTGATGTTTAAGCAAATCAATAATTTCTTTATGCTTTCCGCCAGTCACCCCCAGTATGCTCATGCTGTCCGGCAAGGAGCCGCCGCACGTTTTGCAACAGCAGGAAAGCAACGGCATTCAATAATAAACAGCAGAAATGTAAAACCAGAGAGAGCTGTAAAGCAGGAAGAACGAGAGGCCATGCAGCGTAAGCACAATACAGGTATTGCATCTAACAGAGTGATTCAGTCTGACAGCCTCATGCAGCCTTGAGCAACAGGAAAACTTTTGATAAAATAAACAACAGGATAATAAATAACAAAGCATATAATTCTGCACTTAGTCATGTTTGCTCACCATAAGCTTCAGCTCTGAGTAACAAACAATCGAGGATGCTTTGCTTTAATAACAACTTCCTAACAAACTAACAAACGTATGTATACACATCTCCATCTAACAAGCGCAATCTGTCTTTGCCCATTTGTTTGCTCTTTATGCCCTGCTGCATTTTTCAAACCCGACTTCAAATTTAGTGCACAGGTACTTCCCACCCAACTGAGCTTTCTGCATAGTCAAGTTCACCGAACTCCAAAAATGCTGTTTACTATTTTGAAAATGTAAAATTTGGGCTCTGACAAGGCTCAGAAAGGCAAGAGCACTGAGTGTATGTACTTCTCATTGATGGATTTTCTCGGCTCACACACGCACACACATACAGATAAAAGTATGGCCACTGAACACATTCTACACACCTGAGCATGGCAGCATATGGCAAAAACACTGTAGACATACAGTACATGCTGATGCACTCTCTCAAAAACACACAAATTAGAAAATAATAAAGTCCTGCACTATATAATTTATTTCTTTCTGCACATTAGTCCGCGCACACACACGCACACACAGATGGTTCTTTAAAACTTTAAAGGTAATATTGTACAGTTTGCTGATATACAGTATCATACATTAGTAATACTTATGTTTCCACCTCTATAATTTTTTATTTGACCCAAGTAGCACATAGTGGCTCACCTCGTGTTACCTAAAACACGCCTGCTCACCTAAAACTCCAATACGGAAAGGAAGCAAATAAGGCAATTTTTTTAATGAAAAGTCAGTTTAGGAAAATGCCTGTGCTGTTAACCCACAAAGGCTATTACTTTGCCATTTCTCCACCAGTAGTGGCAGCACAGCGCAGGCTGCTCATTTCAGTTGTAAGACTTCATGTTAAAGTTTAGTTTGTCAGCATAGAATCATCCACCTATAAAAGAACATTTTATGGATAGATGATTATTTAATGGAGATTAATAAACCCTGGAGTTTGTTGTGATAATGTTGAACCACTAGGTTAAAGTACATTAGACAGACATACACTATCTTGGAAAAACTGTTGACAGCCCTTTGGTGCTTATTTCAAACATTAAACATACAGTACGGGCGCATACCCTGGGAGTCCAGAGAAAGAACAAAAGTTAAAGGACAACGGAGCTCAGAGGGGTACAATAAAGTGTGACCTAATGGACCGAATCATCTGCAATGAAATTAGAAACAGAAAAGTTTATACAAGACAATTTTCAGCACGACATAACACACTGATCCCAATCGCCCCATACATGTGAAGTAATGCATTCACAACAGCGGGAGGAGCGGTAGGCATTTCTCTGATTTACGGTCTGCTCATACAGCACCGACGGGTTCATCACCAAGTGAGGCGAACTTCTTGAGAGGAAGTGTGACTGAAACACATACTGTAATTGTGTCTTGTTGAAAAAATAAGTAAAAGTGAATGACATGTAGATATGTGTCATAAATGTGCCACAAAATGTCTCAAGACTGCACTCAAGTCATTCAAAGTAAACAGGGCCATCGCTTTTCAGACTATGTGGTAAAATGCTGTCTCTCGTATGCCAGTTGGATCAGTAATAGAAGTATGTGCTGGCTGAGAAATCCATCTTGCACCTCCACTCTGCTTATTTCTTTGGGAATTGCTGCTCGTGTTTGATTTCAGACTCCAGCTGAAGTAGAATGGACATAATTTCCCCTGTGTATACATATGTCTGCTATGCTCAGTTTCATTGCCATCCATATCTGTGTCATTTATATCCATGAAATGGGTCCTTCTCTGGTATGTTTCGTACTTTTTGGCTCTGGTTTGGAAACTGTGTGTGGAATAAAGTGAATTTCCCAGTTCAGATGAAATTCAATGGTCACATATTGCTCAGATGCTAGAGAACATTACTTCGGGATTCCAGAAGCTCCCAGAGAAGAACTCATGTGTTTTAGTGACATCTTCCATTAACCACCCACTCCGAAAATAATGCTCCTTTGTGCTCTGATTCCAACAGCATTTTTGTGTTTAATGGAGCTCCACTAAGACAACTAAACTTCAGAGAACATCAAAACAGAAGCTCATCTAGAATGACCAGATATGTACCTCAAAATGGCACATGTGCCTTCAACACCACATATTTTTAACAGTCACATACGAACTTAAACAATCCACTGGCACAAAACTGACAGGTAGGGCATGAACAACAACATATGAGCAATTGCAATTTTAAGCTTAGAAATTAATATTTTTTTTTAGATCTCTGTAGTTCTTCACTGCTTATTTAATAGCCTAAATCAGATTTCGTCCCTTATTTGAGCTCAGTATCATCTAGATGGTAAACAATTCAGCAACAGTGGAGACTGGGAAAATGAAATTTGTATAAAATGTTTCAGCTTTGAAAATATAATTAATACATAATAATTGACAAATTGCCTATAAAAGTGTATGAGGAGGGTGGTTGCATAACAACAACTCTTTACCCAGGAGGAGAGCAGGTGAATCCTAACACAGTTACTGGCAAGGTTTGCTTGTCTTCAAGCCAAATAATTACAAAATTTCCGCTTACTACTCTCTGGGGTACAACCTGGTTCCCCCTTTCCTGATGATTGAAGGTTTCCCAGAACTTGTAGGCTGTGCAGGCAGCCCCTGTTGCTTGAATGAGCAACACATGGTGGGATTGACGGAAGAGCCACATGCAGTATTAAATTGAAACAACTGGTTGCAATGAACTGCTACTGGTTCAGCACCAGCGCAGCCCCTTTTGTTGTACCCTTGAGGATAGCAGCACCAAGAATTCATCTTTATTAACTGGAAAAAAGGCAAGTTATGATACCCTAGATACACGATTTGTCTAGAAAGTAAACATTTTTAAATGAGCAACAATGAAATGAATGGTCAAAACCTCTTTTTTGTCAGTTTAGTACACTTAATATCGGTGCTGAAAAAAGTCTCTGCATTTATTGGAAAAATAACAGCACAGCGATTTCATCGTAGCCCTGGAATCATATGGATTTTTTTACGCGCAGATCACAGCACAAAGAAAAAGGGCGTACAGTAGCCGGAAAATGCAGACAACTCAAGGGTCTGCTTTGATCGCAAGAGAATGCTGTTGCTTCACCAGGGCATAAGGGGTTAAACTCAGAGGGTAACTGGAGGCTAAGACTTCCTACGCATATAAGCCAGTCACCTTCACTGCGCTGTTCCCAACAAACTTGCAGTCGTGTTTGCGGTGGGCGTTGTTACATTGATTTGGTTGGTAAATGTAATTTACTTCCATTAAATTGTGATGTTAAGTATTTTCACATGAAGTTGCTTCACTGTGGTCATTGTTATTAATGTTTCTTTCTTCTTCTTTTTTTTTTTGCATTGGCACTTGATGAACCAAATCACATTCAGCCTCTCTTCTCGGCACTTAAGCACATAAAACACAGTTGGGGGGTCTAACAAATCTCTAACGTCTCCGTCTCACTACGATTACTTATTCCTTTGCAAACGCCCACATTCACAGGCTATGCAGAGCACAGTTCCTTGCTAATCTCTGATTTGTCATCACTTCACAGTGCAATTAAATATGAGAAAGAATAAAAAATTGTGTACCAAACAGTGTGCTTCTGTCCATCCATGTCTACTGTATGTTTCAAAGTTAGCAGCGTACGTGCAGTATCGATTTAGGTTCGGCCCTGTAGACTCAAACAGAGCTTGGCTCTGTGGGAGTGACCTCAACACCCCCGCTTGCTCAGATCTCTCAACAAGTCACATGGTCTCTCTGAGTGCCTGCAAAGTTGATCTCCAGTGCCACTAAGCCACCAGAGCACAACAAATGACTGAAATGCAGCACGGTCCTCAACGGTTATTTCAACAGCAGAAACTGTATTTAAGAGCATCAACTTGCGATAGTAAGCACTGAACTACAAGCAATGTGTACACTTGATACATAATAGATACGCTGAGAAGTTCCTGGCCTGATGCCTGCCATCTGGAAAAATGTCCTGTGTAACTTCATTTTATTGCCTGAACAACATAAGAATCTGGAAAATACTGCTTTCTACACCGTACCATGACGGCCTTGTTAGTGACAGTACAATACAGGGTTTGTACATTGCTGCATTCTTCATAAAGGTAATAATAACAAATACACATGCAATAACAACAAATACATCATAAAAATACCAAATTCCACCTGCTTTTCCATAAGGGGAAATCATCCTGTCCAACTTGTGGTACAGTGCTACCCTCTATGGTCTTTTAAAATTACTGTGTTATTCCTTGGTCACCTGTGTGTACAAAGCTGCCAGTACCTACAGTATGTAGGCTAGAACTGCTAACTACTATTATGTACAGAATTTACTTCCCTACTGTACCGTAGCTTATAAATCCTCTTTCTGTTTGAAAGACGAAATAGGACAAAACCAAAGAAAGACAGGGGAAAAAAAGGCCAACTCGTTTCTTGGACCAATAGCCTATTGTGAATACTTAATATACTTTTGCTTTTAAAGAATACGATTGGAGCCAGGGGTAATGTCTGTGCAGCTTCATGTCCCTGAATTTTAGTACAAATGTGCATTCATATTAAATATTAATATTGAGATAAATGTGAAATATCTATGTTTACTACCCACATTAAGTATGCCAGCCAAGCAGCCCAGGTACAGCTGCGCAGCTTTCCCATTATATCATGCAACACCCAGACAACACCTTATGCACCCAATGGTTGCTGCTTCTTTTGTACAAGCGTCCCTGCAGGACGGTCACGTTCCATCCTGTTCTACATCCATCCCTGTTTAGCTGTAGCACAAATTGGAGTTGCACACCATGTGTTCACGTTCCAAGCACAAAAAAAAGCTTTCAAAAGTGGCATCGGACCAGACCACTATTATGTGAAGGAGAAAATCTGCAGCTTTGTCTTCCGGTCTCAGATATTGCACCCCAAATTTAGTACTGATATAAAAATGCACCAAGGAATCCTTTGAGAACAAAGAGTCTGCTATCAGATTCCAAATGTCCAGAATTTCCCTTCTGCACATAGCTCTGCCAGCCATTGCATGAGTGCTGGGTCTCCCTTGTTTAGCAAGGATGCACCCTGCTAAACAGCAATGAAAATGTATAACTGCTCTGGTCGCCTACGTCTAACAAACACGTTTTCAGTGCTGAATGTTGCACGTAGCAGGCTTTGCTGTACTGTACTGCAGTAACACTGAAACAATATACCATAACCATTCCTTTCAAACACATTAAATACCATACACAAATATGCATTATTATTATAAAGACCATAGTGTGACTGCCATTATTTCCCAAGAAGAATTTAAGTTAAGATGAACCTTGCCGAATCAGTGCCATTTGTTTATTATAGCTGAAGTGAATTGGGTGTCATAACTGAGGCTGATGTATGATAGAAGCTGCTCAATTTTTTATTTCATATGGACTTGAGTTTTTAATAATTTAATACATGAAGTTTAAATGACCATATACAATTATTTGCCTTTCAAACATATGTAACAGACAATTAATCATTGACGGTACTTATCCACAATCGTAGTTCTCCTAGTCCTGTACTTTCCATAAATTATTCCCTACTGCCAGATTTCAGGAATGCATCCTTTTACTTGCACTCCATTGACCAGGAAGAATGGCTACAGTCTCTGTTTTTGGTATTTGCTCCCAGTGTCATTTGATGTGTGTGAACTCCATCCAGAGACTGACGTATATGAAAACCAGTCACTCAAAGGATAGGAAGATACACACTAGGTGTGTGTGTGTGGGGGGGGGGGGGGGATCTCCGAGCAGAAGGGAATAAGAAAAGCAGTCTGGACTGGGTGCTGTCTTGCACTGTCAACAAACAAGAGGAGGGATGAACATCTCCATACACAGACATCCACCTCAGAAATGCTCTGCAAAACGGAGGCTAAGGTATGAAAGACAGAGAGGAATCGATTCTAATAGGCAAATAAACACACTATTAACAATACAATACTATTAACCAAAAGCTGGTTAAACACTTGGGAATTTACATCTAAATGAATAACAGTGCAATCCAGCATCATAAGCATGACAATTGCAGTTTATTTCCCATGACATATCTCTGATATTAGAATTCACCCCCCTTTTTCACTACTCAATACAATTAAATATTGCAGAGATCAAGGATGCAGGGTGACATTTATGAGCAAAATACATTGCAAAACTATAATGGCACAGTGGGTTACTGGCATACACAGGGGTATTCAAGGACTTAAAGTCACATATGTTTCATTCACACAGCGTAATTTATAATAAATTAATACAATTTATAAATTGGAGTCATTGAGCCACCCTCAAGGCTCAATTTTCCTCTATTCAACAATGCACAGAATAATGGCATACACAGAAGCATCCCAGTGTCCATTACCATTGAGCTTGTGGAAGAATTAATTGAAAACTGAAAACTGATCTTTTATATGTTGGACATAGATGTCAAGACATTTAGTTCTAACCCCTACTTTGTCATCCTGCCTGTTCTAACCAGCACTTAGTCTGGAGCTGACATATAGTACCTGTATGAAGTGGTAATCCAGAGATTGCAAACAAACAGAGAGTGGTTTTACTTGTCAGTGCTTATCCCCTTTTAAGCTTGCTCTAAAAGCTGAAATACAATTGGGACAGCCGAAGGAATTTGCCTTCCGCCCGGGTTGTAGCCCATTATTTTCAGTTCTGCCAAGGCCCAAAAAGTCCTTGTGAGAGAAACAAAACAAACACATAGGACATGCTGTATATGTGTAAACTTTGATTCATCACCTTGTAAAATGAATGATATTAATAGGTTTGATAAGTGGACCATTTGCCAGTGTACCATAACGCAACTTCTCTGACACTAAGAACAAAAAAGCAGGGTAATCTGTACACAACACTCAGACCTGAGTACCACTGACAGCATCATTAACCAGAAATATTTCAGCAGTACTGAAATTGTCCACGTTGGCTTGTAATGTTCCTTTACCTAAAGTTACCTGGCATTTTAAGACACACAGTTGAAAAGTGGCATCTAACAGGAACAGACATTTGGCACAAACTAGTTAACTAGAGCTAACTCAGAGATGATTTATAGAACTGCCAAAATACAAAATGGACATCTTACAAAAAAAATGCCCCTAATTGGATTTTATGGTTCAGTTAAACAAGAACGAATGTAAAGCCTAGCGTACCCCATAGAAAACACTATCTACAAAAATGATATAATTATTAACTGACTTTTTAAAATCTATTAAAAAAATGCTGCAAATTATACTAGTACAATGAAGGGTTTTGCTGGCAAATGACCATCTTATGGTTCTTAAAGTAGTAACCTTCAAATTACAAATTTCTTTTAATAATGCAACTGCTGCCCAAGTAAAACACAGTACTTCAGTACTATTTTGGTGGCTGTATCTCCAGCTTTTGAAGTTTAACATTTAACCATCTGCATGACTATAAATAACATAGGTGTGACGTGTTTCTTTAAATGCAGCCTCACAGCACTTGGGCCGCTTGCCTGTGGGTTTGAATCCAGCTCAGTCTGTGTGGAGTTTGCATGTTCTCCCTGTGTGTGTGGGTTGCCTCCAAGTGCTCTACTTCCCAGACATTTTCAGATTAACTGGTCACTCTGTGTTGTCCACAGCGTATGGATGTGCGTGTTGCCATCCTGCAAAGCGCTGGTATGGCTTCAAAGCCTGGCACCTTAAGATTCTGAGAGAGCCTCTAGACTGCCACAACCCTAAACACAATAACGGATGAATCGGTCTTTAAATCTTTCACTCTGTAAGTTTACAGGAGATGCGTGGAGTCTCATTTGAATTTTATTTATCACATGACAAGGTTTCTGGGAGTTGTTGGTACACTCTTTTGCAAATGTGCCAGTGTTAGGAGATACTGTAATGCAGTATACAGTAATGTGGACATAAGAGAAAGTCTAAGTGGAGGAAGAAAACTGAAAATGCACTGCTGGTCTGGCTGACACTGAAACACTACAGGAAAGGATTTAATTTATTTGGAAATGTAATTCTAAGGTAGTCTCAACATGAAAACCTTTTTTTTTTGGCAATTGTTGTATAATGAAGATAGATATGAGTTGCTATTTTTCTGTGTTATGAGTTGTTTAAAATAGAGCACAAAGATCAAGTTGTCATCTGGCATTTAAATAAGACGAAATCATTTAAATCTGCCAGAGGATCTTTATTTGAGTTCATAAAGACTTGAAAGTGCAGTACTGAAAACATAGTACATATTACATGAAAGGATAAGAGGCTGAGCCAAGAGAGACTTTAAATCCAGTTGTTTAGAAAATGTTCCAGGGCGCGTACCTCTTACAACCGTGCACTCGGTGCAATGACAGATGACATGTCTGTGAATAATACACAATGTGTGCATCAAAGGTAATTCTGCTCAGTAATGTTGTGTGCTAATCGCTCTTGAGTGCTTCCATGTGTAAACCTGGGGGAAAAAACATTACAATGAAGATGTAGACATGCCTAAAGTGAGGTTAGATGGTGATGTGCCATTAATAGCCAGTACTAGCTTTCAGGATTGCAGGGGGTTTTCAGGACTCCTAAGTTTACATGCTGCACAGAGATGAAATGACCAAATAAGGCGGCAAGTCAACACTGGGCTTTCCGACTGAGGAGGGACAGCTATCCTACAGAAGAGAGCGCAGTCGGAAAGCGTCATGCCCCACAGCACCCGGAGACCAACATTACCAAGGCACTGCACCAGGACCAGGGTGAAAAAGGATTATGATCCAGTTTGTATTACTTTGTCATTGTGCAGCAATCACAGTTCATTTCTGGGGTATGATTCCCACAGGGCTGTGAGCAATATTACACAACAGAGAGGGGGAGTAGAAGTTACAACTTTCAATAAAAGGGCCTAGAGACATTCTGGTTATTTGGCAATTTGTGGTTAAACCCACACTGAAAATAATTGGATTGCCTGAAAATCCACGATAAATGTCACTGGCAGTGTCGCGTCCCTGTGATTGCTCCCGACAGGAATAAAAAGCTGGGGACCGCAGGTCCCACCGGCTGCACTGAACAACAGCTCTCATGTAAAAGGGCGTGAGGATTTCTTGGAGTTTTTTGGCCAGGAGAACAAGTCAAGTCAGATGGTTTTTGCTGTAGCAGTCTGACATACTCCCAAATACTATCCTTACATGCTTTGTTCTAACATCCCAGAAAAAACCTAAAAAGCTCAAACACAGTCTTTTCAGTATCCTTGAATTACAGCCCACACGTTTATTTTGTATTATAAAAAGGATGGTTATGGCATCACATCATTAACTTCTGAAGTCCCAGTAATGAGAGACTGTTGGGAAATATGCAAATACATATTAGCCCGGGGCGTGCAGGATCAATGTTTCCTGAATGTTCGTGGGCTCCTCACATCAAAGAAGAACAGTACAGCAATGCATGAGAAAGCATGCTGATGCACATTCAACCCCAAAGTGGTAGATGTGAAACTAATTGGAATGAGCAGTTAAAGCTGACATCACTAAATATTTCTCGCATGTATCTGAATGGCAGCAGGTACTATAGCGGTTAAGGTAATAGATTTCCTATTTCATTCCTGCAGAAGGACCACAATGTACTGAGAAATTTAATCCAAATAAGTTCAATAAATATACATCACAGAAAAAGTACAATTAAATATGTTATCGGGATAAAATAATCCGGTAATCCAAAAAAAACAAAAAAAAAAAAAAAAAAAAAACAATCTCATATACAGCGTATATCGCGCGGTGGTTAATCTTGCAAGAAAGTGTCAACTACAAAAGAGCAGTTATGCAAGTGCCAAACAACTGCATTTGTAAGCGCATTCAAATAAAATTACCTACTAATGGTCGATTTAGTGCAAAAAAAAAAAAAAAAAAAAAAAGCTGTGACAGACTGACCTAGAGAGGGTGAGGATTCATCCCTGGAAGAGAGGTTGGTTGGTTGCATTCTGCTCGCACCAGATCCCTCAGCGCACGTATTTTCAGTATGGCAGCTGGTCTGTCTGCAGGGATGAGCGAAGGCGTGACTCCGAAAGCAGACGCTCGGACTCTAATTGCGCATGTGGGTGTCTGCGGGCCTCGTAGGTGTCTCACTGGAGGGGGCCTCTGTGACCTTTGCTCATTCTTTCAACGGGACTGCGCAGCGCTGCTCCATTGTCGCACACTTTCCGCCTGCTCTACAATCTAGTTTTGATCCTAAAGCTAATTTTTTAAAGGACCATAAAAAAAAAAAAAAATCTATGAATGTTTACAAAATAACCGAAATGAAATAAACTAATTCCAACAGAGAGGCTGCATCAGTCTGATATTGGTTCAAATAGCAGGCAGATTTGTGTGCAATGAATATAAATCAACACACTTAAGAAGGTGATTCCAGTACAGAAAATACCATATTTACACACATTATCTGTCTTCTTGGGTCTTTACGTCAACCTCTTTTTGTTTTGACACTGAAGCGTCAAGAATTCCCCATGAAAACAGTTCAAAGCTGGCACTCTCCAAATAACACTGTTGCATGTTTACTTTAGATAGAAAAGCAGTTGCATAACAAACCATTTATCAGAAGAGGCTTTGGGATGCATTGAATTTTGTAGTCAACCGAAAGCAGCACTGACATTTCTATGCAGCGTGTAAAAGTGAACCTCGGTTTTTTGCTTCATTACCAGGTGCTCCAGGCTGAAAAGATCAGCACTGATCTCCGCTTGTCTTTTAACCCAATACTGCAGTAATCGCCACGATCAGCTTTTGGATCGGTAATCGAACAGACTGGCGATCGGTTGTTAAAATGCCTTACTGACTACTATTAAGCAGCCTGTAGCAATAAGAGAAATCTCTCTAGCCATCTTCAAGAGCCCAGTGGGGGATTTGCAGCTCAAAAGTGCACCTTCGTGTGAGAAGGAGGGAAGAAATGGAGCAGCTTTTACCCTGGTGAGAAAGTAAGCTCTCAACTGGCTATTTAAAATGTCTACCTTAATGTCGCTCCTTCTGGGAGAACACAGAGGAAAGATGGAGGAAACGGCGCTGGAGGAGCCGCAACGACACGTGAACGAGTTTACGCATCAAACAGCTTCACGTAGAGCCTCATTTAGGAGTGCGTCTTCAACAGAGGAAATGTGTGCTCTTTCAGGGAAGCGGCACCTCTATTTCAGAGCATGCGTGTGCTTTTGTTTAGACTGGCACTTGTTTTTGTTCTGTTGTGAAAAACAGGAGATGCAGGTGGATGGGCCAGCAAGTACGTTGACTGTGATGTGCGCTGCACCCTGCACAACACAAGCCTTTTATCTCCGTGGATTAGTATCAGCTCTCTGACTCGCTCATCCTAGACCAATGTAGGCAAATCTCATCCACAACCCTGTACTGCCATGTTTTACTGCCTGCTTTTACTGTTACTGCCATTAAAAGAAAACATTTATTTTTTAAAAGCTGATAATAAAACCAAGTACAAAATACATTCTGAAGGAACTACAGGATGTTCATATGCTGTATCATGCAGAAGGTACACCACAGAGGCCCTGGATTTATTTTACCACCACACAAGTCTTTGCAGTGAGGTACTGGCAGCTTGTCACTTTTAAAGTGATTGAACATTAAATAGGATGATCTTATTTCATTTCTCTCCAGAGCTTTTCACACTAGCTATTCACTAATCTAGGAGATTTTTCAAACAAGTAAAAGAGAAAAATGTATATGAAAGAAGTCATGATAGAAATCTCCCTATACAGTGATTTAGCAATTACAAATGCATGCTCATCTGTGTAACTTTGGGACAAAATGTACTGTAAGAATAAGCACAACAAAGTTTAGGCAATCATACATTTCAGCACAATGGCAGAATAAAGGCAATATACTGTCACACAATGTGAAAGTACCTGGAGTGCTCTTTGGCATCGAGTCCAGCGCAGGGAACTTGCCTGGCTATTCAGAAGCGGTGACTGATCCCCACTTTTGGGTATTATTAAGAGAAAATTGAGAGATAAGGACCTGTATGATGGAAGTTTCTATTTGGAACTGATATAGAGAATACTGGTATGTGTTTGTACATTACTGAGTTTTGCCAAGGTTACCGAATTGGGTTTGTGCTGGAGAACTTCAGTGACTGGCAGTAAGCTTACAAAGAAATTTTGTTCTAAATTTCAGAATACCTTCTGCCTGACCTAGCATGTGGATAACCTTGCTTGCCTTACTGCTCAGGGAAGGTGTGCATGGATAGCATTTCTCCTTGTACAGCAGTAACCTGTCAAATAACATGATGGAGATATAAAATAAATATATTAAAATGATCATAAACATCTTCCTAGCCCAATACCTGTGGGTTAAACACTGAATTTCCAGTTGTACAAATTTCCATATTTGGAAAAGCAGGCATAAGTTTTGATAAAATAAAAAAATAAAAAAAAATTTAAATGTAAAAATCACTAAGATGGGGTGATAAGGCAGATGTAACTTACATATTGTTTGTTACAGTTATGTAAATGATAAAATATTTTATTTTCCACAGAAGGTATGTGGTGTTAGATTTTCCCGTTGGATAGCAACTGAAATTCCCAGAGCAAATAAAGTCATACATTGCTGATTAATGAATTACAGTTCTTCAAAAGTAAACACTCAATTCAATCTGGAACGGAGACTTGGGAACTGAATCCACAGGGTATCCCAAAAAGAGGGAGAGACACAGTAACACTGAACTGTATTTAACTGAGCTATTGGTACAGTTCCTCTAATCCTGCACTATCATATGGATCTTACAAGAAACTAGAGTCAAAAATCATCCAGAAATGATCAGGAGTGCACGATGCGCACCTGTAAACAAACGGAAGCAAAAACAAAAGTGAAAGTGCCCACATGACATAAAATCTGGGACACAATCAGAATGAGCGCAGCTTCACACATTACGCTTACATCCGTGTTCCCCAAGATTGGGGGAAGCAGGGACACATATCCCACCGATGACTGTTTCAGCCTTACCATGTTCAGATACTTTGTTTTTTACTTCAGTGCCTTTTCATGGTGTTGGCCTAATGCTGCCATCACATTTCACACACGTGCAACATCCAAGGTCAGCAGTGAAAATTGAGAGTTTATTAAATGTTCCTTTCATAATGAGATACACTAATGTTTTCCATTTTATATTTACCTGCAGGGAACACTGTGATGCAAAATAACAAAATAACAGCAAGATAAGCATTTACTTGAGCTTTGCCCAAAACAATGACAGTAATCAACAGAGCAATTTAAGATGACATACAATGCTCTGCACTGCGCTGCTTTCATTGCATTTTGCTGTGATGTTACATCCCATTGGTTGCCCCGGTCATCACTGTCATATCTAACTGGATATTCAGAGGCACTTTTTGTGTATTTTAGGCACAGCTACCTTGTTTAAAGCTCATTTTGCTGCATTAATGGAATAAAAGTCCCCAAGAAGCACCGCTGTGACAAATCTTTATACTAAATCGGAAAGCTGATCCCGGCATGAGGCTGAAGCTCTCGGTGGCTGGCAGGGGCCTGCATACTAGGGCCTGTTGTTTCATCTGCATCTCTGATTGCTTTCCTATATAAATTCATCAGTAAGACAGCAAGGGAAGCAGAGACTGTGCCTTATAATAAAAAAATGTAAGAGTCAGTTTAAAGCACCAAACAATTTTAACACACGATCCAGTGTTTTTTTTTTTTTTTTTTCATTCAAGCAACTCTGGGTAACATTCATCGTCAGGATCACTACAGTAAGTCCACTCCTACATCTTCACCTGCTAACATCCAGTTTACAGCTCTTACATGACTACCTGCTCTTCCCTTCTTCACTTATTATTTTCTTTTTATTATAATGCACACAATTTTTATGACCTGCTATTGTATAAGGGACAAATATTGGGATTGAAACTCGCACAGATTAGACCGCACAGAGGAAAAACAATAAACTTCCAAACCTTGTTCACACCTGTCTGCAAAGTGGTTAGACCTGCTGCCTGTGGACTTTGGAATCCTCCTCCTTTAGCACCCTTGGAGTTGCTCCAATAAAAATATATGAATAAAAATTCTTATTTACTTCAACCTTGAAAGTCCTGGCAGCTAAATGAAGAAATGTAAAATATATGATGAGTCTTAAAGCAAATCAGCATTCAAAGAAAGCAACTGACTGAAAAGTTTGGCTTAGCAACACACTCACCAACTGCTGAGCAGTATGGATTGCTCCACAGATGGAAAACTGAAACACTTAGAAATTCTTTGACCTTTACAACTCCCAGTATTGACTAAAGGAATGTGCGAGAATACCAGTATGTGCAGCGAAACTAGAATGCCAGAGTAACGTAGACACAGTATGGCCAGTCATTGGGATATTGTACCATATGTAACAGATTAATGTGTTTTAAACTCAATGGGAGGTTGGACACCATTTTGTTTCAGATACCAAGGAGAGGTGTGCAGTTTTTAACAACATTTTGATAGTTATTAATTTACTACTTAGCCTATGCTTTTCTACAAAGCAGCACACTTTATTTGACCCATTTATACAGCTGAACACTTTACTGGAGCAATTTAGGATAAGTACCTTGATAAAAAGTGCTACAGCAGTAGCGTGGAAGCTGAAACTGGAACCATCATATAACAAGGTGGTATTCTTGCTACAAGGTAGTGTCCACAATGCCACATACAAAGTTGGGGGAGGGAAACTTAACCATAAGGCAAAGGCAAGAAGGCTTAAGGCTCCACAAATAAAGATGTTTGCATTAATGGGCAATTAAAGCATTCATGCATAACTTTAGCAGAAATACAGGAATTCCTTGGTGTATAATTTTTTTCTTGCAAGTATGCTAGAATTTTTCTGATACCAATTTTACAGATATTTTTCTCATACCAAGTGTGTAATTCCCACTATTTTAAATTTGGGAAATAATAAATAAAGTGCCCCCGACCCATCCGACAACACCTAAATGCCTATTAATTCATGACTTCAGTACACAAAACACTTTAAAATCTGGATACCTAATTAGAAAACACTGTTCTACAGTATATACAGTACAATCCACAATGCTGTCATTTATCACACATAGTACAGTATGTACAGTACAGGACATTTTGCACGTTCTGACTGTCAACGGTGTCATGCCTTCACATACCACCTCTGCAGGCATGGTGTTTTGGGTGGGAATTCATTGCTATGAGATGTTGAATAAAGGGAAGACTTGTGTCAAAGTAACCCAGCATGTCCACATCTTTGTTTGAGATCCCAAAGGGCATTTAAATAAATTGGTTTATTTAAAACGTGAAATGTGCAGTACACACAACACAAACAACTTCAGACAAAGCAAAACTAGTGGAAACAGTTAAGACACCAGCACATGCATGCACACATGCACCTATTTTAAACTTTCACTTAGAATAAATTAGGATAAAATCATAACTATGAACAATAAACTTTATTACAATACATATATTACTTTTATTATATTACACTGTACAGTAGTTGCTGATTTTTTCAAGAGAGGTCGAATACAGATGACTTTTTGTACAAAAAACACCTATTACAGTTATTATTTTTAGTAATCTACTGTCAATATGGGGCTCCCTTGACAGGGTGTAATGGACTATTCCATCTCAAATCTCAAATACCGCGCAACTGCAAGTGAAGCCTGATAGAAACTACTAATAATGTAGCAAATATAGTGAGCTCGTAGTGTAATGGTGTGAATTTCAGGACTAGATTGTAATACAAAACAAAATTTAAAATAAAAGAAATTATAAAAAGGTACCCAAGCAAAGATGAAAAAATTAAAAAAGCAAAAAGTTCATATTTCCTGGAACTCCAGCTGATGTTAGCAAACTTTTAGCAGCTACTATTAATGCTGCAATAAACTTAACATCCGCCAAGAATGAAAAGATATCAGATAAGATATCAGATCATCAGATTGTGTTCTGCCACTCCCAGAGCCTCAAACACCCCCAGATCTAACACACCTGAGGCTAATGATAAAGTCACCAACTCCTCAAGAACTGGAAATGCTATTATGCTTTCTTGACTAAGCGCACTGCACTTTGAGTAAAGGAAGAGGTTTTTTTAGTGATGTACCTTCTCAGAAACTTAAAGCTGTACAAGGACTCCACCACTGACCCATCAATACACATACAAAAGCAAACAGATCATTTTTATCTTTAGTAAATTATGCCGGGAAATGTTATTGTATCAAAGCAAGTTAACAGATTTTTGTACATCTGAAATACGTTAGTTTATTTCAGATTTAAAACAGGTTGCTTAACACAACCTCCTATTGAATGTTATTTTGACAATGAGAATATTTTAAAGAACTTGATCATTTTCCATATTTAAAAAAAAAATTCTGTTTTTTAAACTTTTGCTCTTGTTATCCATAAAACAGACTATGTTCTGTATATTTGTTGTAATTAAAGGTAAAACCTAGCTGTTACTTAATGTAATATAGCTACAGTTTTCAGTCTATATGCAATATATTGTATTAATGATCTGTTATTGTGTTGTTTCATCTCTCAAGAACACACGTAGAACCTCGATCGAGGTATTACTGTAGTTTCTTTTCTTAATGAAGAATTGATATATTGATTCAATATAGCTGACATCCACAGTTCATACTGAAGTATGATTTAATGTTCAACTTTAAGCTGATAAAAGAGAAATAAAGGGAAAGAAAGTAAATGAGACAAACAACCAATTTAAAGAAAGTAGTGCAAAGAAAAAGGGTGCAAATGTAAGCATTATAATTTACGGCATATTGTTTTTCTTTTTTTTTCCCAATTTATTTGTGATTCCATTGTTAAAAATATTTTTTTTCTCCCTGTTAGAATACAGGCATAATCACAGAAGCACTACTCTGCAGTAACAAGCAGAACAAGTTAGCAGGGAAACTGAGCAAAAGAAACCATAGTCAATGCTTTCTTTTGACAATCAGTGATAAATTATACTCTTTAATTCATTCTGTGTTTCATTTTATTCAGTGTATGCACTCCGTTTTGCAGCACCAGGTCATCAATCCAGCATCTCAGTGGTGTAGCCGTCCAAGCAGCCTAAGTGAAAGACAAGGTAAGTGCATGAATTTAAGAGCCTATAGTGGGTTGTACTGCCAAACTATTGTTTCATAAATTGTTAAATACATAACTATTTCCTCACAAATTAGCATACATGCAAGATATACCCCGGTCCTCTGCAACAGCTCTTCTCCTAAGAACTGTGCATGCCAGTTGGGCCAGAGATAGGTATTTATATACTAGGGCTAACTTTTTAGACTAATAAAAATAGAAACTGGTCAGAATTGGAATTGATGACGTCCCCATTTCTACCTTTGCCTTGGGCCCCTAACCATAAAATCCAACCCTGTGCAAAGGGAGTAGTCAAGTAACATATGATGTTGGCGACTGATCTCCAATGGCTGGTATTTCGGTAAGAATAGGGGGTTTGGTTGCAACTAAACCATAAGGCAATGGAACAGAACATGCTCAACCTTCTAATTTTGTTTCCTTAGCTCCAATTTTTTCCATGAGCTCAGTGGGAATTCTTTCCAACAAACAGTTCCAAGAAATTAGGCTCTGGAGAGTGATGCCTGGAAATGAGGGGTAGATTTGGACGATGCATTATACAGCCAGGAAGAATCTAGTGCGCTAAATCGGACTTGTGGATGCGGACAGCAAATTGTGCTACGGAATAACCGTCTAGCTAATATAGTTTTTTTTTTTTTTTTTTTTTTAACAGTTTTGAGGAAATCATTAACCAACCATGCATAAAAAGCTGTTTTAAAAGTCACTTGACAGGAAAGAAACAGAACTTACAGCCAAAATATCAAGGCAGCTGTCATTCCCACCCCTATATTTGTGCCTTGTGAGCCAGGTACTTATTTCACTAAACACCCAACTATAAAACAGATAAAAACAGCCTTAACTTGAACCATAAAAGCACACATTACAGCAAAGGAAACAGTTAAACCCAGTTCGGGCAACTCTGTGAAAAAGAAAAAAAAAAAAAAAAAAAAAAAAAAAAAACCGGCACGACTGCTCGTGTTGTTTTATGTATAAGAAACAGAGAACTGACTGCCAATATCCGGCAGCCCAAAGCTCATTAATATCACAGTCGGTTCTGTATCCACCGCTGATGCGACTCCAGTGAGCTTGCGGTAAAACGTGCTGCTGTTATCCTGCGCATCGGATATCCCTAATGGAGGGCTTTTGAAGATTAGATGCATGTCATCCCCTCACAGTCTGAGGACTGGGGCCTCCTTCGTGAGCAGTGGGAGCATAGGGGTAGTGGGAAGCAGCATGTGCCGCTGTGTAACCCCCGCACGCCGCCCTGCGCTAATCCACTTAAGCGGCTTGCACATAATTGGGTTTACTAATAATTCTCACAGATCAGATGTGACGAGTGTCACCCAGGCAGCTGCAGGAGATGAGAAGAAAGAAGGAGAGAAAAGAGGAGCAGAGGAAAAGAGAGAAAAGGAGGCAGGGGGGCCCTCGTGTGCTACGCATGCTACAAATACCAAGGGGGTTGACTGTGCACCGGAGCCGACGGAGTGCACCCAAGTGAACGTGCCAACAGAACTACAGGAAAATCCTGCACATGGGTTCCAAGAACCTTCATGGTCGGGCTTGCATCTCTCATTTTCATAATTAAATGTGTAAATCAATGGCATCCATGTGCACAGCAAAAGGTTCACTCCCCCAATTCAATGGCAGACAAAGGGAAGAAAATCGCCACATTATGTAATGTCTTTGCTGTCACAGAGACAATGTTTGATCCTATTACATACAATGGCTAAATTCCTTAGCACTCAGTGAGTACCAATGGTTATGAAGCTTTCAGATATACGGGGCAATTTGTGTGCGTGCGTGTGTGCGCAGAAGGCAGCTGCTGTTGTGATCTCCTTTATATCCATTCAGCCTGGCAGGAAAATTAGGTTTCTGTCTTTTTGCAGTACAACTGAGTAGAATGCCTTAGTCACAAAAGTGCTATGGAGTCTGCAAAGGTAATTTTCCAGAAACAAAATGTCATCTATTACAGTTAATTGTTACTAAAATGAGATATTGCCAGGTTGGACAAAGTCCCTGCATTTGTATATCATTATATGCGGTAGGGCCATATTTTTGGGCAAAAAATGAATATACCCGTTTATTGTGTGTTGCAGTCATTTCACAGGGTCAATGCTTTCCCTTCTGACTCGGCTCAAGCTAAAACCATGAAAGGCCGTATAGTAGCTAAACTCACCGCACTGTAGGCGGTGCGCTACTGGGGACCATAACCGATTTCAAGCTTTGGCATTGTTGTAAATGTCAAAGGTTTTCACCTTCATACCATTTTAGTTATTTGGTTACTTAGCAGACTCTTTCATCCCATCACAGCCAGCACAATAGTGTTCCCTGTGAGACATGAAGCTAGAGTACAAATTTCACAGTGCCACGAACCACCAGGATCTGAGTAGTTGCAGCATTTACCTTGGCTGTGATGTAAGTACTGGGAAGAGTTCACTGTTCATGCTCTTCCAGCATTAACTCATTGTAAATGCAATACCCATAGTAATTCCACAGTGCGGAGACACAAAAATACATTAGCCTAAGTTTCCAGGCAAATGAGCATTGCTTTCTCATCTAAGTTTATCCATTTGTTTATGAAAGACTTTAATTAAACTATTTCTGATCACAGATCCATTATTAACACAATCATCTATTCTTTCCTTAGGCAAATTCTGTAACTGTTCCAGTGATTTAACATCCTGGATATTACTGTTGAACATTGACATAATTTCTTACTGTAACTGAAAATGACAACACAGTGATGTGATTTCAAGAATAAAATAACAGTCGTAGTGGCGTTTAAGTGCTAAAAATAATGTAGGGTGAGAGCCAACCATTTCATTAGAGTATCACTTAAAAAATTATTAGTTAAGGATGTAAAGCACATATGAGGGAACAAAAGTTAGAAAATAATTATTGGAACCCAAGAATGACGATACAAACATTTCACTTAACATTAAATAAAGGTTTACAATCTGCCTTTACTTTAAGATAGGGACTGTGGCTCCGAAAAAAAATGGGTGGGGAGTGTAAGCAACTCCTCAGTGAGTCCTCTGTACTCCCACAGAAGTCAGGAGTGCCAAATTACTGTCATGGTGAGAACCGGCCTGCTAGCTGGCTACCATTAATGGGAGTCGCGTGCGAGCTGACCCAGGCGGCCACCGGAGAGGAACAAACATTTGTTCAGTGTCAACTGATGGGATCATACCTGGACGAGGCGGCTGAACCCCCATATGAACGTCACAGGCAGAGAAGATAGCGGGTGGAGGAGCACAGGAGGAGGGATGCCGTGAGCAGATGGCAGAAAAGCGCGTGGGTTTGTCGGCTTTTTATATGAGTGGAAAATACCTTTTTTCTTGCCTGGTTATCGTGCCCACATAAAGATGGTCTGAAAATTCCCCTCCCTAAACATGGTTTCAAAAGTACAATAATTGTGTTACTGTTTAGAAGGGCAGCAATGATTAATGACACAGATTTGTAGGTTTCCAGTTCAAGCCCTGGAAGTTGTGCTGTTGTAGTACCCTTGAGCAAGGTACTTTCCCTGAATGGCTTTAGCATAATATCTAGCCATACAAATAGGTAATTTCAACAAGAGCATCAGATAAGGAATGCAAAAAGTAAACTAAATGTACTGTAAGCAAATTACAGAGTATCTAACAGTGAGGCCATCTGAATTCCCATTCCTTACCCCAACTTGAAATGAGGCTGAAGGAGCACGTAGAAGCCAAAGTTTTGCCCTATGCTAGTAAAAAAGAGGCCACTCAAATTATTTCAGTTTTTTTAAGCTCTTAATGGGATATTTTCTAATATTTCTGACCTCATATAACAGCCAAGTCCAATTGTCTCCTCCTACAGGAAGAAAGTGGGCATGGGTGTGCAAAATGCTTCTCCTCAGGTTGCACCCTTTACCACACTTTACCACCCTGGCCGCCTTCCCACAACAGGAGGTAGAAATAATCCCACTACCCAGAGGCTCCATGCAGCCTCACTTATTGGACTCCCCTTAGCTTTCCCAGCCAGAGAGGAAACAGCACTGACGTACAGCTATCATTGACAAACAGCATTCCACTTAAACAATTGAAACACCCAAAAAAAAAAAAAAAAAAATACATATTACACAAAACGCAGTTGTTACCAGTATATGCACGTGCGTGTATAAACAGTTGCTGTGGCAGGCTGGAATCACACCTCTACCAGAACATTAGCTCTACCAGTGAGGGTTGCAGTGCTTCTTCACAGATTCTGGCCTCTTAACAGCAAATATACTGTATGTGCTGTTCAATCTAATTTGCTTATCACACTTCCCCTGAGCACTTTATGCTCTGTCTGCAGAGGTGGGAGTGGAGCGAGAAGGCTTTCCTCCACAGAGCAACATACCCTCAGAAGTTGATCCAGATCCGACATCAATATCTTTGGCAACTTTCTGTGCCTAGGACAAGGGGCCAAGGATTCATGCGGCTGAGGAAGGGGAATAAATAATCTGTTGTTTAGTATCAAATATCGCCCCTCATTCACTACTTCTTACACAGTGGGAGGCAATCAATAGCTGTGGTCATAGCTGAAGATCTAGCCAGAAAACATTATTAGTACATAAGCTACACCGACAGAGTATCAATTCGCAGTAAATCAGCAGTACAACTGAAGTGGATTGTTTTTATGAGTGAGATGGACTGCGTTCTTCTAAAATGGTTCTTCGGGGGACAGCCAGGTGAAGTGAAATCTGGGCCCCACTAAATGAACAACACTATTGGAATGGGCTGGCTCTTATCTGTGAGTCAATATGAAGCCTCACTTATTTTCAGTCTGATGAATCATTCTGAGAAAATGTTGTTGCGTTTTTTTTTTTGAATTAGAAAAAAAAAGTGAAGCGGTTGCTCATCAATCGATCGCCAGAGGAAGGTGAGTCGATCTGACGGTGACAGTTTAGCTGCTGCTTGGTTTGTAATGTAACCCATCACTTACAGTCGGGGCAATTTAGATAAAACCAGGAATGTTTAACAATAATTAACAGCAATTCATTTCTAGAAGACCCCACCCTCAGATATGAAGGACAAAGCATCAAGAAGCCGTAACTGATGGCCTCAAATGAGAGCTGTGGATACAAAGTACAGCCACTGCTGCAGTCCTGCATCTGACTAGGATAAGTCATGGAAAAATCTAAGAACGTCTTCAGCAATGAAATTCTGAGATGTACACGTTACAGAGATCTCGGTTTGTTCTGAGCAAAGTATAAAAAACATGTAAAAAATAGTATGCACAGCTTGAAATAATGCAGACAAATGTGAAAGTTTTACTCTCATGAGATATACACTGTTACGCAAGAAAAAAATCCATTAAGACTTTCAACGTAAGTGTAACTCTTTCATATGGTATGTTTAAGAGATTACTTTATTCAAAATGACATTGTTTTTATTAGCACCCAACAGATTTTTACAGAACCAATTCTGCTGAATCCAATCAACACTCTTTATGTGCTTAGCCCTTTTCTCTTTCCTTAGTGCTTCCTACCCCTTTAACCAAGACATTTGGAAATGGAAAAAAGGAAGTGGTGATTTATTGGTTCCTAAATAACACTGTGGTCTGTTCTTTGCATAATATGTCTACTTCACTGTACTGTAGTTTAGTGAGGCAGTACAATCCAAAACACAACAATACCCTGTGGAATCACAGATACCAAGGTTTGGCTTTTACTCAGATTTATAATGGTATCTCTTGGCAGGAGTCTATGCAGGATATGTTTGATGAGGAAAAGAGTCATGAATCCGTGTTTCCCATTCAAACTTGTATGTTTTACATTAAAATAAAAGGTCTACACACACACAAAAACAAACGCATGTGTATGTGTGTGTATATTATTATATATAATTTTGAAATTGAGACACATGTACAATCTATTGATAGTAAAGCCTTGAGTTACATGATCCATAAGGTGTTCGACAGTCTACAGCAATAGCCTTCATTTAATACATTTAAACCTAGACTTTATACCTTCTATTTTCCTCAGCCTTCACTGAGTAATGCTACAGATGTGCCTATGCATGCTGCTCTGTCTTCTTGCTTATGATATTTTCCATGTAATTATATGTGTACTGGTTCTTCCTTTTCCGACTCACGGAACAGGAGCTTGAAATAGTCATGCCACTGTCTGATGCACTGAGGATCAGTGGAGGAACGCGCAGAAGAAGTACCATTTCTGAAGGTCTGGACAAGGACCACTGTGGAGTTGGCCCGCTGAAGACTAATATGAAGATGACCTTAAAGCTTACAGTTTTTCCTTTTCTGCTGTATCAGCATTACGAGTTTTATTTCCGATCCTGCACTGCCTTCCACCTTTCTTCCGTGCTTGTTTTGAACTATTTGTCATAGTTCTTAATTGTTGCATGTCACCGTTTTATGTGCAGTATTTTCTATGAAATGGTCTGAGGCAACCACCTGGAAAGGATTTGAACTGAGGGTTTGAACTTAGCTCAGCCTGAACTAAACTGAATTGTTGTTCAGTGAAGAGCGACATCAATATATTTCAGAACAATCATGAATCTGTGTATTTTCCGCCCTAAGTTTAATACCACAGTCTGCTGCCGAGTCCACCAAATTTTAGGCAAGCAAGTTTAATAAGGTCCTGTAACAAGAGAACTAGACTCAGTTTCAGTAGTTTAAAATGGCTTTCCATTTGTGCACTCACAATAAGAACAGTTTTGTAAGAGTGTCAGTATTTTACAAATTCAGCCCCTTAAACTATGCCTTATCTCTGATATGGCTTGCAACCAGAAGTATGTCTTCATGATGTCAGGTGTCCTTGAGGAGGCTTATGTAATAACACAGTTCCTACAAGATGAATCTTAAATCATTCAGGAAGAGAACTGCTGAAAGCACATTCCAGTCCAGGACAATGGCTGTCCCACAAGAATGTTTTAATTGCAGCACATGAGAAAGTCCTAGACTTTAAAGATGACAACAGAAGTTGTCCCACCTTAGACTTTACTCACTGTTGACTCCACTAAATGGAAAAAAGTGCCATCAGAGACAAAAAACCAACTTGTGCAAAAGGCCCATGTGCCATGCTCCTTTCATCTAATGTTCATGTTACAGTTGCTGCACAATTTTTTTTGTCTTTCAGAGGAGAAGTCCACCTTTGAAAATGAGGCCATGACAAATGCAAATGCACAATGATGCTGTTACACATCTCTACAGAAAGTGAATAGGGTAAGAGGACCAGAAGAATACCAGAAATGATTGAAATGACTTGCATACTTAAAAATAAATCAATTCATTTTCGATAACTACTTGTCATAATGCAGGGAAACTTAAGGCAGGTGATACACCCTGGCCAGTGCAATCACACACATACGCACTCACTCATACATTATGAACAACCTAAACTCATCAATTCACCACCACATAAGACATCACTGGACAAATAACTGAAGCACAGGTGGAACCCCCCCCGAACACAGAGAGAACATGGAGACTCCAGATTACAACTACACCATTACACTTTTCTATGGATTCAAACCCACCGATCAGGAGTTCTAAGACACCAGGGGTAACTGCTGTACCACTATGCTGCCTTAACAAGAAGTGTTATACATATTAAAGATATACCCTGCACGATATAGTCTGATAGTGACATTAAAGGCTTACTCATCAGACTTTCGTGAGTCAGTGGGGGGGGGGGGGGAGAAAAAAAAAAAGAAAAATGATTAATTTGAATATTCGTAATAACCTATCCAATTCCAGTAGAAATATACAATACTAGAAACACAACTGGAGCAGCATGGTGAGACCACAAGTAGTGCTGCTGTCTCACAGTGCCTGGGCTGTTCTGGTATGTGTTTCAATCCAGCTCAGTCTGTACAGAGTTTACATGTTCTACCTGCATCTGTGTGGGTTTCCTATGGGGACTCAGTTTCCTCTCATAATCCAAAGACATGAGTTTCAGGCCAATTGGTCACAAACTGTTCACAGTGTGTGTAGCCACCCTGTGATGGAGCGGTGCCCCGTCTACGGTATCATTTCATAGTCTAGTGCCCACTGATTGCAGGATAGGCTCTGGACTGCCGTGACCCTGACTATGATAAAGCACTTAATAATAATGGATGGGAGGAACACAGCTCTAACCTCTTTCACTTCAGAAAGCTGGGACATTTCAAGTTTACTCTTATGCTCACAAAATCCTACAAAGAAAGGATAGATAGCAGTGTTCCCCCAAAAATATGTGCTTTTGGCTGCAGCTCACAAAAAGAGAGGCAGATGAAAGCATTTCGTCTTGTTATGGTAATTAGTTGGAGAGCACTTGTTTTCCATGAAAATTGGGAATGTGCTTATCTAGCAAACATCCAAACTGCAGGTTGGGGCTGTTCCATCTCTTGACTACAACACCGGTGTCAAAACGTTCAGAAGGTTTGAGGAGACAGATATTGTGGCTGGCTACGATTATTCCTGCGTTAGAATGTAATGCTTGTTCTTGAGATGCATCAACCATGACTGGAACCACAGGACTATCAAGGAATTTACTGGTTACTGTTTTAAAAAAGACTGCTTACCTCACAACCAAACACTACTGTATTAGTTAAGCGTCGATAGCAGTGTGCTCTCTTACATTAGTACATTACTAATATCTGCACTTTTACGTCACAAACAAACCGCATTTTCAATTCACCTCCAAATTAATATCACAGCATTCTTCACTTTGAAAGCTGCTCAGACTTTTTTGTTGCTTTCAGACAATGGCTTTGTTACAATTTCTTTTCCCCCCATCTTCACAGATTGGCAGACAAGACACTGGAAAAAAAAACAAGGTTTCTCATTGCTTAGGGAAAAAGTTTATTTTTTAAAGTATTTCATGGATAGTTAATATTAATTTTACTCCATATTTTCTGTTATTCTGTTCTTCCTCTCCCAGCACTTTTTGAACCACATATTTTATTTTTTTATTGATATGCAGAATGCTCCTTTCCTTAAAATGTCACATTCATGTCTAAAATGATTAAATGTTTCTGTTTTTGAAACACTGTATTTGTCCTAGAGATTATTTTTAGAAATATATAAATGTAGGTAGGATAATACATACTGTAGGTAGGGTAAGTGGTTTTGAGTCAAATTACCATTGCTTTCTTCCATACATCTAGACTGAGAACATGTAAAGTCCACATCCTGGGGTGGATTCAAACCAACACATTGCTCAGGTACTGCGAGACATCTGCGTTACCCACAGCACCTTCACACTACAACACAAAAATGTTATTCTAAAGATACTGTAATCCTATATTACAAATATAACTGGACAATAAATAGCCCAATATTATACCCTGCAATGTAGACCAGATCAGCACCACAGGCTCAGAATCACCTCCAACCAAAAAACTAAGTCCTGTTTATTCAATCATTTTCACACTTGCACCTGTTTTCCTTCACAGACAGTCAAAACCAAATGGTACAATTGCCTTAAAAATCATCCAGCAATAGTAGCCTGAACTCAGAATAAAGTGCTACTAATCCTGTGGGACCAGGATTAATGGAATTGTTTGGCAGCATCAGAGCATAAGGGTGTATATGTGATGGGGGTGCAGAGACGGTTGTTGATGTGGGTGAGCCATCTCTATTGTTGCTAAAAGCACATTAAGCACTTTTGCTAGTATTAAATGGCATCTGCTTATAGAGCCAGTTAGTCTCGCACTCCAGGTGCAGCTTTAGCAAATGCTGAGGAAAGTACATGAGTGACAAGCCTCACCACAGGCCTGCAGTTGGGAAGGAGTCTGAAGCTGTTGTTATTGTCGTCATTTTTCTTTCCACTGCAGAGTGGCATTCAGCCCAGGGGTTTGCATCTGATCCAGAGGCCCTGCTGGATTATGGGCTGAATTCTAGTCAATCACATGCAAACCATTGATATGCTATGCCCCCACGCAGAAGCTAGTCATGCAGACAAGCAGGAAAGTCTTTCTTTTCCCAAGCTGTTCCTGCGTGGGCTTTGGAGGCAGAGTTTAAGAAAGCACGGCACCATTTTCAATCACAACAGGCACTCCTACCCAGCGTATCTTACACAGTTCACCATTCAACATGCAGCACATTTTCACAGATGAATAGTTATTCTGCTACTGTAACATTACAACATATCCATCCTTGGTGCCTCTGAAATTTGATCTTGAAACAAAGTACTTTTCTATAAGATTGTGCATTGAAATAGAAGACAGAAAAATAGGAAACAAAGAATGCATTAAAAAATAAATAAAAAACAGTCAGTCAAAGTTACTGCCATTTGTAACACGGTGAAAAGTGGCTCTTTATGATCATTTGCCATAGATATCAGGTTTACTACTAATCCTGTACAGAATGGCTGTGGTATCTATAATGGGGCAACAAGCAGCTTGCAGTCAAGAATGAAAGATTTTACAAGGAGGTCAATTAGCACTTTGGCAAAACCATCAAAAATCCATCCCCACTTCTCTGCTCATTATCAGGTTCCACATTTTTCTACATAAAACCAGGCTTTCTCAGAGATGTGACACGGTTTACCCTCTCTGTGCAGAGCTGCTGGAGAAAGAGGGAAGTTGATTCCAGTAAATAAGCACTTTGCACAGCAAATAAGGCATGAAACGTTTGGCAACTGCAACAAAATGTTTAAAGGATTATTTGCATTATTTCCTTATGTAATTATGGCAAAAAAGCATGTCAGTATATGTGTGTGTGTGTTGTGTAGCAGTGCCATATAGCTGTTAACAATGCGAAAACTGCTGTGGAAAGGTCTGTCAAATCCTTAAAGGTTTTTGCTGTGCTGCAAGCAGTACAAAGAGGAGAAGAAAAGCACTGAATGAGTCTATATCTCAGCTCTTTCCCTTGAATAAAGCCCGCAATGGCTTTTGCTCAGGACCCAACACCCTTCAGCATCGGCCTACAAACTTCTGACTGCTCGCCAAAGACTTCCTTCAAAGTTCATTCGTGCGGCTCTTAAATGCGAGCGAAGCCGGGGCCCAAAGTGAAGAGCAGCCCGAGGAATAAAGCGCAGTGCCGGCGGCGCAGTTCGTGCACGGCCTCCTGTGGCGCTTAACTTCACTCAGCCTCAGCCGCCTTAAACATGTCGCGCTCAACTTTTCTCTCTGAACTGAACTAAACAGCACAAATGCCCGTGTTGTACATGAATGTAAAAAAAGGAGAATTACAAGAGGCGATACGTACCAGTTTACTCAACGCGTCGCAAAAAAAAAAAAAAAAAAATCACGCGTCCCTCCATTTCGTTTTGCACTTTTTTTTGTTTGTCGCGTTCGCGCAAAACTGGCCGCGATTTCCACCCGGAGCGACGGCCAGGACGCACACGCGGCACGGGAAAGCGCACGGACGTCGCCCGAGGTGGCTCAAGCACACCTTTCAGAACGACGACGAGGGCAATTCGCTCCATTATGAGTTTTAACTGTGAAATGTACCTTTTTTTTCTTCCTTACGTTTTCGCACGCCAGGCTGAAAGCGTTGCATCTCACACCGGCGCCGGGGACCCGAAATGGGCGGCGAAACGCCTCGGAGAGCGCGGGAACACTGAGCCACGGAGGCCCACGCTGAGGCGGCGCTCACCTGGAAGAGGCGCAGGATGTTGGCCACCATGATGGACACGGAGCTCGCCGACGCCCCTATGACCCCCACCACCTTCTCGGGCTTGACGAACACGGGCGGCTCGCCGTTGGTGCAGCGCACGTCCGACGTGTCCTTCTGGATGAGCGCCTGCACGAAGGTGAGCGACTGCTCGAGCGCGTAGGTGTCGCGCGAGCACGTGTCGAGCACCCGCGCGCCCAGCGTGATGTTGGGCAGCAGCTCGTCGTCGCCGTTGATCTGGTCGAGCGCGTACAGCATGGCCTCCAGCCGGTGGACGCCGCTCTCCTTCTTCAGGTCTCCGCACGGCGCCCCGGGGCCGCCCCGCGCGTGCACCGGGAACAGGCCCCCCAAGGTCAAATCCCCCTCAATTCGGATGGAGTGGGGAGCGTAGATCTCCTGTCCCGCCGTCGATTCCCAGAGCAGCTTCAGCACCCAGAACGCGCGCCACATATTCCCTCCAAGTGCGGAGCCGCTCATCACCGCGGCCGCCGCAAATAAGCGCTCGGGTGGGGTGAGGTTAGCGCCTGTTCAGGCGGAGACGCGAATCTTATCGTACTTACGAGAAAGAAAAAAAAAGACACTTAAAGGCTAGAAACAAGTGGGAAGGTGCTGAGGTGAACGGCACGCAGCGTCTCCTTTTCCTGCGTCGCTTGTTGCTTTGGGGACCATTCCCACCGCAGCTCTGCCTTCACCGAGACACGGCCGTATTCGGCATTTCGTTCAACAAATGTTCCCCTTTTTTGCTAAAGCCAGAAAGTACCGCGGTGTCCACTTGGCGACGGGGAGACCAGGACTGATGTCTTCATAGGAAACGGCAAGGATGCTGGAAAAAAACGAGCAAACGCAGCACTGCCACAGAAACTTGACGAGGAGAGGAAGTGTTAAAAGTTACGAGCCTTTTTATTACACACGCATCGTGTATTTCCCGCAAAACAACCATGTGTGCGGTCACGCATTTTTTCCTCCACTTAAATATGACGGAGCTGCGTGATGCCCGCCCCCTCACATTAACTTCATGTCGTTTCTTTTTCTCAAATATCCCTTCTCCACAGTAACGCGGCTGTGCATGGGCAGCCTCGCCTCCTCCTGCTCTTCTCAGTCCATCTCCTCCTCTTTCAGCCTCTGCCGATCTGAAGGGAGCGGCGCGTCTTTCCACCCTCCGGTCCGTTTGATGGACTACCGGTTCGAGAGCGCGGAGGCACAGAGCGAACCCCCGCAGCGCTGTCACGAACGCGTCGGTGCCCCTCTCTTCAAGGCAGACTTGAGCATCTTGTGGAGGCGCTCTCCTTCCCAGGCGAAAGGGCGTAAAGCCGCGTTAAGTTTGCAGGGCGCGCATCCCCGCCGCGGGCTCCCTGCGTGGATCCCGGCCCGCCACTGAGGTGAATTTCACCAGGATTTCCAGGTAATCCTCTGCTATTTACATGTACGCGCCCACGGGACCGCATTCTCATAACCACATTTTTGGGACTCCGTGTTGCTTTTGTTCTCTCTGTGCCCCCCCTCCGTCTGAAGCGCACTTTGTTCGGTTGGATCTCACACACTGCAGCATCACACAGCGAGACAGAGAGAGGGAGCAAGTGCGCACCCTCTTGCCGGCACTTTGTGCGCCTCCCCCCCCCCCCCTCTCTCTCTCTCTCTCTCTCTCTCTCTCTCTCTCTCTCTCTCAAACCCACAACCATCTTCGCCCACAGCAGCAGGTATCATGCTGCTTAAGGACAAGGACTGGAAACCGCAGGACGCATCTGGAGCTTCCCTGAAGCACTCATCGTGGTAAACGGGGAAAAAATGCTAAGTTTTTTATAAATTACCAAGTGTATGTTATTTTAATATTACCATGTTTGTCTTATATCTGATGATTTAACCATTTATACAGCCAGGAAATGTTTTACTTACCCTAAATTGTTTCAGCAAAGATTTTCCAGCTGTATAAATGGTAATGATTGTACATATCTGTACATTAGAAGTCACTTTGGAGAAAAGCATAATTTTTAATGTGTCATGTTCAGTGGTAGTACGGGAGCAGGGTATGAACCTTCTAGTGTGCTAACTGCTATGGTACTTCCTTCTTTGTAACCCTTTAAATGCATCTCCACAAGGTTCACTGTAAAACTGCTCATATGCAGAACCTGTGTTGTAGATGTCATCCCTTCATTATGTATGCATATGTACATCTATTATGTGTTCTCCCCATGGGTTCTGTGGCCCAGAATATTGTTCTAATCTGTATTGTGTTGCTTTTGAGTTGTGACTAGGAACCCCTAGTGGCAGAATAAATTGGTTTTCCACCATTACATCAAGACTGTCAGGTACCTATGAGTTAGTGGTTGCCAGCAGTGAGGGTCGTGTCGCTTTTTCGATCGATGTTTAGCCGTCTTACACGGTACCAGCTGATATGCAGAGTACAAGTCTGCATGGAGCAGACAGCATCTTCCTTCTGTCCCCCCACTGAAGTAACCATGTTTTTACTGAACGAGATACACAGATACTAAATTGAAGGAGTAAAAAATGTTTAAAAACATCTCAGCCTAACACAGGCTCCTAGTGGCTCTCTTGCCATATTTTTTCAGAGCCATTTCTAATCTTTCTGTAACCATTCCTTTGACCCCAACCACAATTCCCATAAATCCACAAACTGCATCATAAACCTCCAACCTCATCCCTCCCACTCTTTCTGCTTTCCATGCTCACAGCATGACGCTCATCTCAGCCACCCACCAGCTAGGGAATGGCAGTCCTCCCCATCTGTTATTTCTGCTTTTTAATTTGCCCATTGGACAGAGAATGAGTATATTCCATTGAAGCAGCAGTGTAAACAGACCTATGAGTGCCTCTGTACCGCAGTATTTTCTTCCGATGTACAGCAGCGATTGGTTGTGAAGCTGCAGTTGGTATAGTAGGTGAATTATGCTTATCATTACCTGTTCTGCATGGACCACAAACACTCTTTGAAAATTTCATGAATGGTCACATGGGTCAGCAGAGCTCCTTACTGTAAGCCTCATTTTTCAGTGTTGGCTTCTCTGCTACAGGGTTTCAGAAAAATAATATTAGCAGCAGTAGTTACATTTTGTTCTCTGCTGTATGGTTTGGCTCCAGTGCAGCTCCCCAGAACAAGGAGCTCTGGGTTTTGAGCATAAGTTTCAGACTGGCAGATGGTCAGCTGGTGTCATTATGTAGCATCAGACCGGTGCAGTCAGGAATGGCGGGGAGGGTCCTCACCCAGCGCCCTGGTCACTGCTGTAAAAGTATATGGACCCCCTTCTAATGATCAAGCTGAGCTGTTTCAGCTGCATCCATACAAACACATTCCAGACAATTGCGTGCTTCGAGGTTTGTGGCCACAGTTTGGGGAAGCTTCTTTCCTACTCCAGAATGACTGTGTCCTCGCCCTCATACGCAACGCGAGCTCCATAAGCACATGGTTTGCCCAGGTTGGTGTGGAAGAACTTGAGTGTCTACACAGAGCCCTGACCTCAACCCCACTGAACACCTTTGGGGTGAACTGGAACACCGGCTGCGAGCCAGGCCTTCTCACCCAACTTCACTGATGCTCTTGTGGCTAAATGGGCACAAATTCCAACAACATACCAAAATGTGGTGGAAAGCCTTCCCAGAAGAGTTGGGGCTGTGATAGCAGCAAAGGGGGGGACAACTCCATATTCATGCCCATGGGTCCGGAATGGGATGTTCAACAAGCACATATGGATGTGATGCCCAGGTGTCCACACACAATTTTGGCTATATTTTATAAGCCCTGACCTCACCCTGATGGTGATTAAATACACCATCCAGAATACCACACACTGCCATTTTAGTGTTGTCATTTTATAAAATAAACAAGGAAAATACATTCGATTTGCATTCATACAACAGAATAAGTATTTAGAGTCCAGCAATTCAGGATTGAAAAAATATCAGCTGGTATGAAAAGGCATTTACAAAATGATGAATGACTCATTTCAATAATCAGCAGAATCTTATGACACTTTTACAGATCTTGATCATGATTATCACTTCTCTAATATTTTTTTCCCTCTGCATGGAAAATTTGGATTTTTTTCTCAATTTTTTAAAAAATATTTTTCATTGTTAGGTGTTTTTTTTTTAATAATAACTCATAATAATTACTTAGTTCCCAGTTACATTTGCTGTTTTAGTAATACATACATTTTGGGTCCGTTTTGTCTTTAAAAAAAAAAAAAAAAAAACAATAAACCGAACTGTTACTTTTACAGACATTTTTAAAACTCAGAAATTGTTCATCATACAATGGAGATATTATCCCTATTCAAAGGAAAAAATGCTTCCTGTGTATTGGAAGTTGAACAACCAATTTCTGATGAAAGCATAATTTCTGTCTTTTGAGCTACTGTCATGAATGGCTGGTTTGTTTCAGAATTCACCATTTTCACATGAAATGGCGATGTGCTGGAAGCGTTCTGTAAAATCCATTTGGACAAACTGTCGCCATTACATTTCCGGACAAGAGGCTGAGTGAATGAGAGAGTGGGTGGGTGAATGAACTTGACTGATGATTTTCCCCCTGAACAAACCAGTCTGAGCACAGCAATGGCTCATGTAAGAAGACAGCAAGAAGATGACAATAGTAGCATCAGCTTGCCAAACCATCAGGTAAAAATTAAGGGTTAACATGTGACTTACAATTTTACTGGCAGAGATTAGTATTTAAACAGTAGAAGATTTATCACTGCATGTGACTGTAAACAAACTTGGCATTTTGCAAAATTCAGCCAGAAGTCATTTAGGGACATATTTACTGAAGCCTTGCTGTGGCAACAAAAAGGCATCATTCATTTAAAAGAAAGCGAAAACTTATTGATATTTGTTAATGTGTCACATAACTATCGCATTTGAAAAGTGAGAAGAAAAGGACTTCCATTTTTCACACGTTTGATTTATCAATGTGTAATGCATTTGTGGGACTTCCCATGTATGCTGGAAAACATTGGGAGGAGATCGTGCAGATTGTTGCAGACATGTTGCAGCCTCATGCAAATGGTCAAGAGTGATGGAGTGTGGTTTTAATGCTTTAAAACTCAGACTTGGCAAGAAAACTTCATGTTAACGATAAAGTGTTTTTTTACCACAAAAGGCATGCATCAAGTTTCACTTGAAAGTTTTTCAAATATACAGCCAACTTTATTGAAAATGTTAAAAGTATTTAAAAATGCAGAATAAAGACGAGTTCACTGAATTTCATGTTTAGGAAAAGCTAATGAACTGACCTGGTTTATGTCGTATTACTGCTAAATAATGTCTGTGTTTTCATTGCACAAGAGTTAAGAGCTCTGCCGCTTCTCCAGTGACAACTGCACGACAAGGCAAGAGAACACCTTTCCTCTGCCTCCCACCTTCCTTCAAGGCGTTTATCTCTCAATGCCATGAATCAGGCATGATTGCATGACCGCTGCCCACACAGTCTTCATGGCAGGCTTGTGGCCTATGAGCTAGTCTTGCTCATGATCTGTGACTGCTTCTTACCTCCCACCGTAATGACTCCCCAAGAAAAGTATGCTGGGCTCACAGGTTATCAGTTCATCTGATTACTTGGGTGCATTGCTCTAAAGACTCAGATCTCTATGTGCTTCCTAAAATAATAAAAAAAGACAGGTTTTATTATTACTTGCATACTCATTTCTCTAAGATTTTGTCCTCCAAGAATAGATATGAATGCAGCACACCATGTGAAGTGCAGCAGAATAATAAATGACTGCCAGTTGTGCACTCTCTCTGTAAGAGGAATGAAGATTCATCTACAACAGTCATTGATGGTGGGTCTACACAAGCACCCTGACAAATACTGCTTGATGTGCAAAGCTTGACCATGTTCTTCACCTATGTGGAGACCATTCTGTGATCCATCAGAGCACGGAACACATAATGAGTGATGTAACCGCACAACTTCTAGTCCACCGTTGCTAAGTACAAAGCTTGAACGTAGCCTGAAGCGTAGGCTGTTTCCCCAGATCTTCAGTTTTTACGTACATTATTAACAAAAATGGAAATATCGGCACTTGCTTATCAGTGTGCATCCTAATATTTATATTCCATCCTTGCTATAAACAGGAACATTTCTGCAATACAAGTTTACAGTTGATGAAATTAGCTGATACTCTTATTTAGGACAACTTATATGAATGTGACTGTCAACATTATTATTAATATTTCTTTAACTTTGAAGAAGAAAATAAAAGAAATGATGAAACTGAATAAAAGGGGAAAACAGTGACATTTTAATGATGCTACTTTACACTAATAATTGTTAAAAATACTGGATTGCCATGGGACAGATATTAAAATCCTTTGTGTTGCCTCTAAGTGCTTTATTAATAAAATACCACATCCATGTACATATGTGATCCAGTTTTATATTGCGCATTTAAAAAACGTGTTTTAGCCAACAAAGTAAGGGCATAGCTATGTTCCTGCAGCATTTTTCATGCTGATTAGTGATTTTTAACGTAACTTCTAACCAATGAGAGCTGTAGATACTTGCATGTTTTTTTAATGATACAGTATATCAATGGTAGAAGATAATTGGTAGCATATACCTTTTTCCTTAGAATAGTATTTAACAACTTTTAATATTTGCTTTTTGGACTTGGAAAATGAAAAAGGTCAGGTAGGTAATGAAAAAAAGTTATGCTGTCATAAATTTGTTATTGAATTATTTAAAACATCATTATGGCTCACAGCTTCCTGGAGAATGACAATATAGGTCTGCGGCATATTCGGAATTGAAACAAGGAAAGGGGAGGGTGATAAATCTTTAAACCATGTCTTATCTGAATGGGCATGTATCTTTAATTTTTCACGATACAATTCACAGACCACATGTAAATAAGCAAACCAATAGGGACAGCTGTAATTAGCATAAATATACCCCGACCTTCTTTTAAAATCGATGAAATATGGTTTTTTGTGCCTGTGTAGAGATGAAATTTATTCTCATTTCTATGCACTTTAAAAAAGAACAGTATCTTTATTTTTCCATTTGCCGACCAAAAAAAAAATATAGGGAATTCCAGGAAAATAAAACCCGTGGTTAAATGCAGCAGATGGATTAACTGCAGTGCTCAGCCAGCGCAGCATCTATCCCTTTAATTCCATGTTTCCACGAATTTCGAGAGGGTTCTTGGAAAACCGTTTAAGGGCTATAAAACATTAAGAAAACCATTGGAATGCTGATCTAAATTGGCGCTAAAGACGGTGCCAAATTGGTTTTAGGGCTGTTATGATAGGCAGCTATCCGAGTGGCCTTGTGCAGCAGGCTTTTGTTGGGAGCAACTGTCACACAGGAAATGACTGCCACGTTGGTGATCAAGCCCCATGTACCGCACCACCCCTCTGTTCCCTTGCACCAGAAGATTAGGGTGTAATTTGCATATATAACAGCACACAGGGGGATTTGGCAGCACTGCTAAATATTCATTTTACAGCAGAAATATTCAAATTGCAAGGAAGACAAAACATGGGAAAAGTCTTTGCTTCTGTACCTGCTTACTGACTGTACCTGGCATTTCTAAGGCTGTTGAATGATTCCAGGAGTATCGATGCTAGTTGAAGTGTGACGTCAACCAGCCACACAAGAAGCCCCTATTGGATTAGCAGACTTCATCCAACAAGGATTTCCAAGGAGATAACTTTCTGTGCTTGATACTTTCCATGCTAGCTGGAACCAAACTCCATGCTGCCAAGTGGAAATGAAGGAAATCTAAAAGTGTCAACACTTTATGAGAAGCTTCTTGCATCCTTTTGTTGTACTGTTTCCTTAGGAGAAACTACTTTCTTCCATAGGTAAAATTTGGAACTGATTTGCAACAAATATTGAAATCCCATCCCATCTCTTACTGCCTTACTTTCTGCTTTTCTATCTACTAGATAGATATATACCGCACAACTTCCTCTGTCAACTGGTGTGCCACAAGGGTCAGAGCAGGGTCCCCTGCTGTTTTCCATCTTTCCTTGGTTCTGTCACTGCTTCTGAGAAATCGCTACTGTGCTGTGATACTCTGCTGTTCTTATCTTCCCCCAGCAGCTTCAGATGTATCCTCTCGTATTTTTGGCCATCTCTGTTTGAATGATTGATCCCCATCCACAGTTCAGTCTCTCTGAGACCAATATCCTTCATTTTCCAGCAGGTCCAACCACTTGTGAGGTATTTTCTATCAAACTGGACAATTTGCTCATTTCATCTGGTTCATTGATCAAGAGTCAGTCAACTCAAGCTTCTCCCAACACATTTAAGCCACACCCCAATCATGGAGATACTTCCTGCATGACATTCACAGATCCACCCATAACTCTACTTAGCTCCTGCTCATGACCATAATGATATCTCATTTGGATGACTGCAATTCCTTCCTGTCTGGTCCTCCATCTTTTGCCACCAAGCTTTTACAGCTGGTTCAAAATGCCACAGCAACAGTTATGTATGTTTAATCTAACAAAGAATTCCAATGCATTTCCCCCTATGTCTTCCTCCATTGATTTCCCATATCTGCCCATATCGCATTCACAACTCTGGTTACAACCTATCACATGGTCAAAGGATTCATACATCCCAGCAAGACCACTACACCCTAACACCTCTGGCAACTTGGTGGCCAACACTTGAGTGGTCCAACATGAAAAGTTGTGTGTTCTCTGTTTAGGCTCTAATGGACTAGAATGAACTTCCTCTTTCCTTCACATCTGCTGACCTTCTTTCAAAATTCAGGAAGGGTCTCAAAGTATACCTCTGTCAGTTTCACATCTTCTCAGATCTCTTAAATCCTCCATATACTTCCATTATGCTATGTGTCACAATCATCTGTGTATGCGCTACAAGCTACAAATTCCATAGGCAACTACCTGTGCAATGTGAACTGGCAAAAAAAAAAAAAAAAAAAAACAGTGGCACTGAAAAAACTTTTCTCGAAAGCAAATTACAATATTTTATTTGTACGCTAACAGGAGAAAGCTAATTCCAAGTATATTGTAATGCCAATGTTGCCTTTATCTGATATCTGTAGAAAGACTGGAATCCAATATACTCCTCTTGGGGAGCAGTCAAACATGAACAAACTCATCAAGCATTTCACTTGCAAAGTTGCTGAAAGCAAGTGCAAACAATACAGTGGCATGAAGACAGTCTTGTCAGCCTAGAGGAAATGATCTGTAAACACGGCATTAATTGTTCTTTATTGTCAAGTGATTGAAGACACAATGTTTGAATAGGAAATGAGTATCTCATCTGCAGTCTCATCTGTAGTCCAGCACTCAGCATGCAGCATATTTATTAGTAATACTTCAGTTTAAATGTTAAAACTATGAGTGTATCAAATCTAAAGCAAAATAATATTGTCACAACTTTGGCAAGTGCAACTTTCTTTCCTATAGATCTTGTTCAGATGGGTCCAAGTTTAAATGGAAAATGTCATCAGTGTGCAATGGTATGGTTTTTGCCGTGCAAATACAAATTAAGCTGATTTAGATGAGACTCGACATAAGAAGTGAAAATATGCCTGAAGAGGCAATGCTATAGAATGGAACTAGCACAAATAAATTGTACAAGCCTCATTGTTGGATTTGTGGTGTTTTTTTTATTTTCCCCGCACAGTTTGGCACATAAGACCAGACTTTGAATGATACAGTGAAGTACCATCAGTGCAGGGTTAACTGCTGTCAGCCTGCTTACCAAATCCTTGTGCTGTCCAGCCGTCGATGGAGCTCCATCAGCCTCAGTGTCCTAGCCAGTTTCTAAGACCTGGTTCGGTTCACTAAAAATTATTTCACCAGTCTAATGGAGAATAAGCAAAGCAGCTCCTCCTGAAAAGTCCGCATCAAAAAAAATTTCATGAGCAATAATAACGTCTGCCCTCATTTTTTAATGGTAATTTCTTCAACGGCTCCACGACCGTTTTCTTTGTTTTTCATTGCAACTTGAAACTTGTTCCACACTTTCAGTTGCACTTGTTTTTATCAGCTCGACATCCGCGAAAGGTTGTTTCGCTTCTGCTGAGTTCCGCAAAACATGTAGGGATGTCATAGTTGAGTTCTCTCCTGCAGATGTAGTTTAATCGATGGTGTTAGGAATATGATGTGCACAGCAATCAAACTTTCAATCTTCTGTTTGCGACTGTTTTTGCACGGTAGTTGACGCTGAAGTGGCTGTGGCATGTTGTGAAGTGACAATGTTAGTCACCTTGCAGGTGGCTAGCGTCAGAAAGCATAGCAAAGTAGTCCACTTAGCATTGGTACTCAGGTAAAATAAAGCAAAAGTAGTCAGTCCAGTTATGACAACTGAATTGTCTAGTTTCAATGTCAGCTTTATACTTTTTAGCAATGGCCATGGCTTTTATGCAAACAAGACTTTTATGCTTGTTTGTTTTCTTTGTTGCTATAGTTCATTAACATTAGGCTACCTTCACCGCACAGCTTTTCAGATTTGTCTTTCCCAGGCTGTAACAGGCCAGAGGGCTGAATGTCAGGGAACCCTGCCTTAGCTCCCAAGCAGCAGAAAATATATACATTTTTATTTTACATTTTTCATTTTTTTTTACACTGTGATGGACTGGTGCCTCATCAAAAGGCAGTTTCATAACCTAGCACCCATTTCTTGCAGGATAGGCTTCTGACTGCTCCAACCATCTTCAGGATAAGCGGTTAACAAAATGAATGGGTGGATAGATATTTTTAAAAATATGTCAAGGCAGTGCATAGAGAAGAATGAGCTTATATTAACTGAACTTATTTAGAATATTTTTAATTTTTCAGTATCACAAATTACTATTGAGTATAAACGTTGTACTCTTTCGGTGCATCATAACTCTTGATATAGATAACTTTTATTAACTTTATAGCTGATTCTGCTATGTTTTTGTCTAATCTTCATTTTGGTCTCCTTTGTTGTTAAGTGCTTTCAAGTGGATTTGTGGCGATTACGCACATAGAATGCCTTTAGAAATTTTGCTCCTCCACTTGTGTGTTTTTATGCTGGAAATTGGTACATTTATTGTAGCAGAAAGTGACACAGATTTCCTTTACCAGTATAATAATATGATATGCTCTAATTGCAAACTAATATTGTAATAGTCTGAGTGCAAAAATGACATGCACTGTAAACAATGGGAAGAAAAATGTCTAAGATATACATGCACATCTAAATTTTAATAGCCCTCACCAAGAATCATCACAGAAGCCACAAGTGATACTGAATCATGACCTTTTAAACCACCAGCAGAAACAGAACCCAATTTTAAATTCATTTGACACATAAAGTAATGATCTTATGGCATATCATGAAATATAGGAAGAGACTAAAAGCTCTTCAGACCCAGATATGCCAAGTTAATCTGAACATTATTTCCTCCACTTTTTAGACCTTTCACTCAAATGCACATCATTATGTTTTATTGGTTCTAACCGCTTCTTCATTTTCCGTGGCGTTTCTGCTGTGCCAGGTGATGTGCCACAGTGAGCCACGATTCTGCGATTCCGTTACAGGCTGAAAAGCCTGTCTTACAGAAGCAGATTGTCACTCAGAGCCCCAGGCTCAGCTGGCATCTGTTTAGGGGGTAATGATCAAACACATTAATTCTCTCTAATACAGTGTGCTGTAATTGTTTGTGTTTTGTGCAGTTTGAGCAGTCATTTCATTCTATGGCACAGATATAGTAATTGTTTCGCTTCCTCTGAGCGCTAAAACTATACCAGTGTCCACAGGGGATTATTCCCTGTCATTCCTACCAGATTTCAGCACACCAGTAGGACCCAGAGACAAAACCCAAACAGGGATCATTCTATTCCTTGTCAGTTTTTCTTATACAATAAGTAGTGACCATTCACCCACTGCTCGATGAAGCAATATACTTCTTAGCACTTTCAATTGCACACTGATGGGTGGGGGTGGTTGTACAGATAGCATCATTAATAGCTAAGATAAAAACATACTGTTCTTGCATTCCCTAGAGATTTCCTCCGAGGCAGCAACCCACGCGTGCACTTTGAATCAGCTGGTAGCTAAAAACTCCTGGATACCAGGGCCAACCTTAATAGTTTACTTCGTGCACATTTCACCGAGCTTCGGTTGCTCTTCTATAGCTAATCGACGCAATATTCAGCGACGGAAGCACAGGTAAATAAGCCATTTTCACTGTTTGGCGGAAGGCTTTTGGAGAGACTGTCAATGCGTTTAACAGATTAATGATTTAATCCAGCAGGGAGGAGGAATCAATATTGTGAAGTGAGATGCTTAACTTGTGGGGCTGGTTTTTCTCCCCAGGGAGTGAGCACTTTGAGGGTAAGGGGTTGGTACTGTGAAAAAAAGGAGGTAGATGCAGGAGGCTGATGCAAAGGAGCGATAGCAGGGTCTCCAACCTGAATAGTACAGAGTATATACAGTAGTTGTTGTACTGTTTGCTGTAATCGCTCCACGACACCAAAGTTACATGCTCTTAAGTTGCTGCTCATTGCTACCAGCTGTTCCACAATCTGCTCTTTTCTAGGAAGAATGGTTTCATGTTTTTTTTATGTTTTGCAAAAAAAAAGCAAAGGTGCACAGCCAACAGCATCTGCTACTGAAAGAGGCCAATGGTGTTGGGTACATATCTCTTGCAGATGCACGTGCAGGAAGCTGGTGTGGGAGGGGGAGATAGATAGAGAGAGAGAGAGAGAGAGAGAGAGAGAGAGAGAGAGAGAGAGAGAGAGAAAGACGTCAGACTGGGTTCCAGTGGGTAGTCAGTGTGGGCACAAGCAAGCAGGCGGCATGCGCAGCACAGCGCTTCAGGGTGTACTGGCTTGAAGGCAAAGGCAGGCTTCTGGTTCAGGTGATGTTCAGAACAAAATATGCAAAGAAAGAAGTAAATCCTGCAATCTGACTACTACCAACTATGGAAAATGGAACAAAAAAAACAAATCGCCATTCAGATATATTCTATAACACTGGAATGTTTTTATGAGATTTACAAGGAATTCAGCTCCTATAGGATAAAACATAAAATGTTCTCAAGTAATAAAACATCAAGGGAAACAGGTCGAAGGCACTCAATGAGCTACTATGTGAATACTCTAGAGTAAAGCCAACGTGCATGAGGCAGATGGATCAAAGCCTTTTGGGACATTTAACTGCTGATTTTTCTGTGCAAAAAATGAGGGTCAGAAGCTGCAAAAAAGTCCTTCACACTGAGACACGCGATGTAACAAGTATAAAATAAAGAAAACTATTGAGGTCAAGAATGAAATAGAACGTGTTGAGTTTCAGTGAACTGAAATGGGCTGGCACCGGACACTTCGAATTCAACAAACATGTGGCATACTGTGCTGGAAATGAAAAACAAAGAAGCAATAGCACTGAATGTATATTCAAGAAGAAGGATTGTTATGAAATAAAATGCAGTCAGCGATCATTTGTTTTCTGTTTGTTTGCAAGGAACACCTATCAGCATGACTATTATCCAGATATATGTGCCAGCAACAGATGCAGAAGTGGATGAAGTTGATCAGTTCTACAAACAGGTGCATGCTGAAATGGACAGAATGTTCAAACCAGATTCGCTGATAGACTACATCTGTCAAAGTGGAGGCTGAAAAAGCCGAGTAACATCAACAAAGACAAAATGTCAAGGCAGTCGGGGTTTAGATCACTAGCTGATGGTATACAAGCTCATGGCAAACCAGTCAGGTATGTGTTTGTCTCATTGAATACAAATGGCAGACTGCTGGAAGACTTATGGCCAGGCATGAGAAAAGTTTTGCTTGAAGAAAATAAAAAAAAAATCAGGGTTAAAAAACAAAAACGGATGGATTGATGACTGAAATGGACAGAATGTTCAAACTAGATCTGCTGATAAACTACATCTGTCAAAGTGGATGTTGAAAAAGCTGAGTAACATCAACAAAGACAAAATGTCAATTGCGGCAATTGGGGTTTAGTATTGCCCAGAAACTTAGAGAAGCTAAAGGCAAAGGAGAGAGAGAGGCAGTTGTGGAACTTAACTGAAGCTTCCAACACACTGCAAGAAGGGACAAAGAGATGTCTAACAATGACATGTGTGAAGAAATACAATCAGAAAATATTAGGGGAACAACCAGTCTGGCTTCACTAAAACTGTCAAAGTTAAAGAGAAATTTCAAGCCGCAAATTAGAATGCTAAAGGTCGCTCATTCATTCATACTTTATGACACAGAGAAGATCAAGAAAAGATGGAAGGAACATACCAAGTCATTATACCAGGAGGTCAAGCATATTTCTATCTGTACCTTATAACCAGGAGTTGTCGGTGATGAGAGAAGTAGGAGCAGTGTTGAAAGTTGCATCAAAGAACAAAACACCAGGCATTGATAGCATTTTCATCAAATGATCGCATGAAGCTCGGAAATCTAGAAGGCAACACCGTTGACTGAAGATGGTCTGGCCATTGGTGAAAATTACTGTAGCAATGGACACTACGTAAAGGAAAAGTATTTAAACAAGTGTCCGACCGAAGTGTGTGCTTTTGTGGAGGTTTGCTAAACAGGCTCATAACAGAGGATAGAAGAGCAGCACTTCCAGGCTGTTTCCTTCTGTGCTTGCACAATGTAAATAAAGGTTGCGCGATGGAGATTGTCTCAGTGTCCTCATTTCCTCTACCAGAGCCCAAACCTGTGCTCCTCACATTATTTCATAATCACTCTGATTGTAAATGACATCGAGATCCTTCCTAAGATCATTTAATGAAGATTACAACCTTACCTGGAATAAAAACTGCATGAACAGCAAGCAGGATTCAGGAAACAAATGAGGAACAAGGGACATCGCTGCAGTTGTGAGATGGATCCTTGAAAAGGCAAAAGGTTTCCACTCACTACAGCAAGGCCTACGATTAGGAAAGTCATGAGAAACTCCGGGTCGCTTCACAAAGTATAAGTATACCAGAACACCTGATAGTTCTCATGTGCAACCTCTACATTGACTAAGAAGGAAAAGTTTGAGCAGGGAGAAACAGAATGGTTTGAAATTGGTAAAGGTATATCACAAGTCCACATACCTTCTCCATACCTGTTTTATTTACACTCAGAACAAAGCACAACAGTAGCACAACTGTTTGAGGACAGATGTGGTATGAAAACTGATGGAGGATTCATCTGCATCCTTTGCTTTGCTGATAATATCACAATACCAGCTGAAAGCGAAGATGACCTGAAACATCTGCTTATCGGGATGAAAAGAGACAGTCTCAAAATGAACTTGGACCTCAAAGATCCTGAAAACTGCTAAAAATTGATATTTTCACTCTTGATGGAGAAGAAAAGGAAATAATTGACAACTTCAGCCGACTTCAATCAAAGATCGATAATGAAATGACATACCGAAGAAATCCAACGACAAATCCTTTTTGGTAGAGTGGCCATGAAGAATATAGACAAGGTCCTCAAGTGCAGAGATGTAGCTTTGCATACAAAGACTTGAGCTGTCCAAGCCTTATGGATGTGAAAGTCTGACAGTAAAGAAACAGAACAGGAAAAAAAAAAAAAAAACAAATGAGAAGAAACACAATGAGAACAAATGCACTGCTGTTCAATATTTTTAACTCCTGAATGTGCAGTTTTAAACTTTTTTGGAAAGTACACCATGACTGTTGAACAAAATGGCAAATTCTGGCCATTGGCAATTTCTGCACAATTCTGTAAATTTGTTTTCTTGTTGTCACTGTTAATTTTGCCATATTTAACATATTTTGAATTTCTGCCCAGCATGACACAGCTTATACCTGTCAGACCTTCCAATATCCCTTTACTTTGAAATTCCCCTGCAAGGGAAAGCAGACAAAAGCAGGCAACCCATCTCATTTATAATTCAATCTATATCCATGTACAGCACTACAATGGGGGCTCTGACCTTCATTATAATTGTAGATCCTGGAAGCCGCCGACCCAGAGGTAACGTTATGTTGCTTGTCGAGGGACCCCCTGAAGCACTTGTTCGGACATGTACAGCGTATGGGAAGCCGTCGCATACAAATATCCATGATAAAATGCTATGAAAGGAGGCGGGATGAACCATGAAATAGATTGAACCCGAGACACGTGTACACCTGCGTGCCATGCGTGCTCGCATAACACGGCTCATTTGAGCACCTGAACGGCGTGATCCAGCTGCAGAATCGATGATATGCTGTCAGCTTCTTTTCCCCGATGAAAAACAAGCCCAGTCTGAAGGATGGAGGACACTAGGCAGCATCCATTACTATGTTGTCTTTGCAAGCAGTCAATAGTAAAACAAAAACTGTGACACAATGAAAATGCAGCAAGAATCAGAACTACCATTCAACTGACAATGTGATTTATGCTGGGCAGGATGAGAAACGTAAACCTTACCAATTCGGTAAACACCCTCTGACCATCAACATTCAGCCTCCAGTCTCTCATACTCGGGGTTTTTTTAAATACATTATGCAATTTCGTTTTTAAGAGCCCAGATCCACAAAGCAGTATGAAAGGATCGCGTTTTCCTTGAACAGATGTGAGCTTAAAAACTTTTGAATCTTTAGATAAGAAAGCTTATTGCCGCATGGCAGGAAGCTCGGCAGTTCAGGCAGAAGTTTAAGAATGAGCATTAAGGTTTTGTTTACTTTCTTATTGAGACCATCTCAGGTACTGTGCCCAAGGGGATGAAAGAGAGAACGTGGTTTTCTAAAAGTTCCCAGCGCTCTGTCTTGTGTGGCACAGAAGGGCACCTGTACACCACTGTGACTCACTGCTGAGGGCTGAGACACATCCCTCACAATGTGGCCTTGGTATGACTCTCCCCCTTCCCAGCGCATCCCAAGGGCACAGCTCCGCAGAGCAACCGCTGTCAACAAAAAGATCCGGGTTCCTCTTGTGATGGAAGTCGCGCCCTATTTTACTTTTCAGCTTAAAGACTTTTTTGTACAAAATTAACCATTTGAATGAAAACGTATGTGTATAAAGGCATAAGGGTTAGACTCTTGGATGCAGAGTTCACATCTCAAATCTTCAGACCCCAACAAAAGCACCGCTTTTGCCTGACTGAGCGAAACAAGTTGAATTTCCTCAGCTGCTGAATAAATGGGCAAAGTGTAATCGTAACTGTAATGAATCAGAACAAGAGCATCTGCTGAGCAAATAAAATATAATTTAAAAACTATCCCAATCACTTGGCATTGACTAAGGCATCTTTATTACAAGATGCATTAGATCACATTTATGGCAAGGTGGCCATCACAAAAATCTAATAGAGACAGGACCGTAAAATGGAACCGATGTTGCCATGGACAGCCGATGTAGGGCCGACTGCACGGCTGAACCAGATAACAGCAAGCGGAAGGACTACCACAACGGTGCGTAACGCTTGTGCCTGTTACACAACCAACCAGCAGGGCCCGGCTCTTTCAATGCGGTTAAAGAGTTAAGTTCGGTTATGTCAAAAACGAATGAAATTTCAAAAGAAAAAAGAACGAGAAAATTACTAACAGTTACATCACACACGAAGAGTGAAAACGGCAGCATTTCCTGCACTCATAGCTGGAACAGAAGTCCCCCCATCATCAGGACAGGTGGAGGTTTTTTGGCAGTGACAACCTGTTTTTTGTAATAACAAGCTTGAAATCAACAATTGCTGGGTTTTCGGAGGAAAAAAAGCCACAGTTGCCGTGCTGCTAGACATGGATAGACATGGATAGGAGCTGAACATGTCATTATTTAACTGCACTATTGTTCCATTGTTTTCTCTCTGCCTCTGATTCTCATTATTTCCATACAGGTGGACACGGGGATCAAACACTGTGTCAAATGCAATTCGTGCTTTGTAGTCGGAGAGGTTATGTCACCCTCCTCACATTTGACATCATACAACACACAGCAGCTACTGGCTCATAGGATCTTCACTGTCCAGGCAATGAGCCCTTCATGTGTTTAATCTGCATACCACAGGAGTCCATGGGAGAACTACAAATGTTCGCGTTGCACGCACTTCCGGATCGTAAGCACGGATTACAAAAAGTGCACAGTCATGAAAATCTGGCCTGGTCAAGATTTTAGTGCAACCATCAATCATAAATCAAATACATTCTCCAAAACACCTTCATGACCAAAGATGTCATTACATTGTGCATCTCAAAAGATATAAGTGTAGGTAGTTTATGAAGCCAAATGTTAGCAGCAGTTAAAATTTTAAAAAATTTAAAAAAAACAATAAACACACCTTCTTCAACTTTAAACTACCTAGATGTGCAAAGCTATTTCAGAAATGTTTTTCTGTTATCAAAGAATATGTTCACTAGACAGTGGGGGCTCACAGACTCATTCCATACTAAATCAATCAAAACACGGTCTTGTGTGAACTCCTTCGATCTTGACCAAAAGCAGCTCCCGAGACTGTCTGTAGGAAAAGTGGTCACAGAGCATATAAAAGACCCCAGAAACACCAATTACGAGAGATGATCCATCAACACCTCCGACACGTGAAGACTCTCTGCTTCAGATCGGGGTAAAAAGCAATTAAAGTACAGCATGCGAATGCAGGGCTGGCTTTGTGCGCGCACACATACCCATGTTTTGATGAAGTGCTGATGCTTTTCGGTCCAGCTCAATTTTTTAGAGAAAATGAACACTTCAAGGAAATGACAGTAAAAGCAGGAAAAAATAAGCCAACATGGTAAACGTGTCAATGAGAATAGCATGTCTGTGTTATCCATTGTTACGACTGGACTAACCGGACCAGCTCAGACCGGGCTCACTGGTCTTTAACTGTGCCACTGTTTAACTGCAAATCCGCATTGTTCATACAAGAGGATTTCAACACCAGCTTTGTGATGCTCTTGTAATAACCGTTCATTTAAGTGTATTGTCCACAGCTGGCTAGATAAGAATGTATGTATCCCATTGGGTTTTCTCGGTGCGGGCAAAGATAGAATCGGAATAATTTTTAATTCCCTCTTTTGATGTCTGCAAACTTGGCGATTCTATGAAGGGCATACCTTTTTTCTATTTCTAAACTGTTCAAAATACTTAGGAGAAGTCTGAATTTTCCAGTTTAGCTACTAGGTGCATATACAGTATTATCCCTGCTACTATCACCCACCACCGATGATTTTGAACACGATGTGGCGCATGTGACATAAACAAAAAATGTTCAGACCCAGGCACAAACACTACTTTGACAAAGAATTCTGTTCTTGACTTTGCTGTAAAACTGAGAAACAACTGAGAAACAACAGCAAAACTAGACCAAATTTTGAAATTTAAGATAAAATATCATAATTGCTATGAGCACAAAATGCTACACATCTCTAGCATTCTGGTCAGTATTACTGGCATCCTTGCACCTTGCATGTACAATATTGATGTCAGTAATAACTGTAAATCTAACAACTGTTGATCATCAGAATATTTTTATATTGGATGTACAAAGTTAAATAACAATAATACATCTGTTCATTTTACAACTTACTAATAGGAAATTCCAGCTCTTTCCAGAGGAGTTCAGCACTCATTGCGGGCCAGTTTACTACAGTCCGTTCATTTTTTTTATTTTTTTATTTTTGAACCGTTCTTTTATTCCTTTGGATGTGTATTTTGGGTTATTGTTCTGCTGGAGGGCCCATGATTTTAAAGCGATATGTAGTTTTTTGGCACTGGGTAGCACATTTTGCTGTAAAATGTCTTTTGCAGTCCTCTGATTTCATGATTCCCTTAATACATTAAAGGCCTACGTTACCAGAGGCAGCAAAGCATCTCCACAAATTTATGGAACCTCCACCATATTTAGCTGTAGGTAAGACATTCTCTCCCTTTCCTTCATTTCATCAATTTTCCTCTTTCCATCACATCCTGGAAAGTTCTTGACAGTTCTATGAACAGCAAACATCTTAATAAGATTGTGAACTGTGGGAACAGGCATGCCAAGGTCTTTGGAGATGGCTTTGTACCCTTATGAACTTTGTATTATACCTTTTTAAAGTATTGAAGCCCTCATTCATTACTTTATCACCGGTTAATTAATGTCAGATGAGAACTGGCAATTTTGTGTGAAGGTGAGTAAAATTTCACTGCAATGAGAATGTAGTTGTTAAAAAAAAAAAAAAAAAAAAACGGTTTTAAATTGTTCAAAAGAGTCCCAGTAATTACATCAGAGCAACTTTTCAGTTTTTACGCTATTTCCACATTTTTCATTTTTTTAAATTGTTATTTTTTGGGCTGTTCTACCATCTGTAACAAATGCATGTACATAGACCAAGACTGTTTCACCTAAAAGTTAGAATATTTTCAGTGCAGCATTGGGACATCACATACATTTAGTTCCAGTCACAAAGAAAATGGCAAGGCCATCATCCTTGTGGGAAATGCCGTGCCTCATGCTTCCATGGCAACCAGCCCAGGAATTACAAATACGTTACAGTATGGACACATGTACCTGACTTCTAACTGAGGTGTGGGTGCATTGTTATTATCCTATTGGCAGGTAGGGTAGCAGGAAAGGAAGAACAGGACCGTCTGCTCCAGAAAGTTCTTTGCGTAAAAGAAGGTCAGATTTCATGCAATAATACGGATTAAGGAAAATTGAGGGGAAATTATCATCAAGTTGTATATTTAAAAGGAAACTGTGGCCCTTGCTCTCACAGGATTACAAATATTGTCCTGAAAGCAGTGGAAAGTATGCCTTGGAGATCCACCAGAGAGATCAAAGCCTGGTCTTGCTGGGCCACACTCCACAGGCAGTCCACCAGGCTTGGCAGATGGTGGCCTGGATGACACAGATGGGTCTCAGGACTGACACCTGGATTCCCCACCAATCTCTGTTCAGTCTGTAAGGTCAGGTGCTGCACTGAAAGACATCAACCAGAGGACGTTTTCGAATGGTATAAGCAAACACCATCAAGACCTGTTGACCGTACAGTGTGTGAGACACCTTGCATCCAGGTTATGTATTGTTCGGTATTTTATTATTTTTCATGTCCAATTCTAAAATATCCTGGAAGGTCGGTACTCCTTCTTGGTGGATCTGAATAAAGTTTAAGTATATATAAGTACCTTATAGTAATGCACTGGGAACACAGATTAGCACTTGGAGTAGCTACTTCCGTACTTGGTGGCAGGTTTCCATTTTGTTTTGTTTGTGTGAGAGATCACATATTCCTCACTATTCTCACTATACTTTTGAATGTACTTTTCAGTACAAAAATTTTTCAGGTGCACGTTTGTGGCAACTAGCTCTTCATGCTGCATTTCAGAATGACTCAAATCACTCCTATGTTTAAAATAAGCGTATAACAGCTGTATGGACTGTAAAGCTCTTTTTACCCTCGCTCACATGCTAATATCAAAACTGTAATTCTAAGTAATAAATAGCATAAATTCTGTTGTTGTGCATTGTGCTTGGTGACATAAACCAGCTACACATACATAAACAGCGTAAAAATAGTTGCTGTTAAAAATGAATATTTTGTATTTAACAATGAAATGATAATTTGGACTGACACAAAGGTGACCAGTTTTAATCAAAGGTTTTATTTTAGCGTTTCAATAGGCTGAAATGATGAATTACCGTTCTGCTGATTCCTACCGCCCCCAACTATAAAACATTAATAGCATTTCCCAGCCTTGTGGCACTAAAACAGGTGCAACATCTACTGACAGATCTGTGTGGTACACCGGATTCGCTCGCAGTATCCATCTGTTTTTATCTGCTTTCCTTTCTTTTTTCGCAGATTAGGGGAAAAAATAAGATTGTGAGAATGTTATTTTTAAATATGTGTACGATTTTAATAAACACAATGCCTTGCATTAACAACACTCAGTGGAGAGCAAGATAAGCAGATTGACACCTGAATACGGAAACCGACAAAAAACATTAGTGAAATGCCGGTAAATCTTGTGAGCCAGCATCTTAAATAAGCATGCAGTGCTAATACCTGGTGATCACTGCACCTTCTCCACAATTCAAGTGCCTTGCAGGAAAAGACACTGCCCAGGACTGTAATATTTGTATTTTACTCAATAGAGCTTCTGAACAGTGTAAATATGTACAGGTGCACACACAAAACACTGCCATATTCATCTGTAGTGAATTTCACTGCAATAAAATGTAGGATTCTTCACCAGTGATGCTCAAAAACACATAAAAAGTTCACAAAACATTTTTGTGCGAGTTTAGTTCTTTAAAAACTGACACCCCTTAAGGTAAGACATTTTTAATTTGGATATTTCCACAGGTTCAGTTTTTCATGATCACTTTGTGTATATTTTTCTGGAAATGGTCCCAAAGGATAGTTACACGCATACACAAATGCAGTATTGGGTTCATGTGTTTTGCAGTGATAATGTTTTGCCTGATATGCCATATCTATACATGGCACACAGGTTGAGAAGGAATGATGGAGAGGCTCTCTCTTGCTCGCTCGCTCGCTCGCTCGCTCTCTCTCTCGCTCTCTGCTTGCATCTCCTAAGGACAACACATAGACAGGAGCAGCAAGGCCATGGAACAAGGGGCTCCAAAACAGCAGGCAGCTAGAGGCTACTGATTCAAACAGGGTCACAAAGGGGGCAGGAGCTGGGAGCACACCAATCTGTACTCAGGGGGAAGAGGGTAGGACGTGACCATCATGGTACAAGACAAGGCCTGCATACGCGGTGGTCTGATAAATGTCCATCACTATCCCTACCCTAGGGTCCCCACTCACAAATAAACTCTGAAAAAAGAAACATCCTGAAGTGCTACAACTGCATCTGTAGTTTTTGCTGTACTGTGGCGTGACAGCTAGCACTCTGGACTGGAGATTCAATTCAAGGGCAGATTTAGATTCATAAACTTGTTGTGCTCTTTTCATTGGATTTGGGCCGAGGTGGGAATTTTACGGCCTGGTTAAAAGTCCAGTGAGTTCAGGAAATCAACTTTTCTGCCCACTTCTTGTTATCCATAAAGTTTTCCATAAATGACTTAATAAGGAGATCAATCTCAGTTCTTTCCGGAAGGTGTTTGCAAACCACCAGAACTGAGTAGTAAAGGCTTTTCAGCTGGGTAAAAACACAAGAAAATGGGCCAGCGCTTGCACAAAGTGTAAATAAAATGAAAAATAAAATATAGATAGTTCAGGCAGAATGAGCAGATTTACAGATGTAAACAATAATGTACAAATACTGGAGTTGCAGACAAGAGATGTGAGGCTATTATAAACAGAAACACAAAGATGAAGCAGGCCATCTAACATCAGTATACTACAGGCCAGGAGGATCCAGTATTAGCAAAAATTCTGAAATTTGCTAAAGGATTCAAAGCAGGCTGCCTGTAAGCAAGGTGAATTCTCGATTCTCGATAAGAGGCAACTTTAATTTTCTCTCTATTAATTGAGAAAATTCAGCAGGGAGTCTAGGATTGAAACTGGGTGAATGGCTGCATTTCTGTTCCTCTGTTAAACAAGAGGGTTATCATTGATTTGCTACAATCGCTGAATATTTCGAGTAAACCCTGATACTCCTCCAGGCCCAAGTCTCTCAGCTATGTATCTGTTATTGGTGCAAGTTAACAACAACAACAACAACAACAACAACAACAACAACAGCAATAATAATAATAATAATAATAATAATAATAATAATAATAATAATAATAATAATAGCACCAACACTACATGTACTAAGTGGCATTACATTTCAGTTTAATTAGTTTGATTGTTGTAAAAAGTCTGAAGTCTTTGTTAAAAGAGGGGAGTTTTGTAAAAGTTGGAGGCATTCAGTTCAAACCAAACGTCTCGGTTTGTTTCCCCATCTGTATTTCCTCATTTGTACCACTCAAGTCACAATCATTAAAAATTTACATTAAATCACAGTTTCACAACGGTAAAATTCTTGTTCTGTTTTACTTCCATCCATCTATCCATCCATTATAAGTTTTTTGGTGGCTCTGAGCCTATCCTGAAGGCTTAGGGTTTGAGGTAACCTACTGAAACAAAGCCTTCAGAACCTCCTGCTTAATCTTCATTGCTGACCGATAGTATTGTTAGTACAAGGTTTTCCAGCTTCTGGCCACTTTCGACTTTCTTTATTATCTACATAATCAGTAAAAACTTTGTAATCGATATGTCCCTCAATTTATGTACAGGTAAGGTTTTGGATTCATCTTGGATACAGCTATAGTAAATAAAAATAATTCACTTTTCATTCAGACATTTTGTTAAGTTTTGGCTACATTAATATACTCCAATTTAATATAAAAGAAACATCTATTCACAAACTTTCATTTAATGCTGTCAAGAGACCAATAAACGTAAGCATAAACATAAACTTCTGTTGTTTTCTTAGCGATCACCATCACTGAAGAACACCAGACACAGTCTGTAAACAACTAAAGTGTGCTTCACACTCCTATTCTAGCTTTTTTGGTGAATTTTGTTGGCAAGTAATAACTGTCTGTGAAAACAAGGGTCACTTTCTCACAGATAAGAATTGTAGAAAATAGAACATTGCATAAAATATAATTAAAAATAGGTGAATAGGGTGGGAAATGTGCCATTTTCTTTAATGTATTGAATAGTGTTAGCTTTGCTTGTTTTTGCTTATGTTAGAATGGGCTGAAAGTCCAGATAACTTAATTCTGTACTTTTCTGCCCCCCTACAAGTCATGGTTGTGTGAGAAAGTGTGAGAGCTTGTGCTTGGACCACACAAGCTCTCACACTTTGACTTACTATATGCTAACCTACACTGAGTGTAGACAGACCCCTCAAAAACAAAAACATACAAATTATTGAACACAATAGGGCATGCATTAAAGTTGAGAAATATATTTTTTAAAATGCAGGTGGCTTTCTCTGATTTGACAAAAACACAGCATGGTGTACCACAAGGGTCTGTATTGTGTCCGTTGTTTTATAGTTCCACTGATAAAGCTACTATCTGTAAATCTCTAAGATTTGCAAATGATGAGAACTGGAAATAATGTCAAAAAGCCCTGGAAATAAAGAGCAGATAAGCAGTTAAATTAAATTTGAAATAAAAAATAATTATACTTCGATAGTGGAAGTTTCCCTAGTAATGTGCGGCTGAAAGGTACAAAAAAGTAAAATTTAACATTTTTAGAGGTGCATTGCTAGCAGGTAACAGAGGTAAAAAACTTCTGCCCATCAAACTTTAAATGCAAAATAATGAAGTTAAAAGGGATGAAGTATAGAGTAATGTAGTGGAGCCTTGGGTTTAAACCAATACATGACGAGTAATAGAGCTTAAAATTCACTCATTAGAGAAAATATAATCGCTGCATTTAAAATCCTAACTCCTTCCTCCCACCAGCCATCTGAACCCATAACTCCACCATAAGACTTGTTAAATGTTAGCTCTACTACGCTAAAGAAGCCTTGTGACCTAAGTGTCATTAACTTGTTTGCGTAATTTTAGTGAAATTGCTATTTGTTATTTATTTTTTCCTTCCATTCTTTATCATTCACTGCTTAACCCTAAAGTGAGTCACAGCAGTCCAGAGCTTTCCTATCATCACAGTGCATTAGGCTATAAATCTCCCCGTTTGGGAGGCCAGTCCATCAGAGGATGCCCACAAACACACACACGGCAGTTAACAAATAACCAATCAATCCGAAACACACATCTTTGGACTGTGGAAGTAAACTGGAGCACTCAGAAGAAACACCCGCTGACACAGGGAGCGCACGCAAACTCGGCACAAACTGAACCGGATTCGAACCTCCACCCAGCCAGCTCAGCTGCTATGAGGTGGCAGTGTTCATTAAACTCCTATACCACACTCTTATTTATTTGTTTAGTAACTTTTACTTAGAAAAAGAGCAGTGGAAAAAAATCTTCAGCACAACAAAATAACTCTTCACATGGCAGTTCAAAACTTGCAACATAAAGCAGAAGGCCAGTTTCAAGCCTAAACCACTGAGATCAATAAAAATGAAGCCTGATACTATAAAAGCTTCACTTAGAATTAAAATGAAATGACAATGCAAGATGGGTCCAATAAACACATTCTTACTGCTTTTTCTTGTGCCATTAACAATTTTATTATACTTTCTGACAAAAACAAATTTAGCCAACACAACATCCTCTAATTAAAGTTTTAAAGTGGCAGATGTTCTAACTTGTATGGATTACCAGTATTATCTCTACTCTTCTAGTCAGATATATTAAAAAGTGTAGCAAACTGCAATATAGTACAATGAGCTTCATCACCACTCTAATGAGAAGAATTAAAACTTTTCTCAGAAGAGGACAACTGAGACCTCCTCACACTCAGGCCAGGCCGGACGCTCTTTTCTACCTGCCACATGATGCAGCAGCCGTACCTGCGAGACGCACTTTTCGGGATGGGGGGGGGGGGGTCTTGCCGCATGCGTTTTTTGCTCCTCTGTAGAATTCTTTTGGATCTTCACTCGTTGTTTAATCAGGCCGATCAAAGGTTGCTAGGCAACGGCTTGAATAATGTGCTGCTTTCCATGGCGACAGCAGCTCCACTGGTAGATGAAATTAATCCCATTAGGTGCAGTGGGTACAGCCTTGATTGTCTTTGTCAATGTGATGCAGCATCCACGCCCGCACCCGCACCCACACCCGTACCCGCTTGCTGGCATTGTTGGTCTTCTTCACTCAGACAAAAAAAGGCCAAGCAGGCCGCAGAAGCGGAACGTATAAGGGAGGCAAAGGACGAAGGGCTTCGGTGAAGTCTATCTGTTGTGTCTCAGCGGCTCAAGACACTCAGTTATCCCTTGCATTTAGGATCACAATACTACATCACTGACAAAGGGCTGTGGGTTTTTTTTCCCCCCCACTTCATCGCTTACTCACTGGCTTGGCAGATCTCACGCAAAGAAAAATGTACACATGACTGCTGTTCTGAGAAACAGATCCCTGCATTTATGCATGTACGACAATTAACTATGAAAGCTGCATCTGAAACAGATACGGTGTTTTTCACACCTGGACCACACAGTCAAAACTCCTTTTCCAGTGGGAAAAGACAACATAACTCATTTTGTAGCACAAATGGCATTTAATAATATCCAAACAGGGTAAAACCACTGAGTTTAGTCCACAACTTTGAGTGCCTCTTGGTGCAATGCTAAAATCCGCGTTGCAACACCCAGATTCTTTAAGTTGCTGTAAGGCGTGCAGTCCAACTAACATTATTATTCCTTGCCTTGGGGAGCAGCTAAGGGAAGGAAACAGAGTGCCAGTGACAGATGACCACTTGACCAGTAAGAGGATAGGCCGACATCTCAACCTTCTTTCCATGCTCCTCTCTCCAGCATGGTCTGCCATTTCGTCGAAGTAGGAATGTAATTATTTTCAGAGAAAAGCATCGATTTTACGCTGGGCCAGGCACAAGGGATCTATGAAGTATACCAGAATTTAGCATAGGAATGGTACATTTTGGAGCAGATCTTCCCATAATTGACATGTCGAGGAGGTACATTAAAATATGCTTTAAATACAAGGCTAAACAGCTCACCAGTGAAGCTTCAGAGATGCAGAGTGATCAGTATCATGCTTAACAGCGTTCATGTCTTTTTTCTGCATAAAGCAGGGAACCAAATACGCCGCAGCGTATTTCTGATTATTTCGCCATGAATTCCAATGATTTGATTTCCATGTACGGATCATGGGTCAGTGTTATATCAAGTGAGCGAGGGCAGACCGGACAAAATTATTCTCATCGGCTGGAAAAACAAACATCAAGTTACTGGCCAGTTTGCTGCCTCAGTTAGCAAATGAGTGTAAAATAGAAAAACGTGTCCGGGGCAACTATATATAGAAAAAGAAACTTGCGCGAAAGACGTTCGGAAGTCTCGTTCTATTTGTCTTGCGTTTCACATCATCCGCTCCCCCCCACCTACATTCCCAGATAGTTTCAGGGTCCTTTGAAAGTAGACGGGTGCGTCGACGGCGAGCTTTTCACTACAGCCTACAGATCTCGCTGCCGCTATGTGAAGCCAAGGTTGCGCAGGAGAGAGTTTGCCTTCAGCCGTCCCCATTTGCGACCTCTGGCTGCAGCAGAGCCGTAGAGTAGCAGGAGCTGGACTAATGCAAGCAATCGGTGGGGAGCACAGAACATTACATTTGCCTCATTGCAGCGGATCAGTGAAGGAAGCACTGCGCTGAAATCTGCCACCATTCTTAGGCATCAGCTCATACATTATTATTAGATTTACAAAGAGGCGAGGGCCATTAGAAAAGCCGGACCATTAAAACCTCACTGAGAACTCTCGTGGTAGTAATGACCGCCCGATGGCACAACCACAAGCACAAAGCACACTTTCAGTTTTCCTGTTATCTCATTGCACCCCATTATATGTCGAAATAGTAAACATAATTAATTCTGTCTGATGTTTAAAGCCCCTTTTCGCAATGCATGCTAACACGATTTGCTCAATTTTATCTCCCCGATCCACCACATGTGCCGAACATGGGCTATGCACAGCGGCATGTGGGGCTGTCTGCGTGATAGAAAATAAATACACGCAGCAGCATTAAACAGCAGCATATGCATGCCTTTAAAATAAAAGGCCTCTGACAAAACAAATAAATATAGCGCACTAAAAAAAACTCTCTCTCTATCTGTACTGGGGGGTTGTTTCTTGCATATATTGAAAATTCGTGTATATTTTTTGCAGCATCCATTTATCGCCTAACCTGAAAAGGAGCAAATGGTTAGAAAATGGTTAGCTTCTCACCGCACTGTTAAATAAAAGCCATAACACCGCAAAAGGTAAATTTACCATCCAGCAGCTTTAAATCACCTCACCTCACAATTCACCAAGGAAGACCCAGACGGAGGCATACATCAGTCAGGCTCTCATCATCCATCACACATTACCCTCCAGTCCTCGGTGAGGCAGAAGTCGGTATTGTGTTCTGTCAGTCAGGAGTAATCACGGTGGAGATGAACAGAATTTTTACACATGTGTATGTCCACAGAGATTCTCCGCGAAACTTGCAAAACATGACGTGCGAAAATAAAGCCGTGTTTGAATTCAGTTAGCAGCTTGTATGGATTGCATGATGGCGTCAAATACATGTGGTCAGACAGCAGTGTGGGCAAAGACTTGTAGCCGTTTCAAGCCCCATGCCGGGGCCCTTCTGTAGAACCCTTAAGTAAGGAAATTAGTGCACATTTCCCTAGAATAATACCCTAGAACATATTATGGGTAATATAAGTGTCAGTTTACAATGAAAAAATGTAACAATAATGTAGGTAGGACTTTCATTAAAAAGGTAGATTTATTTCAGTCTGTGGGAAAGCTACAGTATGAGCATTTTCTTCTGGGGGGTGTGGGGGGGTTATAACCCTGTTGTGTGCGGTCAGTTTGCAGCGAGTGAACACGCATGATTCGGAAAGGTGACGTGCTGCTAGCAGATCTGAAATAAGATGTAAAAAAAATGGCCCTTGTCCTATGTGGCATTTGTCCCCCTTGAAATAGAGGAGACTCTTATTACTCCTTAATGAAACACTTTGTCATCAGTGACCCCAACTTCTATTCTCTACACTTTCATGTTTTGCTTTTTCATTGCTAGTCATGAGCTTGGCTGGGCAAAATAAATGCCAAAGGACAGTACCATACATTCTGGCGTGTCAATAAGACAATGACAATAAGGCCGGACTGAAGCAGGCTGGGCCTCATTCAGGCATGATGGAAGGCTTTGGTTGCTGTGACCTTTATTATTCCTCACACCTGCAGTACAGTCCTACCATATAAACCATGCATTAATATTGATATAATTATCATCTCCATGCCGATACATTATCCACCTTGTTCAGCAAAACATCGTGCCGCACCAACAAAGGTTAAAATCAGCAAAAAGAAAAGTTCACAGATATATGTTTTATGTATGAAATTACCGCTTACAAGCATAACAGTCTAAAACATATAAACCAAAATTACTACAATTGTATTTTAATTTACAAGCAAAATTCAGTACTACTGTATTTCTAAGCCCACGCACTATAACAAATCAATAATAATAATTTAAAAAAAAACGTAAAAATATAGCTTACTTTGCCAGTTTATTCATGGGTTGGGTTCTGTTAAAATGATCGTGTAGAGCAAAATATTCTCTAAAAGACATCATTCTGTTCTTGCCAGCAGGTTATACAGTAATGCAGAATCTCACTGTTCCTCTGTACTGGAAACAGTTGGTGTGAGATATGGAACTCTATGGACACCAAATTTTTTATCTTTTATTATCTTTAATTAACACGAAACAACATAAAAGTCTACATTAAAATGAGTGGCAATAAAAATGTGAAATATTCACTATCTCTCATGCATCACATTTTGCTTTACTCTTGTGAAAAGAGTTTGAGAAGCGGTTGCTTTTGCACTTTAAGGTGCCACAAGACAGAGGGGAAAAAAACAGTAGCGTAGAGCAAGGAAAGCGAGTTGCAAAAAGCGCTAAAAAGCATTACACTTTAAAGCAAAGTCTCTGTTCTAAAGGCCGCAAACATATTACTGCGTCTTCAGAGAAACATGTTTGTCAGCATGTGGTCACATTCAGTTGCAAAGAGTGTAGCAACAGGCATTTACCTTTACTTATTCACCGGGTTGTTTTTGTTAAAATCCTGGATATAGCTATAAAAAACTAAAATCTGTCTGGAACATCTTTTTCAAGATAAGCGCAAAAATACCTTCCCATGTTGGTCTTGCACGTTTATACATTTAGTTGTAGACTTAAGGTGTGAATGCCCCTCCTGAAATTAGAACTGGCATCCCTTTTGTCATTTTACCTCCGATACACTCGATCCTTAACTTATGGTTGACAATCCTCGCTGCCACACAAGTGCTGCTGAACTTCCAGCTCATCCCCGTGACAATCTTCATCTCTGAAATTTACCCACACTCCCATGGGAACTGCACGAGTTCATACGACATTTGACTTTGCAATATTCTTTCAGGTACTACAGTAGCTGTGGACATGAGGAATAACTGTGATTTTGTGGGCATTTTACAGCGGGTTATGATGACCACCGCAGCATAAGAAATTTCCTCTGCAGAGAAGTTGTCCTCATCTCCGAACTTAAAGAAATTCTTTCCCCTGCTCGGATGCTCCCATTTGCATCCTTCGGATGTCATAAATTGCAGAGAAAATGTTGTTTCCACCATAATCTTTTTCCCCCTATTAACCTAATGTGTAAACGCTGGGTGTTTGCGCAGAGCTGCTCCATGTTTGCTGACAAGCAGCCAGTGGCGGAGCGGCAGCTGCTTCCAATGTAGAAGCACAAGAGATGGGCAATTTTTAGAACGATAATCTCCTTCAATGCAATGAACGATTAAAACAGTACAACCCAGCTGGGAATGGGATAAACATGGTTGAATGATGGGTTGATTTGCCAAGCAATGACTCACATCTCGTATCAAAAACAAAAATCAAAAATAAACAAAAATGTGAATCAGTTGCTGGAAAGAAACTCATTTCACCTCAAACTTTGAACGGCTTGGGACCTTATCGCTCCAATTCATCTGTATGCAAATACCTTAAATTGATCTGAAGTCAGCTCTGAGCTTACTGAAGCTACACATAGATGTCACATACAGAGAAAATGGCTGGAGACATCATAGGCAAATGTTTTAGAATAAAAATTAATATTTAAGCAATGTTACGGTTCAGCCAACAGTTAGCCAGACTGAAGAGTAGATAACAAAGCCCAGACACTCAACCCTGCCTCTACGCAACAATCTGTTCGGGGTGAATGGGGGGAATCTTTGCTGAGATGCCGATAAGGAGCACCTGTATTAACAACATCTTTGACACTTTTCTCTCAGCAGAGACAAAGACGCTCAGCGCACCACAGCCAGCCATGGAACACCATCTCTGCAAAACGTCTTCGTGTTTGCCCTGGGGGGGGGTCGCAGAGCTCTGCTGCACTGGGTCCCATCGGCTCCCCTGCTGAGTTACACAAGACACCAAAAGCGTGGGAGGAAGGAGACGGGAGGAAGAGGGCCCTGCTGACCAGGCACGCACGTCACACACAATGCTGTAGGTGGCCCTGCAGCTGCGGCCTACTCCTCGGGTCAGACTCGAAAGCTGTGCCTTCCTCTCTGTGGTCACATTGCCTTGTCCTAAAGATGTTTTTCACACCTCTCTCCCTTAGCAGAGACACGTGTTTAAAGACCCCATCCGTAGTTTATTTACCTTAAGCAAATGCAGACAGGCCATCTGAAAGACAGCCAGCTCCCGAACGGCAGTATTCAGAAAAAGACCCTGCAGGTGAACCTGGCCAAAGACAGCATCGGCACAGAGATGTCTTTTCAGACCACAAGGTTTTTATCTGCGGAAAATATAATTTGGAAAAGCCTTTGCTGTTCTATGTCCAGAATACAGAAATGACATTCATTGCCACTCTCAGAGATCACTGCAGCTGCAATGAATCTGTGACACTGCAACTTGAAGGACAGGTGGAGTGAAAACCTTACAGCTCAGCACTGTGTAAAAAGTCACACGTAGGGGAAAACTTTTACTGCCGTTTTACTTCAGTGCTGTCGAAGAAAAGTTTTTTGTGTCCGTATGAGGTTCACCTGTGACTGAAGATGACAAACGGAGCTGGTGGGGCGCGCAGGTCTGCCTCGCATCGTGATGATTCCTGGCTGTGGGTTCCCAGGTTGTCATGCTGCCTCTCTCATTCTGGCAGCTCAGTCCTCAGCTGCGGCCAGTTTTAAATATTACGCTGTTTTACTACTCCAAAACAAGTCCAGAAAAACTGGGCAATGGAGATATTTATTTTCATAACATTAAACTTGTCCAGACTCACACAATATAATTTCTCTTCTGTTTGCATGTGCACATGTGTTTCATGCATTACATCAAACCATCACACCTGTCCAGTCAGCCAGCCTATTAGGCTGGACCTAAAGCCATAAAAAGCCTTTAAGTCTCTAAGCTCACTCCCAAAGTAGGTTTCATTCTTTCACTCCACCTATCTGCTACCTTCACATCAGTTGCAAGTAGGAGAAGAATTACATCTGCATATGAGCCAAATCAATAGAACATCACTTAACCCAGGGTTCTGGACCACCCATGGGCCCTCTCCCAATATCTGGCCCCCTATTCTGAGTGTGCAACTTTAAAGCTGAGCAAAAATTACATGATCAGCCAGAACCCCCACGTTGACACCAGCCAAAGGAACAAAACGTTGTAGAATTGAAGAATGTGGAAATGTAAACACCTCTCTGAATTTCCCAAAAAGTTAATTCAGAAGTAAAGCCGGCTCACGTCTGATGCTGAAGATCTTTTCAGAATTTTCTTATCTGCTGCAGACTCGGGTAAAATGGTATGCAAAGATGCAGCTTCTGAAGTTTCAAACTGAACTCTTTTGCAATAATACATAGCATTGTATTGCAAAATAAAGCTGTTGAGGTTATCGATTGAGAAAACTCTTTTCACCGATTGTGTTTTGAATTAAAACTAAGCATAATACCATGGGGCTACGCCCATGCTGTGGGCCTATTAATCTGTCTCCATATACCATGTAATTGTCCTTGGGTTCCTAAGGTGCAGGCTTTGTATTTTTCAGTGCTGTGAGCTGACCTACAGTCCGTGGTATGTTTTTTCCCCATCGATAGCTTTTTTCAGGCTCAGAAATATAATTATCATTCAAGAGGTCAGACCCTGCTCAGCATCACTCAACAGAACTTCTTTGTACCCTGATGGTCATGTTTGACTAAATAAAATATAAGTCTTGTAGCTTTAGTTATTTATAATGAATACAGCATTTTGTGCGTAATAGTTGTGTTTTGGAATCCTGCCAACACCGTCGCTTCATGGCTTTTCTGAAGATTATTAAAATTAATGGGTAGAATCTGCAACTAAGGATGCTCACAGCGATACTGACGAAAACTGGCAGTAACGCTGAAAATTTCTTCTGTACGTTGTGCACGAACCTCCACCTTCCTAACCACGAAGATTAAAACCGAACCTTCACTGAACAACAGTTTCGCGCACCTGAAATAATCCGCTGTGTAATTCCTCAGTGAGGGCTGTCCCCTGCCCGATTTGCTGACGGGCATTTTAAGGAAACCAGTGTAACTTTCCCTCAATGGGAAGTTTTTCAACGTGACGCTTTAAATATTTTTAAGAGGATTTAATATTCCGAAGCTTTTAAAGTTACAAGCTAAACAAGCTAAATTAGGTAACTGAACATGTGAGCTGAGCTACTACTGAACCATTTACTTAGCAGCATCCTTATTCAAAGGGACCTGTGGTTTTGCAGTGGAAAATGTCGCCAAAACCAGTGAGGACTCGGATGCTCCATTTAAAAAATTCAGATTTCAGCTTCCACCTCCAACTTTCCACCAACAACATAACAAGAACAAGAGGATAAACCCAGATCTGCTATCAGCTCTTGCTCATGCACTGGTCACAAAATGTTATGCGATTCTTCTGGATTTCAGCCAGTCAGTTACTGATGACTCTCGTTGCCACTTCTGTGCAGAGTCAGTGTGTTTCTTGTGTTAGATAAGCTCCCTTCTCCTAGAGCCTTCAGCTCACAAAACACATGATATAAAGTAAATGGTTAACCACAGGGAGAAAATCCATGCCATTCATCTCCCACTCCTAACCCACCCATAACAGCCGTGGCAGTGATGGGGTCCTTCGCTGAAGAAGACAGATGAGTCCTCCTGCAGCCGGCCCTCCAGCCGCGTGGGGACGGGCCAGCGTTTAAGAGTGGGGCCTGCCGGGTGACAGATGGAGATCCTGACTTCAGCGACCTTGCTGGACGCTGATATTTCACCCTGGTCATAGCTCACTCCCCCATGGGCAGCGGTGTTGGATCGACACAGTAGATGTGCTGGAGCAGCGGTCGACAGGAGTGATTAGGCACAGAGAGAAACTGCATGATCTCTGGACAAACAAGGGAAGGACAGATTGCGGGAGAGAAGCCTATTATTGGCAGGTTTTGTGCGGACCTGGACGCCAGCGTGCCCTTGCATTCATCACAGTGCTGGAAACAGACACTTGGGAGGAAACAGCTGCTGACAGAGAGGTCAGAGGGCACAGGATGGGGCTTAGTAAATTGTGGACGGCCATGTAACCACATTACGGTTGTGTAATTTATCAGATTCTGCTCAGCGAAACACAAACATAAAATGCTACAGACTATTTCAAGGGCTTTCAGATTATGTTTGTTCAAGCAAACACTTGTATTGAAGATGTCTCAAAATGGAATACACTGTATGGCCAATAGTATGTGGACACCTGAGCATCTCACCCATATGTGTTTGTTGAGCATCCCATTTCAAACCCATGGGCATTAATATGGAGTTGTTCCCCCCTTTGCTGCTATAACAGCCTCTACCCTCCTGGGAAGGCTTTCCACCACATTTTAGGAATTTGTGCCCATTCAGCCACAAGAGCATCAGTGAGGTCCGGCTCACGGTCAGCATTGCAGCTCAACAAAAAGGTGTTCAATGGAGTGGAGGTCAGGGCTCTGTGCAGGAAACTCAAGTTCTTCCACACCCACCTGGGCAAACCAATGTGTTTATGGAGCTTGCTTTGTGCATGGGGTTAAAGTCATGCTGGAGCAGGAAAGGAGCTTCTTCCCCAAACTGTGACCATAAATCTGGAAGCACCCAGCTGTCTAGAACGTGCTTGTATGCTGTGTGGGTGCAGCTGAAACAGCTCAGGTCAGTCATTAGAAGGGGGTCCGCAAACTTTTGGTCATACAGTGAATATAGACATTATATTTATATATGCTCCCTTACGTCTTAGCAATGAATATACAGTATCTCTCATTGTAAGGCATCACTTCTCCATCCCAGTTTCTCTTGGTTCTGCTTTACTGCATCTAACTTATTGCTCATCCTTGTCCATCAAACATCTTCAAGTGAGCTCAACTTAAAGCCCGTTCTGTCTCTGGATCAGCCCTCCTTACGCAAGAAGTGCTGACAGCAGAGTTTCCACCCAGACGATGTAATGCGCTTCCCCATCGTCTTCACAGCAAATCTGAACTCAAGGAGCAAAACAATGTAAGTAAATAGCAGTGAATCTGCTTTAGGCTTATGGGAAAATTACAAGCGGGATTGTTTTCTTCACTTCAAGACTGCTCTTTATGACACATTTACTACACAAGGCCCATGATGAAGCTGCGCACACACCCGAGAAAGAAATAAAGGAACGCAAACCGTAATAAAGAGCAGCACCTCCTCACATCTATTTGTAATGTCTCATGTTGCCATTTGGCTGAACTGGTTCACAGTCCACCGCACAGCCCAGTGATGGGGATGTGAGAAGAGGAGGCACTGAACTAGAGAGCCCACTAGACAAGACCGCCTGCATAAAGACCAACAATTCATTATTCAATGTGAGCACCACTTCCTGCCAATGAAATTGCCCCATTGTTGATGGATTGGCAGCTCGAGGGTAATTAATCTTCAGTCTTTTGTCTCGGTGTGCTTTTTGCTGCCAGCTAACCAGTCTGCAGAAGTGATCCAGAACCTATTGTCCAAAGATTTAAAACATCTGCCTATGAGGCACTGGGGCCTGAGGAAAAAAAAAGCGTCTGCAAGGTATTGTCTGCAGGACCTACGGGCAGGTAATAACACTGCAGAGAGCGTGAACAGTAACAGCAACAAATGGTTGCTGCTGCTCTGGAGGGATCTTGGCCTGAGCTCTAAATATGGGGATTTTATTTAATCGGCTATTGAGTCCTCAGCCGAGTGTGGCCAAGAAACGCAGCCTGTTTGCTTTTGTGTTACTGTCGCGACCACAAGCGGAGGCTCTGCATGGATGCCTGCGCTGCATCCGTGTCTGCAGCCTCCCGCGTTTCGCACGCCGGCAGCGAGAGGGGTCTGCGCTGCAGCCGCGCTTCTTAAACTGCCGTGCAACGACAGCGTGCCGCTGCTACCTTCTCCGTAATGTTTCCTTGCATTCTTTTTGCGGCGAGCCCAAACCTACAATCGCAACGGAAACTGTAACACAATCTCCACTCTGTGGATTCCCCATCCACTCCCCCATCATCTGCAAATGATGGATACCTCATTCACAAAGTATAGTGGAAATGATCACCATTAAAGGCCGTACCTTTCATCGCAGCTACTTTGTATTTCCCATTGTACTGTACAAGATATTCATTGCATAATTTTGCATTGAACATCCTTGTGTTGGATACAGCAGCAGGGACCCATCCTTGAGCTTGAACTAACATCCCTTCAACCATAACTCCAGATGCCAATCCAGACTCCTGCGCTCCCCACACTGCTCCATGTAATTATGGCAGCCATCACAAGGCCTGTCAAGAGCCATGCCAAGCCTCTTGTGGAGCACCTGAGCACTAAGGAGGGCTCTGACAGATTGTTATTGTTTTGGAGAATAAAATCATTCCTGCAGTAAGCAGATTCACTCCGATCCCTCGGAGCCAAAGCCAAGACTGATGCAGATGCAGCATGACTTTCTGGCTGTAACTGCGAAAGGAGGTGACTTAACCATTGCTTTAGCTGCGTTGCTCCTTTAGAGCATATTAATAATTTCACAATTCATGGTGGTCAGTGGACTTCTACTAGGTTCTGCAAAACTTACAAACAAATGCAACTGTACCTACCCAACCCGACGAAACCTTTGGCGGTATCTTTTAGTCATATCGTGCCACCATTCTCACTTTACCAGGAAGAAACGTGCAGAACTAGCAGACATCTCCACTGCACAACTGGCTTGCGTCGTCCCCTTTAAAAGCCGGCTTCCCCTTTAAGAATGAGGTTTGAATGTTCTCCGGGTTGAGCCCAGGTTGCTTCTCCATCTGCTGCCGTTCCCGCGTGAACACAACAGGCTGTTTGACTCGATCGCATCCAATTTCCGAATGCATTGTTGTGGTCGACGGGGCCGCGATCGTGGCAGCTCTGAGAGGGAAGCAGTATAGGAACGTGTGGAGAGTCATCTGCTGATGATGATGGGAAGCTCTGCAGCACCGGAATATAATTGGTATCAAACACCAAGGGGCCAGCAGGAGAGGGTTCGGTTAGCCTGGGTATCTCATCTGGCACCCGCACTGGCACAGGTCTGTCACACCTACTGATCATTGCATATAGCCGCCAGCAATAACACTGTATGGGACAAGAGGCCACCTTCGCGATCGGACCTCTAGGCAGATGCGGGGGTCTATGATGCAGAACTCGGCCAGCAGTCACTCACCGCCCTCAGATGTATGACTGAATTCAGCTGTGTTTTTAATGACAAGAAACAGCACTGGAGGACACGACCGAATGCTTCCGGACGTTTTACACAACGTCTGCACGACAACGGTGCGCTGCATCGGACGGACGTCGGTGCGTGAGCAAGGTGGCTATGTTATGACATGAAGGCACCCCTCCGGTTGAAGGAGACCCATTAAAAAAGGTTATTAGTTTGCTTTGATAGTCGACCTACAGCCCGAGCCAAGCAATGCCCAACCATAACTGGACCAAACAGTGTGTATAGGTCCACTTGTCCTGCCCTGCACTGGGTCAGAAACTTAGTCCAAATATTATCCCTCGCAGTCTATGTCCCCTAATGCCGCCTGCACAGCAGCAAGTGTCAGCAGGTTGCGCAGTTACCCTGCATCAAAGACTTGTTATGGCAGGCTGCTGGGCTCCTCCTGGGTACGGCTGTCATTCCGACCTGCCCAAGCACAGCGACGATGGCCTCTCGAGGCAGCTGTACCCCCAGCCTCCCTCCCGAGCTCCATCCCAGAACATCGCGCGCCCAGCAATAAGCCATGATTTAGAGCACTAATAACACTAATCACCTCTCTTGCCATTTGTAGAAAGCAAAAGGCAATAAAAGATTTTATTATTTGGCCAGCTGTAATGCCTTCCCATAACACACAGAGGGGGAAACACAGGGGCCCGCTGGAGTCCAAAGCTCCCTCCACCTCACCCTCGGCTTAAATCCCTCCTTCGTCTGACAAACACACCGAATGTGCTGAAATCTCCCGACAAACACTGTCACACTTTGAATCCGATTACAAAAGCATAGACCGGCATGTGTATCTCTCCATATTTTTTTATATTTTTTGAGGTGTGGTAGACGGAGATTTTGGAAGACTCACATCAGACCGTAGTCATCCCCTTCGCTTTTGATAAATATCCATATTTATAGCCAAAGACAGTGCCACAAAGGGCCTTAAATCATTGCTGCACGTAGCTCAAGATCTCGGGTTAGCGGACCATATCAGAAGCTTTTCAGAATTGATGTGTTGGACTCCATGGGAAATCTGTGTTGTGAATAATTTGAATTTTTGTGTTGCAAATCATGGGCAAAACATGACCTATTGTATTCCAAGGTGAAAGGTTTTTGTTTGATGCAATGTTTTTCTCCCATTAGTCTACCGCTGCCTATTTTGCAAAAATACAGAACATTCTGAAGCAATGGCAGTCAGCCTTCGAGTGAGATTTTTTATTGACATCCACACTAAGAAGGTTTGTGAGGACCCTAATCCAGTGTCGCTCTAAATATCAATTCACGGGGGCCCGTGTTAGCATAAGCCCTGGGGACAGCTCTGGCTTTTTTCTTTCGATGCGTTCCAGGCTTTTCCTTTCTGCGGACTGGACGAATTCAGTCCAGATCTGTGGCTCTGCTGGGGAGCGGCGGTGCCCAGCTTGGGGCTCAAGCCAACAACCTTTTCGGTTATGTCCAGTTTTGCATCCACTGTGCCACCGCTGCCTGGTGCACAGCTCCTCCACGAGACCTCGCTCTCCCACGGCAGCCACGGACTTGATGCGCTGCACAGTGCGGTTCCACCGTTGCTCCCTTGTGCACAAAGGCTGTATCTAAATATGTATTTTTCAAGGACTTGTTTTGTTATGTTTTCATGTTCTTATGTAACTCATAATTGCTTTCCATTAAGGGAGCATTTTCATTTTTTTTCATAACAGGAATATTTTTTTCTGCTGTTTTTATTTCTCTGAAAAGTTATACAAATTTTATGCAGTTATTGTTAGACAGTAAAAATTTTCAGCCCAAATAAATTAAATTACTTGATTGATTTACTTCAGTCTGCCTGCCTGTGGCCTGCACTGTCTGCGCTGTTTCCTTCTACATTATTAGTGCATATAATCTGGAGCTCTAGCTTACAGTGTCTGACACACACACACACACACACACACACACACACACACACACACAAAGGCCCCCTTAATGTACAGGGCATCGGATCCTTCATAAGCCAAGTACTCAGCATCAGATCCATTCACATTTATTATTGTTCACTATTATTCTTTCTCAATATATAATTCTCTTTAGCCAACAGTTGTTCTGCTACTACTTCCAGTTTAAAAGCCAGACGCCCTGTGGATTAAATTACCAGTGAGTGCGAAAGCTCCACACCACCACCCTTTTGCCTTAACTGTTACTGCCCCTTAACTAATCGCTCTTACTAGTTTCTTATGAGTTTGCACGATGTGTTCAGCTCATTGAGTGGGAAAATGTTTTTAAGCAGGTACTGTGGGCAAATATATTAAACATAGAACTCTATTAAGTTTGTGTGAAGACTGAGAGGGGATATGACCCCCCCCCTTTTTTTTACTCCCAAGAATTTAGAAAGACGTCCGCTTTTTTCTGAGCAGCAGTGCAGTAAATAGTGACCGCTAGGGGGCGACCTTTCAAAGTCCTCTTAGCTGTTAGTGAAACGGGAGAATTTTTCCAGCCACTAGATGGCGCGCTACACTTTCATCTGACACCAGCCACCCTCTTTCTCTCATTTCACAAACTAAAGCAACAACAGTTGAAGTCACTACATGTAAAAACTGTAGAAAATGATTAAAATGCATTATTTCAAGAATAATTAAATAATAACTAAAGAGAAACTTTATGAAAAGCTGCCCTTGGTGTTTTACGTTCAGCTCCACATAGAGATTGCAGCAGAAGTGAAAAGAGGGAAGGCCAACAAAGGGAGCAGGAGCTCCGGAAAGACCGTTTTCCGCTCACATCATAATGAATCCATTTAGGTCGATCATCTGCTCCATCCAGTGTAAAATATGTACATTGATATATCATATATGCAGCATGTTTGTTGTGTTGATGTAGTGACATTATTGCAATTATTATTATTGCACACCTGAATTTATTTTAAACTCAACCCAAAATGCATTTACAGCCCATCTTGGGGCAAACTGTAGGATGCAGCTGTTTTAAAAGCGATGGATCCTAGGGGCTGTTTGTCTGCGAGTCCGTGTGTGTTTACGCCACGCAATCCAGGTCTTGCTTCTAAAAATGAAATTCCACCTTTTATTAACTCCGACTTCAAACAGTTTATGAGAGCTGTGTTACAGTTTTGAAGTTGTCGTGACCGAGTTTACTGCTGGAGCTCTGAGACCGGGCCCGTGTGCCGAGCTTGGCTTCGGTAACACCTGGCTGGCGTAAAAGTGTGTGCAGCATCTGTGCGAGCAGCAGCCGGTAGCGCTCTGGTTAAGGACACGGCGTTGCACCCTGGTGGTCGCCCATTCGCATCCCTACGGAAACTCCCGTTTTAGGTACTGCTCCATTAAAACATCTCGCTTCTGACCAAACTGCGAGCATCGGCTGAGCGGTAAAGGTGGCATGAACACCCCGTGCGGTATTTTTTTCAAGAACAGCTTTGCAAGCTTTCACTGTTTGTCCTGTTTTATGTGTTTGCTTACTGTTAATTTTTAACCTCAAAACAGGGTGAGGATGACCCCTTAGTCCATGCAGTACCACATTACCACAGTCTGCATGAAGGCCTTCTACAGTAAACAAAGAGCTTCAGGAGAGCCCTGTAGGGGTAGGAGTATCTGTCACCACATCTAACCACTGTCTCTGCTCCCCCACAACCCTCTCGCTCCTTTAGCGAAGTCCGCTATTTCTGTCAGTTGTCTGTGACACCCGCAGTGCATTGCCAGAGGTTCTGTTTTCATGCTGCAGACAGATGGGAGACCTTGATGTTCCTGGCTTTTCCTGCAAGGAGGAGATAGAGCGGAGGGTGCAGCGAGTCGGGTTCACATTCTGTCAGCCTGACTTATTGCTATGAGGACAGCGTATGGGAGGATAGAGGTTCAACGCAGGATGGCACAGAACAACATTATTAAATTCTGAATCACTTTCACTTAATGAAGGTGTAGGGATGCAAACAGGTCTTTCGCTTTCCTTATTGTTACTTTTATTGCATTAGGAAATTCATATTTTTAATGAATGTGCTGGGGTCCAACCATAAATTCCCTTTGGTTATTATTGAACTACTTGCTAAATTACTGCAATGAAGTTTATGCGATGCTGGTCGTGGTTTCACTCAAAAACCTTGAGATAAAGTTGGGGTTTTCCTCATCTATATGGGGCATTTTGATTGTCCTTACAGCACACTGTTCTGCTTTTAGCTCATGCCCATCTGTGAAAAACAATACACAATCATTAACTGTACATTTTACTGCTGTTTGGATCTAAGGTGAGACAAAACCTTTTAATCCAAGAAGACAACGTTAATTCTGATATTGCTCAGTTACGTTGTGCACACTGTTTTTCGTGGGTGAAGAAATCCCGCACAAATAAATATTATTAGTAAACTATGAAAAAACAATTACACCCTACAACTTTACTTCGTTCTTGGTTACTAAAGCTGTTAACTTGCACTCAATGGACCTGCGTTTGAGTCCCAGCTCCCACGGTCATGGCCTTGACCGGTTTGTATGCCAAATTAACACAGCAAAAGTTACCCGGTTCTGCACAGTAACGGGGAAAAAAATCCAAGTTAAGTATGTACGGCTTTCACTAAGTCAGCTCGAAGAAGAGTGCCCAGCATTAAATAAATATGAATAAATAAAATAAATAATTAAAAAAACAGATAAAGAAATAATAAAACCTTCAAAACATGCTTTTTTATCACTATTGATGTTCTGCCCAGAGGTAGCTGTTCATTGCAGACTTTTGCAGTTAAAAATTCATCAACACTAATGTAATTTATATGATATGGCCATAAGTATGTGGACACCAGAGCATCACACCCATATGTGCTTGTTGAACCTCCCATTCCAAACCCATCAAACCCATGTGCATTAATATGTGATGGTGCATGTGCTGCCATCAGCTGACAAACAAGTGCACTCCAACCTGCCCCCTTTCCCCGCTCATTCCAGTCGATCCTCATTTTACAAAGAGCTTTTTGGTGCAGGGTAAGCAGATCCTTAAAACATCTATAGACTTTTCCATGGGAACCACAAAGATCTGTTCTATAATTATTGAACATGGACTGTCTGAAAAAAGGTGGAGGAAACACAATAGGATGTACAAACAAGATCATCTTATAAGTCAATCTGGTTTACTCTGCCTTCATCCAAGGCTAAGAGGGTCCCAGAGGAAGCTAAGCTCTAGTTATCATTGGAAAGAAAGATGGAGCCCTGGCCTGTTAGATCAGTGGCTGTATCTGAATGATGAACATTTGCTCCTGGGAGAGAATTTGGCCTGAAAATGATGGCACACCACAGGGACAACTCCTGCTCTTGAACCATCTCTTGCTTTCTTCTCGAAAAATTGTGGCAGTCTCAGCGATTTAGTTAACCTGCAGCAAGGCATCACTGCAGCGGGTGTTGGCATGATCTCCATGCCAGCACGTTTAGAGGCACAGATGAAAGCTGAACGCAATGGAAATGTTCAGGTGAAGCCTCTCACAGAAGACCATTTCACCTGTGTGCCTTTAAGGGCAGAGTGGACATCTGGTGAGAAAAGATCAGCACGATATTTACTTGTTGTTCTTTCATGGTCCCAGTGATGTGTTTAATCTGTTTCATGACAAATAGTAATGTACCTAAGTCAAACATCATCTTTCCAGGTGCCCCAGGTATCTGAAAACTTGTAGCCTCAGTAAACACACAGACTAATAATGTAGAGTAAAGCAAGCAGAGTGCATGGCAGTTCAGCTAAGCCCTGAAGTCTAATCTCTGCACTCATCATACAGCTATAATAGACTTTTTTTGTACAGATTCATTTGCACTCATCCTGCTTTTTTTTGTGTGTGTGTGCAAATCTTCAGTGCAAAGTAAGATCTCCAGCAAGGATAAATAGCTTTGCTTTGTGCTATGCCTTATGCAAGTCCAGATCCTGTATTTATGGGCACTGATGCACTGTAATTGAATTATTTAGGATTTTTGCTTCATTTAGGCCGAGCAGAAGCCAGAGAATGGCCAGCTTGTATGGAATTTTAAATGATTACTTTCCGGCTTAAAATTTTCAACTTTGCATGGAAAAAGCAGTTAACTAAATTAATTTTGTCATATTAACTTTCTAAAATATATTTAAAAATTTATTCAAAATGTATTTTGCAACATCTTCAGTAACCGACACAGATAAGCTATGGATTACCCTGCATTGTATGCTGGTAGATTTCCTAATGGAAAAATGATGTCACTGTTTGTCTGAAGGTCTGGACAAGAGGAGCAAGACCATCTAATCTTTATGTCTGCAGAACAGAGTTATAGGTGTCTGGTTAAGAAGCGCATCCTTACATGATGTAAATTAATCGATTTCATCTCTTCTTACACAAACTAAACTTTCCCCGAAGAACTGTTCAGAGATTTGGACCGCAGGGATAAAGGCAGGGATGCGAATGGCTCAGTATTGTCGAACAGACCACCTCATTCCTATGCGGAGGCCTTTCAGGGGCCGTACTGTAAATCCCCCAGTGGACAGACACCAGATGGTAAAGCAGATAGAGGTGAGGGCTGCGGGAACACTCGGAATAGTGCTCTGTCCCCAAGCAAAGCAAGGCGGCCTCGATAGTCTAGCAAGGCGGTGACGATAGTCTTTTCCACCCACAGTCTGGGCACTTTTAAGTGACTTTGAGTTGTAAGTTCCTCCCAGCCGTTGGTTCTCCTAGCCGCTCCATCTGAAAGGTTTTCCCTGTCCCTATGGCTTTTGATATCAAAAGTTCAAATGAGGAGAAAGGGTTTCTGGTTCGCATCTGTTCCGCTGACGTCGGCAGAGGCTGCAGTGACCGTTTATGGTTCAGCCTGATCACGCTGATACCATTGCTATCCGTATTTACACCTAAGGGTCAATGCCACATCACTGAGGATGGATTTCCGTTACAGTCAGCTGTGTCTTCTCATAGATGATGCGCTGCTTCTCAGCCTCAGCTGCCACTTTTACTGTATGTTTACTGTAAAGAGCTTCTTAGCAAATTAAAATGTTAACAAATGAGGAACAACATGTCCACCTGTGTAGAAGCTAATTCTTACACAAAATAGAAAATCAGGATCTATATCTTGACATCTTATTATAATTGTAAATGCAGTTGTAAGTCCAATAAAAGAAAGTTATGTTTAAGTGTTATTTTAGTATGTATTCAAAGGTAGGTATTATTTCCTATACAAAACCATCGGTGGGTTCCAGAACCGTTGCCTGGGTTAACGTAGCTTTGATGTAGAAACTGGGAGCTTCTACAAAGGCGTGAGCTACTGTATGCGGACTATTATAAAGATAAACCATAATAATCTCATTAACTTGTTATTCACTGCAAGCTTATTCCTGCTTCACGGCTTCAAGCGAACACGGGGTGTAGTTCACAATGGGAAGAGCGTTACGAGAATACTTTTTGGGCTCGGCTCAATATTCTTTCTAATGCTTCTGTAAGTTTATGCTGCAGTGGTAAGTAATATTTGCATGCATAAAGCAAGGGTAAATAAAGTAAATGGCAGTAAATATGGCCGATCTGGGTCTGGTAGGCAGGGAGACAGAGTAGCAGAGAAAGGAGCCAGATGAGCTGGATCAGTTCAGGCAACAGAGAGCACTCAGGTTCACTGAATCCTGGAATGTCATTTGCTGTGGGTGGAGTGGTGGGGAGCAGGGTGGCGATGGAGCCACTATTTCCATATGAAGCAATGACAACTGAGTGCTTTGCAGGAAACATGTGAATAATGCACTGGGAAGGAGGATCTGTTTTTTATTTCCCTTTCTGTTCACTCACATCTGCTCTATTTTCAGCTATCGTGTCCCCAGGGCAGGTTGCCCACCTGGCCTGACCTCAAGGCAACCTTCATCTCCGGGTTTCCTCCGCTTCCTTTGTGCATTCCGAGGCGGTCGCTCTGTCTCCATCCGGTCCTCCCACAAGACTTGGAGCGCCGCACAATTCTATTATAAATAATTAGTTCAGTGAATTCTCTCTGAATGTTTTCATTGCGCCCACTCGAACCACGCATGGCGATCGCAAGCGAGTCACTTACACAAACAATAAGCCTTTCGCTGTCAAAACTTCCTTGTGTAGGAGACACTTGAGCACAGAGTCAAGGGATCCTCATTTGAAATTGCATTGTTTTAAAGCACAGCTCGAGAGGTTGCTTTCATTTCCTGTCTTGTCCTTCAACTTGAGGTGGGTGTGTTTTACTGGGTCGACTTCATGAAAGTGACATAAAGAACCCAATGCCTTTAGCCTAAGAGAAGCAGGACCAGGCCTATTCATGTGGAGATGAAGCAAGACTGAGCTCAAGGACAGAATGATAGTTTGACAATGTGGCATTTCCACTCAAATCACAGGGACAAACTTGGAAATGGGAAGGTTAAACATATTTGTTTGCCTCTAATGTCACTTCTCCTTCGCCCATTTGAAATGATGGCATTTCCTTATTTTACATTGGCTTTTACTTTTTTTGCATTGACATTAAATAATCATGTTAATATTGCAGAGATGAAGCAAATGAAATCTTGTCATGTGCATTTTAAAGGGAATTTTAAATGATGCTGGAGTGCAGACATCTTTCAGTGGATGTGGATGTCTAAGCCTGCGATGGCCACAATGGAGTTCTTATGTATGCCTAAGAGGTGCAATCCAGTTACAGGTCAACAACAACAAGAGACACGCTTTAAAGTGCCAATTTGTGTCACTCCACATCTCTGCAGAGAGCCAGCAGAGTACAGGCCTGTGCCATTAAACGGACGTACAAAAGCAAACCAAATTACCTTATTGATGGAGCAGGGAAGTTTCCGCTATATCAGTGTAGGTTAATGCAGGGAACAGAAGAACTGCTGTTGTTTCTGCTGAGGTCATTTTCTCATGGCTTCCCAGATAAAACGACCAACTCCCAATCGATGGCTTATCGAAACATATCAACCCCCCCCCCATCATCCCCTACCCATCTGCTCTCCCCCTTGCCCTTCCCAAGGCACAAACACAGCTGGCTGTGAGCTTGGAGATAAAGAAAAGGACACTACTTGGATTACAGGACTCTGCATAAAAAGTGTTCAGCAAACACCTAACCGAGACCAATGGGTCCTGGTGTACAGCCAACACTGCTTTACCCTTGTGAGTAAAGTATGATTCCACAGCTTGTGAAACCCAAATACAGACTGCTAGAGCTGGGAACAGAAACACATGACATCACAGCCTGAGGATGTTGGCTAGGTATGAAGCACAAAGTCACGATCCGATGGCACGTGATCAGCATCAGAAGCACAATCTTGAGCTCATAATGAAAACAAGTGAACCATGTACCTTGGAGGCCTCTTTATCCCCCGCCTGCCAGTCAAGCACAGCAGTAACTGGATGTTATCTAAACAACATCCCGCCAGAGTCCATCCCCATAATGGCACCATTCAATTAACAGAAAGAGCTTAGCTCTGGATGAGGCCAGTACCACACCAGCAGACTTGTCTGCATAGCAGTCCTTTAAAAAGGAAAACAAAAAAAAGAATGAGAGCGCCTCCTCCCTCTGTCAACCTGCCCCGCTATTTCCTTTGAACCCTGTCCAGCTAGGTCCTTGTTTTGAGCAAAATAAAGTGCGGCGCATCGATTGCTCCCCCTGGAAAAGCCTTGACATGTTGTGTCTTATTAGCTGTCATGATGTCTGAGCAGGGCTGAAGGAGACAGGGGAAGGTTTATGTGTGCTCTGCTGAGAGAGAGCAACTGTATTCTTGGGAAATGATCATTATTTTCTTTCACGCCTGCAAACACACCGACATTTGTGGCCATGTACAATGGTTGGTACGCAAACTTCTTGGGAGAGAAGCACAGGCGCGAATAGGAGAGGGTGCAACCGGCAGGACCGAGAAAGACTAATTTCTTGACGTACTTCATCGTTCTTCTCAAATTCTTATTTAGGCACCTGAACCACTCGTCACATTTAGTCCAAAAGCAAAAGAGCATTTTCATATTTCAGATCACTTCATATTATCTAACAGCATGATTCTCATTATGGTTCCTGTAATGAAACCTTATTGCAATTCAAAAATATTAATATTTCTGGTTATGTGTGCTGACTCCCACTAATCTCAAAATGTGGTCCACGAGGGACAAAAAACTAATAACTAGATGCAATAATAGAAGTTAATGATAAGTTTGTCTGTGCACAACAGATACTAAAACACCATGAGCTTGTTTCTAGATGAGCAAAAACCAGCAATCTGAGCTGGATGATGACCTTTCTTAAGCTCTAGGGCTCTGTGGGAGGAGGAGAGTGCGATATTTGAGTTGGTGGCAGCATAAGCCATGTGTCACACCTGGCTTGACAGTACTGGCAGGGGTTCCTTGCTCAGACAAGTGCTACACAGAGCATGGAACTGCAGGACACTGGAGACTACAGGCCGGGGGTCTACGCAGACATGCATGGTCGACCTTTTGGAATAGTCGTACAATGGCGGCAAGGGGAGAGACACCCTCCAAGTTTCAGTTGATGCCTAGTGAGAGGCAGGCGGGCATCCCGCAATGTCCACCCATCCACCTGACTGTAGCAACTCTAGGTGAAACGGAACATTTTTAAAGATTTATTTGTATATATTATTTATTGTTATTCCAGAAAAGTTGGTACAAATGGAAAATGAGCAAGGTCAAGCATCGCAAGTGACCGAGAAAGTGCCCAGCTGCCTGTCTGGAGGTCGCTGACCCAGCACGCTGAGCACCTTCAGTGCTAAAGCTAAAGGCGTTCTTCTTTGGTTTATACTGATTCCAAACTCCTAAAATGCCATTTGTTCCAAACAATTCCTGTTCAATGCTGTACGTATTCCGATAAAAACCTTTTTTTTTTTTTTTTTAAATCCCATCCCTGCACCTCAAGTGACAAATGAATCGTCATGACTTGGGCCTGGCTGTATCGGCCTTAAAAGTTCATGTTCCGCACGTGGGATGGAGCAAAGAACCCTATCGACCCGCCATCCCCCACCGACCACTTCCGGCTGGAGTTCTGCTGATTTTTTCACAGTTTCCATATCCAGACTAGGGCCTGGAAGAGGACTCGTGGAGCTAAGGAGACGTCAGTTTTGAAACCCCTTTAGAATCGCTGAGGTTTGAGCATAATGACAGATAATTGGTCCTCTGCAGAGTGGATAATTGCTGTTCTTCCAAAAGTGAAGACGTCTCAGCGCAGAAGGTCAAGTAGCCGCAGTGGGCTCTCCCAGGAAGCTGCGGTTTAAAGTGCTTTTTAAGAGAATGACTATTTTGCGGTAGTGTTCATACCCCAGTCCCTTGTGACACTTCAGTGCCCCAGTTGTTTGCTGGAGAGAAAAGTGGGCTGCTTTGGCATTGTTATATTTAGAAAAGCCTTGTTAGAAATCCAACTGTAAAATCTGGATAGTGATACAAAACATTAAGAGGCAGAAGATATCATTACTGCTTAGGATACACGCTTGCGACCTGGGGATGGCCAGTCCTACCTTTCTGGAGGCAAATATTGCTTGGGACAAATTGCTGGCGTAAACCCATAACCATCTGGTCCATTTATTGTAGGGAATGTATAAATGTTTAAAGACAGAGGCTGTCTTTGCAGGGGGAAAAAAAAAAAGAAACAGGTAGTGACCTTTACTTGGGTCGAGCGGATAAACAATAAAATGTGATGAATGGGAAGGGACAGCGCGTACAAAAACAACAAGGGCTCATGAAAGCCTCGTACTTTGCAGGGCGGAGAGAAAGGTCAGAGCTGGCAGGCTGATGACCAGCGAGGAGCTGCCACTTCACCACCTCCCTTGCTTACAGAGCGCGGGGAGGCCGAGCTCCCGCCAGCCCCTCCACGAGCTGCTCAGCACCCGCCAGCAGGGGTGACTGCCGCCTCGCTGACCAGACAGAAATCAGCTTTGGCAATCGGCGACGTGCCCTGGGTAAACATCATGTTGTTGTCCCTGGCAACCCCACACAAACAAACAGAAGTATGGAGGAAGGAAACAGAGCTTAGCAGATGTTAAATTACTCTGCGTCAGGTTTTCAAACTAATCGTATAGTCTGCCACTAATTCAGTTTTCTTTTTCTAAACATAACCCATTCCTTGGTTAAATGTATTTCCCCATTTGCTTAGTTAACTGAAATAATACTAACTTAAGATCTTGTTCATCTAAAATGAAAAGCATGCAATGATTTGTTTTCCCCAGAGTGAATGGGAACACGATTTGTGATTTGCATTGTCCATTGCTCCGGTGACAATTACTTACTCGGTGTGGTGGTGCATGTGATGGTGTAAATGCTCCACGTGTTTGGGCACAGCAAGCAGCTGAAGTGTAAAAATTTTGAGAGCAACAGACTACTCACAATTTGGAGAAACTTGTGATTTTCACCAAATTACTGCATCTGCCAGCGTTAATGCCTTTTCGAGTGGCAAAGAGACCCTCCACAAGTGGATTATTTTTTTTTCTAAAGCAGAAATACAGTGGCAGACATCCAATTTTATTTCACGTGATTGAGACAAAGGACAACTGAGCAGCTAAGATACAACAGAATGGGTCAAAACTTTCGCCTGAACATCTCCCGTGCACTTTCATTCTCTTCTGTGTCTCAGGCAGCAGCACAGATTTTGGAATCTTTTTTCCCCCCAATTCACCCCATCCCATATTTTCTTAAACGGTCAAAAATACATACTCTTTACTGTTTAAAACTGCAAAGTACAAATCCTCTTTTGTGTGATAGAGGAAAATCTGACATATTACTCATAGGTGCTATGCACACTTTGTTTCAGGGTAGTGATATTTAATATACTCTTTGTGTGTTGCTCCTCTATTATCTATATGTTTCGGCAACCCAGTACTATTGCTGTTGGAGTAAAAAAAAAATAGCAAATTATGTAATTTAGTTACTCATCTGTAAGAAGAATATTTTTTCCCGTCCAAAACTGTTCCATTTCTGCTACATTAATGTTCCCTATTATGTACCCTACAAAAGTTTAGAATTAATATTTCAACAGGTACTCAAAAAGGCTTTTTTTCCCCCTCTATTTCCCCTCAAAGAATGAAATTTATTTGCCATCTTATAGATGATATGGAGTCAGTTTGTAAACTGCTGTAGAATGGCACCCATTCTAAATGGCTAACATTAGTGACTGCACTTGTTAACCAATTCCTGCATTTAGCAGTTATCTCAGATTGAATTCTACCCAGCTAGCTCACTTTATTTTTGGCATACATCTGTCATAAATATACAGAGCCCAAATGTTTCCAGTTTTGGGTGTAGCAGTTGGAGTTGGGCAGTTTATGGCCCATTTCTAAAAATCTGTTAGATGCCAGCAATTGTTGCTCAAGACTGGGAATCTGCAGCATGCAAGTGGCATATAATGTGGCTGATAATAAACATCTTGCAGAAAATGGTGATGGATAATAAAAGGCACAAATGCACAAAGATATAAATACACAATATTGGTGAAATTAATGAATATATTATTAAACTGTACACTAGCAATAACTTTGAAGTAACTTAAGTTTTGCCAGGAATCTGGAAAACTTTTTCCACCTCACTCTCTTGCCAACTCCTCTGCGTGCCCCTTCATCTTTCCCTCTTCACTTTGGAAAGCTCCCCTCTTTCCCCCCCATTGTTTTTTTTTTTTTTTTTTTTTTTAATCTGGGTATATAGAATTTCCCCAGGTGACCATCCAATCACCCAATTCACTCTATGAGCGCTACAATACCCCTGGGTCCCTTGGAGAAGGCTTCTGGCACTGGGCACATGCAGAGGTGTTTATCGGGCAGGGAGCCTAACATACTGTGACAGCTATTGGAGCCATCAGGGCCACCGTGACAGAGAGGTAGAGGCAGCTCAAAAGTCGATGCGCGCACGCACACGCACACGCACACACACACACACACACACACACACACACACCCATAAGTCTGTGAATGATGCATGCAGAAAGACAGAATAACACGCAAATACATATATTTTACATATCAAATATGGAGTATACATAGTGTGCATGCTGAAATATGGGTATTAATAGTCCCATCATGTAAATAAAACACTTGTATAAGTTGTACATGCACTATATTACCTGGGATTTTGGGCTGGCATGCTCTTTTGTCTGACTGTCTGAATTTATCTTTCTCTGCTGGTATCTCTCCAGTTTCAGTGCTAAAACGGTTAAAAAAGTTACTGTTAAAAGAGTAATTAGAAAAATGACTACCTGTACCATTTTTAGCACTGGTTAAAACTGCATATGCCTTTTACTGTCTATTTCCTGTCGCTTTATATGAATAATAAGCCTTGCTTCCGAATTAAGGAAGGAAAGAAAATTAGGAACCTAATGCAGACAAAAGAAAAGGCTGTCTTGACTGTTCTGCTAAGGTTTTGAAAGGGCGACCACTGAAACCAAGATGTGAGACAGTGACAAATATGGCAAGAGGGAATCCTGGAAAAGACAGAAAACTGGCACAAGAAGCCAGAAAAGATGAACAAATAAAAAAACAAATCGCAGGGCAATAGAAGAGGAGGGGGAAAAAAGAGAGGTTCCCATCAAAGGCTTTCCCTGTAATTTCCATTCAATCTTTCAATCCATTTCTTTCCCAAAGACCTTCAGTCTGCCCATTAGTCCAAGTCTGCCTGCAAGTTGGTTGAGTGGGGAGAGGGAGAGAGAGAGGGAGAGAGAGATGGAGCGAGAGAGAGGGAACGAGAGAGAGGAAGGGGTGGGGAAAAACAGAAAGCACGAGCTATCGCAACACAGACAAGCTATACAGACTGACAGAGAGCACACAGGCGGTGGAGCAGGAGAGCCAGGGGTGACTGTGGAGGAAAGGGACGAAACACAGAGCACTGGGATCCTGCCTGACTCAAAGCACCTGGCACGCAGGGACCCTCGAGAAATTTCACTCCCTGGCCAGGATGGACGGCAGTGAGGAGAACACCTGTTTGGGACTTCTTCCTGGAAAGAGTGACTAATGGGACGACGGGATGGGGCCGGCGTCTGGAGTTGAGTGGGATGCCACCTGCCATCCAAGACAGGATGATTAAAAAGCATCAGCAGGGAACAGGCTCTAGTTACACAGCCAACAGTCTGGTTCCCGTGTATGGTCCGGTGTGGCTGGGTCCATCAAAGACAGAGCAAACCGCGGGGCCAGCACCAGGACCGCTCTTGTAAGTGCATACTGTTTGTACAGTAGAGCTAACTGAACGCTGGGGGTTGTCGTCTGCTCCCTCAACACCGCGGGAAGGTCTGAAGCGACTAGCTGGGTCAGCCACCATCTGACAGGCCGGCCCTATCCAGGACAGTCCCACAAGCCGAAGCCACCGCAGAGCACTGTCACACAGCAGCAGGGACAGGCTAACGCACCCCCATGCAGACACAGACCAAGAGAAACACGAGAGGTGATGTCTTGAGCATTTCGGCGTGGCCAACTGCAGCATATCAGTCAAACCTTGACACCTTAAACTACTGCGAGTGGTTGAATAGCGGTAGACCCACACCAGCTAGAATCTGTGCTCGGATTAAAAGATGGTTTTTAAAGAGAGGAGATTAAATCTTTTACGCTTTGAGGTACTTGGGAATGAGCTGGAAGTCGGGAGCAGAGCATACTTTCCAGTTGCAAAAAGAACCTCGGTGCAGATGATGAAAAACCAACAGATGAGACGGAATTTGTTCTGACAACCGATCTCTCCATAAACTTTCCCAAAAATAGCAAAGTTCACAACTTTCCTGAAGGAAATACGCGATAACTGAAAATAAACTGTAATCGCATTATTAATCACAATATTCATTTTATTTTTTTTCCCGGTTGTTGCTTTCTGTTCTCGAGGTTGTACAGGGGCCCGTCTTTGCAATAACATCACGCCCACACAGCTGGAATCTTTTTAACCTGCTCGCAGAGATAATCCTCATTGTCGCATTTCAGTCCTTGCTGCTTTAGCCTTGTGGCACAGCTTCCTGTTGGCACCATGATCTGTGCCCAGAGCGTGATGCTGAGCTCACTCCTGCTCCAGCTGGCACGGGGTAGCTGCCCACCGGGTTGCCTGTGTGCCTCGGACATTCTCACCTGCGTGTCCCAAGGCCTGAAACAGCTGCCCACACAGATGCCTGTGACCACTACAATCCTGGACCTCAGTCACAACCGGCTGACCCGGCTGGAGGACGGAGGCCTTGCAGGACTGCCTCGACTGAATGCCTTGCGTTTGGCTCACAATCGGCTAGCTAGGTTCCCGGCTAGAGCGTTCAGCGGTGTCGGCCATGGCCTGCGACATCTGGACCTGTCCTCTAATGAGCTTCACGTGGTTGAACACCACTATTTCCAGGGCCTGAGCGTGCTGGAGGAACTGTTGCTTTTCTGCAACCGCATCGTGCGCATCGAGAGCAAGGCCCTTACGGGGCTCAGCCACCTGCGCAAGGTTTACCTGAGCCACAACCGGCTCACCGATTTTCCTTTCTTCTCCATTAAGGGCCACAGCCATCCCTTCCTCCGTACACTGGATTTGTCCTCTAACCGCCTGCCCCGGCTGCCGCTGGAGGACATCATGGTACTGCCGGTGTCGGTGAAAAGTGGCCTTTTCCTGCATAACAACACTCTGATGTGCGACTGTGATTTGTATGTAATGCTTCGACGCTGGGAGCAGCAGGGTTTTAACTCGGTCAGAGACTACCAAGAGCAGCACACCTGCCTGGTGTATGGTGAACACCAGGCCACTGTGCATATTCTTCACAGCAGACGCTTCTTTGAGAACTGCACCCTGTCCGGCTGGAGTCTACCCGGGGAGTCTGGGACCACCCTGCAGGCATTTGCAGGCGATTCCATCAAACTAGACTGCCAGATCTCAATGGAAGGCAAGAGCTTAACATACGTGTGGGTGTCACCAAAGCAGGAGTACATCACTCCACCAGGCAACAACCACACGCTGCACGTGCTCCCCAATGGCAGCCTGTTGATTCCGGCTGCACAGACCGAGGACTCGGGCGTTTACCGGTGTGTGGCAGAAGACCAGGTCCGGTTTCTCAACAAGACATGGGAGGTCAACGTGACAGTGTTGTCGCAGCAATACCCTGCAGAGACCTTTAATACAGGCTTCACCACCCTGCTGGGTTGTGTGGTTAGTCTGGTGCTGGTGCTCATGTACCTTTACCTGACACCTTGCCGCTGCTGGTGCCGAGCGCGCCCCCCGCTGCCCTCTGCCCCCAGCCCTGTGAGCGAGCAGGCCACGCAGCCCACACTTCACAAATTACCATCTGGCACTGAGGGTTCAGGCCGCAAGGCCAGCAGCAACAAGCATGTGGTGTTCCTGGAGCCCATCAAGGAAGTACAGAACGGACGACTTCGGGCTTCTCCGGCATCACAGCTCAAATCCATCAGCTCCGTCTTTGCGGGCCGCACTGTGACACCATAGTACAGGCCACGGCCGTTTAATGTGAGCGTGGACTCCGCAGCAGCCAGCCAGCTTTTGGCTTTGGGAGTATGAACATGGGGTCAGGAGGCCCACACAAGTGGCAAACAGAGCTCAATGGGTTCCACGCCGCCAACACTGGCTGGAAGACGGGAACGATGCTATAATGGATTCCAAAGTGTGTGAAGTAAATAAAACTTTGTAAATAGACCCTTTAGCTTGAGCCTTCAGTACATCAAAGCCAAGGATACTCTGTTTGATAAATTAACAAATATCATTTATAGTAGTGGATTTTATAGACTTAGCCAGAATCTGTGGAGTTAATGTGGATTTTGCAGCGCTAGAAGAACCCTTACAGGTAGGAATTAGAGACCTGGAAAAGCTTTAAATTGCTTTTTTTATTTTATTCTTTTGGAAAAGCAAAATAAAAATTCCACCTACCGCCCGAGTGCGTAAGTACTTGCATTACTCAAGGAAAATGGGAGATATGTACATGTATCAAAATTCACTGCAAATTAATGAGGATTTCTATTTCCTCAACAGTTCCATTTTAATATTGTAAATTTATCCATTTAAAAGCGCATTACATTAGAAAGTTGGTTTAGTCCTACAAATGAGCAGAGTTCACTCATATTTAGCCTTTTTATATCTTCATAGACATAAAAAAGGGAAGAAAAAAAAAGTCTTCAGCATTATCCAGTACAGTGTGGAGATGTGGAAAAGAGACCTCTTCTTTGTGTTTTCTTCCTACTCCACCCACCTGTCACAGTCCTTTTTAAAATCTCTTAATAAATTATTCTGCTTTCCTCCATCCCCATAAATGTTTGCCTTGTTATAGAGGGGGAAGACAAGGATGTATCCATGACAATAAAACACTGCGTGTGCGTATGTCTGTGCCTGACTGTGAATGCAGCACAAAGAAGGCATCTCGCAGGTTTGGTGAAGTGACTAATGCCGAATGAAAGATGGCATTTGTCATCCACATACAGCTCTGATTTATCAAAACGTTTACAAGCTCTTTATAAAATAATAGAAATATTTTCTGCCACCCTTCCATCTCCTCCTGCTTCCCATGTTGTAGGTTGTGGGCTTTTTTTTGCCCCTCGCACCTGAGGTACATTGCTGTGTGGATGGGGGGCTACACGGTATGCACGCCAGGGCCTATGTGGCTGGATGGGAAGACTACACGCTTGCCCCTAGCAAGCCACGCAACAGCATTGTCTCATTACTGTTACGCCCACAGAAATACAATGATCAATGACACAAAATTTATTAGGATAAAATCAGACAAAAGATAATACGTGAAAAATTATTTAGACTTCCTCACACTGCACCTTGCTGCTCTCAGGTGTTCACAAGGTTACCTTCAAATATCTCAAGCCTTCTCTGATACGCAAGCCTTCACTCTGAAATTTTGTGCTCAAAGTCATTTGTACATCACTGAGCTCATAAGAGACCTTAAAACAAAATGATAAACCCCAATGTTTATTGGTTTGCGCTTGTGTGCATCTGTGTAGCAGTTTCCTTGGTGAAGATGCCAAAACCATTGCTGGTATCATCCATCATTATGGACATTGTGGCTTGCTAATCCTTCCATTCCCTTCCACCTTTTCTTTGTAGCTTGCGTCCTTTGGCTGAGCAAAGTCACACCTTTATGACTAAATCTGGCAGCCATGTATGCTTGTGCTCGCCACTGATATCTGTCTGCAATTTCTGTGGGGAGGGACCCAAGGGAGCACACTGCTGTGAAGTGTGAGAAAGCCAAACAGTGTGCCATTCAGTCACAGCCCAGCATCCAGACAGGCCATTTTCGCGGGGGGGGGGGGGACTTTGTCGCCCAACATAGTGAGAGAGTTGCCCTAGAATTGGAACCCACAGCTCTGTGGTTGATGTGGTCCAGCTGCAATGCAGAATGGACCGCTATAACCAATGATTCGGAAGCACAGTGACAGACAGCCAAGATCATCTCCTCACACCCCTCTTTCAGAGGAATGTATATACGCTCTTACCTCTCTCTCTCTCTCTCTCTCTCTCTCTCTCTCTCACACACACACACACACACACACACACACACACACACCCCAATTAATTCAGCCTCACTCCATCATACACAGCAATTTTATTCACTGTTTTCCCCTTCAGGTGCGCTCATCCAAATTCGCACCCACTTACATCTGATTCACCCTCACATACAGGTGTCATGGTTTCAGTTCAACAACACAGGAGACTAATAATGAACAATTATTGGATGTCGGGCTGCGCACGCTGAGAGGCTGAGTGATGTGGTCTATCTGATGGCTCCTCCTGAGAAACTCCCCGTGCTGTCAGCTATGTGACTACGCAGAATGCCACACTCATCTTTCAGCAACTCAGGCCCGAAATGCTCGGATGTGGGGATGCAGTGAGCTGGAAGAAAGCCTACTCGCAGAATATTCCAGATGGTGGTTTCACAATGGCCACTGGTGTCACAGCGCTGGCTTAGACTCAGGTCTCTTGGCCACACGGGATTCAGACTGGGGAGACACAGCTAGGGAACCCATAGCTGGCAGCTGCCACATTGTCTAAAGCAGATGTGTGGGGCAGATTAAATAAAAGGGATTTTCTTAAGGTTCAGTACAAGTTAAGACCTACAGCCAATATGGCCCAATTGAAGGGTAAAACGCACCTCTTACACAGCTTCTATTTCACCTCTACTGTGAAGTGTAAAGACTTGAAATATTATGTAGCTGCACAGTGGTTAATAGTAGAGATACACAGGGAACAAGAGTCACATCAGACTTCCGTGTCGGCTCTTTTGTCCTAATTTTTGTGTTATCGCCGATTTTCTACAATTAAAATAAGACTGACATAAGACATAAAAGTAAAATGAAAGCGTAATTTTTGCCATTGCAGTCCTTGGGTCCCAGTGGGTATCGACCAGCAGTGAAGTAAAGCTTGAGCATGACAGTATGTGGAGCGCCTCTGGCCCAAACCAGCTGACAGCCCTTTTCTGTAGCCAACACAGCATTTAAATAGCCACAGCTGTTAATGGTGACTGTCGCTCAAGAGGAGGTGCAGGCCTGTCCATCACAGTGCTTTGCTGGCACCAGGGCCCTGTGCTGAGGAGCCTGGCCCACTTTGGGAAGAATGAATGGACAGCAGCTGGAAGAAACTTTACAAACAACCATTCAGCTCATGCTGTTCATCCAAAGTTCTTCAGCTGCAACTATCGCATTAATCTTCGAGCGTAAGTGATGTGAGTTTATTTTCAGTAAAGGCCTCAAAGCAAAATTCATTAATATTCATCAGCCCTACTAACTTCACAGCACTCCATAAGAGGCCCGAGTTCAACCTGCAGACTCAGATTTGTCACAAATAAACTAGAATCAATTAATGTAATAAAATTTTACGTACAGTGCGTAGTAGTGATAAATTTATTCTGTGGGATCGAGTTTTGTGTATTCGTTTTTTGGCACACGAGCACATGCTCTGTGGTATGAAGAGCAAACCTTTGAGGGTGAGGGTCCAGAGCTCCATGAAATAAAAGGACAAAGGCATTAAGAAGGAAAAGCTTGCTTTGCATGCTGAAGACAGATCAGTACAAGGAGGCGAATCGCACTGCCACAGCTTCTCATACTGTACGGTCTCCTGGTGGTCATGTTTAAAGCTGAAGGAACACAGGATTAAACTGATCGCCAAGGATTACAAATAGTCCCTTGTGTCCTGTAGACGTAAAGCAGAAGCCCTTCCCAGCTAAGCCATAATGCGCAGGTTGCATATACACCGATCAGCCACAACATTAAAACCACTGACGGGGAAAGTGAATTGGTTATTTTATTAAAATGGCACCTGTCAAGGGGTAGGAGGATATATTAGGCAACAAGTGAGCAGTTGGTTCTTGAAGTTGATGTGTTGGAAGCAGGAAGAACGTGCAAGTGTAAGGATCTGAGCCATTTGACAAGGGGTTGACTAGATGACAGGATCAGAGCATCTCCAAAACAGCAGATCTTGTGGGGGGTTCCCTGTATACAGTGGTAAATACCTACCAAAAGTGGTCCAAGGAAGGCCAACCAATGAACCAGCGACAAGGTCATGGGTGCCCAAGGCTCACTGATGTGCTTAGGGAGCAAAGGCTGTCCCGTCTGGTCCGATCCCGCAGAAGAGCTACTGTAGCATAAATTGCTGAAAACCTTAGTGCTGGCCATGATAGAAACGTGTCAGAACACCCAGTGCATCACAACTTGCTGCGTATGGGGCTGCATTGTCGCAGACCAGTCAGAGTGCCCATGCGGATCCCTGTCTACCACCGAAAGTGACAGAACTGAACCATGCAGCAATGGAAGAAGGTGGCCTGGTGTGATGAATCACATTTTCTTTCAGATCATGCGGATGGCTGGGTGCGTGTGCATCATTTACCTGGGGAAGAGATGGCAGCAGGATGCACTATGGGAAGAAGACAAGCTGGTGAAGGCAGTGCTGGAAAAATAAGTCCAGTCCATGGAGGCCCAATCTCACAACTTACAGGATTTAAAGCATCTGCTGTTAACATCTTGGTGTCAGATACCACAGGACACCTTCGGAAGTATCATGGAGTCCATGCCTCGATGGGTCAGAGATGTTCTGGCAGCACAAAGGGGACCTACACAAAATTAGGCAGGTGGTTTTAATGTTGTGGCCAATCGATGAGTTTTGCTGGTTAAGAGTCACTTCTGACCTGGAATTGACATACATTGGGCAGATTCCTGACTCCAGGATCATTCACCTATAATACAGTCCCAAAACTTAATCCCACATTTTAGTTCCATCTGAAAGGGACTGGAGCTCCTAGGTGCCACCTAAATCATTTTCTCTTAGTGGTTAAAATCCCTGGAAAAAAAAGAAAAAAAACTTCAAATCAGTGAAACAAGAATACAGTTAAGACGTTTTGAGAAGGTTGAGTCTCAGAAAACATATCAGTAACACAGTGCAACCTCACATCCCTTACAGCCTGCAGTGTAGATTGGAAACAAGATGGTGATGCTATATGTATCTGAGGTCTATATAGGATTGAGGAAATTTCTCACACTAATGCACACTCATCTTTAGGGACACTCAACTCCCTGGCCTGTTCGCTTCTCAGAAGCAGATTTCAAAGGATACTGCATGAAGTGAGGGGTGATGGACAGCGTTTCTACATTTTTGTTGCGCCGCTTCCGTAAAACGCAGGACACTTTTTCAGTCGTGATCTTTGACCTAAACTTCAGACCTTAGCCGTTGGTGCACCTGTCATGGATCTTTGCTAGTGCTGTACTGCTGACGTTCATCACCCCTTGACTGCATTTAGACAGGATTATCAGAGAATGCTCACACTGCAGCCAAAGCAAATTTTTAGAATAACATCATCTTGTGGCAGGAAAACAGCAGAAGCAACACAAAAATTACTGGCTTTAAGTCCATTATATCAATATAATAATTTATACAGACCACTGCACACCCAGTCCATTCCTATTCCTTATTTTAAGTGTTCCCAGCACCCCTTTTCATATAAAAAACTTTTGCATATGCGCCACTACAAACACTATACAAATTGATGCGAGTGCATATAAAAACTTTTTTTTAATTTACAGAAGAAGCAGGGCTGATGCAAAATTTAAGCTTCTTTTGTAATTATTCTCAAGAGAAAAAAATCCAGTTCCCCTGCCATGCACTCACTCTGTTGCAGATGGTTTTATTAAACCGAATGCTGAAAGAAATTATTAGTTTCTCAAACCTGAAATCCACTTTATACCCAACCTGATTATTGGAATATGTTATCTTTTTACCAGACCTTTTTCCCCACCTGACCTGAACTGATTATCTTAATATTTTTAATCCAAACTCCCTCCACTCTGAAAATAAAGTGGTTAGATTTGGGTAAAGCGGGAATAGGATAGTAACTGCCCTCAAAACAGATCTACGGGTCAAGATTTTATTCATAAGCGGTGAATTCACTGGAATCTACCTTTTCAAACGTGTGAAACCCTTCACTTCCAGAGGAAGTGTGCCACAGGGACACGCATACCTTGATGCTGTTAATCTCACTGTGCTGCCAAGTTTTCTTTGATACCACAGGGCCTTTGAAGAAGGCACTCAAAAGAAGAAGAAGCTAAAGGTCAGTACGCATGGTATGAGGGCAGCACAGCGAATCCAGAAGCTGCAGTGTTACCATGTTTTCTACCCTCTGCAGGTGAATGGGTATGAAAATTCACTATATTTATTGCTGTTAATGCACAGTGAGATGCTTGGTTGTCTTGAGATGCAAAACAAGTTAAGCTCTTGTCAAGTGCCTCTTGAAGTTGCTGTGGAACTCAGGAGATCCACAGGGAATTCTGTGCTTCAGCCTGAAGATGATGATGGAAGACTCATGAGGGAGGTGTGTGGAAGGGGGGTAGAAATGCAATATTTGCTTTGTAATATATTGTCTTTTCGAAAGGCAAATATTATTGATACTTGGAAAAAAAATGGTTTAAACACATGAGACGCTTATACCAGTATTCCAAATTTAATTCACAGTTATATTTACTGTCTATACTGCATCTGTGAATTAAATTATCAGATTAAATATAGACATCATAATTGTTTTTTTACATCATTTCCTTGGTGTGGAATATAACAATAAAGTCTTAGAATTATTACTTATGAACTGATAACTGCTTTGCACCTTGCCGTTCTATCAATAACAGTTAACACCATTGCAGTGTTATTTACTCATTTTGGCTGCAGCACAACACAACTACTGTTCAACAGGGCATCTGTAAGTCATTGCTAGATCTGATCTCGATCACAAAATTTCATGGATCGGTTTCACAGCACCGCAAAGAGAGCAAGGGCTTTAGGTGCATTAAGAAAAAATTTGTGACAGGTAGGGGCAGGAGACCATATACTGTACATTGCATGTCACAGGACTGAGCAGAATCACGGGGCACAAAACCCTTTGCAACCACAGAACCAACATGCGCACGGGACGTTTCATAACCAAGTGCAGCTCTACTAAAGACATATCACACGGCATTCTTTTCACCATAAATGGAGGCCTGTAGACACCCACACTGGGACCCCTTCTGGATGGCTTGCCCAAGCTACGAACTCCAGAATAAAGCCACACCAAGCCTGAATTCCTGAGCCCATGTCCTCCTGTTCCACGAAGGAGCCGTCACAGTGCTCTCCCAGAAACGCACCATGGAGCACCTCGATCAGGAAGAACACTGTTGAGATAATAATCAGCTATTAAGAGAAGGTGGGCAGAAACTGCTTGCATTTTATACATAATTTTCCAGCTGCAGCTATTGTGTGTGTAGGCTGAAACAGAGGGGGAAAAACCACATGTAAATATGCAAAACTAAAATGTTATCTATAATTTGCAGAAAAACCAAGGAAATTTTCTGGCATTACACAATTGTGAAAATCTAGTTTAAAATGCAGATATGTTTCACACCTCTTTGTGCTAGCATCATAAATTTTATATTTATAGCAATATAACATTTCTGCTCTCTGATTGGTCAGATCCGTATTTCAACCTGAAAAATACTTATGCAAGCAGCTTACTTCAGGTTTTTAGTTTCCTTAAAAATATATGTGGAAAAATAACTTATTCTGGGTTTGAAAATGTTGTTTTGGGATGTGTAAAAATACTGACCGGAAAAATATGCCCAAGTATAATTTGTAAACCAGGCAACGCTGATAACTTTCAAGGGATCTGCATACTTTTGCAAGGCACCTTATATGCTGCTAAAGTTAATGCTAGCAAGCACATTTATATATTTATAACTGCTATGCAAAAGTAAAAAGTGATTCCATTTATTTAGCTCTGAGTCACTGGGAATGCTGGACGCCAACCTTTTCGGAGCATTTATGCTGATAGTGAGGTTATCGCTCCATCTGTCTGTCAGCACTGCAAAAAAAAAAATCATTTCACAGAAATGTGAAAGGTAAACTGAGTGACAAACAACCGTATACATGAAAGTGATGCAACCGTAACATTCAGGCAAGGTATAGTGCAGTGCTCTGGTCCCCACACTTCAAAAAGCCCCTATAACAACTCACTAAAATTTGCTCACAACAGGCCAGCTTAAAAAGTCACCTAAATGGCAAGGAAAACATGTTGAAAACCCCGACTGTAATGCATGCTGATGGTTCTAGCTTATGATCGCTACCTCCTTTAAGTACCGTTTCCTGTTGCATAGCAACCATTTCTTGTTTGTCCTACTCGGAGGCTTATATCCTTTTAAGAAAAGATTATGTATAATAAATATGCACATTAAACAACCAACCTGTTATCAAAAGTAGCTATAATGTTTCAAGTATGTTGTAGTGTTTTATAAAAGCTGTGATATATTTCAAATACAGAGGTTGCCAGCACTTCACTGTGCTTTGTGTCTGACAACTTGACTACACACAGACACACAATATAGCACAGCCTCAAGGGCCTCATTGTTTACCTCTGGAACTAAACTGCCACAACTCTGTGTGATCTTGTTATTTCCACTTCTGCACCCAGACCTTCAACTCTTTCCCCACCCTGTAGGTGCTGAAGAATCCCCATGAAAGAGGAAGGTCTTGTTCCAGCATCCAGGAATAATTCTACACCGAAGATGCAGCCCAATTATTACTTTGCACCTTTGGAGAGCTCACAGGAGACATCACTGCCGTCACACGTGATCCACCTTCACCTGCCCTCGAACTTTCGGGATCAGCTCCCGATTAGATGAACTTCTTTTCTAGGTACATACTTCCAGTATTTGCAGTACCAACATTTATGCCAACTTAGGATGTTATCTTGAACTGCTGCTAGTTTTTTTTTTTTTTTGTTCTGGAAAACCTTTGGACAATACATTAATGACATTTAAATTTTCACCAAATAAATTTGTATTGATTTACTGAAAATGAAAATATTGCTTTGAGATAGAAAATCTCAGCAAAATTACTGGATGTGTCAAGATAATAGCCAGAGAGTTCTTCTGTAGGGAATGGGAAACTACAGACATTTACTGGAAATAAAGGTTTAAAATAATTGTCTGCTTCATAAAATGGAAGTAAAGGAAATTATACTGTTTGTGGGTGGGGTGAGAATGGAAGCGCTGGGCTAAGACTTGCTGCAGGCATCAGCAGGGTAAGCAGTGTATAACATGGTAATAACATTTACCAGCACAGGCCACAGCCAAAGTGATCAGCACACACAGCTTTCAAAGGAGGCCTGAAGAGAACAGTGCGCTCTCAGGGTCTTGATCCAATCTTTAGTCCTGTCATTAGAATTTAAGCAAAAGCATCTACGAATGCTATATTTATTCTGGTCATGGAGAACCATCTGTGATCAAAGCAATTCATAAAAGCGCATCCAAAAGCTTATTTAATGCATGATCAACAAGGAGCTGAGATCTGACACTTCATGCAGTGTGTTTGTGTGGAGCAGCAATTCCTTTGGATCATTCAGCAAGGAGAAGAAAAAAAAAAAAAAAACTTTTTCTGCAGGTAGTGCAGCTTTGAATCGGTGGGACAACAACGCAAGTCACGAGGAATAAGGACTCATTCAGCAAAAAGTAGAAAACGCAACAAAATGAGATGCGTGATGTTTTTTGCAGAATATTCAGTCATGTGAAAAAGAAGGCAGCCCCTCTTACAATTCAATAGTTTTACATGCAAAATGTGGCCAGATTTTGCTATGCTGTTATTTATTCCACCCAAAGTAAAACCATATGGGAAAAATTTAAATACACCTTGTTATTTCAATGGGTATTAAGGTCTTTAAATGCACTTTTGATTCCATCTTGATTTTATTCCGTCAGTTGATCAACAGGAAGTGTAGCCATGTCTTGGAAGGCTGATGGTCCAGACTAGAGCATTCGGGTGTGTTCATTTCATGCCATGGAGAAAAGCCATCAGCAATGGAGTCGCAGAATGAATTGCTGCTGCAAATATGAGCTCACCTGTTTGCAGTAAAGCAAACAGCAATGCTGTAAATAAAGCCATGTAAGAGTCTGATAAACTCTCACAAAAAAAAAAAAAAAAAAAATCACAACTTTCAGCTGATTGTTTCTAAAACTGTTTCTATAAGCTTCTTGGTCATGGAGTGCAGTTAGTCCCCCCCACATGACTTCTGCATGGTGGCTTCTTTGTTGTATAAAAGTTATAGTGGAATCTGTCATGCGATGTTCATCACCTGAAGTTAGATTCACCCAAAGGCCAGACTATTTTTGATATCTTCTGATAAACAACCCCATGAAAATGAACATGCGCCCTTCTATTCCATACAACTGTAAGCAGGAAGATTTCACAGCACAAAGGTCGGATACTGTCAATCTAACCTTACTTAGAAATGTTTTCAATTGTCCAAAATTAGGGAAACAAACAGGCAGTTTTATCTGAAGTTTGTCCATGTACTTTTTTTTATATCCTAAATGTAATTACAAAATTTATTGTAGACTTGACAAGTGGAAACTAACAAAGTGATTGGAAATGACCGGTTAAATCCTTCCGATAGTATCCACTTGAGAGAGATGGGGTGATCCTGTCGCCAAGCTGCCATTTCAGCTGAAGCTGTCTGGTTACAAGAAAGGGGAGATGGGGGGGGACCTGTCTGTCAGCTGACAACACCCCAGACAGGCACGATCACTCCTCTGCATAACAACACGCTGGCGGCAGGAAAGAGAAATAAAGGAAGGTCTTTCTCAGGACCTGCTGCCCGCAGGAAGGAGCCAGGGTTCAGACGGCTGGGGGAGATGGAGGCATGTGCCCCCTGCGCCGAATCTCTCCTCCACAATGGCCCCCAAAGCCCATTACCCAGTGTCACACAATAATTAGCCCAGCGGTGCCAGCAGCCCACAACACTTTTAGGCAGCAGTAATGGAAGCAAATGGTTTAAATTGATTTGCTTTGCTGCAGGAGGGTTTGGAGGTAGGACATGGATGGGGACTGAATTAAATATTCATTTTTTCATACTGCAATATTCTTCATCACTTGGAAGCAGCTTAGAGAAGAAATGGGTCTGCATTCATTAGGACCAGTGTGCCGTTTTCATTTTTAACCCCCCCGATATTTTCCCTTCAGTTTGTTGCAGTGAATTTAGGTGTCGCTTGTGCCTCTTTCCACAATGACTTGCTGTTCGTGATAGGAAGTGCTGAGGTCAGAATGTGTCGGACGATGATCATTTATGTTCCCGCAAATCGAATCACGTACTGCCGCACGTGACCATGCAATATGTATGATTAACCAAGGCGACCTTGCTTTTACCATTCGGAGAACGCCGGGAGCGGCTCCTGTAATGACCCTTGCGGTCACAGTATGTCACTGGAACATTTCGCACTACATCCACAACATCATCATCTTTTCAAAAGGCTCCCATGTGACAACACAAGCCAGAATGTATATTCATAAGTGTCAGGTCATAACTACTGTGTTTTTTTGAGACTCAGGCAGTCATCATTAAACTTATCGAATCATTTTCTAGCAACAAATTCGACTTCCTGCATTTGCAAACATTTACTTTCTCGTGGCTCTAAATGGCTCTGGTATATTAAACAGATTATGTGCTCATCACGAAAGATATGATTTTTACATTCCAGTTGCAACAGTTATGCATTTCCTCATAAACAACACAACAGATATTCAGTTTCATTAACATTGCATATAAATATTTTGACTTCTTGATATTAATCCAAAACAGAAAGACTAGCGAAGTCTTGCAGTAACTTATTCGGACAACCTGTTTGCGGGACAAGGAAAAGGACTCAGTAATTCGGCTTTAGTGTTGGTTACCGTGGGCAGAAGGGGTGTCATGAGAATCATGTGTTTGTAATTCATAACCAGCTGCTAGTCACTATTTAAGCCCATTACCCCTTGTGAGCCACATGCCACCAACACCTGTTAGCCAGAGTCCTCTTGCTTTCTGACTAGTTGCTGAAGGTTGGACACCAGCAGCCTCCATGGATGTGCGGGGCTTCATCTTTGTCCTTCCCTGAACGTTCTGTGACCAGTTTTTTCTGCCCAGTCTATCCACCTGTCACTGATGTTGAGCAGGGTGAGACTTACTCTTCATTTCAGCTACCGCTTGCGCTGACAATATGTTGGGTGGTGCGTGTGGGAAAGGTCTGTGCATGTTTGTTCTGCAACCGTTATTCTCAAGTCTGCATGTACATGTTGTCTCCTTATGTACCGCACTTACTGGAGGACAAAAGGTGCTCTAGGCTGAACTCGGATGCACCTTTCCTGCTGAGAAGAATTAAATAATTGATTGGCTAACCATGAAGAACAGTGCCAGAGGTTAAGTTTTTGCACAAATTGTAGAGTTCAGCCAGCTACTCATCTAACATCTCTGCATTTTTGTCTTGAGGAGCACATTCAATCCTCTAAGTTTGCCCATCCAAAGAGGAAAGACAAGAAATCATGGTTGAAATGAGAAAGACCTTGTCAAATAGAGAACTTTTGAGATGTAGCAGACTGTTTGCTGGAAGTGCAGAGCTATACACACAGCATGTGTTACACAGGTATGTATAACAGAGTGGACTTCTGCAGATTAAACTCAAGGTCAATTCAGGTAAGCGGACTATAGTTCAGGCCCTAAATCCATTAATCTTTTCTCATATCAAAGAGGAAATTGTTGGCCAGCTGGAAAGGAGTCTAAGTCTGATTCATCTGGACAGAGTATGAACACCTGCGACCTCCTGAAATATGGAGCTCACCTGCATGATAGTGGCTCAGAATTCTGTAGTAAGCTTCCTGGTCATTCGTCGGGTGCTAGTAAGGTTAAGTTAGGACAAACCTATGTCTCCTTAGATCATTCCACAATCCAGGAAGTACACAGAAGAAAGAAACCAAAAATGCAGCAATGGCAGGGCCTTTCATAAAGCATTTATTGAGGAGAACTACAAAGCAGCAGACCACAAATAAAAACTAATAAGTTTCCCAACCGTTTTGTAATTCCTTATTTTCAGAGCTCCAAGCAGCATAGAGAAAGCATTATTAATAAAATAGCATTTTTCTTTTAAATATAAAATGCTGTGAAAAGGAATTTGGCCAATTTCCAGTTCCTACATAGCAAGGAGAGATCTCAGTCAACAGATAAAGGAAGCATTCTGTTGCAGCCATTACAGCTAAAGGTGATGCAACCAGTTTCTGAAGGGGCCATTACTTTTACCATACTTAGGATTAAAGAACTTCATTATATTCTATGCTAAGGAAATGGCACGAAAACAAACTGACTTTTTCCTGTCCCAAATTCCATTTATATACAGACAAAAAGATCTGGTCAAATTTAATGCGACAAAGATGCAGAAAGGAGAACACTGGAAAGGGAGAAAATGTGATCCGACAGTGCTGTGCAGCTCCTGGTTGTAAGTCAGCTGGCAACTCAGACGTAAACCTGAAAACACAGAGTCAGGAAGAGCATCCAAAACAGTTCAGGTCACCGCGTATGAACATTTCAAAAATGGCCCAATTCAGTCAAACTACAGGGAAGTAAACTAGACCTTAGTGCTGTAACACCGAAGGACAAGGGACCCCAGAAGACTTGGAACTGACGGTTCTCCAACTAAAGCAATAAACTATTGCCATTTCATGCGGCAAATCACCTTTTCTGCACTTGAGAACTCTGTGTGGAGATGAGGGAAAGGTAAACCTTTGAAAAGGAGTTCCTTTAACTTACGAACCATATAATGGCCTTCATTATTGTTGGGATTTGTTAAAGCTTAAGCAAGACCATTTGGATTGTATGCTTTCTGCAACAAAAATCATTTCTATCTGTTGATACTTTGGTATCTGACTATTCGGCTTGCAATGATCCAGTGGAGTGTGGCTAAAATCTGGGTTCTATGCCATATCAAAAACTAATAGAAGATATATATGGAATGTCCTGTGGCCTGTTTTGGGGCAGAGGTAGCCACAGACTATGGAAAAGTCACCGGAAGCAAGACTTACAAACAACAAATATGAAACTCAAGAGGGATGTGGACAAAAGCTGACATAAGGGGTTAAAGTGGCTGTTGACAGACGTCGACAACAAAGGGCTGTATGGCTATAGTCAATGTTAAATGCTGATGAAAGCTGATAAAAGTGTGTATTTTGGCTTAACCACTAGACGGCTGAGTGTCGATTTACTGCAAACCCTCACAAGTGGACAGGAAGGGGCCAATGCCTCAGATGCACAAAGGTATCACATACGTAGACAGTAGCATGGGATGTAAAACAGTAACTGTGTGTAAAACAGACCACAAATAATGAGTCCCACACATTTCAGAAAGAAGTTTGCTGTTTGAGTATCTGACTGCAAAGTGAGGCCGATCATCTTACAGGGTAGTACCAACCACACTGCTTGAGCTCCACATTCCAGCCAAACATGACAAAAAAGCAAGGCTGACTAATGTCTACACTGCCAGAACAAAGCAACAGCCTCACCAGTGCAATATTTACAGCAAACAGTATGCCATATCCAGGCATGCAGTTTTTTTCCCCCCCAGTGATATCATTTCAGAATTATCCTGTAAAACATCTCAGCACTACCTTATTTTATCTTGGTTTCAAGCAATAACACACTTCCAAATTATTCAGTAAAATGTCTCAATGTATTACCTTATTTTATCATACAATTTATTAAAAATTCCATATACACTATATGGCCAAAAGTATGTGAACCCCCCCCGCTTCTCACTGAACCGTTTCATCTGCACCCACACAACAAACAAACACATTCTAGACAACTGTGTGCTTTGAGTTTTGTGGCCACGGTTTGGAGAAGAATCTCCTTTCCTGCTTCAGCATGACTAAGTACAAAGTGAGCTCCATAAGCACATAGTTTGCCCAGGTTGGTGTGGAAGAACTTGAGTGGCTGCACAGAGCCCTGACCTTAACACCACCAAACACCTTAGGGATGAACTGGAAGGTCAGGCCTTCTCACCCAATCTCATTGATGCTCTTGTAGCTGAATGGGCACAAATCCCCACAGCCATGCTTCACCAAAATCCAATGGAAGGCCTTCAACAAGCACGTATGGCTGCGATGCTCATGTGTCTACATACTTTTGGCCATACTGGGTATTTGCATCTTTGAATGACAAAAGGCAAAACAGATCATCTTTCAATAACTGGAAATTCTGCATGATAGACTGCTGCAAACTGAGCTAAAAACACACAGAAGACACACACACACACAAAAAAAAAAAAAAAAAAAAAGATTCTTGAACAGCATCTCAAAGCAGGCAGAAACAAGACTTGCAAAATGAATACCCAACATGCTTAACAAAAAACACATAAAACATGAACAATGCTGTAAAGATGCATGATACATTGAGTTGCTTCCTTACTCTGTGTGCAATCCCATTCAGTGATTTAAAAATAAACACTCAAAAACCATGACCTGGAAACAGCCCAGCTGCTACATGTAAGCCCATCAGCAAGCAAACTGAACCGATTTGGTGTTTTAATGCAAAAAACTGTAAATATTAACACAATTTTTTTTAATCTGTATAATTGGGTATTCTATGAAATGTAAGGTATGTGCTTTCTTGTAGAACCTACAGATTTAGGCCCACCATAACCACATGTTGAAATGATTCTCACCAAGACCTTTCAGCATTTAACTTAAAAAAAAAAAAATAAAAAAAAAAAAAATTATAGCAATATACACAATAAATGGCACAAAACTCGGACCAGATTAGAGTGCCATCCTTGCTGCTCGGCATAACAAAAAATTGTCTGGGGTGCTGCTCTAAACTCGGATCCTTTAGTGCACCTGCTAGTATATCACCCCCACCCCTCCACCCCCAGGATGGCAGAGCTGGGCCCTGCAGAGGTGACAAGAAATACAACTAAAAATATGACTGTTCCTATAAATATGTGATATGTCAGTGGAGATGGCTGTTTGTGTCTTGGTCCCACATGAGCTCTGTGCTGGTGTACCCTGGTAAACTTAAACCAGCAGCATCATTAAATGGACTGCTATAGGTTAATCTATACAGCCAAAGTGTTGTGCACCACCTGTTTACACAAATTTCCAACTTTTGAGGTACAGACAGCTTCTTTAGATTGCTTTCTAACTGAATTCAGGGGGAAACTTGGAGCTCAAATCAGCCTCAAGGACTTGACACAACCTCCTGAGTAAAGAAGATTATTGAGGAGATGTGCATCACACTCCTGCAGCCTCACTCGACTCATAAGGAGCAGCTGTCACCATGAGAACCATTGCAGCTTTACTACAGTTACCACAGGACCATCAAAGCCCACCTGGTCTCTCCAGTCCCCTTCATGGTCTTTGCAGTAACCCCTCGTGGGACCCCTTGTGGTCACACAGCAGCACAGGTACACACTTCAGAGCCCACTCAACCTAACTGGCCTTCTGTTTGTCTCCATTCTCATCCCCATCAACATATTGACATGCTTTCAAGGTTTCTAAGCAGCACTAAGGGTTGGAGAACCAAACAAAACTGCAAATTTTTGTGGAAATGAGAATCGCTGCCGAGTGAGTAACATGGCAATGTTTAACAAATGGAAGCGTTTCTACAAATACATTTGGAGAAGGTTTTGTGGTCAATACCATCACGCACAGTCTATGATCTATAGGATTTTGGCCAAAAAGATACTGTGACAGTTTCAGATGGACTTGTTGACTCTGGAAGAAGTTTCTATAGGAGATTACCCAACAGCAGCAGCATTATCAAGGAATCAAAGTGTCACATGCAGATCACATATATGAATAAGTTTATGCTTACGCCAAGGATGCAAGATACGTCAATATTCAGTTTTTTCCCGCTCTGTTTGGGAAAAGGATAAATTGCCCTGCAGGTACTAACATCCCGCACATCAGAAATAACCTACTTGTGCACAAATATGGCTGACACATACGTATAAATTCTTAATCGCATAAATGATGTCCCCAGCCCCCCCGTTTGAAGCCGCACGTCTGCGCTGTTGTCAAGATTCAGATCAAATGGCATCCAACTTAGCGGGTATCTTTTCGCTGAATGTACGGTAGACATTACCCACATCATTGACTTAGCAGATGGCACGGTGGATGGCGCTGCTGCCGCACAGTACCTGGACAACGTAATTGAGTGTGGGGCTTGAGCTCTGTTCAGTCTCCATGGAGTTTTCATGCTCCCCTTGGGTTGCTGTGGGTTTTCTCCCACAGTTCAAAAATAAGTTTCAGGTCACCAGTTGACTAAAATTGCCCAATCACTAACTTTACAGTACAGTGGGCATTATTCACCAACAGCCTGCTATAAAAAAACCCACTTGCTTTATGTGGGTTCACTTGCAATTTTCTTTGCTGTTTAGTAATAATGGGGCATAAATTTTAATTATACATTATTATATTGGTACAAATAACTACATGCTCAGCTCCTTGATTTCTTCAGCTGACTGCATTTTTTTTAAAAAATCCAACAAAATGCTTTATCTATGACAAGTACAAAGGGACAAACAGCAAGACAACCAGGTATTGCCAATTGCTTGTGAATTTTCCCCACTTTGAGCTGTACTTACCGTCAGGAGATCCATGTTTGGGGAAAGGAGCAATATATGATATTTAATAATATAACAAGCCAGGGGTTTACTAGCTATGTGGCAGTAACATTTTGTCAGCAGTTAAGACGTTTTGGCAGCAGGCCTGAATAAAATCACTTGGCTCATCTATCCTGTCTGTAGTTTTTGAATGAGTTGAAATGTCAATTTTTTTTTTCCCCCCCAATGAAATTGTCCTCACAAATTAAGTCTACTGTGTTCAGTAGAATAACACAAGCCCAGTTTGCATCTCTAAGCAACGCTTCACCTTCAGGCCACAACACTCCTAAACAATGCCCACGACACATCGGGGTTCAAACCCTTCCTCTTACCAATAACCGCAGCAGTCGGCAGCACAGTTTTAGAGCTGTGCTGTACGGCGGGAGCCTGCTTTAGAGGCGAAGCAGCCAAATGAAGCCCAGGATAGCGATTTGAGCTGTCCTACAGAAAGGTTACCTGAAATGGCAATGGGTGACCTCACCTGTTAGGCACAGACGTTTCTCCCCAAGGAGGAGCGATTTCTTGAGGACTAACATAAGGGAAGAGAGGTAACATTCAGAGATGTGAGGGTGGGACAGAAGCTGGACGCGTGTGAGCCTGTGTTGGCAAGAGGGGCGAGGGAAATTCACCCTTTGAAAAAAATTCTTGTATTAAACCATGGGGAAGGTTCCACTGAATGTCCCAGCAATACAAAATGAACGGCAAAAGATTGTATCATTTAACGGGCCTAAATAAAAGGAAATCAAAGCAAAAGCTAATAATCTCTATTGTCCAATTTATGTTTATAGATTTATGTAGGACAGCATTCAGCCTTCATAAAGTGACCATTACATTAAGTACTGAAGATTGATGCACTGCTTATTTCTTATAACCAAAGATGTAGCTGCAATTCCTTCACTTACTTTTCTTTAAAGTGAGAAACATTTACAGGTTTGTACAAAGCAAGATGCTTTATAGTAAACTACCTACTTACACAGCAAAACAATGCAACAGGGGGCAATTCAGATTCCCCAGTTCAACTGAAGTCAATGCTTCTGCATTGTGGCAGGATGTACACACACACACACACACACACACACACACACAATAAATAAGGAGAGAAGCAGAGTTCAACACAGGGATTCCAACCCAGGTATGAAAACACAGCTTGGAGGCCAGGCCCCTATGCTTACAGTTGTGCTACCCAGTAACACATAGCATAAAAATACCTTTTTCATAACACACATACTTTTGCCAGATATATCTGGATGTTGAATTACTTTTAACCTGGTTTGTAAAGGAGAATGACCATAAACGTTTGACCACCACAGAATGTTGCAAGATCTTGTACCTACTGTACGCTTTTAATAACCAAGATACTCTTAAGGCAGCAGATTTTACCGTGTTAAGAATTTCATATGCAAATCGCTCATTAGACCGTTATCTTGGAAAACTGCAGGACTCAAAAAAACCACCTGCGATTTCTGCGAGCCTTCAGCGGTCGTATGAAAGACACCGAGGGTAGGAGCGGCGCGTGGGCAGATAAATCCGTAGCTGCACGTGGCTGATTGAGTCTTAAAGTCCTGCTATGCAACTGCCTGTAGCATCTCCTTAGTTACAGGCCGGTTATTTCAGTACTGCTCACACAAGAGCATCACATGAATGCACGAGTACAATAATTGTCCATTTTAAGTATATTTGGACTGCTTTGCAAACAACAATCCATACTCCAAATTCTTAATGAACAAGAAATAAAGAAACTGCCAAAAACAAAGAACACTAAATATTTAGGCTTTCAGAACTGCTTAGAAACTCCCTGGCGGAAATTAATGGGCCTCAACATAAAGAAATGAACACTTTGATAGGCTGATAGGTACGGAGATACATACTTCAGCTACAAGGCAAGTTCCCTTGGAATAGCCAGAACAAACAAAGTGTAGATTTTAAAGTTACCAGTTACAGAACTCTAAGATCAAATCCCATCAGATATTTCTTCAGTGTTGCTGTATTTAAGTCTAAACCCCATACTCACTACTTTATTCTCTTCTGTCTGAACCCGCAGGTGCTGCTGCCAATAGTGTGGTTAGTTTCAGTGTTGCTGCTATCCTTGTTTTGGAGCCAGGATTCTCAACTTAGATTTTAGGCAAGACTCACAGGCCATTTTGGTATAACTTTAGGTGATTTCTCTCTCACACTGTTAGACCAGCTTGTCTAATGCTGGTTGACTGTACTTAAACATGATCAAATGTATTGGGGGGGGGCATATCCAGAAGAGGTTGACCACCCAGCTGGCCATGTAACCTAGAGACTTCATATACTGTTGTCTGCTGCCTTCTGGATTACCCCCCCAACACACACACAGTGATATTTTAAGTGTTTTATGGCCACTTCTGTACCTTTCCACTTTCTTCATCTTACATTAAACATACTGATGCAACACTGCTAGACAGAGTACTATATAAAAATAACTCGAATTGAACCCAGGTCAATACACCTGCAAAGGAGCGGGGGAGGGGCTCTTTCATGCTTTGTTCACTGTGACAGATCTGACAGCTTTTTTTAGGGATCCATCAAGACACTAGAAAGCCCAAAGATCAGCCCGTGATGTCCATTCTACTCCACTGGGCTGAAGCAAGTTCCCTTCACACCAGAGTCAACCTGCAGGAATGGGAAACCCATTTCCCCTTATATACTGCCAGGCCAAAAAATATATATATATATATATTTTGTTAGACTGCAAAGTCAGAGAGGCGCCAAAGTCAGAGAGGCGAGATTGCGTTGGTTTGGACATGTGCAGAGGAGAGATTCTGGATATATCGGGAGAAGGATGCTAGGGATGGAGCTGCCAGGCAAGAGGAAAAGAGGAAGGCCCAAGAGGAGATTTATGGATGTGGTGAAGGAGGACATGCAGGTGGCAGGTGCGATGGAGAAAGATGCAGAGGACAGGAAGAAGTGGAAGCTTTTGATCTGCTGTGGCGACCCCTAATGGGAGCAACCAAAAGAAGAAGATTTTGTTAGACTGCCTTTAGCTTTGATTATGGCACACATTCGCCGTGGCATTATTTCAATAAGCTTATGCAATATCACAACATTTACTTCCGTCCAGAGTTGCATTCATTTTTTGCCAAGAACTTGTATTGATGGGAGAGTTGGACCGCTGCGTAAATTTCTTTCCAGCATATTCCAAAGATACTCAGCGGAGTTAAGGTCTGGACTCTGTGGTAGCCAATCCATGTGTGAAAATGATGTCTCACTGAAACACTCTTTCTCAATTTGAGCCCCATGAATCCTGGCATTGTCACCTTGGAAGAAAAAAAATCCATTGATGGAAAAACCTGGTCATTCAATATATTCAGGTAGTCCGCTGAGCTCATTTTTTGGGCACATAATGTTGCTGAACTGTTGTAGTTATCCAATGGAAGGCTCTTACCTATTTGCTTAGTTAAATCCAGGTGGTAACTTTTTTCAGCCAGGCAGCGTATGTTAAAGTAGTAAGACAGACGGGTGTCCCTTGCATAAATCACAGCAGTCTGATGGAACTGAACTGATGGTCAGAAGAAGCACTATTCCCAGGGTGCACAGAGCTCAGTGCAGAGACACATTATCCATTCCCCTTCCATTAGGCAGCTCAGTGTGCATTACATCATTCCTCCGTTTATTTTCTAAAGCACCATAAATAAATCATGACCTGCTTTTAGAAAACTACTCATCGCAGACTCACACAAGTAAACTCGTGGAAACAAGTGGGCTGTGTTTCCCTAGCAGAAATGGGACTAGTGGGAGTGAGCAAGTCATGCTGGATTTTAATGAAAATACAGGACGACCAGCTGGTGGTCCAAGCCTGCAGAGTTTTTTGTTGCAGTGATGTGGCAGAAATGTGATTGCTGAGAAAGATAAGGGGAACAGAAAATGTCTGCGTGCCCAGAGTTGAGGCTCCCAACACTGCACCACTCCTTCAGGGCAGAAAGTTTGTTGTACCTAACATCTCAACTAATTTTTTTTTAAAAACTGGACCGCTATGTCTTCTCGATGTAGTGATGTGAAGAGCACTGGACAACTTGGAGCCACCTGGGATGGGGCTCTCTGCCTTATGTTAGGTGTATTAGGTAAAAACCAATGAGAAAATTTGGATTAGATGCCAAGGTCTTGCACTGTGAGAGGTAGAAGACTCACTTGGGAAGTTGGAAAAGCTGTGGGGAGAGATGCAGTCAATAGGGAAGAGAAATGTACAGTATTGGGGAAATATAAAAAAAAATGTACCAAATGCAATAATATGCATACACTGTGTATACTTCTCCATAACTGCATTCCATAAGCTCCAAGGCTGAATAAAAGGAAAAATATTTAAACCATGAAATACAGAATGTTGTTTGCATTATAAGTAGAATAAAAAGGCTCTTTGGGGCAATTTGACACCAAAAAACTCCACTTTAACACCATATGGAATTAAAGATGATGCTCACCTCAGCTGCTGCTTCTCACACCCTAAGATGCAGAATTCTTTTTGTTTTTAATGTTTCCTTTTTCTTTTCTAACCTAGACCACATTTTTTCCAAAAAAAAAAAAAAAAAAAATAGCAATGGGTAGCTAGGTGCACTGATCAAATTCATAGCCATCTTATCCGTGGCATTTCTGTCATACTTGAGAACCATAACTCAGGCCACATGGTACCAAATGTGGAGACCAACAGAACCAGACAAATCTTGTGATGCCATTTTCCTAGAAACAATGTCAAATTCAACCTGGTGTCCTATTTAGGGATAATTTCATAGCCTACAAGTTCTGGACTGCCATGACCCTGCTCAGGATTAAGATGTTAAGAATAATGAATGGATGAATGGGATGTCAAAATCTATTTGCAACTTGAATATGACAAAACTAGCATCAGAAAACCCATCCATGGAATCAGGTGGGGGGGAAACAAGTTCAGCCATTTTGCACCCCCCCATAACAGTGATCTTTTCCTCCATGCAATAGTACCATTCTGTAATATTTAGAGAGCATTGAGATCTTCAGTGGGTTAATGGCTTATCTTCATAAAAGTCATCTCTGCTAAAACTTGTCTTGTTATCTGGCAGCAGCGACACAATAAGAATTACCCTCACCCCACCCCACACACACACACGCACCCTGACCCCAATGATATGACATCTACATTGCCCTTTAAAGGACAGAGCTGTTATCTGTCACAGAAAATGAGAATGGAACAAAAAGGTCAGTCTGCTTTGCTTGTGCAAGAATACATTGCATATAACTGTTAAATGAGATTAAAAAAAAAGTATTAACTACTTTCCTTTTAAGGTGAACAGCTACACAGGTGTAAAAACAGACCAGACATTGCATAGTTAGAGATAATCAGATTTTACTGTACTAGACTTAATGTACTGAACTTGTGGTGGTCAGCCTGGATGCTAAGGCCCAGTTCTATAATAGTGATGAGGAGCTTCAGAAGGCATTCAGGTGAAATGCATTAATGGTTTCATAAGCAAAAGGAGCTGGGGAACAGGTGGGAGGTATTTCATTTCACCTGTTTGATCCTGCTACAACAGGATAATACATTAGGTGGAAAAAAAAGCCATTCTAGAAGCAAACCAGTGCACAGAAGGTCTACATCTGCTCACCTGAAAGAGAGAAGCAACCTGCAGCAGGTGTGCCCTACACTGAATGCTGAAGTATGACAGTGCCAGAAATGTCATTTAACAAGGCCAGAAACCACAGTTTTCCCTAACTTTAAAACAGAAGTTAGTTCATCCTCTTTGATTCTGGCATCTGAACCAGAGAGATGATTTTGGGAGTGAAGAATGGCTGAACAGGATACAAAATACCCTCTCACAACTGCTTTATAGGCATCTGAAAAGTTCAGAACAGAAACTCTGAGGACTTCACCCACAATCTGCATTTCCACAACTTTTCTCAAAGGGTACTCACAGCATATCGTGGGGTAGGAACAGGGCAGACACACGGGCAAGAAAAACAAACACCAGGAGTAATGGAGAGTCCTCCTGCAACTTCCCACCCAACTCTCAGTCCAGCTGCTTCACAGGTTTCTTGATGAGATGTCAGTTGTCTTCAGCTGGTCATCATTATTCCATTCAGGTTACAGGCAGAGGTCATGGGGAGCTAACCCTCAGGTAACCCCCACCCCTTGCCAGCTCACACTGGTTTCAGCATGGTGTGTTGTGCTGGTAAGTTTTACCACACTACATGCATTGTACCAGGTGCTCTACCATAAATAATGAATAACAGATGTTTGCACCAAAGACAGTTGTCTTCAGAAGGTCTTCCTTCCCCCTACCTCTTGACTTTATATTAAACCCTGTCAGATGTGTGAAAATCTAATCTTTTTGAAGCGAGCCCGATCTCTTGTGTCTCACATTGTTGTTGATGGAAGCTCCGATTACACGTTTCTCCATCCCATCCCGAATCTCCAGCAGGGGCCTCTATGCGATTGGCCAGCGAGGCACTTGCAGTAGTCACCCCAGCAACAGCCCATTGTTACCATGGCTTCCCCTGACTTTAGACAAGAAAAAAAGAAAACAGAGCAAAACAAATCACAAGTCAGGCTGTGTCCCACAGTTAATCTAGAAAATTTAAATAAAAAGTGAAGATACTGCATTCAGAGTTTTTCAGGTCACAGGTTGGTCATTCTGTATGTGCTTTAGGTTTATCGCACTGCTCACTAGATGACATATGGTGTTGTCACTAACATGCTGATGTGCCCAACTGAAAGAACGTGGCTCTGATCATCATTGGGAGAAATACACAAGTTTGTTCTGTAGCTCTTGTGCAGGGTTTCCAGAAGATGCTTTAAAATAAAACGCAAGAAAATCAATAGGAAGCCCTACAATTTAGAAGCTGCATGAAATCATTCAGACCTAAGTGAGATGTTTGCACCAGCTAGCAAAGTTTACAGCCATTTTTCTAGTATGTACCGGGGGTCAGATGACTGGGTACAGTTGGGCCCAAGGCAATGTGGTCCCCAGCTCCAGCATACCCCATGCCCTGCTTCGCTCCATCCATCAAAGAAGGTAAAACCCCAGCTGAGTCGATGATGTTTGGTTTTGGAGGCCTGGCCATGTGAAACACATCAATAGCCCCACACAGGGAAATCAATACATCACCTTAACAAGGAAGAATTTTTCATCAGGCCACTGACCAAGCGGTCTCTTTGAAGTGTGCTTTCTCAACGTCTTTCTGCTCAGTTTTAGAGATGGAGAATCCGAACGATCTCAAACGTATTGCAGCTAAAACAATGGGAAAACCGCAAGATTTAAGTGCTCTGAAAAAGGCTTTACTAATGAGAATGTGCAATTGATTTCCAGTCAGAAAGAGACCCCCCCCCCCCCCATCATGACAACCTGCCCCCCTTATTGCAAATGTGACCTGGAGGATTTTTTAGTTAACCATGTGTACGAAATGAGGATTAACCAGTCTCACACTGTGGCTTCAAAGATGACTATCAGATTCAATATTGAGACCCAGGCCATGTTTTATTTATTCATTCGACTGATACAAATTCAAAGCAAGGTGCAATGTTACATTTGCATACTAATATACCCATTTATACAGCCGGGTTTTCTGGTGCAGTTCAGGGAAGGTACGGTGTTGGGTGGTGTTACCACAGTGCAGAGGGTATCACATGCAGGTCTTTTGACTACAAACCAAGAGCTACATGCACCCTGGTACCTACTGCCCGGTCAAAGGTGAAAGCTGCATGTCCACCTGATGCCAGTACAGTATAATAATAATAATAATAATAATAATAATAACTATTATTTTTCAGATATTATTATTATTGATCACTTAAATGATCCCTTTATTCAAATCAACTTAAAGTAATTGGGTCACAGGAGTTACAGCAGTGGTGGGTGAGGGAGTTTAACTACACATCTATGTCCTTAACTGCTATTCTCAGTCTAGAGAGCCATTTTAATTTTGTTTTTGCTTTTTTTTTTGTGTTTATTTCTGTTTAACTTCTGAAGTCACAGTGTGTGAAATTTGTTTTGTTAGCTGCCTGCATTTGCTTAGAAAATACTACACGTTTCCCCTCACAATGCCTGAGCTTAGTGACTTGTCTTCCTCTCCTCTTCGATGCGAACGCAACACACACACTGCAGTTGTCCCTGTTGGGCACTCTACCCTCCTACAATTTAGAACTTTGTTTACTTCTCTAAGTGGGGGAAAATGAATGCTTCAACTTCCAACTCACTTGGTGCTGGTAGATAGTTTTCAGCAGAAAACCATGGGTCCCGTTTCCCATTCAGGCAAGGCCGGGGATGTTCCATCTTTCTGTCATACACACACAAACACAGTTAAAACAGCAAACCCCTGGAAGAACTTGCTATGTACAGTATATTCATCCCCCGGTTCCCAAACTATAATAAATTCCTTTGTTGCAGGTCTTCTGCAGGTGTATGAGTCCATTGCAGCATCCTGAAGATGAGCTTGAGAATTTATATGAAAATAGCAAGTTATGTTTTGTGCATTTTATTGAGCTCTAAAACATCCCACCTGAACACAGTGCCATGCTAGCACCATACTACACAGGACAGGTGCACAACTTGTTTGCTCCCATATATTCCGTATGTGTGTAAATATACTGTGTATGTCCATCTTACATTAAAGCTTAAATTTAACATTAGCTATGTTAAATTAAAAAAATTGTGGCCTGAACCAGTTGCAATGCACCATCTCCTGAAGATCATGCTGTTTCAGACACATTTTGATCAAACATCAACAAACTCCAGGAGAAAAAAAAAACCCTTGGGCTGACACTGATGACAAGACTGCCCCCTGCTGGCCGAATGCTGCAAGGGAAATCCAACATTCTTTTCTAAGCAGTGGAACAAGGCAGCTAATTTGCTACTGCTCAAGAACAAAATTTTTCAAATGTGGTGGCTTAAGAGAAGTGTCTGCATCAGGTAGATTCGGGGTGGATGCTGGACCTCCCACAATGGTGCGTTGGGTGTTTGCTTTCCTGATTGATTTCCAAGGACAGGATATGAAGGTATGGCTGTGTAAAGGGCAGCATCTGACTTGGGAACAGTGCAGTTGAACCTCTGTTTACAGATCATTTGGTGGTGTCAGATTCATTGGACTTGGAGCTACATTTTAGCAGAGTGGTTCACATCCAACCTGGACATGCATTACACAGCTAGGATGAAAGTGAACACCTTCAGAACTGAAGCCATCGTTCTTGCCAGGGGGTCTTGTGTACAAGTGCTCTGACCATAGTGACACAACAGCAGAATCCTTAAATAAAGCTTGCAATCTTCTGGGTACAAAACCTCTTCATCACATATGGGTTCAAGCTCCTGGCTGTGAACCAAAGAACAAGATCAGAGTGACAACTGACATAAACGAGTTTCCTCTTCTGTGATGCCAGGGTCAAGCTTCAGAACAGAAAGTGAGGCTTGGTGAGCAGGGAAGCCATCAGAGCACAACTCCCCCCACCTCAGATTCAGCGCAACCAGTGGAATTGGTTGGAACTACCCATGGAGAAACATCTCAGGGGCAGACCCAGGGTATGTGGGAAGGAATTTATCTGGCTGGCTTGGGAACACCTGAGCATATGAATGAAGGAGTTGGAATATGGTACCAGCCATGTCTTACCAGGGTAAACATTGCAGCAGTGGAAAAATGGAGTGCATCCAAAATCTGAGGTACTGCTTCATGATGTGGGAGAGCAGAAAACTAGTGGCCTGCAAACGCATGCACACACATATTAGTCTTCTGTAAGCATATGTGTGCACATGTATCTTTGTATGCTTTTCTTTGGTTGTTGTTAAATCCATATACTGTATCTATGTATGTACAGTGTATGCATTCAACAAAAACCAAAGATAAACATACAAAGATACTTACAGAAGGTTCTCTCTACAAATAACATTGTACATCTGGGAAGATAGCAAAAAGAAGAGGCCAGAGGAGCTTCATTGCACAGAATAACTATTGTTTAATTTTCATTGTTTCTTTTCTATTGCCACAGAACACCTAACAAACTTCAGTCTTTTTAAAAATGTCAGGAACTGTGAGAACAAAATGAGGTTACGTTGGATACATTTATTTTTCTCTAGGATACACGGTGACATGTGATCAACTGATCTCAAACAGTACACCTGTGACCGGAACCTTGAACACTGAGCATGTGCCCTGCACATACAGGCCAGTATGTTGCAGTGACCCAGTTGGAGGACACTGGAAGGCCCCCAGAAAGAGGGACCTAACCCGACCTAACAACTGGACATGGGTGACAGGACTTTCTGACCACTGGGGGGGTAAACAAATGTGCACAATTCAGAACCTCTGCGGCATGTTTGTACATTCACTACTGTATATGCACTTACCCAGAAATCAACTGCAAGCTATTATGCAAGGTGTACAGAAATGAACAGAAGGCCATTTTTATACTGCTAAAGCTTTTTTGTAATAGAAATTCTAGTTGTGGGAATGCTGATTTGTCAGCTTATTTGACCAGAGAAATTCAATTACACTGCGTGATTATTTTCTTATCTTTCAATTTGCGTACTGCATGCAGACTCATGTAGCCTAAATAGGATTTCCATACCGTGGTACGCAAACCAAGTGACTCTTGTATGTAATCGTAAAATAGAACAGATCAATATATCTAATTCAGTCGGATATCAAAATTTGCATTCATTTGCATTCCTAGGAGCGCCAAACACACTGAGGGCCTAAACCAAAACTTTATTTTCTCCGGGATGCTGTGCGTCTGTCGAGCCGAGCACTACAGCAGTAAAAGCTCCCGGGAGAAAGGGCTGCAAGCGGAGAGGCTAAGTGAATTAAGCTACCTGCTAGTAGCTGGATCCTACTGGGTACACAGAGAGCTCGGCAGTCAGCTTCTGTGCCTTTAAAGATGCCAGGATGAGATGAGCGAGAGTACCGTGTCAGTGCAGATGAAATCTAGAGGCAGACCCTGTAACTGAAGCACAGCCCTATTAATATATCCGGTGCTTCTCATCAAACTTCCACAGAGCAACAAACTAGAGAGGAAAAAGTCCTGTGAGAATCATTCCTGCAGCCGGCAGATCCTACAGGACACCCAGGTGAAACAATTCAAGCACTGGAAAAAAAATTGAAGGGAAATAATAATTAATTTCTTGTCCAATCTTGTTCAACACTGATGTTTTTCTAACAATTATTTAAATACAAATATATATGTTAATTTGTTCTTATACAGTACGTATGTGTTTTATATTACTTTACATATATGGTGAAACAGTAAATTAAGATAAAAAAATATACAATAAAATCATGGCACTGGTGTCTCGCTGGATTCGTAAAGGTGGATTTATGGTAACTGAGATGCTCCAGATCCCTGTGGGATAAACTCTCCTCTGCAGCCCTTAAAGGAAAACCCACTGCCTGACGCGGCTTCTCCTAAATCACCAGGATGAGCCCCCACAAGGCCCTGCCAGAGCTGCGTTGAGATTCATGGGCCTTGCTGGAGTTTTCATACATGCCACACAGAAGTGATGAGTCCCCAAAGCACAGGTGCTCCTCTACAACACTAAGCCAATGGTGAAAACACTATGGATGAATGTATTATTTTCATATCTGTGAGACAAAGGTGGAGCTCATCAGGGATGCTCACTCTCCTCCTGGATCCCCTCCACAACCCTGATGAGACTCTCCAGGCCGAAGACAAAGCCCTTGTCTGGCCCATGGTAAACGGTGGGGTCCTCTCGAAAGCCTTTGAAGGTGGTGTGGGCAAAGTCTATCATGCGCACATCCACAAAGGGTGGAGAAGGTGCTGGGGGCTTGAGGTGTGAGGGAAGCTCTGAGGGGCAGTGACCCTGACCTACATCCCATACAGGTTGCTGTCCTGAAGGCTTGTGCTTGGAACCCATCGGAGGTTCTTTGCCTTCGTAGATTATCAGCAGGGAGCTAGAGTAGAAGCGATAGGAGACCTGTCTCTCCAGCACCTCCTTGAGGCGGTGCAGTTTGTCTAGAACGGGCTCGAACAGGTCCTGTCGTAGACGCACGCCGTTGTGCATGAACTGGCATAGTGCCTGACGGAAGCCTTCCACACACAGCCCTCGGCCATAGTACTTGTTCCGACAGAGGTAGTGCTTTGTGTCCACCTGGTACACCTGTAGAAAAAGACATCAACCTATGAAGGCTCAAGCTACTACAAATGCTGCTTGATCCCAATTCTGAGATGAACTTTAACAATTTTGCACTTACTGGTATCATTATACTTTTTCCATCTTCTTTATGTATACACAGATAAAAAGATAGCTAAGTGAAAATTCAGCATTGAGGCAAAAATGGTCAGAAAAGAAGAACACCAAGATTCTATGAGCAAACAATGTAAGATGTTTCAAACAAATAACATACAGTATTTGTTAGAACAAATAACCTGACGATTCCGGTCAAACAGATGCTATGGTGAACCACAGTATCTCTGACAGTATTTGTATGCACATGTATACAGACACTACACTGGTTCAGTGTACAACAATTCCTTGTAAAAAGTCAAGTTATAAACAAGAAAGTAGTGTTTTACAGTGTTTTTACTGCATTTTCTTCACTAATTCACTATTCTCTAAAAGTTAAACCTGTGACTACAGACCAAGTCAAGAGATGTCAGTAAAACACACCCAAAGAAAGGGGTATCTGAGACTGCTTTAATTCAGCTCACTTCCACAGTGTTTACAGGTCATGTCTGCTCTTTGCAAGTATGACGTAGACCAATAACAAAATGACAAATGTAGTGCTCATTTATGGGCTGAATAAGAGTTTGGGGAGAGAACTTTTTTAATGGTAACTAAGTTTTAATTCTAATGTAATGTTAAGCCTTCTACATTTTTCCCCATTTATTATGTCATGGTTTTTAGACATAACCAACAAATTAATGAACATACATTTATAGTATTAACCCTTTACTGATTGTGGCTTAGTAGTAAAAGTGCCTGTACAGTTACAAACTTCTGGCACTAACAAAATTCATAAGTTCAGGAGCCAGTGTACCTGGCAAAATAAACTACAGAAAGCTGGTTAACAAAATACTGCCCTCTGTTACTGTTAAAAAAAAAAAAAGTCCCCTTACATACCTGCATGCCGCAGACCCTCACACCAAGTGTGGCAGATGTGCTCTGCTCACACTTCCTCATCTGACTTGCTGCCTTCTCCTCAGAGGCATCGTCACCATGCTGCCGAGTGCCCATCTTTAGGTCCAGGATGCAAGGGCAGATAAAACGGTGTACCACGTTCTCCAGCAGCAGGAACTCTGGGAGGAAATGGCGTCAAAGAGCCTGTCCACATCAGAATTCTATAAAACTTAAGTTTAAGGCAGGTTCACCTTTTAAAGTACTCTGGGCCTCGGCTAAGCACTGAACAAGCATCAGTGTTCGCTCTGTGGCGTGACAAACTTGGGCAGCAGAACATAACACTACAGTCTGTAGCAGGTTAAAATAAAATAAAATAAATAAATAAATAAATAAATAAATAAATAAAAATAGGAGGTCAGTAGCTTGCCAGAACAAACAATGAGTGCAGAGAAGGATACTGTAGAGTCGGCGGTCCTTGGACTCAGAACGCATGCGGCTCAGCTGTTGCTTATGGCAGCGAAGACTCCAGGGATTGTGGCTGATCTTCTCTGTGCCCAGGCCACTGTTGCCATCTACCATCTGGAAGGGCACGTCTGTGTGAACCATCTCCAGGCACGGGCTCTTCAGCTCTTGAAGGCTGCTGAGAGAGGGACGCAACACACAGCAAACACTTGTCACAGATTGACAACATGTTAGCATCTCCACACTACACCCTGAATGTCACCTTTGGCAAAGATATCAGATAAAAGTTATGATTTTTTCCCCCTCATTTCAGAAAGTTGATATAATAAATAAACCAAAGTTGTTTTGGTCACAGCATTGGCTAACTTTCCTCTAAACAGCATTCCTGCACATCTTCCTCCAAGAAGTGTACCTCAGAGCATGTACATTAAGAGGCTTTTAAAAAGAAAGCATAAATAGATGTAGCTCTTATGCTCCAGGCTTCTAAACTTTAGAGTAATGGCTATTCAGTCAGTTCTGGGCCCTGATAGTTTATCCCTTGATAGAATAAAAAATGAAGTGTTACAAATATCAGGTTGCTATTAAACCAGCTCACACCTCCATCCTAGGGCTTCGCTTGTGTGTCTAAAGTCAGTGGAAATGGTCTAATGGGGGGTTGCATGTGCAGCATGCCCAGTGCGATGTGTTTCTCACCTCTTTACACTGTTGCACGTTACCTGACCTCACTGCACCTCCTATAAATACTGGTGAGGCTCCATAACCATCTCCCAAGCTCCTGCATCTCTTCTCCCACCCCCCACCCTCACCGCTCCCCCTTTGTCCTTAAAGATCTTCTTAATTCACCAACAGGCTCTGCTGCCATTGTGCACAACTTCCTGCCCAGTCTCTGCCCACCTGTCCCCAGCATCAGGCTCTTCCTTGTGTTCACTGCTGGAGCGCTGCAGGCTGCGGCGTGAATGCTTGCGTTTTGGCTGCTCCCATTCACATAGCTCATCGCACTCTACATATGGGTACGCCACCAGGTTAATGTAGCCATCACGATCACCTTCAAAGCACACGAGCACCAGGCCTGCAAGAACAGAAGTACACTCATCGCAAGAATGGCAATGGTGTCAATACACAGCATACAGTAAATATCTTGTTCATGATATGCATATACCCATACATATGCCCTTATGAGGTCACTATACAATACACAGGCTACATTTTTCTGAAATGCTTATGTTCATCTGTAAATGTGTTTTTCATTCACCTTTCAAGCTTAAGCAACAACCTTAACATATAAAAAGATACCAATGAAATGCAAATTATTTTAATATTTACTGGGTTTCTCAGTGGAGATTGCTGGGATGTGTTTGGAAGAGTTTAAGTAAATGAGTGAGGAGGGGTAATTGGGACTGCCTACAGATCCAAGTGAGACATTCATCCCTCTAGCCAGCAAAATGAATAGATGGGCTCAGAGCTGATGCCAAACAGAGGCACACAAAGCCTGCCAATGGCCCTGTTGCCATGCAAACCAACACAAGACATCATAAACAAGCTACAGCATTAACTAGGGGTAGAGATATGTTGAGGAATATCTTGACATCATCGGTGCCACTTTAAAACTGCACAAAATTTGGGTTTAAAGACAAATGGTTCTTAACATCTTTGTATGTCATAACTGTTAAATATATGAAAACGGAAATGAATTGGCCTTTGATATCTTACCAAAACACAATTCTGCAGAATTATTCAGCTATGAATCCTGTTTGTCAGTCAGACATGCAGTATGGTTTTACTGACATCGCTTTGTGCCCCAGCAGAGGGGAAGGGTTCAGTTACCACCACACAGCTTTTGCTCTTCAAAACAATTTTGGGTGAACTGCCTCTGTAACACCCTGCCATTATACTTCCCAGAGCTCCAATCCCACAGATAGTAGCTTTACCTTCACTTGGCTACTCAGGCTGTCAATATTATCCTGTACCTAGTGCAGGTGTCAAAATAAGACCTTCAGTAAAATTAAAGGTTAATGCCTGCCCTGCCAATACAGTTCTGGACCCCAAGAAACACATATCAGACATCCTATTTCATTTTAACATTTACTGCTAGAATAATGTGCCAGAAGCTGTGCCCTGTCCAGTGCTGTGTCAAAAGACAAAGAATGTTTTTTTCAATCAAACCAAAGCACAGATGAAGAGCAGGTGCCAGGAAACAACTTTTTGCTCTGTTGTCCTCGCCTCTGTTCCCTCACTGTGAATGCCTGAAACTGCCAGTTCCTTTTTCATGTGCAGCTGCTCACATGGGACAAAGGATGTATGTAAGGGCACGCTATGGCTTGGAGTCTAAACAGCAGCATTAACACGGGGTGAAATCTGTTCATGCTTGAGAAGAAACTTCATCAAGCTTGCAGCTCAGTCTGGATGTCGATTTCCGAATTAATCACTTCCCTCACCTTTGTATTCAGGTGTGAACTCCTTCATCTCAGGGGGTAGGGACTCGTAGAAGCGCTGCTCACGGGCGATGAGGGGCTTGCAGATGGTGTGGTCGTCATAGCGCATCATGCTGGAGTGGCCGCCCACCTGGTGGATAAAGGGCTCCAGCAGCACCCCCCCACGCCCTCCCGACCCATGGTCCACACTCTGCTTGCCCGCTTCCATGGCGTGTGGGAAGCACATTGCGTTGGCAGGCTGCGTGACCCTCGGGGCATGGGCTTGTGCATGCAGCCCTGGCCAGCAGGGGATGCAAGAAGGCAATGGGAAGAGGGCACTGCTGTCAGCAGAGGACAAACCCAGTCCAGAGACCTTACTAGGCAGCCAAACAACCTTGGTTGGACTATGTAGTCTTACGTCTTATGCAGTCAGCTTTCATCCACAATGAAACTTTTGCAGAGAAAAGAAAGAGACAGATATAATTGGCATAATGGGGATTAGATACAGAAAACAAAGCTTATTCCTTCCTTATATGCATAAACATTTACCGGGCATACAAAATTTGCCATTGCTCACCTACAAAAACAAACAGCGAAGAGCCGCACGACAGATTACACGCTGGGTATCCGATCACTGCCAAGCAGGTGGAATTCCTGTCCAACAAACAGAGAAAACAAAGTCACGGTTTATCTGATTTCTCTCAGGAAAACATGTTCCCAGGGCTGCCAAAGGCAAAATCATCCTAGTGAAACCACTGTGTCACAAACCCCCGAAGATGGCAAACCAAATCTGCACATGCAGGTGTGCTAGCTACGGTCTGCAGCGTGGCACCCCAGGTGCTAACACCTGCTCCATCTGCTGTGCTCCAGGCCATACGCTGAAATATATCACAGTTCATCAGACCAAGAAGTACGACTTACATAAATCTAAAATGCTAAACGTGCATTAAATTGCTCTTTTGTACAACAGATAGATGGAACTGAAGGCCTCTGAACAAAGGGTGAGACACTCACCTCCGTTTGGGCTTGAGTGCACCACTTGGACAGAACTACAAGCACTCACACCAGCCACAGCCAAAATCACATGCAGCACAAGAACCACACTACAAAACCAGAACAAAAAGGTGGAAACAACATACACGAGCATGGTAAGAAGAGGACAAATTAATCGCATTTCATTCCTATAGGAAGTAACAGCAGTACTAGCCTTCTTCTCAGAGACCCTGGATCCTATGAATGAAGTCCAAGCCAGAGCAGTAAGGTGATGCCACTCCTACAGAAGGTTCATAGAAGGAGCTCAAGAGAACCACATGTATCTGTTAGCCTCGCTCCCTCAATGGCCACAAAACACACTCACTTCCCAAATTTAAATGAGATAAAGACAATGCAAACAAAAAGGACAGTAAAATAGACCAAAACATTGCTTTTGAAAATCCCATTTCTAATCCTCTGCTTTGTCCCTATTTTATTTATGCCGTTGTATTAATTAGGTGCAAACAAAAGCTTCTTATTGTCACTGAACACAGTATGTGTGTGTGTGTGTATCGTGTCTCTGCAGAACAATAGCATTAGTGCGACCTGCAGGTGAAGGTGCAGCTCACAGCGGATAGGGCCTCTGAGCTGATCCCGGCCTGGGGACACAAAGGAGAACCTCCAGGGTGATGGATGCAGCTTTGATCCTCACACATGAAAAGAGCTATGAAAGAGGCATGCGGCATCATCAACCATGCTACGATCACAGAGTTTGCCAGGACGCTACAAAAAAAAAAAAAAAAAATACAGCACAGGGATACCATTTTCATTATTCACACAAATACGTGTGGCTGTATTTAAACCATTTTTATTTAGCATACCAGAGGCCGTTTGCTTTACCCAAAGCACTCTGTGTTGCAAATTTTCTGCAATGCGGGGGGAGGGGGGGGCATCCTCCAACACCTACCGTAAACTTGACCGTTAAAACTACATGAAGGCCCTGCAATATGGCAGGTTTGTGGTAGTAAACACTCTGGGGTCCAACTATGGAAACGAAACAAGGACATCAATTTAGATTTACTACAGCAAACTAAGCCCCACAATGCTAAGGCATCAAGACCAAATACTCCAAAAGGGTGTCACTTCATAGTGATACCATCAGGTGTTGTCAAGAACACGTGGTCCCATCAAGGTTAGAGTGACCACGCAACTGCTTCTACAGATCAGAAGACAAAAGGAAACCCTTACCCTCTAAGGACCCATGTTCAAATCCCACCTCCCAATGCAGTATCTCCAAGTACAGTACTCAGCTAAACTTACTAAAGAACTACCCTTCTTAAATAGCTTAACACAGAACAATGCTTTAGAGGAATGCTTTAGAGCACAAATGTTTGACTGCCATTCAGCTTTCAGCTGAATGACTAAATGTAAAGGCAGTCAAACATTTGTGCCGCCACCTAACCCTCACTGAGAAACCCAAGGAAAGCGCAGACTCATGCAGAGGGAAAACCAACACGTGGTTCTTTCAAAACTCCGGTGTCATCAGTACAAGACACAATCTCAGATTTGTGGACACTTACAACATCACGTTCACAAATGAGCTAAGGAAAAATTTGAGTCCAGACCAAGACTAGGAATACGAACAAACAGCTCAATCCCACACAACCATATACATAAACACACAGTTATTTAACCAACTGGGTTACTGCTAGGTTAAACTTTCTAAAGTGAATTTCCAGCAGATTTAGCTGGTAGATTCAGCTTACAGCAAATACAGCTGGCTAATATTGGTTGGGCAGTGTTTGGATTAGGCTGTCTTGTACACAGCAGGAAAACATTACGACTGCTCTCACAGACACTCCTCCTGCTACTATATTTGGGTAATGCACAGTCAGGGAGTTGACAGGTACTTTCATGCAGCAAAGTTAGGAGCAGGAAGCAGTAAGACACAACAGTGAGGATACAGACATGGAGAAAAGTGCAGGTGCACGCATCAGAGATCCATGAGAAGGTTCTCAGGTAAAGGACAGTACTGAGGGTCATTTAACTATATTACAGCAACAAGCTTATTAAATGTTTAAAATGCAGGAGGCATTTCAGAAACAGTGAAATGGCTATGTGCTAGTTTTTAAACATTCACCGATTCAACATTATCATGAAAAACATGCAAATATCCAGTATACCAGCACATTCAATTACGCGATTCCAACACTAAATGTAGCTGCTGAGAACTGACTCACCCCCTGCATTGTCAGATTTTGCTCCTGTTGTTTTGGAAGCGATCTTAAGAGGATCATGGTGCAATCTGCCACAGTAACAGCTTGGAAAATCATCCGTCCTAAAGTTCAAAGTGGACGGAAGACAAGTTGGACAGCAAAACGTTCTCCACATCACCCACAGCATAGCCGTTTCCAGGGTTAAACTGCCAACAGGAAACAAGGCAAGTTCTAAGAACGTTACTGACGGAAAGAGGAAAGTTGGGTGGAGAGAGCTGCCCTCAGTGGGACACAGGGTGCTATTGTGTCTACAAGGACGTGGAAAGTAAGAGTTACCAATGAGGGAGAGGTGACCCTTGTAAGCCTCTTTCCTGTGATGTGAATGCTTCTGCATGCAGAGGTTGGTGGATTACTACTCTGCCACAGGTCTGCTGGCCCACAGGCATTACTGACCTAATTTTAGCCACTGCCCCTCTAGGACAAAGGGATGTTGAATGAATCATGGATGGTGTGAACTTTGGCAGGGGCAAAACGGCGTTTACCAGGCTTCAAGAGTCTGAGCAGAGATTAGACCCCCCCCCCCCAAAAAAAAAAATTGACCATCTGGAGTTTTTCTTTCTCTTTTCCTTGACAAGATAACAAAGGAAGCAACCAAATACCTGAGCTCAAGGACAGTATCAAGCTACACAAAGGATAAGAAACAACTGCCAAGCAATAACTTTGTCTTAAAAATATAGTCCTTTTTCATGCTCGAGCCAAGTGGTTCATAATAAACCTCCAAGCGTGGCTCAGTAGGGGATTGTGCACATGTGTCAGTAGAACAATGAGGTTTCATCATACACAACACACTCAAACACAAAAAAACCAGCCAAAGGTGTGGTAGTAGACGCAAATCCAGACAGTCTCACACGCGCTTGCACACACACAGCTAAGTATATATCCACTCCAATCACAGAGAAACACTTTCCTAATATCCATAGCATTTAAGACCACATCTGTCAACCCATTTAAAGTTCATCTCACAGCAAATGAGCCGGGAGAAGGTGTCTCTGCCAAGCCACTGTCACATCGTACTGCCTGTGGTGCTTTTTGAAAGGTGACAGTGACCTTGGCATGAAGACAGCTAAATCAAAGGCAGCACATCCAATGGCTTCTCAACATGGATGTTTGGTGTCCGTTGCCCTGCCTACATGCAGGAACATACATTTCACACCCCCCTTTCACAAGAAGTCCTGCAGGAAGAGATAAGGGACAGGAAAGTGTTCTCTGCATGCAGAAAAGACAATGCACTATTGAGAAGGCTCGTTTACACAGTCTTGTCACACTACCAAGACAAAGGACCATGTGGTGCTGACCTTGAATATGTCTTCTCCACACTCGCCATCGATCTGCCCTCAGCAAAAGAACACATAACAGCACATGCAGCACAAAATACATACATAAATAAATAAAAATTCAGCCATCACTATGCTACAGGCCAAGCTCCATATTACAATAAGTACCCAGTTTGATCGGTACAAGGAGAAGAGATAAGAAACTAAGATGAAACTAAATGTATTCACTTGACTCTGATGCTTTTCCCTCAAGCAGCATATAACTCAGGGAAAACAGAAGCACATGCAATAGATAAAGAACTTTAGATAGAGACACATGATTATCAAAGCAAGATATGGTGCTACATCACTTAAATGAAAAACTACCAACACTAAAACAATCCAAACAGACAGCAGTAAGGTTAATCGTAACTTTCTCTGAAGCCATTATGCGATCCACCTCCCCTACAGCACTGAAGATAAACAATGCATGACACACAGATCTCAGAACAGAACCAAATGGACACAGAACATAGATTCTTATCATCCCTGGGATTACCGATCCTATTACCATTTAATCACTGGTAGGAGGCACCCACCATTACCGATTTTAGGCTAAGAAACACAAACCTGACACAGGAGCAGAAGGTAGCATGGAGGTCAGAGCCTTCACATTGTCCTGGGTTCAAGCCCTCCTCGTGTCGATTAAAGTACTTACTCTGAATTATTCCAGTAAAAATGATGCAGCTGTGTAAATGAGTAAATATTTGCAAACAGCTTAGTATGCAACCCTAATATTGTAAATCACCTTAAACAAAAGCATTAGCTAAAAAAAATAAATGTTATAACTTAGTAGCAGAACATGTAGGTTAGGCTGAAATTTAAACAAAGATGGTCATGAGGTTCTGAACTGACTGCACAAATGGATGAAATGAGAAAAAAAACAGCTCAACTATCTTTTAAACATTTCAAGAGGAGAGGGGCATTTCCAACAGGATTTCTAAGGGATTACTGCAATGCTGAACATTAGACGTTTAAGCATTCGATCCATTTATCAACAGACACCTATCTGAATAGTTCTCGCTCACTGTCAGTTTGTCCAGGGCAGGGTCATGGAGGTTTGTAACCCATCTCAGAAACATGAGATGAAACGGTGCTACATCACGCTGACCGGGACACCAGCCCATCACAGACCAGTCTTTCTTTTGCATGCGTGCACACACGCTATGGGCAATTTAAAGTCGCCGATTCACTTGAAACACTGGTTTTTGGCCCAACAGTAACAACCAAACACCACACAGAGACAAATTCAAACCCAAGTCCAAACTGACAACCTAGGCATTGCGAGATGCCAGTTTTAACCCTCTGCTCCACCATACGTCTTTCATGAGTTACTTTTATTATTAATAGCATTATTATTAGCATTAGTATTTAGCTGACACTGTTGTTCATACACATGAGTATTCAAGCGCTGCGGCTTCCTTGTGGACTGTGTTGAAGGAGGCACTACACTGTTAGCAAAACCAGCTTAAAATACGCAGAAAACAAATAGTTAATAAACTACACATTTGAACTGTATGTTTTAAACGCAAAGTATGTTCGTTATTACAAATAATGATTTGTTCAATTTGGTAAGGCCCCTGGGCTATAAGGTAGCTAAGGAAAGTTTACCTTGGTGTTCCAGCTTGGTGCTTTACTTTTGTTTCTATGTGTACGGTTTTAAGTTTTATAATAAATAAATAAATTAAATAATAAAAAAAAAAGGATGCGAGGGTTACAGCAGTCCGTTTACGCACGAAGCCTTCGGCGATGCCCGAGCCGGACGCGCGCAACCGACGCGCTGCATCAAGGCGGCTGCGAGGAGCCGCACGGCGTCGTGAACGCGCCCGCGTTAAACGTCCCCCGCACAAAACAACCGTGCTGCGATCTTCTGGCGGACAGCTCGCCTTCACAATGTTCAGAAATTGGTATTTTCAGCGTAACTGGACGTGCGATGGGGACGGTGCGCGTTAGCATTAGCCGCCCGTCTCCCCGCGCGTAACACAGTCCAGCGGTGCACTCACCCGGTGCTGCTCAGCCCCGCCGCCTCTCCTCCGCGTTCCGCCTGGACTTCATGCCGCCACTCCCCCGGACCTTGTGCTGGCCGCTAGCTGGGCAGCTACACCGACGACACGTTTTGTAAGGCACGCTGCCCATCATCCTGCTCCATGCTAAAATCATGCAACATTTAAAAACGGCCGAAACGGCAGCTATGCCCCTCAAGGGTTAAATATGGCGAGTGTTTGCGCCAGAAGGTACGCCGTCGGCCGGTAAGCTAGCGTGCTAACTTGAAGCGCCGCACACACGGTGCCTTCGAGAAACTGACAGCTCGGGTACCAAAATAACGCTGGCAGTTTCCCGATTAAATCGGACACAGCGCGGGCATCGGACAACGCCAAGCTGGCGTAACTGAGTTGGCGAAAGGCGAGCTGAAGCGGAGCGGGATGAGCAGCGCGGGCACCGTTCCTCCCGATGGGCTCTGCAGGCTGGGACAGAGCGCGGCCCCGCGCCGCTCAGCTGAGCGCTCCCGCCGTCGCCGCGCTTCCTCCCTCTGTCAGCGCATCGCTGTTGATGCGACGAAACACGCAGATCGCTGAAGCGGGTCTCATGTATTTGCCACACCGCACCGAGACCTTCCTCTTTCATTCTCTGAGAGGATGGACGAAATAGAAATGGCTTTTGATGTTTGCAAAAAAAAAAAAAAAAAAACCAACCATTGTCGAACATTCAAAGCGGCGCACAATTCTTTGGTTTAAACCGTGTTATTAGTCTCTAGTTTGCTGCAAAATGGATTTTTCCCCATTCTCGAACCGACCACAGCAGTTAAAAAAGTGAACAAACTGAAGTATGAAAACGAACAGCTATGTCAGCAGGATTAATAGTATCGCAGGGTCGTTAAAGGTTAGTGGTTCGAATCTCACTTCTGCTCTAGCTCGCGTTTTCAAGGTACTGAACCTGAGTTGATGCATTAAAATAGCCTGCTGTATAAATATTGAATTAAGGACAGATTAAAAGTTAATATATAACGTTTACTATAATACATCGTAGTAATGAGATTGATTTTAGGATTCAGGGTTTTTGGCTAGCCCCTGAGATGCCAAATTTACGAGTCTTATTTTATCTCACAATTCACTTATGGATTTGGTCAGAGGGTATTGGTTTTAAAGCCAACCTGGACAACTGTAGCATTTCTAGATGATTTGTCACTCTGAGGTGACCTTGGATCTGCACCTGTCCAACATCGCCTGTTATGGGAGAGTTTTGCAGCCCGAGGAGTCCATAGTAAATGACGATATGAACAATAGTAGCTAAAATGAGATGTTATTGTAGTCGAGACCTGGGGAACCAACATTTGCTTTTTTTGATCCTTTTGCTTTTTTTGTACAAATCAGAGACATTGTGAAATCTCCAGTCATCACTCCAGATTTCAGTAATAACTTCTTTGTTCACTTTGCTCTGGTATTCGTGTACCACACAATGTGACACAGACACAACTCCCAGATATCAAAACACCCTCAACCCGGAGAGGATATACAGAGCAACAGAAGACATATTGACAATGGGAAACCAAATATCAAAAATATGCAGCAATTCACCCAAAAGGATAAGCCATTTTTAGCCATCCAGAAGAATTAACAGTGTATAAGACACTTATTAAATGTAATAAAAATACATTGTATGGCCAGAAGTATGTGGGCCTCTTTCTAATGACTGAGCTGAGCTGTGGCACAGCCACATCCACATGGCATACAAACACATTCTAGACAACCGAGTGTTTCCAACTTTCTGGTCACAGTTTGGGAAAGAAGCTCCTTTCCTTCTCTGGCATGACTGTGCCCCCATGCACAAAGTGAGCTCCATAAACACACGGTTTGACCAGGTTGGTGTGGAAGAGTTTGAGTGGCTGCACAGAGCCCTGACCTCAACCCTACTGAACACCTTTGGGATTAACTGGCATGCCAACAGCAAGTGGGGCCTTCTCACCAGACCTCACTGATTCTCTCGTGGCTGAACTGGTGCAAATTCCCACAGCCATGCTCCAAAATCTGGTGGAAAGCCTTCCCAGAAGAGTGGAGGCTGTTATAGCAGCAAAAGGGAGGGGGCAACCCCATATTTATGCCCAAGGGTTTGGAATAGGATGTTGAACAAGCACATATAGGTGTGATGCTCAGGTATCCACATACATTTGGCCTTATTTTCCATATATGTCACTCGTAAAGGGATAATGGGAAGGTTCCCCCAACCCCACTACAGTAGTTTCCTGTAGATGATAACAGAAAGGTTGGTACAGTGGTGCCTCAACTATTGGGCATTGCATTCAAATTCATTCATGCAGAGTTTTCATCATCCCCGTGTTCATGTGGTTTTCCCCATGTGCTTAAGATGTCCAGGTGCCCCAGTTTTATCTATTTAGCTGACACTTTTATCCAAAATAACTTTCAATGTGCCGATGTATATGTGAAATCTAGATGACACTGGTCTCTTGTACACAGCTTCCCACCCTAATCTTTCATAATAGGTTCCAGACTAGTTTTTCTTCATGTGTTAGTAGAAGGTGAATTAACCTGCCTAGTGTAAACAGATGGCTCACAGTCCAACAACAGAGAAGCATATATTAAAATATGTGATGTTTAAAATGGTACCAAAGGGTTAACCTTTTTCAACAAACAGATTCATTGACCCATTCATTTAGAACAGGGGTGCTCAACCTTTTGTCTGTAGTTGTACCATGGAGACAGCAACACTATAAAATGCACCATCTGGATGCTTTAAAGCAAGGATCTTTGTCAAGATAACTGCAAGCCAACAGAATGAGGACATCCTGAAGTGAAGTTCAAGGTGCCCTTTCTTTCACACTATGAGAACCTGGTGTTGTTTTGGGAAAGAGTTAAAGACTCCCCTATGCCTATGAAACACAGGGTTTCATATCATCAGTTGCATTCCCTGGATTGCAGCTCAAAATACCCTCATGACTCAGGAGGATTTTATTGGTTGCCAGTAATAAACCAGCTTGTTGGCTCTTGGCACAGTTACAGCAATATCTGTGTCAGAAAATTGGCTAAAGCTGGGCAATATTGTACACAACACAGCATGTTTATCAAAATTGATTAACATGAAACAATTGACTATTTGTCACATTAAGTTCCAAGGTCCCTACAGACAACTGGACAAATGTGTACTGTGCTGCAACCAAAAAGACAGACAGTTTTCTGATAAGAATTGCTCATTTCCAGTAATAGGTAAATGAGAATCAGGTGTTTTATTCACTGCAGGTCAACATAAGGCAATTCTGGAGTTATGAAATAAATGTGTGAAATCTTATATCCACACTTGTTTGCAGAAAAAGTGACCGTGGAGTTTCCCTGAAGTTTACCAAATTTTCCATTTGTATCTGTTCCGATCCCATTGGTTTGTTTTTAACTTTCTGTCACCAGACTGCTACTTAGTTTTGGCTGAAATTGTCATATGGAACCAATGTAATTAAGGAGCTGAAGACAAAGCAGTGATGTTACAGAGCAAGACACAAAGTCAATACTTAGAAAAAATAAATTGACTGAGCAACAGACACAGCCTTGGATTTGATATCAGGAGACAGAAGCAGACAGCTAGATTTTCCTCAATTATCACCCAAGAAATACCTCTATAAACTTGTCTTCCTGAATAATTTCACATTGATGACAATCCTGGAGACTGAGTTGCTAGGTTTTGAGGACACAAGTGCCATGGAATGGAGGACCAGCACTGGCTGCCATACCTTTGCATTGCTGCTACCATGCCTGACTGCTAATAGAAAAGTTCTTACTTTGAAACGCCATATTATACTTGGTTTTTGCCAGATGTACCCATCCATGAAGTTCTGTTTTTCATCCATCACTACACAACAATCTTTTAAAAGTCTTGAGATATTTAAGTCTTTTCTGACCACTTAAATGGCTTCCATGTTCTTTGTAGTAAGCAACGGTTGATACCTTGCCACTCCCCCACGTATGTTTGCAGTATCTTTGGTGGACTCATGACCACAGGGTTGAGCTAAGGCAATGGAGTCCAGCGGTTCCTTGTATGTTGTTTTTGAGCTGATCATTTTACACCTTGCCCAACTCAGTCCTGATTATATTATAAATTTGGTTAACTATAGTTAAAGGGCTCACTCGATCACATTCTGGACTGCGGCAAAGCTAAAGTTTCAGCTGATGAGTGCCTGCTGCAGGAGAGCAGTGTACTATGATTGTGACGTTTTGATCATTTATGGATCGTACAAAATGTACAACATCTAGCATCACACAGTGGATTCTTCTGTCCCTTTTCAACAATAAAATGTTGAAAAAAAAAAAAAGGATCAGAATTTCACACTTGCTCTTTACAAAACCAGTAACTCGTGTTTTTAATAAAAATATATTTAACAAGCTGGAATATAAAAAAAAAAAATAATAAAAAAAAAAATTAGAAAGGTAAAATTAAAACCAGTGGCTTATAATGCCACTTAAATACTTTAAAAAAATCTCAAGATTAATACAAATATTTCTTCCTGTACAAGTTAGACGCTGTAACAAAAACAGAAATAACCTTTGATTTAAAGGCAATGAAAAAAATCGACAGAATTTTTTTTAAGCAGTGAAAGGTTTCTTTGTTACAAACAATATAAAGAAAGTTACCCACCATATATATATATATATATATATATATATATATATATATATATATTAGTACAAAACAAGAAGTCTGTTCTTGAAAGGGTAGTGATACAGGTTGTGGTCTTAACTAGTATACCACTTTCCTTGGCTAGTATAGCTCTGAATCCAAGAAAAGTGACTTTGAGTAAAGTCTAACAGTCTTGGCTGTTCACTTCCACTGACCTGTTGGAAGCCCCATTCACACCCAGGAAGATTACTATTGTTTTCACCGATAGATGCACCGGTATTAGCCCCATAAATGTCCCTTCCTTCTGGCAGTGCTGCAGCCACAGCCATGCTGTGGGCATCAGATGTTGACAATGGAGCTGAAATGTTCCTGCTGACAAAAGCTGATATGTCCTCTACTTTCTGAGTGCTCAAGTCCAAGGAGCTGAAACTGGGCCATTGAAATGAGTCCTGGCACACAGACATCCACGTTTTATTCTTCAGCTGTGTGGGATCTCCTATGCTGTCTGAACTCCTCAATGTCAAATAGCAGGAGTCTTGGGCAGACTGGTGGCTGAAAGAGGCAGATATGGTAGCAGGAGTGATAGAGTGGATTTCTGCTCCGGATAGAGGATGAAGTGGCCATGTTGAGACTGGGCAGAAGCTTTGGTAGGATTCGAGTTCTCCCCCTTGAGGGAAGACCTCACTCAGCTGTGACTCCTGACATAGTCTGTTCAGTTGGTGGACGTCTTGGAACTTAGAGATGACCTGCTTCAGAGCTATGAATTGTTCAAGTGATTCACTGGAAGGAGGCTCATGCTCTGCAGCTGGCATGTCCAAGTGGGGTAACTGAAATGGTTCTGTCAGATGTGTTGGGACCTGTAAGAGCAGGGGCCTTTTATCTTTTTCAGGTGGTGTGGCAACAGGGTTTTTTGCATGTGAAGAGGTTTCTCCAAAGTTCACAGACATGTACTTCTCATTATCTTTTCCTTTTTCTGCTACATGGAAAAATAGTTGTGAACTAAGTGAGACACTTAAGACAAAACAAGCCACACCACTCAGAAGTCAGCTACTCTGATAACACAGTTACATCCCTTCAAGCAAATACACAGTAAACATATCCTAGGGCCTAACACAAGTACTACAAATATTTGCTATATCAAATAGCAAATAAATCAGTTGCTCAGTGAAAGGGCCAACAGAAGAGGCTACACACGCTTCGTTACATACCTGTAGACCGCTCTAGAGGGCAGTCCGGGTTCGGGTTAGACGCCTCTAAATTTTCTGCACTGGATTCTGTGAGGCCTGGCAAGCTGTCCATGATGTCACCAATGCTTGCAACCAGTATGCCATTTTTGGAGTGGTGCGGGAACATCTCATAATGTCGCTCTGCCAGTGGTGACAATACACCAATGTATAATAGCACATGCTTAAAAAACAGTTATGTAAAAGTTTAAATTAAGGTTTAATTAAATTTACATAGCAGATTCTTTTTTAAAGTTGGCATCCTTATTCATGGCTAGCATTACCTACGATGTAGGTAGTGGAGTATTTTTTGTGTGCACATGCACTGTAAATATACCTGTGAATATGGGAGATGTAGACCATTAAACATTTCACTCAGACTAGGTGCATTTCTAGTACCTGTGAGGAAGATAATATGACGGTAGTGGACGTTCTGAGCCTGCAGTCTGATTAGACATTCAAGGTCAGGAGCTTGCCTAGTTGGAGAGTCACAGTCGTGGTATGGAAGAAACTCCACAACATGTTTCCTTTGGTAGATGGACAACATGTTCAGCAGACCCAACGCCTCACTATTCACCCTGAGGAAACAAAGGTTATGAAAGATTAGGACAACTTTAATATGCATCCACAACACTAAGAGCCCATATATGAACATATCTGTGCATATTATGCACAGATATCTGGCAGATTTTTAGAACATTTACTATGAAAACTTAACAGTATACTTTTTCAATGGACTATAAACACACACAGTTGTGATTTATTTATAGTTATACAATGCAGGATAGCCAGGAACTGCTTTTGAGGTATTATTCTTTGCTGATCTTAACATGGTAAGGACTGAAATGAGCTGATTCTTCAATTTTCTTTTTCTCCACCTTATTGTACTATACTCACTGGCTTTTCTATACTTTCAATAACTGTCCACACTGACCTGGCCAACTCCTTCAACTTCTTGTGGGTTTTACAGTGTATCTTCCAGCACCAGCAGGTGTCTGCACAACTTTTTTCTTCCAAAAATTTTAGGAAAAGTTGTAGCCTGCCTATACAAAAACAGAGCACAGCATTAAATTCAATAGTGTTGCACGCTTTAATATTTTCAGTACTATCTACTTAAAAAAAACTAAATGTGCTGAATATATTTACATTACTAGCAACCATAGTTTCATAGTTTCCTCAAATCAGCCACCTCTCATCCATGGGGGGGAGGGGATAGCTGTTCTTTGGCCCATATACATATAAAACCTCCGCACAACTGTGTCAACTTACTTGGAGTGATGAAATTTGGGTTGAGAATAAATTCGTCCGAAACAATGAAGCCACCAGTCACAAACAGCTCATTGTACGTGCGGTTCGTAACATCTTCCAGGCTGTCTACTCCAGCAAAGCTCACAGAAGTAAGTTTCTTCAGAGACAGCAATGATGGAATCTACCAACAAGAGGACAGAATAAGCAGTGGACAGTGAATATACACTGCTGTGGTTAAATGACAATAGTAAAGAAAGCCATATTTGAAGAAGGTCACACGTCCCATCTTGAATTTGTTCAAATTGAAAGAACATGGAAGAATGCAGGGAGAGGTAGGAGAATTTAAAAAAAAAAAAAAAAAAAAAAAAAAAAAAACATTCTTTGGTCTGAAGAAACAAAAGTTGATTTAATCTAGCCTTGCCACAATTTTGTAGCAAATATGTGCACAGATCCTTACTTAACAAAACAACATGCCTGAAAAGAAGCATGGTGGTAGGAGCACCATGTTGTGGAGTTGCTTTTTGTTAACAGGGACTTGTAGGTTTCTCAAAATAGAGCTTAAAATGATGGAGCACATGATTTGAAATTGGGACAGAAATTCATTTTTCAGTAAGATGACTCAACACACAAAAGCCAAATATGCTCTTCAGTTGCTCAACAAGAGGTCAAAGCTCTTTGAGTGGCCTAACCAGTCTCAACATAAATCCCACAGAACATCTTTGGCAGGTACTTAAGTTTTTTGTACACCATCACTCCCACAACTAACTTGCAACAGCCAGGCCAATTTTAGAAAGAAGAGTGGACAAATACTACACCCGCAATACCTGAAGAAACTGGTTAAAACCTACAAAAGATTCAAAAGCTGTAATTGCTACAACTATCAAATCCCTAAAGACTAAAGGATATGAATATGTTTCAAAGTTGGATTTTCAGGTTTGTATATATATTTACTTTAACAATAAACACAATTATGGGAATTCCAAATATTCAGCATGTTTTATTAGCCATACAAAAAAAAATTCCTATTCAAATGCATTGCAGCTTCTAGTTGTAATATGGCAAACTGGGGGTGATTAAAAATATGGACTTTTAGTCCAATGCTTCTGTTCTGCTTGGATGCATTTTACTCCCAAGTTACAGGTTATGCTCACTCTGCTGCAAACTGGAACAAGATTGCATCTTACAAGGTAGCCCACTATTTTGGTCCAAATTACCGTGTGGATATGAGCTGCAATATCTTTGTTCTGGATTATGATGAGTAGCTTGTCCAGGCTGTTCTTGCCTTCTAGGAAAATGTGAGGTTTACATTCTGCATTTCCAAGTTGGATTAAGTAGTCCTGAAAAAAGAAAGCGTTTTAATTTTCACAAAACTATTAAAGCAATTCAGCTTAGCCTGTATTTCTGAAAAATGTAGTCAAAACAAGAATGGACCGACTTAAGTTAAAGCTAAAGTAAGTACAGTCTTGTTATGCCGCCCACATCCAATATAAATTTTGCCAATGAAGGGGGTTGGTGACTTAATGGAAGTATGTCAACATGGAGTTACAGATATTACACACAAATTGTCTGTATTATATACAATGATATGCTGCATTCAAATCCATCACTAAGGATCAAAATTGTGCGATTTCTTGCTTTGCTTTGATGTGCTATTGCTGTACGCAGCTATATATGGCTCTTTCTCTTCTACTCTGCTCAGAAAAAACTGCTTCTGTTTGCATGCCATTTTACTGGAAAACAACAAAATACCAGATCAATTTGGAACCGATTTAACGCTTGACAAAGATTTTTTCTACACAAAGAGAGCCGCAGAAAATGATGGTGGCTGTGCTGGAAGACATTAGCCTACATCAAACTCTTAGCATGGTATCAGAGACAGGGCACTACAGGAGGAGGGAGGCTAGCTAACATGTCAGCTGCTAGCATCATATAACGTGCACAGGTCAGCATTAAAGTTGTTGGTTATAGGCTGTTGCATAGATAACTGCAAGTGGCTGTGTAACTGGGGAGAACTGCATAGGTGAACAAAGGTGGTGATACATTACAAGCATGGCAAGAGACAAGGTTGACTGCTTTTTAGGGAATAACATGACAGGGAATCCTTTCTGCCACAGCAGATATAATGGGGAAATAACTGTGTCCATTTAACTGCTTCCTAGTTTTAGATTTCACCCAAGAGATAGTTCCATACTTCTCTAATAAAAATCATATAAAATGTTGCACATTAGTGCATTACCTTTATTTCAGTGCATACACTGTTCTCTTCCATCGAGTGGACATAGAACTTCACTGTGTTCTTCTGTACATCCTTTATAATCTCCATCAGAGTACTGAACACTTCAGGGTTGATCTGACTGATCACACTGCTGACGGAGGTAGAAGCTGGGTCTGAGACAACTATAGCTGTATCCATTGGTGAGGGTTCTGTATGGTTTACAACTGATGACTGAAGGTCTGAAGTGGAGCTCAAGGGATGTGGATACAAGTCTGAAGTAACTGCTTGAGGTAGGCTATGAAACTGCTGGACTGCTGGCAAAGTGGTACCTGCTGTAGAAGCAAGTGATGTGCAAGGAAGAGGTTGGGTAGGACTATGTGCTGGAAGAGGGGCATGGTCACAGACAGAAGATGAAGGCTGGATAGAAACCGTTGCATTCTCCCAATAATCAGAGGAAGCGTTTATCAAATGACTCATACTATCTCGGAGTGTGCTGATATAATTGTGGACAGGAACGGGATGAGTGTAATGTGACACATACTCCGAGAAAACAACTTCGTCCTGCCACTGTAGATCTTGAGGAAACATCATTGCCATTTCAGAATGATACACCACTTGTTCACCTTTTAAAATGTTCTGCATCTCAGTGGAAAAGTTGCCCATTTCCTCACTAACGATAGTGTCCACAATATTGGGCCCTTGAATAACAACCTCATCTGCCCTCTTTGCCTTCTTACTGGGGACAGTCTCTGGCTCTTTAAGGTCAATCTTAAGGATACTGTCTACATCCTTGGGTTCCACAAAAGAGATCATGTCCATCCCCTTAGGCTCAGCCCCACTGGGCTCCAAGGGGCTACTGATGTTCAGGCCCTTGGCCCCCACAGGAGAGATTTCTATGGTTTTGGCCTGCTCAGTAGGGAGGCTGTCATTAGTGACAACTTGTGAATCCATGTGGACACAATCTCCCCTTTTAGAAAAAGCATTTTGTGTAGATGAACTGGAGATTCCCAAGAGGCGTGGATCAAAGGAATTGACCTCATCTCTGGGGGAATACACGCATGGCTTGAGGCCTAAATAAAAAAGAATTGGTTAAGATCATCGAAGTTGAAATGAATACAACATTCTGATGGCATTAAAATGAAATGGTTTAGATTTTTATTGCCATAAATAAGTTTTTACTTGAAATACATTTGGCAAAAATGATGTCTTCTTTATATTGCTACAGTACCTGTGATTGGAATCAGCCTCCAGGGTATCTCAGTGCCATGCTGTAGCTTGTTGCTGGAGGAGGGACTGAACTCATCTAGGCTGCTCAAACTGCTGCAAGCCTGCTCCTAAACACGCACATGAAATACATGGCTTCTGTTAGACAGCTACAGGACATATCTCAAACTGTAATTTATATTAAAAATATCTATATATATTAAAGTATGGCTCACAGGTACCAAGCATTTAAAGCCAAAAAGATCCTCAGTTTTTAATTTTGTTGCAATCTGTTCCATAGTCTCACCTCCAGGTCCCCAGATCTGCCCACATCAATCAGATCCTGTGTCATGCACTTTCGCAGGTCAGTGTCACAGTGAACAGGTAAGCCAAGGTTGAGGACTTCACTGAAAGTCTCAGCATCTTCCAATTTGGGGTGTTCTCCACTGTCATTGGGACTGAAACTGGCTTTTGAGTGTTGAGCCATAACCTGCTGCAAGGTAGCTAGCAGCATTGTCAGCATAGCCTGGGTGCTTGTGACTGATGTGGTCTGGGGCTCATGGTGTCTCAGGTCTATGTCATGGACCCCCATGCAACTCATGATAGCAGAGAGGGAGTCAGGGTACTGGCCCTCTTCATCTTGAAAAGGGAAAAATAAATACATCAAAATACATATTACCCAACACCCCATCTTTCTCCTAATAATTAGTAACTTGGGCCCTCAAAAACATATGCCTCACCTTTACTTTCTCTTCTGTTGCCATCCATACGCATATATTTCTTCAACAATCCAACTGCCTCATCCTTTGCTTTCCTTTTTCTGTCTCCAAAGTTCCCATCTAGATTACTCTCACCCATCTCTTCAGCCACATCCCTCTTATACTTGAGAATTAGCTTCAAACGCTCTTCCATCAAGCCTTGGTCATTCTCTGACTGGGGTAGCTGAGCCCTTGGTCTGATGGTAGTATGGAGTTTGGTTTCTGAACCTATGTCATCCAACATGGAGGTTCTACAAATAGGGGCTGGAAGGACATCAGCAATTTCCCTGGCTACTGCCACAGCTATTTGATAGACCTTGGGGCAGCAGAGGTAGGAGTGCAAGTTCCCTTCTACATTGTGGGTCAGCCTGGAATGAGGGTAAACCTTCTTCTCATAGTTCTGCTTGTATTCTGGCAGGTGGAAGCGGAAATGCATTTTACTGCTGCCTCCCATAAGATATGCCCAAGCTTTGCGTTCCACCTCAGCTCCTGGGTTCACTGGAGGATTGGCAAGCACCGAAGGCAAGGTGTAATGCAAAGCAGTGAGAAATGTCTTCAAATGTGGCATGATGGGATATCTGGATTCATGTCCCAGATCTTCCACTGCCATAGGCATGTTTAATGCTGTGAGTGCTGAAAAAGAATACATCTTTCAGAGAGGATACAACAGAAAACACCCTTTAATACAAGTAGCCATCAGATTTAACTGAAGCTGTAACTAGTTTTTGGTTAAGATAACCAGTAAAATAGGAAAATAACCCAAATTTGAACCATTCAAAACCCAGTTTAACAAAAAACTAAGTTGAAGCTATGCGCAAATAAAACACACATTACAGAAGAGTACATTATATTTTATAATCCAACTTCAAACTTGTCAAACATTCTTGTGAAAATGAGTTCTAGCAGAAATTAAGTGATGATTAACAACAGCTACTTACAAGGCTTCACCACTCCTCTTGGTTCCTGGAACACAAAGAGTGCCAGAAGAGATTTTGTAGAGCTTCTGCCTACATCTGCAAAACATAAGAGAAACGTATGATTCAGAAAAATACCACCACAAGAAAATCTGCAGAAGGTCACATGTCCCATTTTCTATAGATGTTTTCCAACCTACCTTCAGAAGTGGTCATTTGTGTTGATGAAATCAAGAAGAGGAAACCTTTGTCAACCAGAGGCTTAACTAGCACCTAATGGGTGGAGACTAGTTGTCAGCATGTAACATTCTCCAAGAAGAATTCAAAGGTCATTCATAAATCAACTACGGTTTCAATGACTCAGGAAGACTGATAGCCCACCATGTTTTCTTTCTCCAGCATGGAAAGCAGGCTGGGAAGACTGTTCTGCTTGCTTACATCAGCCATCTCAAACAGACTACAATGCAGCCCATTCTGTGATTCTAAAACACAAACAACTACCATTTAGTCAGGCCAGATGAGATTCTGCTTTTGCTGGAATTCATTGCACTCTATAACAGCACTTACGTTTTCCAGTTTTCGTGTACGCATCCCAGGACAAGAGAGTCATCGGGATCTTCTGTTTCACTTCATTTAGTTTCATTGCCTTTCCAATTTCAACCTGTTGTTCCCTAAAAATTACACCCAAGATTCATGAAAGATGTGTTCAACTCTGAATAAGAGTTAAAGATTGGGTACTAGAATTCCCAAGAATATTCAGAGACAAAGGACATGGAAGAACACACACACACGCCCACAAAACTTGTTTTGGCCCCCTAAAAATGACATGAAATTCAAACCCTCACACAAATTGTACAATCCAACAAGTTGTGCATCACATGACTACACTGTTAAATAGCAGATTGTTAATTATGTAGATAACCCTTGAGGAAAGAAATGGGGGGGGGGGGATACATCCATGTGAAAAAATTCTATTACATTTAAGCAAATGGAAAATATACCCATCTTAGAAAATTTGCATCTGGGGAGCTTACAACATGAGAAACAAGAATGCATCGACTGATTCATTCCGCAAGCCATTGTATGAGAAAAGGTTGGGACGAGGTGGGACTCACAGCTTAAAGGGGAGGAAGAGTTGTGTGGAAGAGTGTATGGCAACCTGGCACATCATCTTGCCTTGATTCAGCAGCTGCCCACTCCATATTGTGTAACTGCGCTTTCTTCTCAATCCTATATCAAAGCAATAGGAAAATACTGATCAGACTAATAAATTTAAAAAAAAATAAATAAATATTCAAGAAGTACTTATGTGGCACTGGTAGAAATAGTGTCACATCACAAGTAGATACAGACTTCAATATCATAGATACATCTTTCAGACTATGAGAAAATTAAAACATGACATCACACCTTCACTTCCTTTAGAGCTCCTATTTGACCTAAAAGGAAATAAAACTCAAAGTCACACTTGAGGACACACACATGCAAAAAATAAGCATTGGAGTCAAAGCTCATCACAGTACCTGAGAGGAGCCATGGGCTTGGGGGTCAGTAGGGCTGTGTTGCCTTTGTAACAGAAAGACACTACAGCATGCGGGCACACATGTCTGGGCCGTTCTCTGATCTCATCAAAACTGTACTCATAGAAGTATTGCTACAAAGAGATGTGATTGGAGGGGGGGTAAGGGGGAAAAAAAAAAAAAAAAAAAAAAAAAAGAATTGCCTTGGATCAGAATGCTTGGTTAAAAAAGCAAGTCTATAGAGTATACCTCTCCAAAACTAAATATAGTGTTATGATTGTTTATGAGTACACTGCAAATTTGTATGCCATTCAGGAAAAAAAAAAAAAAAAAGCTATTACCTCTGTTCATACCTGGGTGAGTTCAAATGCCCTGTATGACAGGCAAGATGTCACTTTGTATGCATTTGCTAACACATGAGAATCAAAGTTGGGCGTGGGATCCAAGACACTTCTGGAAAGGTTAATTGTCTTCACTCTTCCCTAAGGGCAGTAAAAACATGTTTAGAGACTGACTGTCCAGATGAAGCAGTCTATCTAAAGTATGAACATGACAGCTCTGCATTTGAAATCCTGATCAAACAAGGGAATCCAACCATTTACTTTGGCAATTCCAGAATGGCAATATTTATAACAAACTTAAAAATACATGTGGTATAACACTATTTTAAGACATCAGTACAACTAACAATACATTCTCCCAATATCTCCCTAGACTCCGCTATTAGTTTTCTGCTGCAGATGATTTACCTTGAGTACTTTAAATATAATAATGTCTCCAGTCACACCAACGCTAAAAGAATCAACTTGCAGTAAATCGGAGTACCTACATAGGTAGACACCTGCAAAACAGACATATATTTAAGCACATTTCTTGAGAAGTCAAGACATATGAAAAAAGGGAAATTAATCTGAAAATGTACTTCCGTTTCTTTCTCTTGGAAAACAAAGGTTATCAAAAACAAACTGTCAATTATGCAGCGATAGTATTCAGAAATAGCACAGTACAAGTGGGCAATCGCACATCATGACACATGCTGCATGAGCATCAGGAAAAACTACAACACACATACCCTTGGCAGGGTCCCCAAGAGTTGTGGTCTGAGCATGACCCACCAACAGGCCCCTTCCACATATTCCTTGTAGCTAAAAGTGAGACATGATGGTAGTTACTGGTAAATATATGTATCTACCACTGAACTTGCAATAACAATGAAATGTTTTGCTGTAACAGGAGTGATCCAAGGTGTTAAAAATAAGAGCATGCAGCTGTAAAAACCACCCATGTAGACAAGATGATCTTGCAACCCATGAAGGCCACAGAATGTGAATGTTCTCTTTGAGAAACTAATTACCTTAGTGAGCAATAGCAAATTATTTCTGCAGCTTAACAGAGGAGATTAAGCACAAAGAGAGAATGAAAACCCTGAGGCAATGCCATCCTTCAAGAGCAGGAATGGAGACCTTAGAGTCCCAATGGACTAGTCATATCCTAAGTGTTAGACATTCCACAAAATCCATATTGTCAATAACTTTACAAAATGCAGTTTGTGAACTGAAACATAAGTCTAAGAGTTGTGGAATAAACTCTTGTCCCATTTGATTGGTCATACTGCATTTCAAAATTCTCCCCAAAAATGACTTGAGACCCACCTTGCAGGTCTCCGACAGCAAAAAGCCATAAGATTCCAACAATTCGCTATCTGTTCGACCATTCCGTTTCATCTCCCTCCTCTTCTCTGCAAACTGACATTTTGAAAACATTAATGACAGAATGAGGAACGATATATGTATCTCAAAATTTAGAACAAATTATTTGTAACTATTTGCCAAATGCAATAAGTATTTTTCCCTTGAAAAATAGACGTTAAATGATAGATACAAAGGCTGTCAATGTGTGTGTCATCTCCTTACATCCTTTTCCAGCAGTTCATTTTGGACAAGCAGAGCTTTGGCATAAACAAAAGTCCCTGCGGAAGAGGACTGCAGATAAGAGGAGGAGAGGATCCTCTTGATGTCCTCAAACTCTCGAGATTCTGAGGGCAGGTACTGGAACAGAGCTGTATGCAGCAAAGAAAAAAGGGAGTTAGTCAAGTTGGAGTTCCAGTTATTAGATGGCACTTTTCTGCAATGCTGGGGCAAGGAAAGCAATCAGTTTAGAGGTGATCACATGTAGGCTGCCTGAAATTAGCTTAATTTCTCAAGCAGGCTGAAATGAAATATGAAGCTTGTATTTATGTGTTTAGCATAAATACAATATGAAGCTTGAAATATATTTCATATATTTCAAATATGAAATATGAAAATGACTTTACTCATTTTAACTGACCCTGGAAACAAGCTTTTTGACATGGGGAACAGTAAATGTGCAATGTGATTGTGGTTACAACATAAGGACTTGAACAGCAGGACATGTATAGCCAAAATGACTAGAGGACATTTATAAAAAAAATAAAAAAAAAAAACAGTGAAAGGTTTTAAGACATCAAAAGCAAGGGTAACCGTTCTTCACTTTATGTTATGCTTCACTTACAGCTATCCAATGAAATCTTTTAATGCTATCAATCCTTGTATAGAGGACCTTCATGAAGAAAGCCTTAGTTCATTCCATACATGGAAACATACATTAATCCAACACTGTTTCAAGCCTTAACTTCTCCATTTATGCAAACGTATGTAACGTTTTAAACCCCTTACATTATGTTTTAACAACTTTGCACTTTCACTGATCTATATTCTTGCAAATACTTTTCAAGAGTGGGAATTCAAAGTTGGAATTCAATTTCAAAGTTGTTACTCATTCCAAGAAATCTAATAGTCTTTTGGGGGGGGGGGGGGTTGTTCAGAATAAATACAAGCTTTTGATGTGCTTATGAATCAATAATGTAAGTAGGAAATGGTTTGATTATATGAACACATATGTACTTGAAAACACCAGCAGCAGAACACTAGCTGGAGAAATAGAGTGAACAAAAGTGAGTACAATTGATTAAGATGTGGAAGGATCTCCAGTTTACATGTAAGCTGCAAAAAGACGGTCATACTTTGTATTACATTTCTCCCAAGATGGAAACTGACCAAAGCAAAAGAACTAAAAGTTCTTACAATATTGAGATATGGTCAATATATAACCATACTCTGAAGAATGTGTTTCCAATATTTATGGTTTGTTACGTATTCACGAGAAAAATAGCAAAAATTTATTGAAAAAGTAACAAAAAAAAGCAGAGAGGGGGGGGAAAAAAAAAAAAAAAAAAAAAAAAAAACTGACTTTGACACCATGTTGTAAACACATGGATCCAAAACATCTTTCAGATGATGCATGGTTTGCCAAAAAATGGTCTCTTCCAGTTGGCAGATTTAAGTGGTTTAACAAATGAACAGTTACAATTAGCAATGTATAAATTAACAGGTCTGAGCTTGAACAGGTCTGTTGATATAAAAGCCACCTGGACCATTTAGCTAAGTATTCCTAAGCTTGACTGTAGTAAGCCAACAGTGTAGGGCTAGCCCTAACCCTCTCAGAGGAATGCTAAACATCAGGGTTTTACCATTAACCTGCAATTAACAAATACGGTTTAAAAAAATATATATATATTGCCTTTCTGAAAAATTTTTCCAGTATAGGGGACTCATTTCTCTCCCCATGATGTTCACCTACCATTCAACCAGTATTTCCCAAATGCACAGTAACTGCAATTAAACTATGTAACGCAAGCTTTGGTGAATTGCCATAGATTATTATTGGCACATGCACTGGTAGAATCAATATTTGAAGTGTCTAGCCTCTAGTCCTTAACTGAGTTTCTCTTTCGTTCAGAAAGTCTGCACAATGACCCATCCCTTATCCTGGTCAAAGTCACAGCAATCCAGACCTTATCCCAGAATGACTGTGCACTAAGTTACAAAACTACACCCTGGATGGGACAGGAGTCCACTGCAGGTTGGTAATGCACACACAGTCAGTGCAGACAATTTAGAGTGATCAATTAACACAAAGCATGTTTTTGACTGTGAGAGGAAACCAGAGCACCTAAACAAACCATCTAGATGTGGGAAGAACATGCAAACTCTACGCAGACTGAGCTGAATTCCAACTCACATCCTGATAGCACAGGCAGGCGGCAACACTACTCACTGGCACACAACGTAAGCTTGAAATTATGTAACTATGAGTAACCCAAGTATTTCTTACATTTAGTCATCTGGCAAATGATTTCTGTAGTTAAAATTAACTGGTATTTCAACTGATGCCTTTCTCAACTAATATTCTTTATAAGAGTTTCATCTAAAAAAAACCGCTGACTGCATTAGAATAATCTTGAAGTTGCCCCCTTCCTCTTTACTTGGACCGTAATGTGGCTGTGAGCACAGGAAATTGACTCATATTTTCTGTGCTGTTTGCAAATAACATTAATGCAAGCATGACGTTTCTCAGAAGGAACTAATATCGAAACTTACTTTCAGCCACAAACATAATATGTACCGCAGAAACTTCAGAAGAAAGTTTTGTTTTCTTCTATAAATAACGGCATTAGGAACATGTCCAGAAAAATACGTTTTACTGTTGTAAACTTAAATTACTTATGTTTCTTTTCAAAGAGACTCATAAAGCCTATCAAAGGATTTGCATTTCAGTTTTTATTACACGTGCTTACTACAGTATTTCATTATAGTTATAACCATTGCAACCATTATACAATTATACTCCAAAGGGTTAAAACTACACATTTATTCGCTCTGGAGGGCTCTTTCCTCTGATGGGAATGCCCCAAAATCTGTCTGTGGTAAATACTATTTGTAGAATGTAGTCTTGATAGGAACAAGCCTGACAGAATCGGCCAGAGGGGAAAAAATAAATCATATAATGATTCATCCCCACCCTCAGCTGCAAATCCAGTGCTCAATTTCATAAAAAGTGTTAAACTGCACTTTAATTCCAGCAAAGAATGAAGTTAAAAAATTAAGAATTATTTTCTAAATAAAGAATATTTAAAATCACATTTATCTTGTCAGCCCACTGGCTTGAACTGCAGCAGCCAGCCTCTATGGAGAATTGGCAGAGGAAAGAAAAAAAAAAGAAAAAAAGGTCTGTGCAGTGCACCAATGGTGGATAAAATTCACCATAATGGTGCCGAGGAGCAAGGCCAACCCTGATGTGCAAATGCCTCAAAGGGCCACAGGCTCCCCGATATGACACAACCCCAGAAGGTATGTATCCCTCCATTACTGGTGCAGGGATTATTCAAAAAAAAAAAAAAAAAAAAAAAAAAAAAATATATATGAGAGAATTCAGTGGCCATGTTAAGCCACCTTGAAATTCCCCTTCTTGATATACTAACCTACTGGGTGCATGTACCCCCTGCAGGCTTAAAGCACTGTTGTATGGCCATCATCGTGAACTTAGAAATTCAGGATAATGTCATTTTCAACAGCCACTCTAATGAAATGATCCCAGTTTCTGTAACTGCAGGGCTTTAAGTCCATGCAAAGGCTGAGGCAAAACTTCAGCCTGAAACCGAAACCACGTTTAAACTTTCCGACTACTCCAGCTGAAAGACAGCATCAGCAGCAGGATCTCCATTGCACCTTCATTTTGAAGCGCTTTGGCATCCCGCAGCAGCCGCGGTCCTCAAGCGGAGTGGCCTTCAAAGTGACCTGCGCGCTCAGTGTGGCACCACCACAGCGCAAGGTGGACATATTGGACCCAACACCACCCCCACACCCACTGCGAGCCCGGTGCCCGGGCACCAAGAGGAAATCGCTTCACTTGCGGAGGAGCAGCAAACGAACGACCACCGATCATTCGCAGCTGCTCCGAGGCGACAACCTTGCTTCTCTCTGTTCTTCCGCGGAATGTGGAAGCTTCGCCGCGGAAGCTCTCGAGTTGGACTCGAACACGTCTTGGGAGCACCGCCGTCACTTTTTGGCTTCGCAGCCTCCTCTTCGCAAGAGGGTGCGGCTTCGTGCGGCGCCCGCTCGCCATCTTCTCCGCGCGTGACCGCAGCGGCGGCAGACAGCGACGCGCTCATAATGTCGCTCCGCCGTGCCGACTTCCAGCTTTAAAACCTGCGACGGCTCCTACGTCGACCAGCGCACCATTACCACAACTGAGCACTTTTGTCAGCGCGGGCTTCCCGTTCGCAGAGCGCAGCGCCGCTTCTCAAACTACCGCCGCCATTCCGTGTGCGACGCGCATCCCTCTTTTGAGCGTCGCGCCTCCTACAGGCCATTGGCTGTGCGCTGAGCGATCGTGGGCGGGGGGCGGAGCCGCCGTCGGTTTACGGACGCGACGCTCGGAATTTGTGACCGATTATAAAACACCCGGAAGTGGAGAGCTGCTCCATAAAACAACGTGTTTTTCCACCAAAAAAAAAAAAAAAAAAAACCCTTTCTGTGCATGAAATTCGCACATGCACATATATACCGCAATTTAAAAGAGCGTCCCTCAGAATGAAGCTTTATATGGTGGGAAAGAAGCCTTATTGTCCCTCCACAGTCTGAAGATTCAAAGGGGTAACGAGAGGAAATGCAAACAATAAACTGTTGGGCTGCCTGTGTGAGAGAAATTCTTGAAGCTAAGCTCGTAATGCATCTTTCTGTTATCTTAAAGGTATTAACCAATAGTGTAGTGAATGTTTTATGTATATTGTGCTTACTGCTATAAAGCATTGGGACTTCTGCCTTGCTAGAATGTTAGGTATTTAAGAAGGTACCCTGGAAAAACAAAAGAGGGGACTTAAGGAAGGGAAGCGTAAACTACAGATAAGGCAAAGTTAAAAGGGTCAAGGAAATTGTCAATTTAGACCCAGGCCAGACCCTGGTGGTATGTAAAGGAGTAATAAAACTGAAATTCCCTTAACCGAGGTACCTAAACCAGGAGTTTCTCCACCACACTTAGAATGAGATGATTCCTTATCACAACGTTTAAAGTCACACTGACAAAGAGCAGAAGTGAAAAACAGTTGAGAGGGGTGTACTATGCCTTGTGAGCTGCTGTATAAATGATCCCTGTATCCTTTGTTCGGGGAGACTCTCTTTTCGAAGGGGCTCTCCTGCACCGGTGTGTATTTCTATAGAAAATAAAGTGTAACTCTCTCTACACCCAAAGTGGTATTTTTCCTTCCACACCTGTTTGTTTTATTTACTATGTGAAGGTGAAACTGAGTAAAGAAAACAGGTTTATTTTGGTTCATTTATCAGAAGCTTTTCTCCAAAGTGGCATTCAAAGATTACTTTGTAGTAATGCCTACAGCCATTCCCTATGTGTACAGCACAGCAAAGCAACACACGTTCACCCAAAGCAGTTAGCATCACCGCTAGAAGAACGTTCTTGGACTGTAAGAAGCCCAGGCAAACACATGCAATAGAACACACAACCTCCACAGTCACAGAGACCAGACGTCAAACCACCATGCCGCTGTGAAGCTTTTCTCATACTGCATAGTGAATATATTGCAGCAAACTCATACACTCTTTTCCCAAAAGTAGGATTAGTTTTCATGCCAGCACTGGCAGATAAGTTTGCTGCCAAAATGTTAATATTCAGTTATAATAGTACAAAGTTTTTGAAGTGAGGTGGCATTTGTAGTTTTGTACAATCATACATGTTGCCATGGAGAGTACACAAAGACCTCATCGGGAACATTCTCAAGGAAGTAGGAGTCGGTGGTTCGGCTAGCCTCCAGCAACCAGGCATCCACCCGTGAGATAAAGAGAGCAAGGGTTAGGGCCCAACTGGCTGCGCTTGAAGAGCAAAAAAAGGCAGTTATAGCTGAATCCGGAGACTGCTCACAATGGTGTTGGTACCACATCAACAGGAAATCGACAAGAAACATACTGTGCTGAGATGGCAAATATCTTCAGGACAGATGTTGTTTTTGGTTAAGTGGGGGTGAAAGGTCTATAAAAACATTGGGCTTTTTGGATCTGCTTTGAAATGTCCAGGGGAGAGAATCAAGAGGTTAGTCCCAGCCAACTGAGCATGCCCCATTAGTATGGTTGTGCTTGCTCTTCGCATTTGTGCTCGACTTACCTGTAGCTGAGTCCTCAGCATTGTATCCAGCCTTGCTTAAGTAAAAGCCAATGTGTTTTTATCTTTATTATCTCATTGAAGCAGTATATATGTGATGCAATAATCTTTTATATTATTAGCATATCTGTCTTTATGATAAGCTAGAACCGTATAGGTGTGTAGATGTGTTCCAAGTTCCATGACTCTTTCTTTATAATAAAAATAACTTTGGTTTCATGAGTCAACAAGATAGGCCAGTTTAAATTACTCACACACACACAGATACACACACACACACACCAGCAGAGTTAGAAGGCTTGACTACAGTTGAGGTTTCAATGGCAGTGTGAAATTTGTCTATTTAAGTCCATTAAATTATGCCTAAATGTGGATTATTTGTTTCATGGTTATTAGAATGTTTGATTCTAACAAAACAGGTGGAACTGTTCGCAGCCGTTGTGTGCTGTGTGCAGTAACAAAGACTTAATAAGAGCTTGGGGACTCAAGACTCTCCGGTGGCCCCCTGTTGCATCAGTGTTGCACAGGCCCTAGATGCTGTCACTCTGCAGTCGCTGGTCCCAGGTGACAATATAGGCTCAGCTGCCACAGCAACAATAAAATATAAGGACTGAAACAGGGTATTTGCTGGCCAAGAAAGACTAGTTTTCTTGTTTCCTGCAGAATTACATTTCAGAGTTTTGAAGGTTATAAATACACAGACATTATCCGAGCAGCGCAAGGACATTGTTTATTAAGCAGCTTATGGCAAGTGAAGCTTTTGCAAAACATTATTATGGTTTGTAAAAACTGTATCTCTTAACACTCCTGGAAATGTTCCTTTTATGAGCTGCATAGATGGAATGTCTGGGTAGGTTGTAAAAACAGGATTTCAGTGCAGTGTCCTCTGTGGCCTTTAGGGGGCACTAGCGACGTTTCTGATATTATCTACGGTACCGAGGTGCCTGCCTCCAAATGCATCTCACCCCACAGAACATCAGAAGACACATTAAGCTTCTGAGCAAAAATACAAATGTCTAGTCATTAGGAGATTTTTAGACTTGTACTGAAGAGGTGGTGGGAGGAACAGAAGGAAAGATAAAGGAAAGCTGTTTGTCATCAGATGGTAAATACCTCACAGTATAACAAGACATATCACAGTGATGTTGTCACACTTGCCAGATATATCCCTGAGATCCTAAAATCCAGACTTGTGAACGTAATTGAAAATGGAGACAGCGGTCAAATCTTTTGTAATTTTTCACAATGCCCAGAACCCTGTAGTGTAAAGTAAGTTTCAGTTGAAACACTATGAAGGTATCGAAGAAGGGTTTATGGAATTGCGTGTCAGTAAAAAATTCTTATACTCTTAATAAAAAAATAAAAGTAAAGGCTAAAATTATGTGTTTACGCTGACTTTTCTGTAAACAAAACATCTGCGGTCAGTCGTCTAGCTGACACAGCATGGCCACCCCTCTCTTGACCCAGTGCTGAGGGGGCTCCTTGGTAGGAAGTGTTATGGAGATGACAAAGTTGGTGGAGTGTCCAGTGGTGGAGAGGGTACCTTTACGCTCACTTGTTTTGTACAAGGGACACACATACATGCGTGATGTCAGCATAATGGCTTTCTTCTTGGCTAAAAAATGAAAAAGGGAAAATGGAAAATTTCACGGTAGGCTTGGTTATAAGAGTGAGAATTGCGAATACCATCAGCAAAATGTAAATCACTGATAATCTAACATACAGTATCTTCATTTTACAGTGACAAACCAGAGCATGGGTAAGCAAAATGATGAGGAGACACCTTACACAGCATTGCTCTTACCCCTGGTTGGAAAAGGAGAAACTAGTCTGAGCACTTACTTGGCTTTATCCAGATGATTGGGATTAAATCAAAGAGGATTTTGGGGTACTGTTCTGTTAGCGCACCACTGTGAGGATTTAGAAGAACATGCATATCATGTGAAAAACCTATATAAATCATATAAATGTCATATTATTATGAGTGATTTCAGCATGAGAGAATTTATATCTTTCTATGTTTAGATATTTACATTTTCTTGTCCCACCGTGCACCATCCAGAAACAGCCCGTGAACATAGACCCCATCCTCAGGGGAGACGTCCGATGTACTGATGGGCAAGACCTGTTGCATTTGGAAGGAAGTACAGGAGTAAGTAAGGATTATCCCTGCATATTTAATAACTGGAGTGGAGAACCCTGGGCTGAAATGGAGCTGAGAGTACCTCAAAGGCAAAGCCAAGGAGGTCAATGGGTATGGAGTATTTCCTGGCAAAGTTTTGCATTGCTCCTGTCAGGAAGGCTTGGGTGAAGAAAAATCCAGACAACCAGAAGACACTGGGTTTGTTGTTTTCATACCACAGCTGCAAAGCAAATAAGTGAACTTCAGAAACAACAATTTGATACTTGTGATTAGTCTAAATGAGAATATGCTTGCAGAATGAATAGTAAGAATTGTTTTAAACACAGTGCATTGTAAGAAATTATTCCAAGTCTAGAAATTTTGTACTGATAGAATTTTTTATCGATTGGTATTGTCTTGATGTGCTATCAAGTTCATGAAGGCAGAATCTGAATGATTAAATTTCCACTTTTTGCTTTTTGATTTTTAAGTATTCAGATTTAGACAGAAATCTGTATTTAGTAAGAAGGAAGGCTTTCTATGATTTTGTAAGAAATTTTCTTGAAATAAATCGATTATAGTTTGAAATAAAGAACAGTTAAGTCGATGTCAGAGCAAAACTGCTACCAGACCTGTAGAAAGTTTAGCCTTGCTAGGAAGTCTGTGACATAGCTTCCTAGGGGCTTGAGGCTGGGGTATGAACGCTTGGCCCACTTCTCTGGAACCTTCCCCACCAGCAGACTGCCAGACAGGGCCTCCAGCTCTGCATCCATGACCACCAAACCCTTGATGGCTTTCTGCAGGCTTTGGAGGCTGTTACGTATTGTGCAGATCAATCTGAAGGAAGCAAAACATTTTAAACAGCTGCGTATCCCTGACTTTTAACTGAAATAACAGTGCTATGAAAGTGTGAGCGTACTGTGTCAAAACCTACGTGTTATATCTTTCCATCTCCTGCACCAGCACAGTGTTCATACTTTCCTCATATCTCACTGGGAACTTGGCCAGAGCAGCTTCAGTGTCAAAATTTCCTGGAAGCTGAGCAGAAACAATTTTTTATTCACTTGGAATGAGGTTTTAACGTCCATCAGTGCCACATGATGCAAGCAAAGAATTCCAAAATGCAGCAGTTTTTTTAGTACTGAACATCGGTTCAATATTGTTGGAAAATTTTTTAACCTTAGAAAGAATGTCATTGGCAATGTCAAAGAGGGCACTGTCTCCTCCTGTGCTTGCACCACCCTTGGTTCCACCTCCCTGCGTCAACAGCAGGGAGTCAAATAAAAGCTTTGTTTCCTGCAGATCCTTGGAAATGTCCACATTTTCATGCATCCCAAACACCTCTGGATTTTGGGTGAATGGCAGTTTCTGCGGGTCAGAAAATAAACTACATTATAAAACCATCTTGGATAGTTTGGATAATGACTCAAACCCAGTAACATGTCGAAGAACAAGATATTTACACATTTTAGCTCTGACCAGACACCCAAACTCACTCGAATGAATTCCACGTAGTCATCATAATTGGACTTGGGTGGTGCATAATATATTCCACTGGGAGAGAAGTAGTATTGGGAGTTTTCAATGATTTCTTTGTTGTAGAAGTCTGCCAGAATGGTCATAAGCAACCGCCGATCCCAGTCATCCGTAACCCGACCGCCATAGTTGCATTCTCCCGTGAGGTAGGTGACAGCCTCAAAAGGAACTTCCTCATATTCATTTATAAAAAGCTGGAATACCAAAATAGGGAGGTCACATTTAGGGAATGAAAATGTTTATGCTGCAAAACAAATGATGGTGGTTGACGGTGTGCTTGTTCTGACCCTGTGTTAACCTGCTTGTTGTCAGTTAGCACTGAACATATTGAGCACTGAAAAGTGCAAAAGGCCATGGAAAAAAAAAGCATGTGCAGGAAGAAGCCGATGTATAAGACATTGCACAATGTAAAGAAAAAGACCTTAAAAGCCAAGGTGTACCATGATAAACATGATGTGAAAGTGTCAAACAGAGGCCCAGAAGAAAAATTGCTGTACCACACGATGAATTATGCTCATGGAGTGTTAACCAACAGAACAGAAGAAAACGAGAGTGTAACCTATAGAAAAATGATCTCGGAGCAGTTTTTTCTTCCACACACTGTACACTTAACATGTTCTACATGTTCTTAAAAATAAAGAATACAGGCACCGAGTAAAAAACAGTGCCCAAGTAAGATTTAGAAATGTCGATTACTTGGTTGCTGCAAGTTAAATTCTAATTTCAAATCACCTAGGCAGCACTTGTAAGCAACAGTTTATGGAGGAGTAACTTTTTTTCATCATGCTCACAGATTCTGTACATTTTAAAGCTGTACAAATGGACATTTCCTGGAGATGATACCCAAAGGAAATGTAGCCTATGGTAAAACTGCAGAATATCCCAGAGAATTTTAATATATTTCTTCATTTAAATGTATTTCTGCCACTTACTTGCAGCTGTCTGATGCTAATTCGTAGGTCAGACTCATTGAACCCATAGGGAATGTTCCACCCCAAGGGCCCAAACTTCTTCCTCTCCTGAACCAGGGCATGGAAGAAGCAAACACCAAAGAGCAGCTTCTCCCACACCTATGAAAAGGTTGTAAAGTGGAAGGAGAAATTCATGACCTTAAATACCTCAAACTCCATCAGGAGACCATACATTATACATTTCGTGCTACAGTTCAAAGCAATTTGTATGTTGCTTGAGTGACTGTGGTACCTCCAAACTAGGTGACCACATTATCAAATTACCAGTACTCACCAACTCTTTGCCTGGACAACCAGCAAAGAAGTCTGGATCAGACAACGGGTCGGAAATGTATGATTGAAGCAAGTTCAGCCTGAGGCCTGTGGGCGGCTCATTAGTCATCTTCACCCCATTCTGTAGAATGCTCACTGGGAACTGATCACAAAAAGTTGTGATGCTAAATGACACGGCAGTCTTAGATCATGTGTGTTCAGTATGTGCAAACCACAGGACAAGCTTAAGGAGTACCTTGGGTGAGGGGTAACTGGTGAGCCACAGACGGAATTCGGGGTGGCAAGTCTCAATGCTGAACTCCTCACATATCTTCTCCAAGGTTGGCATCCAGGAGATGGCCAGATGGCAGTTCTGCAGGCACACCCAAGTGCCCTCTTTGGAGGCAGCACGGATCATCTTGGCAGCAATGGGACCTTGTCCTTGCCCAAGTGAGATAGACTGGAACCTGGTTCCCCCCATATTCTGGTCACTAGCAAACTTGAGCAAGCCTAAGAACAGCAAAGATATTGGCTTAAGCTAAGACCGGGACTATCAAAATAGCCATGAAATAATTTTAAAGAATTTTTTTTTAGCAATTATTAATGCCCATTTTTATCTGCACGCAAACACTGAAGAAAGAACCAAAATATGAAACATGGCCTAGTCCTCACTATAACATGCCCTGTAACTAATAAAAATAAAGAAAAATCAAACGTTTTAATTTGTACAAATCTTTGCCATAGCTAGCATCAGACTGACTTTAAAAATCTGAACAAAAATATTCATTAAAAAGTTAGTAACTGAACTTTAAACACATTTTGTTTTCCTTTGATTAGTCGGTCACAAACCATGTTATGTTCTGATGGAGTGTAAAGAATACTCACTAGCCATGGGATCAGCTCCGGGGGAAAGCACAAAGACCAAGGGAATGGTGGCGTTGGAGTCTACAAAGCTCTTGCTCAGGTCAAATGGCGGTGGCTCCACGAATTTCTTGCCCAATTTATCCGTCACATAATTAGCGATGGCTGGTATAATCTTTTAAATGACAAATTTGATGCTAAACTTTTTTTCTTAAACACATGCATCCTTCAGAATGAGTTCAGCTAGTGCACCATTACCAACATCCTTAACAGTAAATTACTACAAATTTCACTTATAAGAAGGATGTGTGACAAGTTCTGATTTTTTTTTTTTTTTTTTATCTTTGATATTTGAAACACAGTCATCCCTCAATTTACGCATCTGACAGGTTCCTGAAAAGGCAGCACTGTGCAAAAATGCATAAATCGAGACAACTATTTTCAGTATAGATGCTTCCCAGCCCATCTGAAATCCCCCAAACCAACTTTTCCAGATATCAGGGAAATGCTGTAAAACACACTGTAGCAGGCAGTGAACCACAGCACTGCACAGTACAGCGCACAGGAGATCACCAGGTGCCCACACAGAGGGATTGTGCTGCTCAGGTGGGGATTATACAGGCAGGGCACATACATGTCAGAATCCTACTATGCAGCGTACGCACACATGGGGATTGTGCTGTGCACACACATGCAAGGATCCTGCTACACACAACACGCACGCACACTTGCACACCCAAGGCAAGGATTATGCAATTCTGCAAGCTGGGATTCTGCCATAATGCCATGCCACAGCCACAGCATCAGAAGATTTGTGTGCAATATGTTTTCTCAAATTTTTACACATTTTGATGAAATTGTGATGTTGGCAGTTTTTTTGTTTTTTACTATTTTTTTGGCCAAAATGCATTGTATAGACCAGACTGCATGGGACGGTAATAAAAATCAAATCGCACTGTAGTGAAAATGTGAAAAGTGAGTATGCATGAATCGAGGGATGACTACTTCACTTCTTACCTTGTCAGGCCTGAGACATCGATAGATGATCATTTTCTGAAGGTCATTGAGCTGATCACACCAGGGCGCAGGCAGGCGTGTGTTGTATGGTTCCTTGCTGTCATAAATAGGGAGGAAGTCCCCTGGGTTCTTGGTGAAGCTCTCCCTAAACACCATAAAACCATATCACATTAATTTCTCAAATAAGTAACCTCATCTTAAAGCAGAATACACACTTTTACCAGTGTTTATCAACATTTAAGACTTGATTACAATCCCTTGTTGCTGACTTCTGGTCAACAACCACCTTTGAACGAGTTAAAAAGGACAATGGGATGCGGTACCTCAGCCCATTCAGTGCAGGTAGGTCACTGGCCCGACAAATCTCGTCCCAACTGCGATCCTGCAGCCACTTGGGGTCTGGATTGGGCACATTGTTCTGAAGACCCACTCCACCCGTCAGAAGGAACATGAACTCCGCATATAGAATCTCTTGCTTTGCTCTAACCAAAAGAAAGTGAATGCATACGTGAAACAAATACATTATCTGGAGCCAGATTGTGTGGTTTCCACAAATAACCAGTGGTACACTTGTATGAATAACTGCAACCTCAGCGATTCCAACCCAAATTTGATTAGTTATCATAAGGTACTACAGAGTCTGAATTATCGATTAACAATGAAATAGCAAAGCCCTTCGACCGAATCCCATAAACTTAATTTCAAGCCGAATTCCTTCACCCATCTGTTATCTACAGCAAAAGCTAGAAGAGCATCTCAGAAAGCACCTGGTTGCCACACTCACAGCTGTAGGTTGCAGCACAGCAGGAAAGAGAACAGCAGTTTATCCTTCTCAAAAAGAGAACGGCACACATTGCAGTACAGGTTGTAGGTGAAGTGGTCCATCAGGTACCGGAGTCGCTTCTCCAAGATCTTTGATTTATTACTGGGGGGAGCAAGCAGAGGACAGAAGTCATTTCTGGTCCAAAATAGGAATGACGTTACCATTCATTGTGGTAGAGTGAAATAAAACCAAGGATATTCATCTGTTCAGCTGTCCCAAGTACAATAGGAACTGAAAGCCACATTCTTCCTGTTAACACATGGAGACAAAAAGCTTTTCATGCTGCTGTTTCTTAATTTTATGCTAGTGTGTATCTTACCTATCCTGAATTGAGTTGATGTAGAGGTTGACAAACCAGCTGAGAGAATACTGGTACATAGGGTCGATATTGGCTAGGTCTGCAATGCTGAAGAACAGGATAGAGGAGTGCTTGGCGACTGCTCTGTAGCCTTCCCTTGATTCTGCAATTTTTATCTCTGTCTTCTCAGCAATCTGACAGAAAGAGTGGGAGTTAAACACAGCACCCTGCGTGAAGGCATCTACCTCTATGTCAAGAAGCTCTGTTCTGGCTGTCAAACCTGCTGCTTCTTGCTGATCTCATTGGACATTATTTTGGCAGAGTCCAGGATCTGAATAGCACTCTCATCCTCCAAAATGTTTCCTTTGGATGATTGCAGGGTCTCTAGGATCTTGTCCTCGATTTCCTTCAGTTGCTTCTTGTTGGCAGCGGACTGTAGGATAAGTGCGTTTCTTTCCTCCTCAAGCTCTGGTCTACAAAAAACATGACCTTAGAGTGAGCAGAAAATACAATGCTTGACTACAGTGGGCTTTTGCAGTGTCACATTTACCTTTCCTTGGCCACCACAATACCAAGCAATTGGTCCTCCAGCCCCTCAGGTGTGATCATGAAGTTGAGCAAGGAAACTTTGGTGGCCAGCTCAGGCAAGTAGTGGGGGTTCCTCAGCTTAGTGGTTATGTAGAAACGGAAGTCGCTGGAATACTCTATCACGCTCTCCCCCAGTCTGATGCAGTCCATCCCTCCTACAGTTTACATTTGTGATGTTCAAGTTTGCAGAGATATAGATGATAACAAATCAGGTCTTTAATGGAACAAATTGTGCATGTACAGCGAAATAATACTTTTTATAGTTTAATAATAGTTTTTCATTTGGTTAATTTATTATTATTTTTAAAGGCAGTGTAACAACATAAAAGGACACAGAAAGGGAAACAAAATTGGTTAACAAAGCAGTAGGATGGCCAAAACAAAATCATAAACAGCAAAATGCACAGTAGAAAAAAATAATTTAGGAGCTCTAAAAGACTTAAAATCAGAGATGAGTTGTATTAAATGTGTGTGTTTGCTGTGTAACTGTATGTCATTGAAAGAAGCAAAGGAGGAAAGGAAGTGCAAATCTTGGCAACAGTAGGAAAGTGAAAAAACAAATAGTATGTGTGATTATGTTGAAGGCATAGAGAATATAGAGAAAGAAATAGTGGAATGATGATTTATTTCTAAATTTAGTTTAATATTAACAGTACTGATATGCACTGTCAATATCTTCATGTGCAAAAATTGACATCCAACCATAGATTCTTTGGAGTTATCAATAATGGATCCATCAGTTGTTACTCCTGCTGCATCATAAACACAAATAAGGAGTCCTTTCCAAAATCTCACCTTGTTTAAAGATCTGCTTGAGCAGCAGGGGCTCCAACGAGGGGTCCAGCTCCTCACCTACATTCTCCAGAAGGCAAGGTGAGCCAAACTGGAGGCAGTTTTCGAGGGTTCGCATATAATCGGCATCAGTCAGTTTTATGACACTAAGGTTATTCTCCTTCTCGGAGTTCTTGACCCATTTATTGGCCTGGCCTTGAGGATCAATCATCAGCGGCCTGACAGGAGGAAAGGTATGCAGAAAGAAATTTATATGTTGTGGGTAAATGTGGACAGAGTGCAAATTAATGAATCATAAATCTAATATAAATTATATTACACATCTTACAGTATTTATTACCTTTTTCATATCTACAAATATTTGCTTTGCGTAGCCTTTTTTGAAGTTACATATAAAATGTTTTACAAAAATGGGAATAAGGATTAAATATAAACATAAATGAGGGCCATTGTGTTTTGACATTGAGCTGTGGTTGGTTAGTCTATGTTTTTGCAAACAATGACCACCTACCATCGTCTGGAGTTGCTCACAATCACCCCGTTGTCAATGGAGAAGCTGTCTGTGGGCAACCCTGCAATATTCCAAGCCCTGATTTTTATTGGGTCTCCCAGGGTCTTACTGAGGGAAAAATCACCTGACGATGGAATGTTTTTGGCCTAGGAACACATTAAAAACTTGAGAGGCCAACATCAAAGTAACAATATCACATGTTTATACATTTCCGCAAGCATTAAGGAAAACTGGGTTTCAGCTGACCAGAAAAGAAGAATCTGGTCTGCTTAAGGCTGTTGCCGCTATGAACATCAGCAGGATGAGATTTAGAAAATGAATGGATGCTCTAAGCTTAAAGGCTAAAAACCTGTAAAATCCAGGCACTCTAAATACTTAGAAAGAGAAAAACTGCTGTGACATTTATTGTAAATATACCTTGCAGAGTGTGGTCCATGCCTTGGTGCACTCTAGTCGGAAGGCTGCTGTGAAGGCACCCAGGTAGGCAATGACCCCAGCTGAGATCAACACATCTCCTGTCAGGTTGTCATAGGTGCTCTGAAGATCATCTGCTGCTTTTGACCACCTTCAGAGTAATGAAATGCTTTCAGACCAAAATTACTAGTTTGTCATGCATTTTAGCTACAGATTTCACTGAAGCTTATGCGTATGTATAGTTATGTCAAGCTATGTCACAAACCGAGTCTTTTCTCCTCCAAGGCCTCCAATCAGCTTCTCAGCTCTGTCCAATTTATTAGCACAGAGTTCCACCTGAAACTCCAGTTGGGCTTTCTCTTGTGTTTTCTCCTCAAATGTGCTTTGCAAGGAAGCCAGCCGATCCTCTACCTCTTTCAGCTCAGCTCGTTTCTGGTTCAGCAAGGCCATTGTATTGGCAAGTGACTGTTCAGCTTCAGCCAAGTTGGCCTTCTTGGGTGCTACCACCTGAAGAGGGCATACACAGAACAGAAGATTATGATGGCTAGTACCACATTGGCTCAAATATAAGACAGTATTTGTTCTGGGAATTACATCTAAAAAAAGATGGGGTCATGTTATAGTTGAAGACTAGACCTATAAAAGTCATATACTATATAACACCAGTAAGTGGCATCACTTATCCACAGAAATGGTTAACTGGAGCTAGGGAGTATGAAAGATGATGAAACCTCAAGATGGCCTGGAAAAAAGTAGCTCAAGGTTAGGCCAGATTAACAAAGGACTGAGGAGGAGTTATAATGCAAATTTCAAAATAATGGTGATCAATGAGGCAGAGGTGTCAAACAACTCTCAAGCAGCCAAGAAACATAGTGTTACAGAATGTCGTGTTTGTAGATGGAAAGCCTAAAAAGGCCGTCTTAAAAACACAAATATGGTAAATATGAATAAATATGAGTTTTCTTTCTAAAGATAAGATATGATTTTCAAAAAACCTTTTTACAAAAATGAGTGTTGAAAAAGAAGGGGGGGGGTTGTCTTATAAGGAGGATTGTCTGATATTCAGGCCAGTAGGGTGATTAGAATTCTGCAGTAAGTTTAAAAAGCAATTTTTTCAAGATTTTTCGCACAGAAAATCAGTCGTTCAGGATTTATCAGTTTTAAGTCGAATATTGTACAAATAACAATTTAACAGCAGCCAATATTTTAGCAATCGCAAAACTGACCTTGAAAAATAAAATTTGTCGTTTCTAACTAATTTTGTAAAGGGCTTTTTTGTCAGCCAGTGAAGAACTGAAGATATTTGCAGTAACAAGCCATGAATGAATGCTGCACATGACTACCATTATTTTCTCAGTAAGGGGAGAAAGGGAAATCATGTTAGTAAACATAAAAAAATAATACCACCCAAAATACAATGAGCGCTTAGCATACCTTAGCCACTCTGTCATAAACTTCCATGGCTTTGATCCATTTGCACAGGCCCTCTGCTGCAGAAGAAGCTTTGACTACCTTTGCTGGGTCGAAATCGGGGTTGGTCATGTATTCACTACGGATTTTGCTCATGACTGGCACCTGGCACATACACGGTGAAGGAACATCAAAACGTTGTAATTATGTCATTTACACACAAGGGAAGGGACAATTACAGGATTTGGTAAAAACGAGAGACACTCTAGGCAGAAATATGAATTAATATAAAAAAAAAAAAGATACAGGAGCGAAAGAAAGGAGGCAAATATTAAAAACATGTAAATAGAGCAATGTTAGGTTTTTAAATTCTTGTCTTGATACATCAGTCCTGTAGTTAGACACAAAATAAATATGCACAAAATGTGTAAAAGTGCACATTTTCACTTACGGGAATGTTGTCCTTGTCATATTCTCTCAAGTCCTTTAAGAAATTCATATCCCCAAGTAGCTTTTTGCTAGGACCCCAATAGTCAAGAATCTGTTGTAAAATAAAACAGTCTTTTCCATCTGCTTTGGAATTTAATAAATACGTAGGATTCTAAGTTATTTTTTAAAGCTTGACCTGTTCTAGCAGGTGCAAAGTGACTCTGCTGAGATGAAAGTGAAGAAATCCACAGGTAAATCTGATATCAACTGTCCAACATCACCCCAGCACCCCCTGAAAGAGCCTCACCTTCTGTCCAGTTCCTGCTGGGTCGTTAATTTTCTCTGGCTTGATGTCTTTCATTACACAAACTGCTGCCATCACCAGCTTAACCCCCGAAGGAGGGTTCTTCATGGATTTCACTATGGTTACGTCGGACGGCTAAAAATGCACAAAGAGGAGCTTGTCCAACACTGACTTGGATAACTAGAAATTTAACAGCTGCTAATAAGAACCAGTAAAATAATATAAAATTTATGCCATAGTTTATATTCTGTTTTGTTCACATCAATGCACACTCAACTCTATAGCTTTGTCAATATCGTTCTCATTTTTGTAAATGGGATTTTTGTAAACACTACCTATTTATTGTCTTAAGTGGGACCATTTACTGCTCTAAAGAATGCCATGTGTTAAGTGACTACATGCTACATAGTGAAAGAAAGCTGCGTGGTTCATTTAAACCTAATTATTGATTCTACCCAGTGCTGCTTTTGAAGGTGGTCCAGGACATACTTTGAGTGTGTCAAGAGCAGACAGCGCAGCCTCTAAGGCGGGGATGGCTTCAGCCAAATCACTCTCGCACTCATTCTTCAGAGCCTGGGCCTCATTTGCTTTGAGCGTAGCCATCTCCTCATCCACACGCACAACCTTGCTCTTCGCCTCTACTTGTACTGACTCTACTTCAATCACCTGCAAAGCACCAAAGGCAATATTATTCCTTTCAGGTTATAGAACTGGGTATAGTGGAATCTATTAAATACCTGGCAGTCACTAAAAGATTAAGGTGCTGATTTTGAATGCCATAGATCAGACAGCATGGCATGATGCATAAACAAATCAGAAAGGGAGCACAACATTTCAGGTCGACATCATCAAGGCAGAACAAAAATTACAGCTTTACTTTTTACTTGCATATTAACTTTTGTACTCTTTTATTAGCTGTTTCAGTTCTGACATTTAAATTAGCTTTTTTTCACCTCCATCATTCGTGTATTCTCTATTTTGGCTTGCTCCAGTTTAGGCTGCAGGTCCACTAGCTCTTTCTTCATTTCCCCCACCTGTTGGAAGTGATTTGATCCAATAAATCACTGTACATGTGTACTGTACAATATAACAGCACCATGAGCTGAGGAACAGATGGAACAGTAAGAGATTTTGGGAGAATTAACACAGATATAGCAACAGTTACAACTTGAACTTGTTTTCTGGAGTTCTCCATTTGTAGGATGGGAAATAAAATATTTTTACTGGAAATTTGTAGGATAAATAGAAAATTCACTGAAACAAAATGAAAAATACTTTTTTACATATTAAAGAACATAACTATTTTATTTAGGTACTCTTCCATGTGAGGAACTAACCTGAGACTCAGCAAAAGCAAGTTGGTCCAATCCATTGGTATACCTCCTCTTAGCTTTCATGACAGTGTCCCGTTTCTGTGTGAGGAGCTGCCTGAAGGCGGCAATGAGCTCCAAGTAGGAGGTGGGTGTTACATAATTGTGGCGGCCCAATTCAGATAAAAACCTGGGTACACGCAAAAATTTCTAGTGAGACTCAAAATGCAGGCATGCTGTGGCTGAAATTAAAGAATTATCTCTTTGCTGTCCACCAAGCATACCTTTGAGATAGCTTGATGGCAGATGTATGGAAGGTTTTACAGATAGACACAACATCTTGACGCTCAAGATCACTCATCTCGATTGTCTCGAGGAACTTGTTGGCTACTCGCTCTAGTGCTTCTTCTGGCCATGGCTATAGAATGCAGGAGAAGAAATACAACAACAATGAAAAGTAGTTTACTATGAAGCTATATTAATTGATAAATCACCATTAGAGCATTAATACTGTAAGCTGATTTTGAGAAAAGCACCAGGTACATGAAAAAACATGAAGTATGTAGATCAAGTTCAGACTTCAACCAGAATTTTTTAGATGGCAAACCAATTCTCTGGGCAGTAGTTTTTCACACTACTGCCCACAGAATTGAGTTTTAAAGTCCTTACAGTCTACATCATTTAAGTTTGTCTGAGGTAACATAGACACTGAAGCTCCTCCTCACTACCCTTACCTGGAACCAGTCAATGGTGCAGCAGTTGATAAGGGAGGGGAACTGGCGCAGACGGTTCCGGAAGGCTTCTCCAATAGGACTGAATGCCACCACAATGTGGAGATTCTCTCGGCAGCGAGTCACAAAAAAGGCAAAGAGTGCCAGTGGGGTGAAATCTGCATTTTTGTTCCCTGCTTGGGCAAAGGGTCTGACTGCCTATAGAGGGAAGACAGGAAGGAAGTAATACAGTACAACGGACTACATTTCTCCAGGAAACATGTTACCAGGAAGCTTTAAAATTCACCTCCATTATCTCTTGTTTCTCATCCACAGCAAAGAGATTGGGCACCTCCCCTGTGTTGAGCAAACTGTCCACATCCTCAAGGAAGGCCTCATCTTTGATCTGGGCATCAGTAAGTAGGAAAACTGTCTTCTGCCCTTTCACACCTGCACTCTTCAGCAGACGCTTTGAAGATAACACCAGCAAGAGTCCCAGTGTTAGTATTTCTAATTTCTGTTTTTCTACGATGCTGTGGCCGTATGGCAAGTCAGAACAACTTTACTATCACAGGTATTTAATGGGGAAAAAATTTTAAACTGGGGGAAAGTTAAGTTAATTTTTTAATAAATATTTCAAAAATTATTAAGCACACTGTCTGGAGAAGCAGTAGCGATGCTAACTCTGAGACAAACTTAATACTTTTCTGAAAGACAGAGAAGCATTCAGGTCATTCAGTTAAAGCTATGGTAACCAGTAGCTTAGTTAGGTAACCATTAATGGTCGTTCCCTTCCATCCAAGAAAGAAAATTGCAGCTACGTATTGTTGAAGATATGAATACACATTTACTGTATTAAATATTGGCTGTTTAAAATTATGCATAACATCATGTTTAATAGAAAAAAAATCAGACAAGTAAATCAGGATGGGGTGTCAAATATTTCTGAATGTCTTTTAAATCCCAGTGTCTGTAAAACGGTGTTTATAAAAGGACAATTAAATCATAAATGATATATTTTGAAGCACATTTCGAACATATCAGCCAGACTATTATGAAGTAGTAACAACATATAAGAAAAAGACAGGAAAATATAACATATGACATGTAGAATTTTGTCCATTAAATCTGAAATCTGTAAAGTCAGGGCTCCTTAAATTGAGAATTTACCGTTTTTTAAGCGAATTTTGAACGTCAATGATATTGTTGCAGGGAAGTGCGAGGATACTGCCACCACTGATGATATAAAACATTTTAAATTTTGTTAAATTTAATTTTGCTTTTGTAATTTTGTCCAGTATATCAGGGTCTGTTAAATTGAGAATATACTTTAACTTTCGCATTGTACCTTAAGGTCATCTCGCCACTCATTCATGCCGTAGCTCTTGGAAATCTCAGGCTGAAAGAGCACCATCTTGGCCATAAAGGTGGCCAAGCGAGTGAGGGACTGCCGACCGCTGCCACCCACTCCCACCAAGAGGGCGTTGCCTCCAGACTGCTTTAGAATGCGACTGATCCGAGAGAGATGCTCGAGAACGTACCTGTGAAACAAGTCATAGTGGTCTACCTCCATTCTTCACTTTTGGACTCTTTCCGTTTCTTTTATAAGGTGTCAAAACAAATGTATTTACCGAAAGATGACCAAGTTCATGCGGTTCTTGTGTGACCGGTTGTACTCATCCAGACAAAGTTCCACGACCTGGCTGAACTGCTCCATAGATGGCACCTCAGCGTAGAGTCTCTCATCATCCTCTAAGTCAGGGTTCATGTAATCACCAAAGAGCAGGTTCTTCATATTTTCTTCACTCAACTGTAGACCCAAAAGTATACAAATGCAAGTTGAGGCTCCTGGTAAGCTACTGAATGGCATGAAGCATTAAGCAAGAAAAAGACTGAAGAAAGGTTAGCTGAAGAACTATGTCCAACATCTAGAGTAACTTTTTTTCTATTACAATAGCAAATGGTCCTTGGCTGTTTTGCTGGAGCGACAGTAAGCGATGGGTCATTCTGTTCCTTCTAGGATACAAACGCATCCAATCTAAGTATGGGATACACGCGAAAACATGACACTGAATTTCTTCAAAACACACACTGGCTTGTTTTGCTTCAGGTGCTCAAACACGTTGTCAAAATTCTCTTTGAAGTGCTGCTTCACTATGTCGTTTATTAGTTTGTAGAGCCATGTTCGGTCCATATCATCCACCAGGCGGTCGTAGAAGACACGAAAGACCTCGTGTACAAAGAGGCGGATCATGGTGAACTTGTTTTGAAGGCATTCCTTTTTAAGGAGGAGACAACCCTGCACAACACGGGAGAAGTCTCTCAGGTTGAAGGTATAGTGGGACTTTGCTGGTGTTGGCAGTAGGTTCTCCATGGCCTTCCTATACACCTGGAAGTGACACAGGACAATAAAACAGGTTGAAAGACAAAAATCTGTATCTAATTATAAATTGTGGGAGCTCTATTTTTAAGTACACCATCAAATATCTTACATTGTATAGTAACCTCACATTAACTTTTGACTTTAAATGCTAATTCTGTCTCAGAGCTACAGAATCTATTTTTAAAACGTACATTATTGGTGTTCTGATATTCTAATCTTACAGCCATTTTAACAAAAGCAATATGATGTTTATGTAAATAAGTGCTCTACTCTTTTTTGCGAAACTTAACCTAAGGTCATTCACTAATGTTTATATATTTCAAATACATCGTAGTCGCCACTGTAAACATATAGGATGAGAAATTATATGGCAAACATGGTAAATTGTACACGAAACAGAAATGTACCTCCAAGGTGGCAGCCACAATCTGGTTGCCCACAATTAAAATTTCAGATGGAAAGCCGTTGATCTTCAGGTAGAAGGCTACAATGTTAGAGAAGATGTGGATCATAGTGTCGTCACTGAAGGCATTGATGCTGCAGATATTAAAGTGACGAAGGAAACGCGGTGTCACAGCATTCCGTCCACCCCCAGGGGGGCCCATTGCGGAGAGCAACTGTAGGTCCACCAGGCATATCTTGCTTGTGTCCTTCACATCGTACCTACAAAAGTCATATTTTAAATTAATTTATGCAATACCTTTAAGACACAGAGAGCTTGGGGGACATTTGAGACAATACAGTGTGATTGGTGAATAACACAAATGGCCAAAGACCTAAGCAGCTACAGCTGGAAACACACTGGTAAAATTTGTGATGAACCGTTTTTTACCAGTTTTCATGGTCAAAAAATTGGCGAAGCAGTTCCACGGGAGGCTGCGCTCCAAACTGTTCCAACGCAGGCATATTCATGTCATCCACAAAGATCACGCATTTCTTCCCCATTGGTGGACCAAACACCCCCTTCCGTCTCTTGTCAAGCCTTGACATTACGATGTTCTGCGGGAGCGCAGGTCCGTCAGTGTATTGTACGTCCAGAGGTTGCAAAGCTGTGGACAGGCTGCACTAACTGGATTTAAATATTTACCTGGATCTGATTGGCACTCGTCCGGGCTGAAAAATTGATGAAAAAAGGTATGTAGAGGTCTTTGTTCAGATTGTTCATGAGCTTTTCCTTCACGTACACAGACTTGCCAGTGCCAGTAGGACCAACAAACAAAATTGGCCTGTGAAAAGTTGACTTAGTAAAAAATACGCTACATCAAAAAATTCTGGACATTCGTACAGACAAAAATTTGTTAGAAAGAGTGATGCTGCACATTTATAAAAATAAGACACAACTTTTTTATAGCATTGCAAAAATGATTTCAGGTTTACATTTATTCATTTATCCAATGTCGTTTTTCTCCAAAGTGACTTAGAGTATCAAGGTACTTAAAATGATTTACCAATTTAAACAGTTAGGTCATTTTTCCTGGGAAATAAATACTTAGCTTAATGGCACTACAGAAGGAGGTGGAGCTCACATTTGCAACATCCACGTCCAGAGGCAGCACTAACCATGATGCTGCCTGCTGGTCACAGACGCTGAAATTTGCAGTCATTACTTCCATATCAGTTTAAAACTGCCTACTGTTTACTCAGTTATTTGTGCACTGCAAACTCCAGCATAGACACACACTCTTTTCTATCAGTCTATTCCATTACTCCATTAAAATTCAGTTTCAGCGTAGTCATGGTGGCCTGTAATTGATCCTTGTAGCATAAGAAGTAAAACAGGGTAAATCCTAGATGGGATGCCAGTTCACTGCTGGGCAGTCATACATAGCTTCTCCTATATACATACATACACAATGGACAGTTAGGCCACCAGAAAGACAAATCTCTGGATAGTGAAAGAAAACTGGTGCACCCTGAGGAAGGCCACACTGGAGTGAAAACATGAACACTCTGGAGATTGAACTATGTTCAAATTTATGAATTAACTATCCCATATCCCAGCGAGCACATTTGCCTGGTAACTAGTACAAAAAAAACCTTATCAGTGCATATTTTCGGTCTGCCAAATCCTCAACACAGGGAAATTGATCACAGCCCCAACAAGAGGGTAAATACTTACACTCCGTAGGAAATGCAGAGGTCCATCAGGTATGTGTACCGAATTGTGTCAATGGTGGGAACAATGATGTCTTGCACTTTGGTTTTGCTGTCTCCAAGGCTGATGCTCTTTATTGCCTCGTTCCAATGAATCCATCGACCTTTACCTTTAAACTAACGTGCAGAAATATTTTCAATGAGAGAACCAATTCCACTTTGCTCAGCGAGTGCGGCCCACAGTGCTGCATCGTACCTCATAGAAGTAGTCGTAAACCAGGCCCTTCTCACTGAAGGTGCAATCCCACTTCCCCACAGTGGCAGGGATGGGGTGATCGCCCGATCGGCCCAAAACAATTTCCCTCAGGAAGATGTCGAATTTGAAGCGACTATCTGTGTCACAGCTGCCGCCCATAGACCACACCATGGAAAAAGCGAAGGCAGCCTGAAAAAGTGAGTAACAGTTTCTGTGTAAAGCACGGTGAGCCTTAGCCTCATCTGACCCCAGAATTATTAGCACAATGGCTGAAATAGTCTTGATGCAGTACATGGTTTTATGCGATGTTCATTGTGTATGCATCTCAGCACTGATATTTACCATGATCCATGTCTGTATGTTCTTATTCCCAGGATCATCCTGCAGTGGTTCTGTTAGCAGCATCGTAATGAAACGCGTCAAAGACACAACTACGTTGCTGTTGCTGGTAGGAACAACCTCCTGGAAGAAACACAACCTGTCAGAAGAGCAGAGCTCCATGCTCTGTGTTTGAATAATGTGTGGACATGCTAGATAGGCGAGTTGGCACCCACCCTGCAGTTTTTGCGCAGCATTCTGAGGGACGGGGGCACTAGCCAGTGGAAGAGCTCTGTAAGCAGGGTAGTGTTCTCTGGTACCTGAAGAGGCTCTGGCAAGGTGTTTAGCCAAGACGTTACCAACGGCTCCCAGCCCAGTTGAGAGGGTTCCATGTAGATCATGCCACAGCGGCTTACTGTCGCTGGCTGTGAGGGGTTTTAATGGCAATTAAACAAACGTCAGCGGGCCATCTAATATTATTTGTATGACCTGCAAAGTCAGAGTCGAATACAGGATAAAAGTACAGCATTACTCAGAGGTTACTCTAGGTAGTAATCTAGTGTCAGCATGACACTACAGAAGGGCAGGTATAAACATAGGTGGGAAGATAGCACTGCAGTGGAAAAGTAGTACCATACCGAAGGTGTTGTAGTCTGGGTGCTGTGGTCTAGAATTGTCTGCAGGACTAGAAGTCAGTATAGGAGGACGATTCAGAACATTGAGTAGATAATGAAGCATTTACCGAAGCCTGGGACAGGTCCATGGCTTCAAAAACAAGGCTCATCTGACTGGACATCTGGATAATCTCTCCACTCATCAGGCACAGCTGACAGACAAAAATAAATTTACTATTAAGCTGCAGGGACTTCATGCAGAGCACACTGGTATACCTTGGATGAAATAGCCCCTATGTAAAAAGCACTTTCAACGAAAATTAAACTTAAAACCTAGTCTGGAGTACAGACAATAAGTTCTAAGACTGCCCCATGGGACTGTCAGACTGCAACCAGTCTCAGACCTTGCTGACTGTAATGTGCAGCAAAAATATTTCCTTTTCATAAATTTATGTAAGATCTGCACCTTTTTGTTGTCATCAAGAACTGTGTTCATACTCTCAATCCACAGCGTGTCGATGGGCCCATCAAACACAACCCACTTGCGATCTGGGGTTTCCGCTGAGGCAAATTCCCTAAATGCGTTGGCCACAATCCCATCCACCCACTGCGGAAAACCAGTAAGCAAACTTATTGATTTAGGGGAAGAAAGTTGGACAAAGAGATCATAATCTTAAGATTATAAAATAGAATCAACGAAAATTACAAAATATATATGTGGTCACCTCATGAGACACTGGGTCAAACTGGCCAAAAAGTTGTCCCATAGTGATGGATTTGGGGTTGACTGTACAGTATACAACTTTCAATTCATCATTTATCTTCTTCTCATTCATCATGGTCAGGGTGTCTGCCAGGACATGCAGGACTTTTGTTTTACCAGCATACGGTTCCCCTACAAGCATGAACCTGAAAATGATTGCTTGTTAGTTCTGTGCATAAAATTAATATCTACATTTCTCACTTCTGGAGAATGACAAACATCAATGTTCTCACCCATGCCGAACAATCATCATTTCATAGGTCTGGATCATCTTTTCCAAGAAAACCTTCACAGGTTGAACATTATGTTTCTTGCAGCACATATCAGCACATTCCAGAAAGAGCTAGAAAAAGGATGAATATGAAACAACTGGTTAGCTTCTATTTAACCGTGTTAGAAGTCTGAAAAACAACTGCTATGAAAACGTATCCTGCGGACCTTGTAGTCAGCAACCGGCAAGGAAATACCAGGGAAGAGATCACTCGTGATCCCATTGAAGAGGGGGATGTCGTGAGACAAGAACTTGGGCTCATTTACATCCTTGATTGAGCGAAGGAGCTGTAAATATAGAATAAAGACACTTTTGGATTCCTTAGAAATGTGTACAATACCAAGTAAACAGTCCAATACAATTCCAGTTCTTATATTCACCAGAATATCCTCATTTTCGTCTGGGAACTTGAGTTTGAGATTCCCAGCCGCCACGAGCACAGCCTTGACTGCCCGCATGCCGTAGTCATAGTGAAACTGGGAGGAGAGCTGCTCTGAGCATAGCCTGTAGGTCATCACAATCTTCACTGACAGTGGCTTGGCATTAATGAAACCATAGGAATACAAGGATATCTCTGCAATCAGGGCATAGTTGGGGACCATCATTGCCACCGTTCTGAAGAGAACCTGGCAAAATAGAGAACGGGAAGGCATCTCAGCACAAATCAGAGCGGGAAAAAAAGGCAAGAAGTACCAAAGTACGTATCTGAAATACAGGGGGAAATGATGAAATGTAAAAGAAAAACAGTTAAGATGGTAGAAGATGATAACCTTGAGGTTGTCTGGGAGCTCGGAACGGCCAGCATAGCCTGGATTCATGGTGATGGCAACAAAGCAGTTGGGATTAAGGCGCAGTTCTGTGCCCTCAAAGTCAAAGTATTCGAGCTTCATCTCGATAGCCCTCTGGATGCAAAGGATCTGCTGGGCCACCACCGATAGCACTTCCAGCTCAATGCGGTTGAACTCATCAAAACAGGCCCAGGCACCTGATGAAGCCAACCCTTTGAAGAACTGGGGAAAGAGCAGGCCACATGGAAATACTTGAGCCACACTCCTGAGGAATGTTGCAAGAAGAAGTCCTGTGATATCTAGATTGAAGAGCACTTTCATATTTGGTTACAGGAAAAAAACTTCATCATGTCCCTCTGAGCTCTTACACAATCACAAATCACAGTATAGTAAGTTGCAGGATTTTTTGACCAGTTTGACCAGTTGTTACCCCATCCTGGTCTGATTTACCCTCCTAAAGAAACTTCCATAACTGCCTCACGATTTGAAGACATTTCTAAGAAAATCTCACCAGCAACGGGCAGAAAATTATAAAATGCCCATCTACTTGCTGGCGGTGGAATAAAACCAAAAAATGAGCATTGTTCATCGATGCACTAAAATAGAGACCAACGTAATTCCACCACCTTTCCCATGGCCAAATAGTCCAGTCCATCAGAGCAGTTGAATACCACACACTGCACTGCCAGCGCCTTTGCAAGATCCTTCGTCGTTTCCGTCTTGCCTGTCCCAGCAGGGCCTTCAGGAGCCCCCCCCAGATTCAAGTATAAGGCACCAATCTGTTATAGGACAAACAAGCACCATTACAAAAATTATTTCGGTCATGGACTCATATAAGTTCTCACATTTCCAAGGATGTTTCCCTTCGTTGTCTCCAAAGCTTACCAGGGTACGGTAACAGCGATCAGTCAGAGGAGTGATGACTAGCCTTGGGGAGTTGCCAAGGTACTCATATGCATACTTGACGTCACAGTTGATGATGCGCACACGCACATTGTCTTGGTCCCAGTAATATCTCAGCTGCGCCAGCCACTGGAAATCTGTCTCGTGGGAGACGCCTGAAAGGGAGAAAGATTACAGAATTAAATGATCTTTATCATGTCAGCCATCTCATATAAACCTTTCATACACAGAAGAAAAAATAGTGAAATCCAAGGAATTCAACCTGAAACAATGAGAAAAAAAACACACAAAAATGGCAAATATCTTTAGTTGACAATTGTGACCACATTGTGTCTGATAACCCCAGACATTGTTCTAGTTTATTCCTGACTCATTTTTAAATATATGCATGCTCAACACATGCCAGCAGAAATTTATACTACCTTTTTGGATCATATCACTGACCACATCCTTGGCATGCACATCAATGGTAACCAGGGCCCCTAGTGTGATGCGTGTCTGCTTAGGAAGCTTTCCCCTCACCAGCGCCACTATGTCGTTCAGCTGGTTTTGCAGCTGCTCGACATAGAGCTTCAAGCCCTGCAGGAAACAGCAATCCATGTGGGTATCTGGAATCATCTACCAGTACATTCATTATCATTAAATGGTCCAGTCAGGGTGTCAAGAGTGCATGCTGGGAAACACAGCTGAAACCTTTCTCCATCTCTTCAGAGAGAAGACTGTAGGCATGATGTATAAATGATTTAAACAATGTGTTGATGGTGCTGCTATTGTACTGTACTAAATATAAAGATGTAGTGGTACAGTTTGAACCTTGCCTCACATTCAATAAACCTGAGCTGAACATTGCAAAAATGTCATTTTTTCACAAGAAACATAGCCAGAAAGTTCTGCTAATGTGCTACTTGCGATTTTGACTATGGTGCTACCTCAGGGCCTCTCCTGATGGCCTCATGGACCTCAACAGTCCAGAAGATCTGAGATGTGCAGAGAACCACCTGGCCAGGCCACTCTTTGACCCACTTGTTTCTTGCAGTCTGCGGATAGGCCTGTGGAAACACAAAGTAATACATCAATGAAACGTCAGCAACTGAAGGCCCAACAAATAATTTGCTTCACGATCTATTATGCTGTTTGCCATTGCAATTCAGTCATTACAGAGAAACACATGTAATGTTGCCGATTCAGTCACAGTAAAATGAACAACTTATGCTGCTACCTGAAGGGAGCGAGACACCACATCTCGCACACTGCGCAGCATGATATCCTCCACCTGCACCAGCCATTTCTCCACTGCACCCCGGGCTTCTGACGTGGAGATGAGCTCAATGAGCTCTACTCGCTCTCCCTCACCACTGTACATGGCCTGGATGTCCAAGTTAGGTAAGAAGTCCAGCTTAGCAATGCCTTCAAAGCATTTTTTCAGGTGAGGCTGAACTCGCATGGGGTCCTTGGTCTCAGACAGAATTTCCAGCATCTCGTCATTCGACAGGAAGAAAAACCTGATCCACAAAAAAGTAAAGATGGTTCATAAATTACATCAGAAGGTAGAATCTTTTTCCCAGTTAAGTTACTTATCATGACCCTTGATCACCAACTTGATCTTTACAAAATGGGAGATGATTTAGTTATAAAATTGAATAACTGTCAGATTTAATCATGTACTTTCACATGTTAAATACTTAATAACTGAACGACTTTCCAGTTCCTTAAATGACTTCATGACTATTGCAAAAGTAACCGTCTACAAAGTGATAAGATGTTGCATTTCATCACCGAGGGAAGAAGAGCCTTTTCTTTTCAAGATAGGCATTCAGTCCTTTCATGATCTGATCCAGAAGGTTGTTTGAATTCTGCAGATTTTCCAGCAAGCCAGGCAATGAGGTGGCTGGCAAGACCTGCAATCATGGCAGTATGAAATATCAGAATATTTACTAATTTGTGAGTTTGACTACATGTAGGTGCCACATCTATGCCAACAAAACCCAAGCAAATTTCAAGGATCCTCTAGTTTGGCAATGTTAAGGAGACTCTTTATCATAAGCACTGAACTGCTTCTAGGCATAAAAAGGATCAGAAGCCTTTTGCATCTTTCCTGAAAAGTATTCTTAATATTGAAGGTATCTGCTTCCAGATACTCATTGGACCAAGTGATGAGTCATGACACAATGACATCTAAAAGGTAGTTTGTGTACCTTAGGGTCCTTAACACAGTGCTTCATAACTTCCCTCCAGTGCTTGTCAACAGTCTGAAAAAGACGTCCTTCCTCAGGCATCTGTTGCATGATGTCTTCAGAAGAGAAGATGGGCTCCAGGTAGAGCCACTGGGCCTGGACCTTCAGCCATTCATCAATTGTTTCCTGGATCCGGATCAGACGCTCCTCCCACACCTACTTCACAGCATCCATAGCTATTGCACACATCACCTACAACAGCTGTATTGCTGACATCTTTACACAAATTCAAAGTACTATTCAGGAACAGCAACATCAACAGAGGCACTGGAGAGTTTTGCACGAGACCAAAGCAAAGGAAATGTTACCATACCTTGATCTCAGTTTCGAAGGGCTTAATAAATGGTGAGCCTCGCATTGTCTGGGTCTTCACTATTTGGTCATCCAGCATGGTCTGGATCTCATCCACTGCGCTAAGGATGGATACACCCGACTCCCGGTAGGGGTAGTAGTTGAGTGAGACACTGTCCCACATCTCCACCATGGTGTGCATGGCCTTTTCCAGGGAGTATTCCTGCACAGGAAGTTGAGAAGGGACAGTTTAGGTTCATCACAACCTCAGCAGTCACTGTGAGGAAACAGAATGGACTCAGCCATGTTCACTTGATTTTCTTTTGTCTGAAGCAGCTTCAGCATGTGACATATTTTGGAATTTATGCCTTGCATTGTCACTACAAGTCACTAAGAAGGAATTTTAATAATAGCTGTGTGCATGACCTTGACATAACTTGCAGTTCGCATGCTCTTGTAGTTACTGCTGTGGCTAAATGGATCATTCAACCATCGGCGAAAGCCAAGCGCAATCACATGTAAGACCTTGCTGGCTAACCTTGCTGGCTGCAGTGCTGATGACCTCAAAATTATCCAAGTATGATGTGAGCTCCAGCTTCAGCATCTTGCGAAGAGTTGTTCCAGAGTCAGGTGTCAGGTCAAAGCTCACAATCTGTGACATCTGGTCCCAGTGTCGTGTCCTGATACCTGGGTTACACATGATGGCTATCATGGGGATGTGGTTCTGTTGCGGAAAAAAGCACAGAACAGATCAGCATTGTGCTTGAGGGTAGTTAAAATACTTTTTTTGGAAAAGCATACTATCAACATTTTATTTCACAAACATGAATTCTCCGCTGTACCTTAAAACTCTCAATCTGCTCTGTCACATTTGAGCAGATCTTGATGGTGGGGTTTTCGTACTTGCTCTCATCCACATCCCTAGCAGGTGGCTTTTCACTCGGCGCTTGATCAGCCTTCTTCTGCTTTTGTAGGAAGAACTTCTTGATCTTGAATATCTCCACCGCAAACTCCTCCACTTCCTTTTCCATGCTCTCACCATTTAGGTCCAGGAAGGATCCATCCATCCATCTATACAGAAACAAGGTAGCAGAATTATGCTGGTCTGCAGCTGAAGCTCCACAAATGGTAAACGATGTAGAGTTATGGATGTGTGTAAAGCACCTTTTTCCAAAATGACATGAGTTTGTTTACCGGGGTGAAACAGTAGCGGCTGCCCATTTGTAAATGATCTTCAAAGTTCGGATACCACTTAATAATGGAAAATGTCTCTGCACACAATGTTTCGACGCATGCCACAAATCCCAAATTCAAAGCCCACCTCTTTTCTGTTCGCTGCCACTTCTGCACAAGCCCAAAAAGTTTCTGATAGGGCTCCAAGCTCTCTTTGATGGTCTCCAGCTTTGGGTATTCTGTCTGATCATACTGGTACAGAGTCTCTTCTTTATTGATAAAAGCAACGGAGTCTTCTGCATCGTGAATTCGTTTCTGTATTGTTCTCACATCATTCACATACTACCGGAAAGACAATAAATGAGTGGTATTTTATTAATAAGATGCATAAATTTACCATCTTCAAGGGATATTACTGAAATACAGGAAGAAAAATACTCGCTGACAAAAAAATGGGTAATTTTTGAGCAATATAATTAAATAGATTTAAGAGCGGCACCTGATTCATCATGTCCAGCTCAGAACACTCTGCAAACTCCTCAATCCTGCGGCCAAGCTTCTCCAGCTCAAGCACCAGTCTGTCTCTCCGGGCAAGCAACTCCTGTTCCCCTTTTTTCTTGGCTTTCTCCATGATCTGCAGAAAGGAGCACCACAACCTTGCATGTTCCACAATATTTGTACAATGCTAGAAACCCACTGTCCTGGTGTCACGTACATGAGAAAATAACTGCCAGGACGCATCTGTATTCAAAAACCTTCTTTACATGTTCACGTACCTCATTGTTCATGTCAAATACTGGATTTATCTTCTGTGGCCATGTAAGAACAGTGGAGTTCAGCCTGAGGTCTTCTGAATCAAATATGTAGACATCCAGCAAGTAATACAGCACACGTTTAGCATCCTGCAAAAATAACGACTTTTTAAAATTTAAATCATAATTATTGGAGGAATCCACTCTTTTAACTAGATATTTACTACCCAAAATTCTGTGCCAAACAATTTAGATATCCTTAGCCTGATCATATATAATCTACTATACGATGAAGGAATTCAAAAAACAAATTTGTGAATCTGTTTCCTCACAAGAATTCTGAGATTCAGCTCTTCAATCCCTTTAGTCTTAATGTATTCGATGTAGGAAATCATCTCCATCATGTCCTCAGTTGTATCGGGAACCTTTAAAGCATTTTCTCTGATGGTTTCAAACTCCTGACAGATTCTGTGGAAAAAAAGGATTTTGCACCTTCCTATCACCTGACAGTCAAAAAAAATGTTTCAGCCAAGATTGTTAAAAAAGAAAGAAGGTTTGCTTTACTGGCAAAAAATTTGTGCTTAAGATGAGTAAAGTTGCTTACTGTTGGCTCTGCTTGCGATGAGTCGCAACAAGACGCTGCAACAAGGTTTGAGCAAAGGCTTTTGCTTTTTTAGCCAACCCCTGCTTTAGCTCCTCACAAGACAGGCAGATCATGGCAAAATGAGCCATGGTTGGCAGGCTTATGATCTCCCTAGACAGCGCGCGGAATTCTTCTACCAGCTGAAAGAGAGAAGATCATTCCTTGCACCTCCCCTTCAAAAAAGAATTTTAAATTCAAAAGACTGCAGCCTCTAACCTCAGCGTACTCATCAAATGCATGGTCCTCCTCCATGAACTTCCTCACCCGTGCCTCGGCTGTTCCGTTGACCAGCCAATCATAATTGTTTACTATAAAATACCAACAAATCAAATAAACTGCTTAGAACACTACTAAAATATAAAGTATAAGAAACCATTAAGTAAAGACAAGCCATCATAACACATAAAGTAAGGAAACTGCTGCTAGGCTAAACAGGAAACATTCACCATAGTTCTGGAAGTGTTTCTGCGGTTCTTCAAAGTTCTCTTTGACAGCGCATTTTAGAGTTGTCCGGGCCCATGCCACAATACGCTCTGGAAGTCTGACATCGACAAATGATGCAGGGGCATCAGCCAACCAAGACTGCACCGTTTGTACCTCCTAAGGACAAAGGGAAAACAAAACTGTTGACTCTCTGCAACACTGTGTGAGGAAAGAGGGCTTCTCCACAGGCCCCGCCTTACTCACCTGCATTGTGCCAGTGATCAGGTCTATGGTCTCCAGCACAGTCTCTTCCAGGTCCTGAAAGCTGGGGTAGAACTCCATCTTCTCATCATCAAAGGTCAGATCCATCTTGAAGAGTGGCAGCTTGTGACATCTGGATGGATCGAAGAGGCTTACGTACTCCCTTATACTCCTCTCCATCAAGGCTTTCAGCTGTGGAAATCCAACATGACAGCTGTGTTTTACCACAATTGCAATTATAAATACATCATGACAGTCACATGTACAAGTTTTAAATCATACAAAAAACATTTTATTAAGTTTGAGGACTTTAGTGAGGCATAAATTCTGCAAAGGAAAATGTTACACAGATTAGAATCAGGAAAGCAATGCTGTGCTGTGCAAAAAAGGGATGTAATAAAAAGCTCTGCAACTGAGAATTTTGCCAACTAGTTAAAAAGAAATTAAATAACAAAAATTACATTTAAAAAGCACAGAATCTAAAAAGCAGTTATTCCGTGTGTCTTTATCCATTCAGTTAACAGGTGAAATGACAATCTGAATTCTTGCAGAAACTGAATAGCCAAAGTCATTATGTTTAGCTTTATTACATATTGGGCTGTACTCCAAAAGGTTATGAGAAATTTATTTAGCAAGCTGTCTTATTCCCACCTCTCTTCAAGCATTTACAATACTTGGTGGCATTGGACCAGACACATCACCTGGTTGGAGATGAGCGTGGATGCACAGTTGTAAAAAGAGTCAAGCTTCTCTGCTTTGATGCTCTGCAGAGTGTCCTTGCTTGTCAGAAGATGAATGACTTTTGGGAACCAGGTATTCATGATATTCTCCTCGGTCTTCTTGCACTGCAGCGTCACTTTGTTCCTCAGGCTTTCATAGTCAATGGGCCCTGTGGATCTTCAAATGGCACCAGCTTGAACAAAAAGCTTGCAACCCTCCCAAGAGAAACATTTCTTGGAGGCTTCTGCCTCTCCAGAATGGTGCTACCATACAGGAATAACAAATATGGTGCAAGGTTCTGCCCATAACAATGCAACATATTTTGTTATCTAACATTTGTAGCATTTCAACCAAAAGCAAACCTGATGCATGTTTACATTCATTAATTTAGTAAATGCTTTTCTCCAAAGTGACCTACAATGACTATTTAGCTAATTTAATATAATTTAGCTAACACTTTTATCCAAAGCAATATTTAAGTGCAAAATATGCAACCCTGAGCTCTCTTCAATAATTCTGGGGCAAAAAAAAAAAAAAAAAAGTAATGTAATATATATATTACATATTGGGCTATATATATATATATATATATATATATATATATATATATATATATATATATATATATATATATATATATATATATGTATATATATAGTTGCTTAGACTCAAATCTATCCAGAGCTGTGATCAGAGGTTATGTGGACTTATTGTTTTAAATTAGAATTTCACAAAACTGGCCAAATTGTTCCCTTAACAGTCCATGCGACCTTCTGGGCAAGTGGTCTACTGAATGGAGGATTTCAAAGCTCAAAACTGAATGTGGTAAAACTTGTAATACTGCTTAAAAATTTTTCAAATATAATTTATCCATAGCTCCATCATGATTTCAAACAGTTGTTTCCTGGTTAAAAGTCAATACATTTACTTGTTTTTTGGAGAAGAACAGCACATGCGAAATGCAGATATTTCTGCTTCTCTAGTATATTTGGTTCATGCAAATGTGTCAGATAGCAAAAGTTCAGGTATCAGGAGCCTACATTACATTATTTACATGGGAAAAAAAACATAGTGCAGTTCTAACCCATCCCAGCACTAAAACACCTTTAAAGACCTGCATAAAAGAACATATATATTCTTCATGAGCCTTTTCAATTCCTTTGAAGATGTTCGCCTTTCTTAAAACAAAACTTTCACGTTCCCAATATTGTACATCCTCTCGCCTGGACCAACGGGCTCTAAAATGTCTTTGCTAATATGAGCTTAGAAATGTTTTGTATGTAGATTCACTATAGCAGGCATTTGATTTAGACAGCGAATTTTAGTAGCAAATATTTGGACAGCAAGGGTTCAAGATGTGTGCATATGCCATGTTACATGTCTTACCGACAATCTGAAAGATCCACCAGGAGTAGATAAGAAAACGTCTTGTAACAAATATCCAAAAGTGTCCTCATAACAGGATGGAGGACATGTAAATTCTCGTTTATCATTTTGCGACTCTTTAAAAATCCACTTTGCCAAGATGTGGAGAAGTCAGCTGTTCTGTGAGAGGAAAAGGGAGAAATGAAAAAGAGGCCTGCATTGTGTTATACATGCAGCACAAAATCTGTTCATTTCACTGGCTTTCTGACACCAGATTGAAGGAACTCACTGCTCTGATTTCAGCTTCTCGTGGAGCAACTCTGCTTCTTTGCTCTCTGGACTTTGGAGCACCATATTCACTGGTGAACGCATACAGAACAACAACCATATCAAACAACTCACTTGAAAGAGCTTTACACAAGGGTGAAACCCAACAACTGAGTGAAACCAAATGCGCATGACCATTCAGTGTACAGAAAGAGGACGGAGGGCTGACCTGTGTGTTTAACCATGTCGCTGAGGAAGTTCTCGCTGACTTCCTTACACAGCTCCTTCAGCAGGTCCAAATTCCTGGAGTCCTGGCGCAACTGCTGTGGCACGCGGGTGAAAATGGAATCGAGCCACTGTTGTGGGATGGGTGCAATGGGCCGGCTCTCCACGCAGCCCTTCAAGAACGCATAATTCATCTGCAACAAAGACAAAGGTGTGTGCAATTTTACAGAAAAGTGTGTCGCTTACTATTCTACTGCCATCAAGTCAAAGAATTGTTAACAGCACGATTATATTGCATAAAAAATAACTAAAATGATAATGGGGATAATGGGATAACTAAAAGGATAACATATCAATGCATTTGTATTTCAGTTGTTTACTTTTTATAAAGTTTTATGTAAGCGTGATACTTACTTTTCGCTTTCGGTCGTCACTGATCATCTACAAGACATAGGTTGTGTTACTCACAAAAAATTGTACAGTCTAAACTACTCTAAGGTGAATTTAATTCTCAGGGCCAGAATTCTATTGAGATTCCTTTGTCTTACCGTGTCAGAATCCATCGGGTCCGGTGAAGAGCGAGCCGGGCGTTTCCCCCTCTTCACTTTCTGCTGAACCATTGCTGCATTGGATATCCTGCAGGAGGACCAAACAGCTGCTGTGAAAATCACAACCTGAGGAAAGTTTTGTCAGAAGTTTCCTTGAAGCAAGCAAGGTTTTCATGATGCTTTTACTGGCTCCTTACATTACAAACATATTTGAACCAGATTTTTGTAATGTGAATACTCCATATAGCACATATATGCACTGATGTAATCACAACTTCCCGAACAGTCTAATGCCCTGTACCTACAGATCACTATTTCCCCACACTGACTGTCATTTTTTCTTCTTTCTGGATGAGAGGCCTTGTTTTAAATTTAGCGATACAGTGGGAACGTTTTTACTCAGCTCAGTTTCCTTCATTTGTCCCACTAATGCTAATGCTACTGTTGTGATGCAGATATGAAATGAGCTTGAAATGGGGATCGCTTTGTTGCTGGATTGATGGAAAGTGCCAATCATAACCTGGAGACTTAAGCATACCTATCACACAAAGTAACTCCAATGTTTGCTTAGGAAACACCAAAACCCATCAAAATTGAGATAGATAATAATACGTATATTAATAGCAGACATTTCCTTTTGTTGATAACATACAGCAATGCATTATTATTATTATTATTATTATTATTATTATTATTATTATTATTATTATTATTATTGTTGTTGTTGTTGTTGTTGTTGTTGTTGTTGTTGTTGTTATGGAATATAGTAATGTAATAATAATATGAGAAGGCAAATAAGTCTCATTTTGCAAGTCAATAAACTTGATATACAATTGTACTAATTTTCTAAAATGGGAAGCCCACTAATACACATCACTTTCACAAAGCACCATCAGCAGTTTCAGCACTTTTCATAGTCTTTTCTTTCTAATCTTTCCTTTTAGCAAATAAACTGGAGGCACCCTGGAAGAGCAAGTTAGCATGTTGTGTGCTTGCATCACCCCCTCTCCACAGTTGTGAGTAATCACATCAGTTTTAACACTGACAAAAATAACCTTTTGGTCTTTTTTGGACTTTCTTGACTCCTTCACTCCCTTCTTTCCAACTTTCTGCAGCTTATTGGCCACGATGCACTAGAGGCACTATATACTGTAAATTGCAATGAGATTACAAGGATGCTCACGAGAATCACTGAGCACAAATTCAAACAAAGGTGTGGAGACAGGAACCGTTACGTTTACACTGTTACTTATGATGGATGCAAATGACACATAGCTGTGGTGTTCTACATGTACTTCTGGAGTTGCTTCTCTCATTACTCCCTTCTTCTACTCCTTTACAAGTAGTACATTTGCACATACTATGCAGTGCAGCAGCCTATAAGGAATATGCTTAACCAATTTCCTTCCAGTAACTGTAGACAAGAAGGGGGGCGGTGCCACCTGGTTATGCAAACATTGAAAATCCCCTAAGTCTCACTAACTCATAACTGCATAAATTCACCCTCATAAGGGTATTAAAGCCTTCAGTTAAGGGTATTAAGCAATTTTACTCATATAAGCAAAAATTCTTGAGTCAGAGAATCATATCTCAGAGGTTACCCTTATTTTCTTCCCTGAACTGATGTTTTGCTGTATATTTAATGCTACAAAAAGTGTTTGGGGAGAGTGATGTGTGAGGATTGTGTGTGTTTATATGAGACGGAATGAACTGAGTATAGCATGGGCAGTTTTACTGTGTTGTGATATCTGAAGAAAAATGCAAGTGAGAATAAATAAATCAACTTGAAAATGACAAGTTCTTTGCATACTAACCATTGGTAAGCCAAGAAGTCAGTGTGCTATGTTTGTACAGTTAAAAAGATGCCAGGCCTTACATTATCTCACGCAGATGTTTCTGCAGTTCCCCACTCCTCCTGTGCCTCAGGAGGTGCCTCCTCATGGCGGTCAGGTTTTCAATGCTTGGGCGCCCAGTTGTGGACTCATGAGCTGGGGCAGGCTCAGCTGAGGTGCTTGGTATTGGTGGCAAGACATTGTACCGGCCAAGTCCTTCTCCACTGGGGGGTTTAAACTCCCCAGAAGTGGCCATCTAAGACAACAAAAAGAAGACTTAATACTTATTAGCATGTGGTTCTGTATCATAAATACCGTCAGTTTCAGTTAAGTCTAATACACCAATGCTATTTGCTACCATAAGGTCTGTATCAACAAGTCTTCTATATGTTTAAAAAAAATTATAGGCATGTTAATTTTATTAACTGTGGTTACAAGAAAAATCTTGTTGCTTTAATCTGCATTTATGTTATCGCAGAAAAATAAAGCAGCACATTCCAAGCTGTTGTCTTTTCAGACAAGTACAAAAAAATTCTAAAAGAAAATTCCAGATTTAAATAGTTGCAATTAATTTGTTGTGATAGGAGCTCCAATGGATGAGGACTGACATATTGGATGGTTTGGAAGACAAAGTGCGATGGATTTAATATAGCAGCTTCAACTGTCATTGCCGTTAACAGGCAGAAATATTACCACATCAAGCCAAAGGTACATTATGTGTTCCAAAGGGTTTCTATTTTTTATTTATCAATGTTACAAATGTTTGTTATGTGGGACCTGGTTCTGCTTACTCTATGTTTTTTTTTTTTTAATTTTCACACTTTGAAGTGGTGTCCCTTCACTATGGCAGTTTTATGCTGGTTCAGCTTTCTTTGTATAAATAAGCCAGTAGTTTTATATATAAACCTCTTTCTATAACCAATGCAACACAGATAAAACATTTTAATCACACAGTGAAGCAACACATTCCTGTGAGTCAGTTAGCCACTGACTCGTCAAAAGGGCAAATACAATTTTAATACATTTCATATTTAATGTAAAAAAATATTTAATATTGAAGTGTAAAGTTGAATGTAGCTGTTACCACTTTTACAGATTAGTTTCTAAGCATTTACATTTGTTTTTTTTATTTACATTTTTGCTTTGACGGAGTTTCTGTTATGCAGTTTCCTCCCTGGATGTAGTAAAGTTGGCCGTTGCTATTAGGGAATACTTGAACAATGAGAACCATCACGCTGGTAAGCTTTTATGTAATAATCGTTTTTTTTTTCTCAATAATTTAGTATTTCCATATACCAAATAAATGAGTTACTGTAAAACATGAATAAATTTCCACAGACAAAATGCTATTTTACACAGTGAATCTAAAATTGAGGTTTCAAAGCCAATATTAAAAGATGTACAGTGCAGCTTTTTTTTAAATAAATACTTACTTTGGATGTTTTAAATTTTGTTACTTTATTGTAGCTTCCCTCTCCTGGGTTTTGTTTAGGCTATTTCATGCTACTTAGCTTCCGTCACTATAGCAACAGTAAACAACGAGGGCTATGACTATGATAAATCAATTAAAATATTTATTTTAATCAATTTTCATATTTCTATTTTATTATATTTTTTTCAAGTATAGTGTTTTTACTGTATGGAAAAATTATTTGCCCCTTCCTGATTTCCCCTGTTGTTGAAAGACCGACATCACATTGTATGAAGCATTTGGTTGCAATTATTGCTGCTAAATGTGGTGCAACCTTGTTCACATGGGGGATATGGGTGTTGAGTTGGCTGAAATAAATCAAGCAATGATTTAAAAGCTGTTTTGTGTGATCCATCAGGTTCCTTCTCTATAATATTTTGTCAAAAGATGTGAAACCATTCAGTATAACAAAAATGCAATAATAGGGGAAATCAGGAGGAGGCGACACTTTTTCACAATAATGTAAAATATTTTAAATACTTGAAACAAAAGATTCCATTCAGTTAGCTATTGTCTCTTCAAACAAGGGCATCATTTCATAATAAATATAAATATGGCTTTGGAAAGCAGTTTTTCCAGAAGTACAGCTTAGTTGTTGTTTTTAACTTTGACTTTCCCTCTAAAGTCCTATTGTTTCTTTAAAAAAAAAAAAAAAAAAAACACCTATGAACACCTAGGCCAGCCCTAGCTGTGCCCAAAAAGAGATTTTCAGTTTCTATCAAAATTTTACACTAACAACAACCACACTTGCATGACTCCAGAATTTGATGATCCCAGTCATGATGATGCTTGCAGCTGAGAATATGGTGGGTGTTTGACTGAAGCACTTGCACCAGTTTGATGGCAGAGAACATTTCCTTCAAGTTTGCAACAGTAGATTCGAAGGTGGGGGCCACAGACCGACACATTTCACTTTTTGCAGGAGCATAAATTAAATGTTCTACTAGGCCTCTGGAACTATTCCAAACTGTCAACATCCATTCCTCAGGTCTAGGAAGATGAACCACATAAAGCCCAAAACATGGTCCAACACACTGTTGGTATACAGCAGGGGGGAGGGAGGCTTGATTTGTGGCAGCATTTTATTAATGAAAGCTCACACAGAACTGCAAGCTGCCATCTTTCTTCCACACTTGGAACCCTGGAATGCTCTATCACACCTGCAGCAGTCATTTCCTTCATGCACTCCTCTACCATCTGTCTCTTTCCCTGGGCTACTCAGTCAGCATCACTGCAGGTGAATGGGGACTAAACTGTAAGCACTACAGAGGCAGATACCTGGAATCAGTTTTATTAGTGGGATGCTTAACATTTCACTCTTAACATGGATTCACCAGACAGCGAGACCACACTTATAAACATCCAAAATTTCATTCCAAAACAATAAATTAACAAACTATAGAAAACTTAAAAATTATGCTGAGATGAACATTTGCACAAAACATCTAACATGGTCACAATATGTAGCAGCTAAAACAATCATTTTAAAAAGCTCATTATGGAGGCTAGCAGATAGTATTTATCGTATGGTCGGTGAAAATAGGTTTTCTGTGTTCATATTTTATCCATGTCTGTTCATGTTTGCTGAATAGAAATCACAAACATTCTTGCATGTACTGAGCTCACACCCAACTTATTTTTAATGTTTTTTCCAAAAGACAAAACGCCATTTGTACACCTGGACATCACCTCAATTTTAACAGCAAATAATGCACCTCAAACAAGTGGTGGAACTGAGAATAAAGTACTATTGTAAGGGCTCTGAATCACACCGAAAATGACTGGGAAATTCATCTTCCAAAATGTGATGTGGAATCTCTGCCAAACAGTTTGAAGGAGGATGGTAGCTGTTTTTGAGAATTGTTTTGAGATTCTGAGAAACTATGGAAAGAAATCTGAGGAAATTCAAAAGTTTCCTTAATCGGGAAAAAAAAAACATAAGAAACATGAATGGATGTCAGACCATATATTAGAAATAGGCCTTAAGGACCTCAAGAAAGCACAAAATGGGGAATTTCAAAGTGCAACTAGAGGGGACAAAAGCAATTTTGTAACAGCACCTTCAAAGACACTTGAAATGGATATATATGCAGAAGTATAAATGAGATCTTCCAGAATCTTCCAGAAATCAAGAGGTCCCCATTCAAAAATCCTCACTGATGCAAATATGCAGATAAGAACTAATGCCGCAAAACATCAAGTAGACATAGAAAGAACATACCGAAAGCCCAAGACATTAACTATGCATAAAAAACCCTTAGCATCAGAGTGAACTAAGAACAGCTTTGAAGTTATTGCCAAGAAGCAAGGCCACTGGAATAGAGGGGGTTGCCAAAGCAGCTTTGCTTGCAACAGAGCAAAAATTAGTAAAGGTGCAAACCAATTCATGCCGGCAAATCAGAAAAACCACAGGAGCAACAGAATGGAAAATGTGTTTATATTCTGTTGGCAAACCAAAGATTTCTTGACAGAGTTTGCAAACTATTGCGTAAGCAAGGATATGCGCAACCTCATTCAGTGCAGACTACAGCCACACACTGAAAAAGAAATGCCTGGTGTACATGGCAGGTTCAGAAGAGAGCAGGGAACAGACAGACATCACTGCTGATGTACAAATGAATAATCGAAAACCAGAGAACACCAAAGAGCTCTACGTGTTTTATTGGTCGGGTTAAAATGACACTCTGGTAAAAAGGTGAACTGGAACCACTGGTCATCCTGAAGAATTTTGATGCTGGAAGTGAAGGGATGATTAAACCGGAACATCGACAAACGGGATTGTTGGTAATGGCCGAAGAATTAAGACAAGGCTGCATACTTTCTCTGCACACTTTTAACTTGAATGTCAAATACCTTGAGAAAGAAGTGGAATATGAATTCCACAGTAGGTGTTTTGCCTTAGGTCCGAGCCTAGATTGATTATATTTATTGGACTGTTTTGAGTAGCAGGATGTTTCATGATATACCTGGAGTCTATGCCCAGATACAAAAGCAAAATCCCTTAAAATGTGTGATTTACGTTGTTTTGAAGGTTAATACACTATAAACTTGCTTAAAAGTGTCTTCGGAGGAAGTGCAGGATCGTTCTGATCCTCGCCTGTGTAACGATTAAAGCCTTTCCTGAAGCCGATGCCTCTGTCCTTGTAAATTCCACATCAGAAGGAACCTTGAGAATTATTGATGTTTACGACATCACGCTAACAGCAGAGGCTGGAGATCTTAAAACCCTATTTGAAAAGTCAAAGTGAGAAAATGGGACAATTAAATCTGAAGAAATGTGAAATAATGACAATAGGCAGAGCAACGAACTTGGCCTTGAAGGTTAAGATCTTGTGCAGCTTACAGATTTTCTTTTCCATCAGTCTGACAAGTGAACAAAATTAAGGAAAGCAAAATGACCAAAAACATGAGGGTTATGGATCAACCTATAAACCTCCCAGTTATTTCAGACAACTGTGAATTGGTTGCGGAACTGAGAAAAAATAAATTAAGAAAAGACTAGTATGGTAAATGGTAAGCTAAGAAACAAAATGCCAGGAGCTTGTAAATTGAATTGCTTATATATAACAAAGAGGATACAGAATAGCTGGTTATACACAAGATGAAGATGTAAAACTAGTTAATCTTCCTTTAAACCCCTTCTCCTCAGTGTAAGTTTCTCCACATTCTCCAAGCCTCAAAGAAGGTATCTTATATGTAGAAAAACCTCCTATAAGGTTTCAGTATTGTAACATCTAGTTTGGGAGACGTGTGTCCTCTGCAGTAGACAAAATGAATGGCTGGGTCTCAGCAGAATAAAACTTTCTAACACTTTACTGCAAAGCTGTAGGCCACTGGTTATCTAATGAGAAGAATCTGCTAAGACGAGCTTGAAGGGATATCCACCAAGCGGTCTCCTTATCCATTCCAAACGTACACACCTCCTATGTATGTTATATGGTCAAAAGCACGTGGTCACCTGAGCATCACAGCCATATGTGCTTGTTGAACCTTCCATTCCAAACCAATGGCCGTTAATATGGAGTTGTTGCCCCCTTTGCTGCTATAACAGACCCCGCTCTTCTGGGAAGGCTTTCCACCAGATTTTGGGAATTTGTTCCTATTCAGCCACAAGAGCATCAGTGAAGTCGGGCAAGAAGGCCTGGCTCGCTGGCGGCATTCCTGTTTATCACAAAGGTGTTCAGTGGGGTTGAATGAACTGACCCTGGAGCTGCAGCTGTATTTTTCACGTTTCTCCATGCAGTTCTTGATATGGCCACATGACGGCAATGATCCCACAAGGACATGCAGGACAGGCAGTGTCTGCATGTGGAGGACAGTAGTGTGTGTACTGAACATGAGAATGCAGAACCTGTTTTGTATCAGCACCGTTTCATTTGATGTCTGAAATAAGAAAAACAAGGGTTTACTTAACCAGTAGTGTCCACTGCCACACTACTGAAAGGTACAAGAGAACTGAATCTTGTTTTCCTTACCTACAAATATGCTTCTCTCGCTTACTGTTGAGTGAGAATGCATTCTCACTCATTTCCATCACACCATCCAAAGGTTTCGGTTAAACTATCGGATCTAAATGCAAATTCCCTTTATTGTGTGATTCTGCAAGTGAATGTGCGTCATTGCCATCCTAGAGGCACCTTACACTAAAGCTACTCCAGAGAGGAGGGTTCAGGCCACTGTGACTAGGCATTGTGTAGGAGGCTATTGACATTGGATGGATGGATGGATAGATGTCTTTGCAATTTTTTGTACTCATGTTTTATTGGCTTGCTGCTTCTTCTCTTGAAAGCCTTCTAGAATCTTAATGAGGTTTTCCAGTCCAAACACGTATCCACCGTCTGGGCCATCGTGGATAGTCTGATCATCACGGAAGCCTTTAAATGTGCTGTGAGCAAAATCTATCATACGCACTTCCACGGTGGGTGGCTGCAAGTTGTAGAGCTCAGACGGCAGGGTCAACTCTAGCCGGGGCAGGCCACAGTCCGCAGATGGTGGGACCAACTTGGTGGGGTCAGTGTCACTTGATGTTTCAGCTACTGTCTGCCACGTCCCAATCTCAGGATCCTTGCCTTCGTAGATGATGAGCAGAGAGCTGGAAAAGAAGCGGTAGGAGGTCTGTTTCTCTATGATGGCCTTGAGGTTGCGTAGCTTGCCCAGTATGGGGTGCAAAAGATCACTCCGCAAATGCATGCCATTGTGCAAGAACTGATAAACTGCCTGTTCAAAGCCCTGGATAGAGAGACCTCGACCATAGTACTTGTTCCTGCACAGGTAATGGCCTGTGTCCATCTGATACACCTGCATGCCGCACACTCGCAGGCCGAGCATGCCTGAGGTGGTCTGCTTGCACTTCTTCATCTGGCGTGCTGCCTTCTCCTCGGTCGCATCATCGCCGTGCTGTCGCGTTCCCATCTTCAGGTCCAGGATGCATGGGTAGATGAAGTGCTGCACAACGTTCTCCAGCAGCAGGAATTTGTAAAACTTCTTGCGTTTGAATTCGGAGCGCATGTGGCTCAACTGCTGCTTGAGGCAGCGCAGGCTCCAGGGGTTATGGCTGATCTTTCTCAAACTGAGGTCAATCTTGCTGTCTAGCATCTCGAAGGGCATGTCCGAGTGGTTCTGCAGGTCCAGGTGCGTTCTCTTCTGTCCCTGCAGGCTCTCTGCGCTGTCTTCTTCATGGACATCATGCTCCTTCGGGTACTCACAGCTAGCATGGCGAAGGCTGCGCCTCGAGTGCTTCTGTCGCAGCTGCTCCATCTCGGCCAGCCCCTCGTGGTCCGGGCCCTCGCTGTCCCCGTATGGGTATGCCACCAGGTTAATGTAGCCATCAAAGTCCCTCTCGAAACACACCCGTGCCACACCTTTGTACTCGGGTGCAAACTCCTTCATCTCAGGTGGCAGGGACTCATAGAAGCACTGCTCACGGGGGTTAAGGGGCTTGCAGACGGTGTGGTCGTCATAGCACATCATGCTTGTGTGGCCACCCACCTGATGGAAGAAAGGCTGCAGCAGCACCCCCCGACACCCACCTGGCCCTTCATCCTGGCTGCTGCTGTGCTTTCCAGTCTCCATGCTATGCAAGGGACACATGGTGTTTGACCAGCGCTGTGAAACGTATGGAGCGCACGTTGCTGCAGAGGGGAGGAGCCAGTCTGCCGAGGGCGTGGTCAGACCGAGACACGCCCACCGGCTGGTTTATCCCAGCCTGCCAGAACAACTAGACAAGTCCTGTTAGACCGGTGCCGGGTCCAAAGGTAGCTCTCTCAGGACTGGAAGCCGGACTCCAGAGCATTTCGAACTCGTACCCAAACGGAGCACTGCACTCAGCTGGCTGTCCTTAAAGCAACTCGTACTGAATATAAGCCTTTTGGTTAGTTTGTCCTTGTGAGAAATCCGCGCCGCCGCCTCGCCGAACCTCACATGACGTCAGAGTCTGTCTGTAATTCAGCTTTTCTACGCATTCTGGAAAAATCGTTGCAATAATCAGATTCTAGATGTCCACAGATAACACATTGCTATTTTGATCTTAGCGAAGCAACAGATCCCAATGAGTTAGCCGTTCTCTCCTCAATCGAAAGCAACACGGCTTCAGAATAAGCATTAATTCAATTTTTCAAAGTAGGGATTATCTATGTACTGCGTAGTTTGTAAATACTTACTCAGAGCGGTTGTTTTGTGCTTTTCTACTCTGACGCTTAGCCACGTTCACCCCGGCGAGGTTTCCGCGTCGAGACAGGGATATTGGCCCCCGTTACTATAGCAACGAGTAAAAAACAAGGCATTCCCGCATAAAACATTAGAGACATTTTATTAAAATTTTAACATGTTATTAAAATGGTATGAATTTATAGCTGTTATGACATCTCTCATAGTACAGTCTGCGGCAGCATGTTTCTCGTGTTTTGAAACACTTCCCACAGGCGTTTATTCATATTTAATTAAATCTGATTTTGAAGAAAGTACTTCCTAAATATATAAGAAAAAAATATATGTAGCTGTATAGTCAATGGTTACATTTTCAGATGAAACATTGTTTTAGTTACACAGAAACGCTACAGATTCCAGCAAGCTCGGTAGCGCGTTATCTCCTTAAAGGAGGGCGACCAGATTTCATTATAAACTCAACATATATAAAAATATACAAATATGAATTTGAGATATAAAAACTTAGAGGCTAATCTACTAAAACTTACATGGACCGTTTTTTCTGTGGTTTCCCTTCAAGGCTGATTTGCGCCGGTGTAGTTTCTTCTCCGGATCCAGGAAGTCAGACGTCGTTACTATAGCAACGGTAAACAACGCGGCGATTCGCCGCGATTAGATTTATGGTGAGCCATTGTGTGTATCGGAAACACTAATGGGTGGCCCTTCGGGTGGCACTCGTGACTCATATATGCTGGGTGCAGGGTTTAAATCTGGGTTCTTTTGGGGGGGGCGGGTTACATTCTATCTTTGCTTCTACCGTTTAAAGAGATGCGTTTCGGGTGAGGTCTTGAATCAAAATTGCCCTTAGTGTGAGACTGTGTGTGTGCGCCCATGCCCCGTGATGACCTGCAATTCCAACCAGAATATCCGCCTATTACCCTGTATATCCAGGGCCTGGCTGTAGACCCTCTTCTGGATATGCACTTTGTGGTAATGGCAGGAGAAACAATTCTACCTCATCTATTAGTTTCTTCTATTTTAAAATTAACTGCACTTTTGTGTAACATAACTTTTACACAGTTATCATGCAACAGTTCCCTTTTGAGAGACACCAGTCTAGTGCAAGATCACATACAATAACAGTTGGCTTCACTGATAAAAAAAAATCTTCAAGATCACTCTGAAACTATGCTGGTTAGACTTTAAAGAATATCAGCTCAAAATTAAGTAAATGGGAGAAAGGAGAATACACTGAGCGCTTCACTAAACAGATATCCAAATTCCTGCTGTCTGATTTTAGAATGGATCTATTACAATTTTTGATTCCTCCAGTCAGTGGAAACAGATGAAAATCAGTCTCCAACTGGCTAGGACTTTAAATGCTTCTTTTTGGGGGGCAAGTTGAGTGCTATCACCTAGACTATATTTACAGTCTGGTTTTCAGTGGAATTTTTCCAGGAAGAAAAAACTAGCTGCTGCATCTCCAACATCTCAGTTGTACATATTATGCATGTTGAAATGCATAACCTATAACTAAGTAAAAGAACTGGTTGACCAGAAGGGGTCCTCACATTTAACAGGATTGTGCACACCTGTCTGTATTCAGTCTGTCACACCGCGTTTCAGAAGAGCAAAGACTCAAACAGAGCCTTTGTGGAATTGCAAACAGTGCTTGGATTCCTCTTTGCCTGCCTCCCTTGAGTTGCCTCTGCCCCCCTGGTTATTCTGTATCTGCTCCTTTTGTCAGTTCCTTGTTCTTACTATGTTCTACATACCTGTACCTCCCGATTTCCTAAGTGCCCAGCCCTCCCAAGTCTCCAGACCACCATGCTGTCCTGCTAGCTACCTACACCAGATATCATGTCCCTGAGTCTTCTGCTTTGTTTTCTGCATCTCATCCAGGTTCATTAGTCTTCATAACACCTTATCATCACTTCCTGTACCAGTGAGCTGTAAATAAACTGCACTTGAGATGATGCACTCACCAGTCTCTGTATTCCTCAGTCTGCCATGTGTCAGAGAAAGATTCATCTTTCCTTTGACAATCCAGTGAATAAAACTGAAAATTCCAAGACAAAAGCTTTACAGATTAAACAAAGGATTGTATTTGCCCAGATCAAATCAAACGTAAAATTTTAGTCCAAATGCTGATTTTACCTTCATCTTGTTTTATTTAATCATCACTGCCTGACCCCGAAAGTCATGAACATAAAATCACGAGGGAAAAACAAACATTTTCGATTAATTACATGAATTAATTCATGTTCATATCCTTAAAAGTATAAAACAGAGGGCTGGCCTCAAGGAAATCCAAACAGCCAAAACTAGGAACAAAGGCAGTGATCTTTTTGCCATTTTTTTATTAGCTAGATCCTTACCTTCTGTTGGCAGAATTAGGCTGTTTGCCTTCAAAACTGTTGAAGAAAAAAGTTAAAAGGATAACATTAAAATGTACAGCATAGCAATAAGTTCAAAACATACATACAAAACATTCTGGATGGAGAATTTGTATAAATTAGTCTCTGTAGCACCGGCTTTTGTAGTGACCGACCTACCATTCTACCCTGCCAGTCGAACTTCCGATATAATGAGTGGTTTATACTAATGCCTAGAACAGTATCTGAGTTGAGAAGTTCTGACATAAAGAGTGCCATCTGAGTGAAGCGAAAGCGAATTGCACGAGAAAAATTCCCAAGCTTGGTGGCAGCACTGTACCCAGCATCTGTCTTTGCCACGTGCCAGTGCAAAAACAAATTCCGCTTTAATGATTTCCTTCACTTCTGCTAAGTACCCCAGTATCAGTTCATTATAGTACCAGCCCATTATAGCAGGTGCATTTTGTTTTTTTTCTATTTTATATAGCATTCATTGAACTTTTTTACATAAATTTTACCATATGTTTGCTCCTGCTACTAATAATAAGGAACCTAAAATAAGCTATGGTAATAAATTATATACACGTACAAATATGTGTTCATAGTATTATATAATAAATTATATCATTATAATATTATACAATGTGTAAAACATTATATATTACCAAACTGCATTACCTTTAAACTTGTTGCATAAACATGTTCTAGCCATTTGGTCAGCATGACATCCTCTCTGCATGTACATTTCCAAGCCTTATTGCAAAGACCAAAGCAGAAGTTTTCAGTATTTTAAACTGCCTTTTTGGCATTTAATGAACTTGACTATGCAAAAATCTTGCTTAGGGTGAGAAGTACCACTGTAACAAATTTCAAGTCTGTGGCTTGAAAAACAAAGCTGTGCATAATGAATGAGGACACAAACAGACTGCGCTTTGAAGGTTTTATTGGTTTGATTTGCGTCCCTTGTTGCCTGCTGTGACCACCTCCTGCCATCACGGGGTTTCCGACTTCTAGCTGTGTCCTGCCTCTGTGTTACAGTGGAACATTATTGTGCCTTTACCAGTTTTTTTTTTTTAATCTGAGAAAGGGCAGAAAAGCAGACATCATGAATTTCAGGCAACTGTGTTATCCCTGCCCACTTGTAAACTGATGACATGACAACATGAAGACACTCATTACTAGGGAGAAATGGAGATGGACTGGCCACGTCTTGCGGATAGAATCTGACTCCATAACCAGAGTGGCCCTTCGCCGGAAATCAGAGGGCAAGAGGAAGCGTGGCCGACCAAAGCAGACATGGAAAAGAACAGTAGAGGGAGAAATTAAAGACTTCAACTACACCTAGACATCTTTTGAGAAGGTGGCCAAGGATAGACACCAATGGAGATCCTTCATTGCTGCCCTGTGCACCAGTGGGTGCCACAGATGATGATAACTTGTAAATTAGAATAACTATATTTTTATAGCAATAACAGTTTGTGGCACAAATATTTAAAAGACAAAAAACTGCTATTTCATTGATCTCAGGCATTGTAAGTTTTTCCTTTAGCCATCACAGACACAACCTAAAGTTTAGACGTGCAAATTTCTTAAAGTGCTGTGGGTTGACTGCAGTGATGTGAGGTATAAAGAATAGTGATAAGCAGGAGTAAAAATATCTGAGCACTTTGTTGCATGGTACAAGTACAAACACCTGCTTGACATTAGCAAAAGAAAGGAGCTGGTGGTTAAGGAACCTTTGTGCCCAGTTACCTTCAAGGGTGCAGATGTTGAGGTGATCTAATCCCACAGGTACTTAGGGGTTCACGTCAAGAACAAAGTGGCCTGATCTCACAACATGAATGCACTTTATAGTAAAGGACAGAGCAGGCTGTACTTTCTTACATGCCTAAGGTCCTTTAAGCTGTGTTACAACGTTCTCCACATGTTCTACCAAACTGAAGCTGCCAGTGTCATTTTCTATGCCATGGTGTGCTGGGGGGGGGGGGCATCACTTCTGGTGAGAGGCACAGATTGAATAAAATCATTAAGAAAGCAAATTCTGTCATGGGTCAGAGCTCTGATTTGGTGGAGGCCATGGATGGATGAAAAGGAAGCTACAGTCCATCATGAACAATGGCTCACATCCCTTAAAAGAAGTGATCACCATGAGCTCTTCTAGCCGCTGGGCTATTCAACTTAAGTGCAGTAAGAAGCACTTCTGGGGATCTGTCACAACAACAGCCATCTGCCTCTATAATGCCACACAAGGACCTTTCAACAGTATTTTTTTTATATTTAGAGCATGCAACTGACCTGAAATGCATGTCTTTGGACTGTGGAAGGACATCCACATAGACACAGAGTCAAAGTCAAATTCACACTTAAACTGTCCAGGTATTGTAAGCTGGCAGCACTACCTGTTATGCCACCATGCCACCCATTAATAAAATAATAATATGAAGAATATTATCCAACACATAACATGTAGCCATGCTTGTGTTACGTAACATAACATGCAGCAGCGTTGTTGATACTGTCATGAAACAGTAACAAATAAAGCCGTGGAGTGTATATGGTAAATACTTCCAGCAGCGCTGTCCCTTTTTTCAGGAATTTTGAACTTCCCATCCTCAGTTATTTACACGTATTTATGAGAAAGCTTGGGAAAAAAATGAAGAGCATGATTTTAGCTGTATTCCACAATTGTTAATTTGTAGATGATGCAGGCAACGCCATCTGATATTTAGAAATACTGCCAGCGCTCACAAACCGATACCTCTGACACAGCCAGACGCAGCAAAGACATTTTTAACCAACTATACACCCCCAATGCATAATATGTATGTAGTCCTGCCACCATGAGGACTCAGTCAGTAATGTGTTGGCTAACAAATTGTGCCACAGTAGCAAATATTTGACAGCATATGAATTAAACAAGCGCTGCCATCTGCACTCACATATACTGCTAGCCTCTTTCAGAATAATCGTGTCTTCATTCAAAACAAAGAGCCTACTCGATCCATGAATAAGACATTCAGACCAGCCCAGCACACATGGCAGTCTGTTCTAAAATGCTTAGTTTTTATTCCATTGTTGTTTTCAAGTGCCATTGAGTCCATGTCAACTTATGGCGACTCTATGAGTCGTTGCCCTAAAATGTATCTGGTCTTCTGGAAGTCAACCAAGACTTGATACAGGGGGATCCATGATTATGGTGACTGTGTCCATCCATCGCATTGCAGGTCTTCCTCTTTTGTGTTTGTTTTCCACTTTGCCAAGTATGAAATCCTTTTCTCTTCTCATGATGCGTCCAAAGTAAGGCAGTCAAGGCCTGGTCATTTCAGCTTCCACTCACAACTTCGGCTTAATTTGCTCCAACAGCAGCACATTTGTTCTCCAGGCCATCCAGGGTATGCACAGCACCACAATTTAAAGGCATTAATTTTCTCTGTTCAACCCCCACATCTAAACACCATGGAACAATCTGACAGTAAGCATGAAATAGAACAGTCAAAATGAACCCATGGATATCCTAGAAATGTAACTTATACAGGTAACGCATGTTGTAGGATGAGCTGATTCTGCTTTAGCAATTGTTACAGCCTTTATACCACCATAGGTGCACTGAGATAATGCGAAGCTCTGCAAAAGCAGCCTAGACTTGATTAAATGGCACAAAAAGAAACCGGAACTGACGGTTGTGTTCTGGCAAGACTTGCTTTCTCAGTGTGACTTTGGTTCATTTAGTGAACTTGACATTTTTCTTGGCTGGCTAGCAGCAGAAAATTCTTTTTTGACCTCAGATGTATTTAACTCATAGATTATGAAACAATTTGAAAGTAACTGACCGACCAGTCAGCTCTGTATAATCCTCCTCTTTCCTGTGATGGCATATTGAGGCTTGCTGTCCAGCTCTATGATGCACTTATGATTTTTCCTTTTTGTGCATCTATAACACTTAATGGATGTTAACTACTGCAAGTGTATATGCTAATGGTCAGATTGAAGTTCTTCTATGCCAATAATCGCAATGTTGAATTTGCTCTTTTCACCATTCAGAGTATTTTTTCCCATGTAAACTCTATGGCCAAAAGTATGTGCCCCCCATGACTGAGCTGAGCCATTTCGTCCGCACTCACACAGCATACAAACACATTCTAGACAACTGTATGCTTCTAGCTTTGTGGCCACAGTTTGGGGAAAAAACTCTTTTCCTGCTTCAGCATGACTAAGCACAAAGTGAACTCCATAAGCATATGGTTTGCCTAGGTTGGTGTGAAAGAGCTTGAGTGTCTACACAGAGCCCTGACCTCAACCCCACTGAACACCTTTGGGGTGAACTGGAATACCGGCTGCAAGTCAGGGCTTCTCACCCAACTTCACTGATGCTCTTGTGGCTGAATGGGCACAAATTCCAACAACCTCATTCCAAAATGTGGTGGAAAGCTTTCCCAGAAAAGTGGCAGCTGTAATAGCAGCAAAGGGGGGCACAACTTCATATTAATGCCCATTGGTTGGGAATGGGAGATTCACCAAGCAGATATGGATGTGATGCTCGGGTGTCCACATACTTTTGGCCATACAGAGTATCTGACAGTGGGCTACACCTAAACTGCAGCTATTTACGAATGCAAGATGCCACCAGATGAAAAAAGGAGCTACCTGTACATCCAGGTGTGACTGTTGAGTTGATGTCACAAATGTAGCCCATTTTCATCAGACGAAACCCTCTTTGTACAGCGCGTGTCAGCTATCATTATATCCTCTGCATATCATGTGCGTTCTTCTACATGCTGACAACACCATGTGACAACACATGGCTTGTATAAATACTGGGACATTTATTTAGCATGTGTAGGAGAGATAGCGTTATAATAAATAATACATTTTTAAAAGCTGCATTACCGCCATCATTCGCAGGACATGTAGCGTTGATTCATAACACATTTTTTAAATGGCATTCTCAGAATTATGCTCTTCGGTGTTGTATTTAATATTTTAGCTAATCTGAAATAAAATGAAATAAGGACAAAGGCTTTTCCCAAAGAGTTACAAATTTAATCATGAACAATGCTCTGCAGATGAAATATGGCATTCAGTGCTGGTCATGAAGTAGGTTTTTCTGTCACCCTCTGCTAATACAGCAACGTGTTTATATAAAAAAGCAGCATGATTCAGCTATAATCACATGCATGAGGGGAAGATGCTTCAGGCAGTATGACACAAATACGTGGGAGAACACTTTTATCTGGTCCATGGAGAAGCCCTGATCATCCTTCAGGGCCAGAAAGATGTAATTTCGTCTCTTTGCAGCATCCTTTTGGTCATAGGTATTTAGCTCCATTAAACATTAGCTGAGGGGCTTTTCTCCAGATAACAGGCATCTCTCTTGTGAATGAATTCAATTATTGAGGCAGCGGAGTGTGGAACTAGGTCACGATATCACGGCTTCTATTCTCTTAGAGCCATAAATGCCATCGTATCCGTCATTTTGGTGACCTTGAATATTGCTGATGTTTATCCCTGTTTTCAGATGCTGGCTTTAGTTAAAATAAGTCTCTCTGGGGTAGGAATAAAAGCAGTGGTCCACTATATTTAGGATTTGCCGACAGCTATGTTTCTGTGCATGTATATGTGCGTGCGCGCGCGTGTGTGCGTGCGTGTGTGAGAGAGCAAGGAGGGGAGAGAGAGGGAGCAAGACAGCGAGAGAGTGGGTGTGACTGTGACACACGATTATCTGCCTTCGCTGAGTCCATTGGCTGCAGTCTCTGTCAGTCAGTGAGCTCAGGTTTAGGCTGTTTTATCAAAGCAGATTACGAGGCAGACTTCTTCTCCAGCAAGCTCTTCTCACTGCTTCCATGGCCAAGCACAAGCCATTTTTGCTCTTAGCACTGCTGTCTGTTGTTTTCCTGCAGCTGTCACTGCCCGGTGATCAGGTGCCCGGCGTCCTGGGGATGAGGTAAGCTGACACATTTGAACTCCAAGCGTGGGACTCAGACAGGGACATCTTGCAGACGATGTGCAGTGTGCTTCTCTCACTGTGGGTTGGGGGCATCAGGAAGCAAGGCAAGGTGCAAAAAAGTCCTGCTGAAAAAGCATTTTTCCAACTAGGAGAAAGCCCCCTTGTGTCTGTGCTAAGGAGCCTGCATCACAGATGCAGTTTCAGATTTCTGATGACTGTGAGCTGCTTCCTCCTCCGAGTTCTCCTGTAACTGTGGAGAATTGGAATGAGGCGCGGAGGAGAAGGTCTGTTTGTTGGGAGATCAGTTAGCAAGGAAAATCTACGTAGGAGCATGAAAGGCTGAGGGGAAACATTTGTGCTCACTGGTGTTCAACATCTCTCAGGCTTTCCCTGTTAACCCTGCTATGCTCCTTGTGCTGGAGAAGCTGGATGCCCGGAGTGGGTTTGGAATTCTTGTTATTCATTCATTCTTGCTGGGTCAAGGAAAGCAGGAAACTTGCACATTAGAGTAAATCTTGCATTTTGTCTACTTGGATGGATATTAAATCCTATGATTTTGTGGTACCCAGATGTTATGACCAATTAAACGTTACTTACAGGGTTTTAATGATTTCCCCCCTATTATTATTATTATTATTATTATTATTATTATTATTATTATTATTATTATTATTATTATTATTATTAACTATGAACTATTCTGTTATTTGCATCATGCTGTTACCTGGGGAGCAGCAGTACAACAATATTAGCTGAAAAACATCTGGAATATCTTGTACGTACAGACACTGAATCAGTAGTTTAACACTAAGACTGATCAATGTAAGTAAATATTTATTTGTAGTACATGACTGAATTTCTTAAATGCTTTTAAAAATGCCTCAGGGTTGACACTAAGCTGATCAGAACTGCTCGAGCACATCGTGAGAAATAATAATGACTCCTGCTGGAGTAAACAAAAGTTTTAGTGAAGCTCTGAGTGAAGCCTTGCTCACTATGGAGATTATTGCTGGTGTTTGAGAGGAGTTTAGTGTTTGCTTTGAACATATTATGGGGTGGTGAACTTGACAAGTGAACTCATTATTTCAGTCTCAGGCACACATCTGAGTCTCTCCCACCTACGCCTCCCTGCGCACCGCCAGCACATGCGAGCTCACATGTGTACAAGCGTGCGCCCAAGAAGAGGAAAAGAGAACGCATGTTTCCTTCGTTCGGGTGTCCTCCCTTACAGTTAGACACTGCAAGGCTTCTTGTATTAATGAAATTATTTTCTCCTCCTGCGTCACGTGATATTTGTTGAACCTCACTGGATGCACCAGTGTACCAGTACCATTCTGAGTGTTGACATCAAAGCTCTTTGTACATATTTTCTAATTCATTTATGCTGCTTTTGCATCTTTTTTTTTTTGAAAGAACTGCAGTAAGTCAGTTTTTTCCCTACAGAAACACACCCAGGAGGAGTAAACAAGATGGCAGACCAGTACTGACAGCACAAGTTGCAGATTACAAGAATGTATTTAAACATTAGGTCTACTGTATATATAAAAATCAAATGACATTAAAAAAAAAAAAAAAACTCATAGCAAAGATATCAATTCTATTTATATTTTTCACCAATACAGAAAATTCAGCACATTCAATATTTTGGCAACATGACTGTTTATTTTCACAGCTATGGTAATATACATTAATACATTAATATTTATAAAGGTATGAAAAGATTCATTTTTAATTATTCATTGTTATTAAAGTTACAGTAATGCATCAAAATAAAGGTTTTTTTAGGTTTAAACTAAGTTAAAATTATGATAAGCTTGTGTGGAGACAGCAGTTTCTGCAAGGGTTAGAACTGCAAGCTTTGCCCTTAGGTTTTGCAGGTTTGAATCCCACCTGCTGCTATAGTACCTGTGAGCAAAGCACTTGCCCTAAGTTACTCCAGTAAAAGTTACTTAGCAGTCTAAATGGTTGTCATTTTAGGCTTCTTAATGCTGTAAATGACACTGGAGAAAAGCATCGGCTAAATAAGGAAATGTAATGTACATGTAAATATTGTCGGACAGGTAATGTAATATTTGTTTGATGTGTTCTGCATGAGATGTCATAGTCATGAAATGGATTTTCTGTTAAAAAGCTTTGTCACAGTTTATCCTTAATGAATATAGTTGCTTGAAATTTAGTTGCTAAATATTTAGCTATGCAGTTTTCTGAAAAAAATTATCAAAATATGTTTAATTCCTTAGCAAACTGTGCAGGTTGAGAAATCCAAAGTGCAACCTGGATGGATTTTTAAGGCTTCCTTTATCAAGAAAGTTATTGTCTTTGGGTGCAAAATTATATTTATTTATACAGATTTTTTACACAGTATTCAAGTGAATCTGGATGAGTACTACACAGCTTCCTTAGTCATAGCTGGTGAGAAGAAACTTGAAAGTCGGACCTGGTTAGAAACAAGAAAGTGAAACTTCAAGAGTAAATAAACACCTGTTTAAGTTAAAAATCCACATCCCTGTTTTTTGAAGCTGGAATTTGCAGTGTAAGCTAATAATTCAGTACAGCCTTACACAGTTCTTAGACAAGACCCCTATCAAAACATCCACTAGTAAAAAACTCTTTGCAAGACATTAACATCATCATATTCCATCTGCATAGCAGTTTTTTCATTGCCAGATATTCTGCATCAGAAATGCTGAAACAAAGTACACATTAATGAGAACATCCACAGTAACAGAATAACACAATAAACCTAGGGATTGTTTTTATGATTTTTTTTAATTACATTTTGTATGGAAAGGACAAAAAAGGAACAGTGGGTATTGATCTCCATATGGACATTACTCTGAGATCTCCATATGGACAATACAAAGTTTATTTTATTTCACAGAATCAGCAAGAAAGTACTATACTAGGGAATAAAGAAGTAAGAATAATGGTCACAGCAATAAAATCATAACATTGCTACATAATTCTGTGAACACTGCTGTATGGAAGAACAGGGGAAATATAATTTGCTTGTTTCACCAATAGGTATCTTTAGGCATACAGTGCAGAAGCGATGTATAGTTCAGAGGAGGAACATGACAACAGATGACTTTTATCAGATTTGAGATGGTGAGAAAAAATCTGCTGAAAGGTGCTGCTGTATTTCAAGATTCTCGGAGGTACCCAGCAAGCTGTGAGTCACACAGCAAAGGTTTGCAGATCGCTTTGGTTACATAACTGTTCGAAACAGCAATGGAAGATCCACATGTAGTCACAGCCAATGACAATGGCACAGTAAGGAAGGCTGACTTCTTATCTGTGACGTCTGTCAATCTGTGTGCCATTTTATTATCTTGGAATCTAAATTTACGATATATTGAAGATTTTTTCCAGCTGATCTGCAGTTAGTAAATTGCTGAAAGGTTTTCCATTTCAATTTTAGTTTAGCATGAGGTACATTGCTTTGTAGATCAGTTTTGGGGGCTGAGTATGTTTTGAAGGCACTGTATATACACACGCACACACACACATACACACACACAAAGGGTGATCAAAAAATACTAAGAATTTCACTTAATAGAAGTGAAAACATTCTTTGCATTTTTGATCACCCTTTGTGTGTGTGTGCGTGTGTGTGTGTGTGTGTGTGTGTGTACAGCATAAGAAGAAAATATGAATATTTTCCCTGTTTTAAGTGTTTCTGGGCCTCTTCACAATCTCATTCGATGTTTGCTGTAGTTCATGCTGTGGGATAAGACATCTTTAGGGAAAGCTTCAGGCATGTATGGATATGTTTGTACCGATGCTGCCACCCAGAGAGAAATTCCTAAAGGGATGTGGAGAAATGTCCTGATGGCATATAAATGGGGTTGGATATCAGATTGGGTCTGTTACGTGCAAGCAGCGGGTAGGTACTGTACATGTACTTTAACCAGGGATAGCTGCAACATAAACTCCATTTGTTGGGCAACATTTTTTAGAAAAACTAATTTGGCTTATGGCACTAGGTGTCAAGAGAGTGTTTGTTTTTATTCATCATTTTGCTCTATGTACCTATTGTCCCCACAGCAGCCAAATGCAGATCATCAGCATGCAGTTCTCTAGTGCCTTTACCTATCAGTCCTGCAGATCAGGTCTTCCCAGGACACTGAATTGAGGCTGTCAGCTCCTGATCTCCTCTGCCCACTGCAGCGAGCCCAAGGCCGGCATCTGACCCCTGTCTGTCCAGAACAGTAGGGCAAGTTGCCAAGTGCCCTTGGCCTTGCATCTAAGCTCCAGAGGGGCGGCTCACACCATTCAGTTGTGTTTAATCGGACTGTAGGATCTCCTGAGCTAAGCTCATTTCCTCTGTTTCATTCTGCCGCCGATTACATGTTTAAATGGCTCCTCTGGGGATCATCTCACCACTGTTGAGAAGCATAGGATTAACCCAAACTACTGCATGAAGTAGCATCATAAAAACGTTAATGGTAATGTAGTTTTATCTGGGTTTATCCCAGTCCAGTCAGAATACCCCAACTGGGACAAAACAACATTATTGGAAATTTCTGTCAAGGTTTTCAATTTATAATAATTTGTAGCTACTGCAACAGTTCTAGCAACTCTTTCATTCCAAGATTTTAATGTGTAAGAACTCGTATAAAATATTGTATAATAAAATCACAATAATTATGCCGTTATTCTCTGTTAAACTATTAAAATATACAATTGAATCAGATGTGAAATGTTGATTTAGATTAGTTCATCATTTTAAAAATTTCTCTCTGAATTTTTAGATACACAAAAAAAGACTTAAAATATGTCATGATCAGACGAAATACATCATGACATTTTATATTCTTTTCTACGTAGTACTGCATTTTGCATCCAAGTTGTTCTTAAGGGTTTGTCTCTCAACTGCAGCCTAAATCTGCAACTTTTTTTTTTTCACCCACAGCTCTGAAGTCCCACCATATCAAGGAGTCAGACTTAGGGCAGGTAATTACCCTTTCACACCTACAGTCCAGATCACAGGTACATTGAGAACATATAATAGCTAAACTATTAACCACTATTTAGCCGCCACCTTAATGCAAGACAACTTACAAACTTAGGGAAGCAACCTTACAGTGATTTACCAGTTTATACAGTAGAATAGTTAATCCAACGCACTACAGTATGGGTCAGGGATTGAAACCAAGGAACTTTTATGTTGTGTGAAGGTAGGCCTATGTGACAGGTATAATAAGTCACTAAACCATTATGTTTCAGTTTGAGTTTGCTTTATCCTATTTGATGTTCTGCCCTGCATGGTTTTGTTGGATGGAATCATCATGGATGAAATCATGACTTATGTCTCCACAGATGATGTGGACATCCACAGTAACCGGGCTTCTGATAAGGACCATTATTTAGTCAAGCCAGAAGCCCCACTAGGAGGGGTTCTACAGGTCTGGAGTTTGACTTTATTTTCTGTGGTGGTTGTACTTCATTTGCATAGGACCTTCTAAAATTTTAATGCTTCAGCCTACAATTCACAGTAGAACACAAAGTTCTATATATTCAAACTTCTACACAATGGTTGCATCATGTTTAAGTTTATAAAACACTTGTATAATAAGGTGTTATGTTGTTTATTTATTATTTATCTTTATTTAGAAAGAGTAAAATGTATATTATTTCAAGGTTTTATAGGGACAGTAGGAATGACAAGTGGTAACCAGTGGTTAGTTTACAGGAAACACAACTGTGTGATGAGATCTGAAACAGTAGTTATGGTAATAAGATTAGGAAGGATGTCTGTGACTGTCATTGTTTTGAAATGAGTGGGCTTGACACTAAGACACTTGACACTATTTGCTGTCATTTGAAAGATCATGCTGACATGTTTTCATGTAGAATCACCTATGGAGAATGCCTTTCTATTTGCCTTAAATCTTCTACAAATATGAATGTTTTTTATTTTGTGTGTATATGTATCAGTCTAGCATGCTGAAATAAGGAATGATGCGCTAATGGTGTCTGCCTTCGATCTGTAGCCATACAGATGGCACCAGCCAACCCCATTGGGGACCCAAAGGAGACTACTGCAGACCACCAGCTCCACCCCCTACACTCCTCTTAAAGTGGTACAGAATGGAAAGATATGTATTCTATTCCGAGCCAAGAAGTTGGATATCAGGTACAAGAACCACACTGTCATAGATCTCACAGAGAGGGCATTTGGGCCCAGCGCCCGAGTGGACACCAAGGGCTCTACATGCAGCAAGGATAAGGCCACGTATGTTTACCCTTTTCTTTTCTACAGACTCTAGGCTGCCTTATTCACTGCCACTTTGGTTTATGTGACCCCAGTGAGTGTCCACACACTGCAGGCAGCGGAGGGCACGGCTCAGTTGCGCTCTGTCATTCTGCCCAGTTTATCACTCTGCAAGCAACAGCATCATGCATCACATGTGGCAAGGAACTGGCAAGAATATGACATGTCCTTAGGAAAGGCTGATGGCGCAGTTAGCCAAGATATCCTGATCACCTGAATTCCCAAATCATTCTTTTCCCGAAATAACTGCAGCCAAAATTCCTGCCACTACTGCACATATTTCAAGGTCATAGCTAAATGTAATGTTTGTGAGCCGACCATTTGCACTGGCAAAGACATTCTCTGTAGCCCAAATATTGGGGGGGTTCCTGTATTTACTTTTTTTGACCTTTTGAAGTTCATGCCAGTGCACTGTGCAGTGAATTATATAAACCATAAACATAATTTACGAGCAATGTTGTCTACTTGTATAAACTTTTTCGCTAACGTTTGTATCAGTAAAGCAAGCTCAAACACAGCAAACACTGACATGCAGGGAAAATACTTCTTATTCACCTGTGGAAACCACTTCCACAGGGGATAAATATTTAATAGATTTAAATGCCAAAACTGACAAAGAATATTCTTCCTGCACAGTTTCAGAACTTTTATTGTTTTTATAGGTATGCTTTGAATTTATTGCTTATCCGCATGCTTTCAACGGACTGGTTAAATGTGTGTGAGCATTTTCTCTTTGTCTTAAAGGGAGTCTTTATCGTATAATGCAATAAATGCAATACATACACATTTAAAATTAAGATGATAAATAATATATTTGTTGTGCATCACTGATTCCTTATTGAATGAAAACTATTTCCATTACAAGGAGAGATGAGTTCACCTACTGACTGAAAATTTGAATTGGGAAAGAAAGTTCTGGTCATCTTACCTTATATCCTTTGGGCCAGGTTTTGAAGCTATTTACAGCTCACTAAATAGTCTGTTTCTGCATGGTGAATGTTCTGTAATTAATCTTTGTGCTCTTTAAACAGGTTATCACTCCGTTTTGGGGATGTGGAAGATATTAGGGGACTTATCATAAGGTATATGTTAGTCAAGCATTTGCCCTGATTTTCAGCATGTGATTTTAAAGTTTTTTATGCCTCACTCCCATAAAAAACAGCAGTAAAGGAGGAATGTTAAAAATGCACGGTGCATTTTATTTTTTGTAGCTCAGCTATAAAGTATATTAACTAAAGTAAAGTTATGAATGACAGTTCTTACATGTCTAATGGGGCCAGATACAAAATGCTCACTGGTGCAGTCCAGTTAAGTACATTATTCAATAGTACGACAGAAGGGCCCCTTCTGGGTACTTGAATCGAATATTTCTGTTATATATTTTGTATCCTTAAATGCTGTGGTGCATGATGCCTAGTTCTTTTCAGAATTCTGCACAAGCCATAATCTAACTTTAGTCAGTGACGCTCTCCAGGCTGGCCCAGCAAGAAAGGCTTATAGCTGAGCTCTTTATTTTCTTGTATGAAAATATTATAAACCATGTGAATCACTGCGGCTCCTCGTCTGGCAGGCTCCAGATGTCCAGCACATTCTATGAGTCAGCAGGCCAGAATTGGTTCACGCTGGATAGTGTTCACATCCACTACAACTGGACCAGTGAGGCCACCTTCAATGCCACAGAGGTTTATGCCCCCGCCACCTACTCATACCACTGCCAACACGTCAGCAGCCTGCAGAAATATGACACCCTGCTGGTGCCCAGCTCACATAGTGACAGCGCGGCCAACTGGCACATCACCTTCACTGACTTCCAGGTGAGAAAAAGCAGACTGTTGCTCGCTGCTGCACTGCCGCACTGCTGCATACACTCTTTGTGTACATCATTTTAAGTGTAACATGCATTAAAGGCTAAATTAATCTTTCGAGAAATTATACCTAAACTTATAAAGATGAAATTAATTGAAATGCTGATGCACAAATTATTTGACTTGTGAAGCAAATTTTTTTCTCAGAAATTGTTTTCTTAAAAAACTAATATTTTAAATATAGAAAAACAGACTCTTTAAAAAAGCCACCCTAATTTTTGCTTTTTTCTTTCCAAAATTATAGTCACTAAACTTCATGCTATTCCCAAAGATAGTAGAGTATTATGTCTCATTATCGATGGCATAAATTCTCCAGTTATGCATCTTTAATGATATCTGAAGTGCCTCATCTTTGTTTATTTGTTCTGCTAGACACTTTTTCCAAGGATTTCTCAGAGGATGAGTAATCTCCAGCTTGGGGTGAAAGCAGCTGAATGACACCTTCAAAAACATCTTAAAAATTTTGCTAATTGCTTTGTATAATGATCTAAATTTACATCCATGCTAGAGTTAAAACAAAAAAAAAAAGTGCCAATATTGTGTAAAGGACGTTCACTGTGTTATTTCCGTGTTTTAGTTATATACACATACTATATATTTGTTATATACTTACAGTACTATATATATTTTAAAGGGGGTGTGAGCAAGCTGGGATTTGAAGGAACAACTGGTGCAATGAAAATGATTTTCATACAATCCCTCTAAAACCTCGTACAATCCCTCTGATCCCTTGCACAAATGCTCTGAACCCTTGACACAAACCCTCTGAACCCCTGGCACAACCCCTTTGAAATCTCCCTCAGGCACTCTGAACCCTCACACAATCCTTCACACCCCCTCTACACACGTCATCATATAAGCTTCTTGACAATACATCTTAACTTTGGAAATTTTTTACTTTAATTTGTCTACAGATCCAGGCTTTCAACGTGCAGTCGGGCAGATTTGCTTCAGCCAGCGACTGTGCCACCTTTTTCACGCCAGCCATCCTGATGGGCCTTGTGACGTCGTTGATCCTGCTGCTGGTGCTTGCTTATGCCCTGCACATGGTGGTGCATCTCAAGCACATTGACCGCTGTGAAGAGCACAAGGCCACCGTTTACTTTCCTCGCAGCACTGAGGCTGACTGCACGGACAAGAACAGCTTGTGAGAGGCTATGGTCACCGTCCCCTGCCCCAGGGGTCGTCTGACAGTCTCTCGGACCAAAGAGACTCGATCTGCTGGGCTGTTGTGCTGCCTACCATTATCAAGAAAAAGGAAAAAGAGAAACAAAGGAAGGAATCCAGCTCCATGGACCTGACTGTCCAGCTGCATTGGCACCATGACTGTCCAAGCTGAGTTTCTTCAATTTCTGTTCAACGGCTCCATTTCTGCCAAAAGGCTTGAGGACGAGCTGGGGCTGCGAGACACAAAGGAAGAGGGTGGGGAGCCCAAGCAGAGTGGAGCGGACTGGAACCTTTTATCATAAGGCACAATAAACTGTTATTGGGGAGGGAAGAGCGAAATGCTAAATACATTTATAATACCAGTATGTTACTGCAGTATTTACATGATCTGTAGTGAGGTTTTATACAGTATTCATATAAATGCAAAAAGTGACCAACACCTGCATCTTAGTTTTAACATTCACAGTCTCAACAATAGATAGTTAAATTATAATCAAATAAGAACATGCTATTTAAAATTTTTCTGGATACGTTATTTTCATTTATTTTCAAACTTTGGAGGTTTGGAATCCAATGTGTTATTATATTTTCTGAAAATAAATCTGCAGTTAGGCTCTATTTTTTGTAAATGATTATTATAATTTATTAGTGAATCCTCATATTCTGGCTGGGGCTTGAATTAAATGAATTCTTTTTGCTAAATTTGATGATAAATAAACAACAGTACAATGACTTTAGAAATAACAAACTGGCTTTTAAGTCAACGTAATTTTTTTCTGTGAGTGACATGCAGTTTTTTTTTTTTTAATTTAATCCAGCCTGAAAAGCATTTCCTAAGATTTTTAATGGAAAATTAATAAAAATAACCCACATTGAAGTTTGTCCTTTCGTGTCTAAAAATTTACCATGGTAATATTGGCAGTGTCAGCATTACAATGTATTGTGCATACAAACATACAGCATGCCAGTGGCTAGAAATTAACTACTGCAAATGACAAAAATTCATATGGTTAGCATTGTGAACTGTATACCTTAGTCTTAAACGTACAAATTTTTTGATGATCACCTGATGTAACTGGAACAATAAATAATAATGGTCCATATGAAATAAATGTGTCCAAGATTTCTGTAAAATACTTACAATGGGATTTTACTTACAGTACATATTTAGTCATCATAATAAATCTATAATTCTATAACCAGAACATTATGTGTGTGCACTATGCTGTGTCCCTGGTTTTCTGGTTATTGTTATCTAGAGGACCGCAATCTGCTATAATAATAGAAAACATAAAAAAATACATGTGAAAACTAAATGTTTTTAAATTAAATTGAAAGTTTTTGGTTTGAAATCTCAAATGGAGCAGAAGAGGAAAAGGGAAATAAAAGTCTTACTGTTGCTAATGTTAAAACTGAAATATACTATAATACTTTCAGCATTGTCAGACCAAGTGGGGTACTGAGTCCCAACTTATTTATTTATTAATTAATTGATTTATTTTCTTATTTTTTTACTTATTTAATACTATCGTGAACATAAATGATGCCCAGCAGGGCAAGTCTTGGTCCATGTTGAACATAAATGATGCCCAGCAGAACAAGTCTTGGTCCACGTTGAAAAAAAGCAAGAGAGACTTTGTCTCTCCAGCCAAATGAATGCAAGCTATTTTCAGCTGGTGTGCGTCACTGGGACCCCAGTGGGAGTTCCCAGCTTCATGTGGTACAGTCCATTGTCTTATCACCCAGTACAGTAATGTTCAGATGAGCACTTGTGATTTTTCATCACATAAAGAGAGTTCTTTGAGCAACAGTTCCTCAATTTACACACGTTTCGCTTTAAAGTGCCCTTCAGTGGTGGCTGGCTGCTAGGTGAAATGCTGGCTCACGAGACTACACCTGGCAAAGTTCTGTAGGTGGAGTATTTGTAGAACAATTGCAGTAATTTGCAGATGTAATATTTGTTTTAAATTTGCACAGAATTCATTATTAAACTTCTCTTTAGTTTTATACTCCAAGTCAAGGTCCATCTCCAGTTATACGACTGGGAGTTGTTTCGAGTCTTCGGAATGGTTATGAGTTAAAGGTCCAGCTTCGGGATTGGATGTCGCTATGGCAACTCCTTTTCACCTGCAGAGACGGTGCCAGCAGCGATGCTCATGGCTTGTCAGAAAAGGCAGTAATCCAACCTATGTGCAAAGAGTCCTGTGAAATCACAGTCAGAATACGAAACAAAACCTTTATACCTTATGAAGCGAAACGAAGAAAGCACAGATATGACTGGAATCCTACCTTTATGAGAATTGACATAACTGGGAGTTCCATTTGTTATAACCCATTTAACAAATGAAAGTAAACACATTCTGAATCTTAAAGGCTGTATATCTATATGAAGACTAATAATTTAAACAAATATACAAATAAACAAAATCACAACAAAAATAAAGTCAGGCTTTATGTGTAAGTTCATTCTGCAATATTAAGAACGTCAGTCTTTGTCAGTGCATGTACCAATGTACACCACAAGAGCCATTGAGTCACCTTATATTCTGCCAGTAAAAATATGAATTATAGTGAAAATTATAGGTTGTTATAATAATTATATCGCTGATACAGTGTCCCTCAGTAAGGTATTTAACCTAAATTGCTCATCCAATTACATAAATGTGTAAGAATTTTAAGTCGCTTTAGATAAAAAGGATTGGCTTGGGAAAAAAAAAAAAAAAAACAATAATAACAGTATCATTATTACTGCTTAAAGCTATTTCAGTGTAATGATATAAATTAATAATATATTTCTTTTCAGACACAGAAGCACAAAAGATTGAATGTCCTTCACTTCAGGCCATGTCTTATTGGCGCAATTTGGTACATTAGCTGAACTACTTTTGCTTGTGAATTTTCCATGACTGACCACATAGGTCAGCTGGTCAGGCTGGTTTGCCAAAGGTTTACTTTGTTAACACACAAGCAGACACTTGGATGCACCCAGAAAACCAGTCCCACACCACAGTATAGGGCCAAAAGTATGTGGACTCCCCCTTCTAACAATCGAGTTGAGCTGTTTCAGCTGCACCCATACAGCATAGAAACATATTCTAGACAACTGTGTGCTTCCAGGTTAGTGGCCACAGTTTGGGGAAGAAGCTCCTTCTTCACACAGCGAGCACAGCATGACTGTGACCTCCCTTTGTACAAAGCAAGCTCCATGAACACAGGATTTGCCCAGGGTGGTGTGGAAGAACTTGAGCTTCCTACACAAAGCCCTGACCTCAACCCCACCAAACACCTTTGAAAAAGAACACCGACACCAAGCCAGGCCTTCTCGTCCGACATCGGCTCCCAACCTCACTGATGCTGCTGTGGCTAAATAGGCCCATATTCCCACAGTGGTGCTCCAAAATCTGCTGGAAAGCCTTCCCAGAGCAAGTGAGGCCTGTTATAGCAGCAAAGGGGGGGGGGGGGGGGACAACTCCATATTAATGTCCATGGGTTTGGAATTGGATTCTCAACAAGCACATATGGGTGTGATGCTCAGGAGTCCACATACTTTTGGCCATAAAATGTATTAGTATTTTTAAAATCGGTAGGCCCACAGGACACCAATCCTTCAGTTGTTACACTGAATAATGTTTCTTTAATAAAACAATAAAACAGAGCCTCTGCACCATATTTACCAAGGTGATCACTCCAGTTGTTGGCAGAGGATGTGATGCAAGTGATGCCATGTTAATACTGCTTTTGAAGAAATTCTCTCTCCAGCTGTCAACCTGGCCTTCACAGGACTTTTTGGCAGTGATTGGAGTGGCCATATGGTACAAGAAACTGGTTTTGAATCTGATGGCTGCTTTCAGAAGTCCAGTAATACTGCTCTTTGCTCTACAATGACTGCTCCCTCAATATCTTAATTGAATTGAAAACGGATCTTATTATTTTAACAAGGTGGTTATGCCTTTTTTCATTACCATTTATACCAGAATATAAATAATGTTTATTCCCCAGTGTCAAAATAAGCACACTAAGTGCTACTATACTCCACAACAGTCTACCTTTCAACATTTTTGGTCCCCAGTCCTAACAACCTCTCATTTACTGGTTTTTGTTCCAGAGGAAATTTCAGAATTAATTATACTTGAGCAGGTGATTGAATACATTGCACATTTAACTTAATATGAAACTGGAGACATTATCTGACCGCTGACCTTCATTTTAAATAGTATTAAAGCCATTTTGTGTTGTCTGTGAAAAAAAAAAAAAAAAAAAAAACTTTTTAAAGTAAAAAAACGGCAAAAAACAACTTATTTTTTTCTCAAATAACCTGAATTAAATAGAATTATGTGTTTAAGTCAACATTTATGTTCTAATGAATATTATTGGCGTATTTCCTAGACTTATTGGTCTGAAGAACATCAACGTCAAATAAGGCATCCAGCCCTGTAGGTGGCAGCAGCGGAGTAACCTGCAGCGTAGCAGCTCTACCACAGAAGAAGAGGGCGCCATCGTTACAGTTACAGCTACCCAACACCAGAGGCGGTTGTAGCGCTACGTTTTCCTCCCTGGGTTCGCGGCCCGGCCTGCAGAGGCCGCTAGCTGAGTGCACCCGAGGCGTCGCCCTGGGGTTTTGTGAAACGCCTGCCGTGCAGAGGAAGCTGCTGGGGGGGCGGGTGATGAGCAGCCGGTTGTGCGCTTTCGCTCTCAGCCCTGAGACCGAGGGGACGCTGGGTAGCGTGTCGCAGCCTCGGGGGTCCGGGCTGGGCTATTTATGAGTCCGAATCTCCTCGCAAGCGGCTCTTCCTGACCTCCGCTCCTCCGTAAACATGGCCGTGTTGGTGGGCGGACCGCTGTCGATCTTCCCGCGGTAGGATTTGCGCGCGGAGGGAACCAAGTGCCGGCTGCACGCGGAGGAGAAGCGCGCCCATGCCGTCCGCACTGGCCGTGTTCACGTGCCGCCCGAACTCGCACGCCTTCCAGGAGCGCCATGTGTACGTGGACGAGCCGGTGCGCATCGGGCGCTCGGTGGCGCGCTGCCGCCCGGCGCCCAACAACGCCACGTTCGACTGCAAGGTGCTGTCGAGGAACCACGCTCTCGTCTGGTTCGACCGCAAGATGGGCAAGGTTGGTGGCGAGCGTCCTCCCGCAGCATCCTGGCGGTATTGCTGTCGCCGGTTCATTGCGGTGCCGAACCCGTGTCAGTCAGTGCCACCCGTTCACGCAGAAGGGAAACTTTCACTGCAGCAGTTCGGCGTGAATGGTACCTTGGTCAGGGGTGCTGGTAGGAGCCGGGTTTGATCGCAAGGTTGTGGCACTAACCGCTGCGCCACCTGTTGCCCCTTAGTATCTCTGTGGAGCGTGGATCAAACCACACTAAGGCCAGATTCTGTTTGCACTGTCGCAGGTTATCTGCTGTTAAACTTGTGTAACAGTTAATATCAATTATGCTTTTATTGTGTGGCTAATGTTATTGTATAATACACTTTTGTTGTTCACAGTTTTATTTCCTCGCTTATTGCGGTACACTTGGACCAAAGTATGTACACTGAACTCGGAGAGTAAGAATACTGCATTGTAGGGGTCAAGTGCCACTTGACTCTAGGTGACCCCTCGTGGTTTCATGATAAGAGGGCAAGGAAGTGTTGCATCACTGCCTTCTTTTGAAAGTATCTTTGAATTGTGAACACTGGGAAATATCCACCTTCGCATACCCTGAGCCAGTTATAGACCTACTAGAAAGTGCAGATCAGGTTGCGTGAGGCACCAGGGTTACCCACTGTGCCACCATGCCATGCACCCAGCTGTATCAATTGTAAGTGACCTAGTGAGTGTGAGGATACATCACCTTGGACAAAGGTGGCAGCTGAATAAATAAAACATTTTGGAAGTCTTTCTTAGGTTTACTACCATCAAAAGTTGTTTGACTTCCTAGAGTGATGAACGAAAGCATTCTGTGGCATAGCACGTTGGTTTTTAAAATTTTTCAAGACTTAATGTTTTGATTAATTTTGAATTAGATCTTATTTAGTTGCTATTAAATATTACTTATGGATTGTACCCAGCTACTTGCTGGTTTAAAGTTGCGTTGCTGGTTTTACAGTCGTAAGGTGTTTACATTATCGCTCTATAAATATATATACTGTGTGTCTGGGTGGTACCCACATGACTGATGCCAAGATAAGGCACATGATTTTTATTATCATACTTGGGACAAGCAGTTGTTAGGGAGACTGTCTGGAAGCAGGGGGAATTCGTGTGCGTTTCACGTAGTGACAGTACGGGGGTTCACTGGGTGCCAACAGGTGCAGGCTAAATTGGAGCTGAGGACAGGGCTGCTCATTAGTCATTGGCTAGCTGGTTTAACTTGGCTGAAAGTTAACACTACTGGTCACATGCACTGTGACCTGTGGTGGACCAGGAAGTAACAATCTGCTTTCACTTTTCAGGAAATCCCTTTGTTAAATCTTATTTAGCTTTTATGAAACATGTTTTATGTGCAACACTTGTTTTAGATTTTTGTTTTCATATTATGCATTTTAGTTACAGTCATAAGCCATGTCATCTACTTATATTGAAGCTCACCAGGCCATATGGTAAGCTGTAAGGCAGCACTGGGCAGTCCCAATTTCTCTAAACATCACAGGATGTGCTTTTTTTTTTTTTTTTTAAAGTTAATCTGAGCATTCTGGTGTGCAGTTGAAGTCATTAAATGAATAATTGGAAATATCAATACAAATTTCAGGTATAAATTGGCCATCATTTGACAGGTAGGCTTAAAACATGCTTGAACTTGACTCTGACTTGTTGCTTACTCCTGCTATTAGTTCCTATTGTGTGTTTGTTTCCACATATACAAAATGTGTAAGTAAATGTATAAATGCTTAAGAACAGAATTCGTCAGACTTATGAGGAAGATAAGGTTTGCCTCAGTGCTTTATGCATGAATAAAGCTGCTTATCCCCAGAATCTAGATTTGACTCACAATTGGTCAGTGTAACAAAGAAAAAGCTTTAAAAGAGAAGCCTGAAATACCAGTTTATGTAAAGGCAGTCACAAAATTTATATTGACATAATGTTTATTATTATGGCCCAGTCTAGGGTTGGGGTGTAACACAGGGAATGTGGAGAGAAATAACCAGGCCGGAATGAAAGCAAACCTTAAATACTGTTTATATGGTTTTCTGTTTTGTTTTATTAGAACTACCCAGTAACCAAGCCCTTTCTCCTAGGTGAGCAATGCCAGCAAAACAAACACATATTACTAATTACCCTAACATCAAAAATACACCATTCTACCATGGCTCTTTAGCATAAGTAAAAACTAGGAGAAAACTGCAAAGAAAATGCCACTCACCACTTTTCCAGTGACTGTTTGATATTTGGAAATATTTACAAGGACAAGTTTTAAACAGTATTTCCCAAATTATTATTCAACACCACTTACTCTAGTGGCAAGTGTGAATAACAACACTAAAGACAGACAGTTCACCAACCAGTGCTAATCACCACAACAATACACATCTCTCTGTGGCACAGGTCTCCACCTCCTCTTCTCCCCGGGTTCAGGTGTCTTCATTGGTTATTTACCATCTTTTCCAAGAGATGTCCAATGGGATTCGGTGTCCAGGTAGATTGCTTCATGCCACTTGTGGATGAGAAAGGGAGAAGGAAGACACACACACAGAGCAAACATACTCAAGGCTTTGGGACTAAAGCTGTAACATTATCCAGTGGCAGGATCACATCTACAAGAAAGAACAGACAGCCATTATCATCCTAGATTCCATGTTGACTGCTCTTGTAGGCAACAGCCAGCTGGAGCACAAGAAACCCCAAAATGTGCTGATGTACGTTTTACACTGCTTTTGTCCTTCTTAGGCCAGGTGCATTGTGTTCTATTGGCTGACTTCCCATCTTTGTATCAGAAGTCTGTTATATCCTAGCAGTGAACTTCAATTTCTCACCTGTTGCACTGTGAAGCATGGGGGGAGACACAAACAGAAACAACATCTTCCAGGGAAAGAACACCCCCCCCCCCCACACACACACACACACACACACACACACACACACACACACACACAAGAAAGAACACAAGTACTTCCCCAGCTTACAAACCGCTCTAAATCTGAATGAGACTCTGTCCTCTTGTCCAAACCCAGTTGTCTCATGCTGGTTTCAGACTGAAGATTTACAAAATGGTATAGTCAAAATGACCTTTGATTGTAAACTTAATCGCTGGTCTTCTGCTAAAGGAAAATCCAACTAGTGGGTTGCCTGCATTTCGGCTGTTAATACAACTGAGGAAGTTTCCATATGCTCAGGTAAATCCAAGCAGTACCATGTTGTAGAAAATTGTTGTTGACAAAGGTTTAGAAAGAATAAAATATTTGGCAGTGATCATAGCTTAATTTTGTCCATGTTGCTTTCAGTAGAAAATATTAAAATACCTGGAACAGTCAATAAATTCAAAGAATGGCTACCTTGTGAGGCTGTTGTGCTACATGCACTGTTGGCTTACAATTGTGACATTGTCCCATGACAGCCAGTCATACAATTTATTGGCTGTACCACATATTTGATAATAAAAATGTAACTTTAAAATTTGCTTAATGGTGCTAGGGATTATTGTTTGTTATACATTTAGAGATTCTTGATAAAGTCAGTTTTTAGCTGCGCCAGTTGGAATAGAATCAGAATCTGATTTGTTTGGCCAAGTATGCCCAAACATACAGGGAATAAATTGCTTTGGTTCCCAATAGCTCATGGTGTACAGTAGACAAACACAACATGTATACAAATACGTATAAACATACATACAAGTGGAAAGATCAATTGAGTAAGTATGAATATTACAAATCTCATTTAATTTTGGGAGGTCCTTTTATGTTTCCAGAGAAAAAATTGTGGATTAAACGATTTATTGCTCTTTGATGAATACCTACAGTTTGCCTCTATCTCTGGGTAAATTCTGTTTCTTTTAAACATGATTGTTGTGATTCATTTAATATTTTGTTACAGATGAAAACCAATTCAATCATGTGTTTGCAGTCAGTGAAGGGGGAAAAAAATGGATTTGCAACAATAGAATGAAGTTGCATTTAATTTCATATCAGCCTCTGTATTTTTTTCATTAGTTTGCTTGTTCAGAGTTTTTAAATCCATTTTAGCAGATTAGTTTCCTAGGATAATCCACAGTTTCCCCAGTCTTTATTCATAAGACAGTCCACTATGCCGCCACCAAAGGGGTCCGGGAAAATGAAAAAGACTGCAATAGCTTATAAAAATATATGCCGCCATCTTGCACAACAGGCTAATAATGTCATACAATGGAGAACAAATTGTATCACATGAACTTTCCAAACAAATGACAGCCATTGATTGTCAATTTAATGTCCCAGTCGAAACAAGAGTTTGACTATTAATTAATATTTATTCATTTAGCAAATGCATTTCTCCAAACCATATTTCAGCATTAAGTTACTTACAGTGCTTTATTAATTTGTACTGCTGGGTAGTTTTTACTGAATTGATTCATGAACCAAGACTGGTTAAGGGGAATCAACACTAGAAAGGTCCTGTAAGATGATTCTCTGTCTCAGGGACGTATTCTCTGGTCTCCTTCTCATGGTTGCATCTCCTCCTACTGCAAGGGAAGGCTTAAAAAATGGTCATGTGGATGCTGCCCCTCATCCCTTTGTACTACCAAATCTATGTGCACCACAGTCACATCAACAGCTTCAGTAACCTGAATAACCTTGCAAAAATTTGTATGAAAGATGCCAGATAAGTAATCAAAAATGAGTTTATAATACTGCAGAGTGCCTCATTGTCCTGTATGAAAATGTCAGCATCAGTCATGCTCATAGTGTCGGTATCCTCTAGGACTGCTGCATGATCCACTTAGCTCTATCATGTTGTTGCGAGTGTATAATTTGTGCAAAGGCTCAATACAAGCATCTGTACCTGTGATACCTCCTTGTTGTCTCTGCTGGGACTGGCAGTAAATGGTGGTGAGATCAGCGGTGTCAAATCTCTTTTTAACAAAATGCATTAGAAGTCTTTTCTACATTGTTTTGCAGAAAAAGGCAATACAAGGTCGGTAGGCTGTGAGGTTTTTTTTTTTTTTTCTTCCTAGTGTTAAATGTTTTTTTTTTTTTTTTTTTTTTTGCCTCATGATTTGGATGCTTGTATGTTAGAATTGAATTACAAAAGCTGTGTGGACTTGTATCATCACATGCCACTTTCCAGTCAATGTGTGTTTATTAAGATCTGTATTGAGTGTCACAGTTGTGGGTTTGAGCAAAACTGATGGAGTGGTTTTTCCCTGCCCTGCAGTTCTATCTCCAAGACACCAGGAGTAGCAATGGCACCTTTGTGAACAGCCAGCGCTTGAGCCGTGGATCAGAGGAGAGCCCACCCTGTGAGGTCCTCTCTGGCGATATCATCCAGTTTGGGGTGGATGTGACTGAGAACACTCGGAAAGGTACCGATGGGGTGGGGGGGCTGAACCCACCTTTCGCACTTGTTCACTTGGTATTTTTTTAAAGTTGTAGTAATGGAGAGGAGCTCTTGGATGCCTGTTTATATTTGGGAGGCTTGTCAGAACAGTGTTGATGGAAGTGTCCTACCCAAAACTATAAATGCAAACATGAATTCCTCTGCTGCAAATTTAGCTATGTAGTTTGCACTGACATTGCGGCTTAGGTTTCTTCCATTAGTTCTGTAATGCGAGCATCAGTTTTGCTAATGTAAAGTTAAATTTGTTTTTGATGCTCAGTGAACTATAGATAATATAGTAAAAATAGATATAAACACAAGGTGGAGGTAGTTAAATACGAGTAGAACATTGATTTAAGGTGTCTTGCTTCAGAAAGATTAACATTATTATAGGGTTGCTGTTTCTTAGTGTTTCTAGTGGATATCGAGATGTTTATGATGTTTTTTTTTTTTTTTTTTTTTTTTTGCTTGAATATTTTGTGCCTTTTTTGGATTTCTTGCATGATAAGAATGGGTGAGTGCCTAAATTGGAGTCCATGTAGATGCCTAGATTGACCAGCAGATTTTTCCAATAAGAAAAAACATAATTTCTGTCCAAAATCCACATGATGCCCTGAAGGTAATGCGATGGACAGTTATTTTTGTTCATTATGTAATTATTTCTATTTATGCTTTTTTTATTTTACTTTTCAGAAAATACATTGTACTGCATTAGTAACATATACCCAAATAACAAGCAGCATTTGTCCAGTCCTCTGTGCTATTAGGATTCTGGAGGAATGTGGCAGTAGAATAGTTAATGCCCTACAAGAATATAGGAATATCTACTTTTATAATAACCACAAAAGTGTGAATTGCCTTTTATTTTTAACAAACGTTTGAGCTCAGTGAACTTGACCACGTTTTTGAAAAACTATATTCTGACTGGAAAAAATTAGTTACCAGCAAGAAATTCTGCTGTCAAACCACAAGATTGCTTGAAGCATCTGTGGCAGATGTGATGCACATCAGAATTTCCCCAGTTTGGCAAGGCTTTTGACTGGGTTTATTTGTTGACAAGCAGGCATTATACCTTAAGAATCAACACCTTTTCCCTTGTGCTGTGTAGGCTTTTTTGTTCTCTTTGCAGCAGTATTTTATGTGTAAAATGTGACATTTGCAGTCATTGCCCAGTTAACATCACGGTTAGATACTAAACTGCCGCTAGTAACTACACTCATCAGTAAGGTGTGCAGCTGGGGAAATGCCCCACCCTATTTTGTACCATTTTAGTTAAACAGTTGGGAAATAGCAATTTTATACTTTTAATTTAGCTTTAATTTTATAGTATTGTAAAAATAATACATTTATTGATAATACACCAAAACCCTACAATATGGTAAATGCAGATGTAACATGATTTTCTCTCATCCCCCTGCTTAGTCATCAGTATCTACTGACAGTGACAAATGTACAAGATTTCCAGAAGATGATGTACATTTGGGTAAAAGTTTCTATTATTAGTATTGTAGGAGTGGCAGTGGAACCATAGCACTTATGTACTGTTTTTGCATGTTAGACAATGAATAAATTCATCCAAACAAGTGTGGTCCTTAGTGAGCAGTAGTTGTTTAAAAATGCCATTGTCATTAAAGTGCATTGTTGTTGATCACATAAGATGTTAACTGTACAATGACTGCAGTTTTCTGTTAGATGTGACAAATGTTTTATATTGTCATGTGTTGAGCATTTCTATTTTATGTAGCCTTTGAATTTACCTTGTATTTTCTATGCTAACTTGTACTATAAATAAGGATTTATCACAGTAAAGGTTCTAAAGATTTTTATGTTAGCTACTGAATTTTTAGCCATTGTTCACCCCTTAGTATTAGTGGCAACAGGTAGAGTTTAAATTTCACCTCCTGCTATGGTAAATGTCAGCAAGGTTCTTATCCTGAATTTCTCCAGTGAAGAAGTGCCAGATGAATAAGTGTAAACATTGTATTAGGGCTATTATGGGATTTCATTTTCTCGAAGTACATTTGTTTACAGGAGTCAGAAAATTTGCAGTACTGTATAACATTGTTGATGATATGGCTCACATTATAGCATAGCTGTCCCCTCCAGTGTAGGTTTTTTTTTTTTTTTTTTTTGTTTATTTATTGAAAGCCACAACTTGCTCACGGTACCTGTTTCTCTTGTTTTACAGTCACCCATGGATGCATTGTGTCAGTAATCAAACTGTTTCTTCCTGACGGTGCAGAAGCTCCAACACGATCAGAGTAAGATTTTGTAAACTGCAGCAGATTTTGAAAGGCAGAAATTTATTTTTTTTAGTGGTAGTATCATTTTCTTCTTCTGCTTTACGTATATATGAAGATACTGTACCTGGATTGTGTGATATTTAGTACCTTAGTTTCACAGGACTGTAGCAAAGTCTCTAAGTCATCTTCGGGTAACAAGTCTGTCCTTAACCATCATTGTATATTTTGTGTAACAAGAACTATTCAACACAATTTGAATAGTGTTTGACAGGTACATTCTATGTTTCACAGAAATGAGAGCCTTTGAAAAATCAATATTAGTTAATCACTGTCTTGAGAGACATTGAGACCAAAGAATTCTCATTTGCAAACATTACATAGTCCTTCAGCCTGTTCGGTCTGTCTCTGGGTTTTCACTGTGGTCAGACAAACTAAACCAGATTAGAATGAAATGGGTTTCATGTGATGAGCTCTTTCATAAAGTAACTGCAGGCTTCTGGCTGTGTACAGCTGCACTTCTTGAAGGTAACTCGGGTAAGCTGTGTATTTATGTACTTGTGGGTGTTTTTGTGCACTTACGTTGTGTTTAATCAGGGATACTTATGTTGTACATTAGCTGATGTGTCTTTCTGTGTTACGGTCCAGAATACACCATATGGTGTGTTCTAGTGATCAGACAGGATTGAGGCAGAGGAAAAATGGATAGCAGGCCTCATCTTTAAAGTGGACTTTTGGGCTTCAGATTCTAATCTTGAAGTCATTTCCCTGTAGAATTTTTGGAAGGCCATAAGATTTTTGTATTCCTTGTTGGACAGGGACTGATTTGGATATTGGCAGTGTGGATGATAACACAGAGGTAATGGAAGGATTATATTTCTGACACTTCTTGCTTTCATTGACTGTGCGTAAGTTAGATGTTTGTGGTCCACGATGGTGTAAAGAATTAAAAATGAACTATACTCACAAGAAAAAAAAAAAAAAAATCAGAGAAACAAAAATGACTTGGAATGGAGGTGTGTTTAAGCTGTCATAGGATCTGGAGTATAACAAGGTGGGGCACGTGATTTCCAGGTTATGAAACCTTAGATGAGGAAGTGTGACAGGTTCCTGAATGTCTCACAAGGCACCAGGGAAAGAAGGCCACGCAAGGTGAGAGATATGGAGGTGTCCAGGCCATGCAGTGTACCAGAGGAGGTGGTTCCATCCTCAAAGAACCTTCTGCTCTACAGGATGATTATTTGAATCCATTTAGGGCATTTCCCAGCCCGGGAAAGCTACTCACTGTCCTCGTGAGAGAGTGTTGTGTATTATTGCACAAGTTGTGTTTTTTACAGAATTGAATGTGTTTTTAAGAAAATTTAGGCTTTGAACTCTTGTAAACCTTAATGATAGTGATTGTTCTTTGGGCTTTTGTATTGTTTGTAACTGAACGCTTGTGTATGCCAAGCTGGTTTGGTGCCAAATGTTTCTCTGAGCTACTGTAAAGAGTAAATGTAGTCACAAGGTGCAGTTGAACAGATGTTGACAGACTTTTGCTGTAATTGAGGTTGGAAATGGACTTTTCTAGACTGATTATTTCTGATAATTCTAAACTATCAGTATAAAGCATACAGTGGCAGTAGTTTAACATGCATTCATGCATACATAACAAAATCATGATGTGTAGCAGTAGATTTAATGGCAATAAAAGTGAAAAGAACAGCAATTTTAAATGATAAAGTGATATTATTTTTACTTGAAACAGTTGGGCAATGAACAAAAAAAATTATGTGTAAAACAGAATTGAATAAGATAAATGAGAACATAATTTAGATAACTGAAAAAATACTATGCATAAATAAGTTTAGTGTTTGGAAGAAGAAGAAAAAACACTGAATACTAGGTGAACTTTAGATATGTCAATGCTTTTTTTTCTCCATGTCACCAAAAGTTTTGCAGTTTATCATAGTGTAGAAAATGATTTGTCAGCACAGCAGTGCAAGTCCAAATAAGATAGCAACTGAGCAAAGTCCCTCAAAGGAAAACATTTTTATGATATGAATATTTCTTGTCATGGAATTCAGGTGGAAAAGGAAAGCCTCATTTAGAACTAGAGAGTAAAATGTAAAAATTTTTTTGATGCCTACTCTAACTGGGTTTGGTTTAAACAAATCCTTTAAATCCAGAAGTTTTAACGCCTATTTTTCCCCAAACTATGAAGGCATTCACTCAGTCGGTCAGTGGGTTGAACTGCCATCTGTGTATGAATGCCACAAAGCACTTCACAACACAAAACAAAAACAGGACATGATGATTATGGTGGACAATAGAACCTCATTGATCGGTGTGCAGAAAAGAAGCACCTGTCAGACATAAAAACGTAACAAATTTTAATGTCATTTAATAAGCCGATATTAACAGAACTTTCTAGAATATAAATATATATATATATATATATATATATATATATATATATATATATATATATACATACATACACACACACACACACACACACACCGTGTGTATACACACACGTACACTCATTGGCCATTTTATTAGGTACATAACTGTGCACATGGGTGTAGCTCAGTATATAAAGTAGACAAGCAAGGTCTAGGCAGTGCAGTGACTGTTTGAAGGATCATAAGAATGGACAAGGCATGTAGTCTAAGTGACTTTGAACATGGCTTGATCACCGGTGCCAATTGCAGTGTTTCCAGCATTTCAGAAACAGCCGACCTTGTGGGATGTTTACTACACTTCCACAAACATGACAGTGGCCTTACTTTCCTCCAGTAACCTGTACTGTCCCACCTCTTGATCCAGTAGAGCATGTCTGGGTTAAGCTGGAATATAATGTCAACAGTATGAATTTAAAAGGTAATAGTACAAGAATCCACCTTTAGTACACTTAATTAGCATTTATCATTTAGTACATAACTATTATTAACACTGTGAAATAGACAGGTGCCGAAGAGAGCGGCATGCATAGCGATTACAGCTTCTGTTACCTCTTGGCATTGTGAGGGTGATGGACAAGATGGATTTTTTTTTTTTTTTTAATTTTGGAAGCACACCCCACTGCCACCTCTCCCTTGTGACCCACACCACCAACCCTGCATCTCACCAGTTTGGGTCCTTTAAACAGCACCTCCGCTCACCTTGTCTCCCTCACAAGGTTCTGTTCCAGCACAAGAAAAAACAATGATTTACATGTTGAGTTTGGAGCATAGATGTTCACATATTACAGCTATTGGCTCCCCCAAAAAGCTCAAATATGTGGATAAACAAGAGGATGCTGACAGTGATGTTTCTAAGCTTTATTTCAAATAAGTGGCCTTTGTGCCATTTAATGAATTTGGCTGCTCAGAAATGTCAGTTAGGGTGATAAGTACCACTCTGCCAAATTTCCTGTCTAGTTAATAAAAAAAAGTTGCACCTAAAGACCAAACAGATTTACTGAGGTTTCCATGAATATATAGATTTCAGTTTTGGTTCAAAAACAGTGAAGTGCTTCTAAAATGTCAGGAAATAGTTGTTTTGGGGAGAATCAAATGTTAAATTAAAAAAGGGATTGTGTAGATATACACTGCATTTTTAAGGTGTTAAAGTTGTGTTCAGTAGTGTTACAGGACTAATAAGCTTACTTAAATGCATCTAACATACAAATGTCTGAGACAAAAGGGGGTGTAAAAGTGCAAGACCAAAAGACGTGACATTAAATTATGATTTCATTGTTTTTGAAAACAGTTGTCAGTGTTTAACTTCTACCTGATCATGGTCTTTATGAGAAGTACAGACTTGCAGGAGACTGCTCCACTCTGTTACTTCACCCCCGTGTCCTGTTCTCATTACTGCTGGGCAAACTGTTCCTTGGCAGCACAGTCAAATGCTGTATGCTCAATTACTGTGTGTGTGTGTGTGTGTGTGTGTGTGTGTGTGTGTGTGTGTGTGTTTTGATGGCTGACCCCGTTTTTCTGTCCTGCATTTTCCAGTGTAACTCAAACGCCATTGGCACTTCCTGTGGACAAGGTGAGTGGCGCTCTCCTTGTGCACACTGTCCTAGTGTCACCGTTACATTTCACAGTTCTTGCGCTTCCTTGTGCTGTGAGAGACAGAGTTCTGATGTTTCAATGTCTACCCATGTTCCATGTCTGTAGCACCATCTTCCTGAAATGTGAGGTTCTGCCCATTGTTCAACCCCGTTTTGGGACGGAACACAGGATATGGCTGGCTGCTCTTATTGCAATACAATAAACAATGACTTCTAATTAAGAATACTTTAGTCTATATTTACAATACCAAATAATATTGGTATATAGTTGAGCTTGTTAAGCTGATTCAGTGACAGCAGCATGGACAGTAAAGACTCATTTCTTTAGTTGAGTTTTTGATACTTTTGTTGAAGTGTGTTAAGGTGTGGCTTAGTGCACATTTGTAGCCCTTACATCACTACTGTAGTATGGCACAAGTGTATTTATACTGCAACTATTACTGACATTTGAGTTATCAGTTTTCAAAAATATGAACTTTTTTTTCATATTTTTTGAAAACTGACAGTACTGCTGTCTCATAGCTGCCATGCTCTGTGTTGACGTGAATTTTTCCAGGCGCTATGGTTTCGTCTCAGTCTAAAGACATACGTTTCAGGTCAATTGGTAGCCCTAATTTGCTTGTAGTTTGTGTCTAAGTGTGTCCCTTTTTAGCCTTTAACAGTATTTACTGTTTTTGCTTTATTCAGAGTGAATTCAACCTGTGGTTGCATACCAAGCCAATAGGTGTCGGTAAAACACATACCTGGAATAGGAATGTAGGGTTGCTTTATAATAATCCCCCTACTTATGAGCAAAACACTCATGAAAACCATCTTGTAAGGTCAAAGGCATTATTACCATTTTGGCTGAAACTGTTTCTGTTACTAGTAAACCCAAAAAATCTGCTTCATGCTTAGTTGCGTCTCAGTAAAGATTATTTAAATAATTTCACTCATGTGCAAAAACTCGCAATAAAACACTCGTATCGCAAGGGATCCCTGCATTTCAGCTTAATTACACAGGGTTTATAATGCACATTTGTTGGATGAATTGGTAAACAGTTGGCATTGAACAGGAACATCTAGAGACCATTTATTCTAATTTCTAAGAACCTAATAAGTCATAGGATGTTTATATTGTTTATTGTTTTATTGATTTTGACTTGGTGGGAAATGTGACTTTAGATTTACAAACAAATTGAGTTAGGAGCGGAATTTTGGTCCCACATATTTGCAAGCTGATGAGCTAGTGTACACAAGAGTTGCTTTTTTTTTCTTTTTTTTTTTAGCTTTTAGTGTGTAAGATTTGGAATTTTTTGCATGTTGCTGTTTAACTGGTGTTGCAAGATATGGTTCAGTCACCCAGCTGAAGTTTTCATATGACAAAGAACTAAGGCTTTGAATTATTCAGTCGCAAAATTAGTTAAATGGAGTATGTGTATTGCTCATATTAATGACAAATGAAAACTCATTAGCAGTGTTGAATTTGCTTTGTGCAAACTGTCACCTAAAACTTGTGACTGAATTGGGCTGAAGTAATAAAACCCATATTTTTTTGGTACCAGACACACTTCAGAATCAAACCTTTCAATTCACTGTTTATCACTTGTAAGTAATTCAGTTCACATCCTTACCTACACTGCCCTCTTCACATAACCAATCACATAGTAAAGCTTAAAAGGGGTACATACAAATGCTAACCAGTAATTCATAAATGTCTGATAGATGACCAATAAATTGCTTGTACTTGCTTCTTCTTATACAGAATAAAGCCTTGTTTTTGTACCCATTAATAAGTGGAGAGTGGCATGTGCCAATGTTTGATATCAGTTCCAACTACCAGTTATAGGACAGTGTGCCCTGTTTAAAGCAGCTTCTTAGCTGTTGAGCCACAGGTGGTATGGACTAGTGAAGCACTCGTGTTTGACCTTTATGTCCTTCCTTTTGACAGGTCACAGCCAGTATGCCCAGCATGTGCTCTCAGGAGCTTTTTCAGCTATCTCAGTATCTGCAGGTATCGCTCAGTGTTGTCACATATTTCACTGAAATATCTAATTTAGCCTTTGATCAGCTGCTATATATTTGTTTAATGTAGTAAACTAAACTGATGACTAAGTTTAAGTAAAAGCAGGAAGTGATTTTTTTTTATTTTATTTTTTTATTTTGCTGTACTTCTGTTATTCCTCACAAGTATGACCAACTGTTTTTGAGTATGTGCAAGTTTTGCTCTTAACTTGATGCTTTCTAGAGTTCAAAATTTGATTGGATTTTCTGTTCTCTTCTAATCCATAAATACAGTTCACGGAGCATTTAACATGCAAGATGTTGTTTCCATTCCATGGCTCCTTTTAACTCAACAATGCACTTTTTTTTTCCCCCCTCCAGGAGGCCTTACATCGGGAGCAGATGCTGGAGCAGAAGCTGGCCACACTGCAGCGGCTCCTGACAAAGACTCAGGAGGCTTCCAAGGGCAGCTGGCAGGTAATGATGACCCATGTGCCACTATTGCCTTGGTTGTCAGCTTCATCAACTAATTCAGAACAATTTTTCTTGCTGTTTTGGTCAGTGGATCCCTCCAGTCCCTTACACCTAGTATCTATAATATAATTTTTGCACCACTACTGTAAATGTTTGTCAATTTTAAATGATGACTGGAATGTGTCTCTTGTACAGCATTGTTGTTTGCTTCTATTTATAGTAATAAAAATACACTAGAAACAAACATGTCACACACTTGAAGCTGTTGCCTTTCTGTGATGACAGTGAAACACACTTGTTGTTACCATAGGCTTTGATAGGTGAAGACCAGCTGCTCTCTAGGCTGGAAATGATGGGGAGTCAGCTGCAGGTATATTCCAAGGTAAGGGCTTTTCTGTGACCTGTATACCCCTGGTCTATAGTGTAGAGGCTTGACCCAGTGTAGTGTTGCTCGGTAGTAATTCCCAGTGAAATATTGCCTTGTACTACAGAGCCAGACGGAAGACAGCCTACGGAGGGAGCTTGAGTCCCTGCAGGAGGACAAATACAAGTATGAAAATATCGCCAAAGAGTCCCTGAGGCGGGTCCTTCAAGAGAAGATGGAAGTAGTCCGCAAACTCTCAGAAGTGGAGGTTAGTTTTTTAAAGTTCCAGGTCTAACTCGGGCCTCGTTTCCCCTCCTGGAATGTGACAGTTCTGGTTCTTGTAGTTGTTTTTTGAGGAAAATGGGTCCTTGTAAAAACTCTTCCAGAGAAGCCTTAGCAACACAGAAGACGAATGCACCCACCTGAGGGAGATGAGTGAAGCTGCACACAAGGACCTGAGAGAACTGGCCAACAAGTATAATGGGGCACTGAAGGAGGCCAAAGAGCTAGCAGAGAAGCTAAAGGCAAGTGACACTGACCTGGAGACCCAGCCATAAGTACTGAATGATAAAGTGGCCAGAAGGTCTTTAGCATCACTAGTTTAGATAAAGTATATGTGCCTACATAGCAGGTCAGTGATCTGCCTCTACTTACAGCTAGCAGAGGAGCACCAGGAGGAACTGACACAAAACAGTCAGAAAGAGAAAGCAGCCCTGCAGCTCCACATTGCCACCCTGGAGGAGAAGGAGCAAACACTACAAGCTCGCATAGAGGCTCTGCAGGCTGACAATGACTTCACCAATGAACGCCTCAGTGCCCTGCAAGGTAACTACACATTTTTATTGCTGTATGCTGAAGGAGAGAAGAATAGTGAGGGGAAATATGTGAATAGGAAGCATCGGTATGGGATCAGTACCCATTAGTACCCCAGGGAGAATAACCTAAAAAAAAACTCATCATTATACACTCCATTAAGTATATGTAAAAACTACATTTAAACACTGAAAAGTAATTTGAATTTCCAGTACTTATAAACCTATTATTGGTGCATGCATGCAGCCTTTGTTAGATACAATTGTTTATCCAATGGAGGCAGAAAACAGGAAAGAATAACTGCTCATCAGTCAAACCAGTCATTTATTTATTTGTTTGTTTGGGAAAAAAAAGTGTGTGTGTATGTATATGTATGTATGTATATATGTATATGTATTTTTTAATTAATTTATTTATTTATTTATTTATTTATTTATTTATTTATTTACAGTTCGATTAGAGCAGCTACAAGAAAAAAGCCTGAAGGAGAACAGTCTGGGTGAGCCTGGAGCATCTTGTTTCTCTGAGTATAGTTTGTTTAATGTAATCAATTTAAATGTTATGTTTTTCTCCTGTCTGGTCCAGTGCTTACTGTACAGAATCTTGCCTCTTCAGCCAGTTTTTATGCTTTTTGACCACCTTAACCTGTTTACAGTGAAAAGCACCACACAGCCTTGAGCTCTTAAGAAAAGACCGTGGTGGACTTAGCCTAAGAAAATAAGCTTGCGGCAGTAGACCAATGCAGGGAAAGCTGCACACATCTGGGCTTCAAATGTGATTATGTCTTTTAGGTGCCTCTGGCTAATCCATGAAAAGAATGTTTATTAGGTCAAAGTTTTAGGATACTTGTTTTGTGCAACTTGAATCTTTTGCTTCCACTAGCATGGCATTGTGAACCTGTGCTTGCAGTGATTTATGGTACTCCAAGGCATTGTGAGTTGCTTCCCTAAGCAAAATTGGTAACAGCAGAGGGCGATAAAACTGCATCTGTCACAGCCAGTAGAGGGCAACTTAACATTACAGCATGTTAGAATTAAATGTTTATTTTCTGTTACTTTTCTGTAATTTCAGATAACAAACACAAAGTGCTAATAAAGACAGTAGCGCTTCAAAGGGGATCCAACACCCTAACCTTCATTCTTATTGCATTTATTCTTGACCTGTTAACAACAGACCTACAGCAAACCTATCTAGCCACTATGCAATGGTTTCACTACTTATATTTCTATAACATGGCCTTTGTGATCATGATCAGATATAAATAATGAGTAAAGTTTTAGAGGAAATTGTACAATTATGGAGAACAATGCAGATAATCTTTTTTGTTTTGTTAGCATTACAGGAATGTGGGAATTTGCACATATAGTACTCTTATTCCCTGCAGAGTATGGGCCTCCATAATGAAAATTTAATATTACAGTGTTTAAAAATATGGCATATATAATGGAAGTTTGGGTCAATAATTGTAGGATTTTGCACATTTTGCCCACTATAGTATGTGAGGACAGTTTTAGGCCCATTGAACAGCTTTGTCTAAAAGTAAAAACATTTTACTGAATTTGATTCAGTAATCCAAATTTGTCAGTTTTCAAGCTACATCTGCTAACTTCTATGGCAGCTGGCATGAAAATATAGTGCGGTGATGATCAGCTGGTTGTAGATACTGTTTGTTCAGTGTCTGTGTTTTGTGTTGCGTGTCTGCTGCATTGTCAGTTGTGCGTAAGACCATAGCCCGGTAGCATATGCTAATGAGCGTGAGGCACAAGGTTATTTTCAGTTTTCTTTAGTTTGCTAAAAAGGTTATTTTGTTCAAGTGGATATGCCATGTCTTGGTTAGATGTACTTTTCAAACTGGGTGCTTAAGGTGGGCCCTTACAAGACAAATTAATATCCACATGAGAGACCTCCATCCTAAAGCAGTTTGAGAAGTGAGACTGGTGTGCAAGCCCTGCTTCAGCCAGTTGGTGTCACAGTTGTACTTTTCAATAAAGTATTGCTTTGGGAATGTCTGCCGGTGCCTCCTTCTCTAGGACCAACTGTATCCACACAGCCAGAGCTTTTTGTGAGAACTTAGCATTCAAGTGAAGAACACCTGATGTTTGAGTAACACTACAAAGTGATTGTAATGCATAATTGCAACTTCTTTATCCTCGATTTTTAGATACAGTGCATTATTTTTTTTCTATGTAAGAAATGATGTTAATATAACCCTTGTGATCAATTCCCTGCCCAGTGGGGTCATTTTACTGACTCAATTCGACTCATTAAGCAGGGGAAACCATTTTTCTAAAATAGCGTTGAAAGACCGTATGCAGATGCTTCACATATCGTCTCAGTACAGCAGTGGTCACTGTTTGACAGTGAATGAAGAACATACGGTTTGTAAACATTTAATGAATTGTTAATCCATGTAAACAAATTTTAATTTATGTGTTTCTTTGACTTGTTGGTCTTTTCTTATTTTTAGAGAACTTGATTTTAAAGAGTGGCGGAGACTGCACTTTCATCCAGCAGTTCATCGAGTACCAGCGTGAGTACAACCTATACTTTGACTGCAGGGTTGTCTTTTCTGAAGGTGCACAGTTTGATTTTAATGATGCTGGTTTAGGTCAAATTGAAGCCCGTCAATTCACCCTTAACATTTTCTGTAACACTCAAAAACAGCAGCTGTAGTTGCACTTTGCTGGCGTTTTAGTAGTATGTGTTAATATATTAATAATTAATATAATTTTATTAATATTAATGTGACTTCACAAAAGCCCAGCTTGCACCAACAAAGAATGTATTTATTTTTTTTAAATAACAAGGCTGGACAGAATAGTGTAATGAATAGTTTGTGATGTATTGGCTGTGCAATGCTGGTCTGTTTTTATAGACAAGGATAGATAGATGTGCTTTTGTTTGCCCATCAGCTGTTGGGACCCGTGTCTACTGCGGAGCATGCTGTTGCCTAAGAGTCAAGGCAGCTTTCCCATGTGAGACAATGTCCCTTATGACAGCACAGCAAGCAGAGGTCACCAGTAGCTTCTGAAGGAGGACTCCTTAAAAACATTAATCAAAGCACACAGTGTAAACCCCAAAATCTTGTGCTACAAAGGTGACCGATTTGAGCTCTGGAGGACACTGTCAGATGCTGAAAGCATGGTTCTCTGGTGTGAAGTTCATTGGGAGATGTGTGTATATATTTGTATCGGTCATAGTGATGTATAGGACAAAATGTAACCCAGCTGTTTTAGATGTGGATAGATCTGTTTTTATTGAGAATTATAAAGTAATAAATTGGAAACACACTGGTACTGGACTGGTAAGATAGGGCAATAAAGGCAATCATACCTGGGTTTCACTTGGGAGAAGTATTCGGTGCTGGGGCTAAAAATGTGCACCCTACATTTTCTTAAATAGCTTATTCTTCTCCAGCTTTACCAGTAAGAGTTTTTTTTTTTTTTTTTTTTCCTCTCTCTCTCCCCCTCTTCCCTGAGCAAAGGCAGATAGGATGGACAGTGTAGGCCACACATCACGAGATCACCTTCTTTTGGTATCTGGTATGCATTTAGTCTCATCTGTCTTAAGTTAGTAAGTCAGCTGGCAAGTGGCACAAGAGCAGAAACTATGCAAGTTATAAAAACTTAAGATGACCATACTGAAAAGTATGCAAACCAGAGTTCATGTCCATGCGAGTACATGGAGGGAAACTTTGGTAATTTCTTCCGGTAATTTTGGGTGTGTATGCGGTGGGCACAGAATTATTTTTAGCCCAATGCGCCTGTCCTCTGAGCTGGATTCCATCTTGATATCAGTGTTCCACAAATAAAACCACTCCCTGTTGCTTTAACAGCTAATTGCATTGACCTTATTGAGATGTCCTGGAGGGCCCACAGCTATGAAGATCTTTTCCTATAATGTCAGCTTCAGTATGCCATGTTCATCATAAGGAAGACATTCTAGTTTTGAGGAATACATGTAAATGAAGCATGTTTTCTCTCTAGTGTACGTTGAATAATAGATGCCACCTGACATTAACACAATGCAGCGCACTTATAGATATCGCAGCAACTCTACCCAACACTGACAGAGCACATGACATCCAGAAGTTATGTGAACAGTACAACATACGCATACCGTATCACAGGCATCTCAGAAAGGCAGTGAATAGAACTGTTTCCTTTTTGTGAAAGTGTTCACCTGCATTCTAGGATTGAATGAGTACTTTACATTATGAAGACGAGTGCTGTGGGATTACACATTTTTAAATTATTTATTTCTTTATAAAAACACTGAATGCCAACAATATATTATTTGTGTCATTGAAAAATAACCTGTCCTCTGCTTAAGTAATTGTGTGTGTGTGTGTGTGTGTGTGTGTGTGTGTGTGTGTGTGTGTGTGTGTGTGTGTATAAAATGATAAGGATTTACATAAGCTTATGTACTAGTAAACTGTCTAGAAATCAGCTGGAAGATCCTGATCTAAATTTGAACAAACCAGCACTGGTCTTGATTCCATTTATCTTGAAAAAGAAGTTTTAATTCTCAAAAGAGGAAAAGGGCTAAGAAATACATCTATGATGCTATAGGGTAATGATAGTGTATGCATTGTTGTTTGTACAGCATGTGCAGAGAACTGCAAGTACTTCTCAGCCTGAACCAAACATCCCATATTGTTAACAGTCTGAATAACAGCAAAATTTTGATGTAGAACCATGGCTAAACCAAAGATATTACTTTTTGTGCGCTGCTGTACCCCCCCTTGGGATGTGCTATTTGAGCATGTAATGGCTTCTCACATAGAGGAACTTTGACTTGGGAGAGAGCAATTGCAAAACAACAGACTGATTCACTTTTCAGACTTCTATCATGTAAAGCGTTAACTTTTATAATAGTTTTGTTTATTTGCTTTTTCCTCTTAACTACCAACTACTGGTAGTTGCTCTGAATATTGTTCTGGTTATTTTGCATTCACAGGTCCCTACCCTCCTCAGAATGGTATCTTCCATCTCCCCTCAGAGAATCAAATAGAAGCTAAAGAGTTGGCTACGTCAGATACACTCAGTCTCAGCAAGGATAAAAGCAGTGAAGACACTACAGGTAAAACTTTTATTTTCAGCTTTTTGTATTTCCATCCATCAGTTTTCTATACCTTTAAGTACAATGTAAATGTGTAACTGCTTAATAATGAAGTAGCAGTTTTTGAAATGGGAGATTTTCTATGCATTTTGTCTTTAACATAGAGATGGGATCTGTAGAGTGATAACAGTACAGTTTTTTTTTCCTCCTTTTTAATCTGTCCTTAAAAGTTTTATTCATTTTAACTTTCTTTTCTTGCAGACGAACAAATGGACAACCAGGAGCTTAATGAGACCTTCAGTCAGGTCACACTTGTTAAAGGTAAAGCTTATACGGTTTTTTCATCTTGGAGAAAAATAATGATATCTATAAAATGGAAGAGTCAGTTTTGTATTAGTAGGGATTGCAGGAATTTTACCATTATGGCAGGGAATGACTAGTAGGTTTTTCTATGACTATATATGGCTGTAACAGCTTTCACACATAATGTGTTCTTGGTAGATCTGATGTAGAATACCAAAATAAAAAAACAGCCCAAAAGGGAAGTTTATATAGGTATGGAACGTAGCAATTATTTAATTTGGCAGACTCTCTTGGCCAAAGCAACTTGTTGCTCTTAAATAGTCCGTTCCTGTTACGGCAATATTGGCATTGATGGTAGAGTGCTTTTTCTCTCCTCACTTGATTGTGTGTTAAGCTTGCTGTCAGGAAGAATGGGGTAGAATTCATACAAGGGAGGGTTAGCTTTCAGTGTGGATTCAGAAATTTCTGGAGAGAAGAAAAGGTTTGTCCAGTTCCACTGGGGGCAATACTTTTCTTATAGAAATATTTCTGTGGCTGTCATAAATGGATCAGCATGCCTTTTTGTCATTTCCTAAAATAAACCTGCATTCTTACATGTCATCAGTAGTTTTACTGTGACCTTTTTTGGCTTACATAGCTTTCTCCAATGAATGAGGTGCTGATGGCTCACAGGAACTCAGCCGAGTTAATTGTTAGAACAAGAACATTTGAATTTAAATGGAAGAAGCCATTTCAGGAGTGTTTGCTTATGAGCAAACATTTTTAATTTTATGTTGTGTTTGTGAATAATATAGGCCATCTACAATAAAATTTATTTCCTTCTGTGACATCAGTGAAATAGGGAACAGATAGGCAGGTTAAATATTTGAGATAAATGATCAGATCATGTTACCAGAATGATTTGAAGAATTGATAACATTATATTAATGCATTCTAAGCAAGGGTGTGGAGGAATGAGCTACCTTACTGATAGGTTATTGTTTTGGTCAAAGCAGGCTTCTTCATGTTGATAAAGGAAATGATCTAAAGTGCAAACCCAACTCACGAAACCATAGAGCAGGAAACAAGGAACCAAAATTTTAAATAAATGTAGATTAATACTTTATGTGTAACAAATGTAGGGAGTGTATGAGTTTCATTACTGCATAGTAGAGGACAGCTGCTTTGGGTGTGTCTAGCTGCATGTGTATCACGTATTGGGAAAGCTGCATATATTTTAAAAATCAAAGGCCTAGGTTCACTTTAAAACTTTGAGTGTGCTGCAGTGCAATGTGAATCAATGAATTTTTTGCACACCATCACAGTTTCAGCTAACTGCTCTTCTGTTTCCACAAGCTTTGTTTACCAGGGCTTGTTGGTAACATCACAATGAAATAATGTCACTGTGACTGCCAGCACCAGCCACGGCATGCACCAGTGTGTTGTTTGTTGGCTTTAGCCACTGGTGGCTCTTGCCAGAGACCCAGAGCCTTCGGTGCCTATGTGTTGAGGTCATTTCTTTTCCCAGTGGTGGATAAGGCCTGATGGTGCTTGAGAGGAAGGGTGGCTCAGCATGTTGCCATCTACTGTGAAACACACCCAGAGAGCTGGGCAAGATCAACTCCGCATGCATTCATCAGAGGAGAGTGGCTTTCACAGTGAGAACTTGTTACTGCCACTCAGCAGTGCTGTCTGAGAAATGTATCATCAAGTAAATTTCAGAGTTATGTATTAGGGTGTTGAAATAGTTTAAATGGGATTTTTTGACACATTAAATGTTAAAATTAAGTCCATTAGGGCTCAGAGACCACAGTAAATGTATAGTTGGTTACTGTATAGAGCCAGTGGGCTTTTTCCTTAAATAGATTACTTTTTTTTTGTGGACATACGTATCCCAGTAGAGCTATGATCTGTCCTGAAAGCTTAGACCCCACATGATGGGTATTTTCTGTCTCATGATGGTGGTGCTACTCAGTTACATAGTTATCTGTAAGAAGGATAACAGCCTCTTGAACCTTCCTATTTTGTGGTAGAAGTGGCTTCCATTTGGATATTTATGGGATGGTTGTCTCTGACTCATCAAAGTGTGTGTGTGCGTGGATATATGTATCTATATATACAACATTCCCAATATAACGGTATACAGTATATTAATACCACACTTCTCAACTATTTGAGTTGAGAAGTCCAGGCATAACAGATTTCTATCTTAGTGCAACCAATGCACATCAAAGAGAACTGGCAAGAGCACAAGTACAAAGCTGCATGACAGCACTGTGCCTAGTATCTGTGTTCTCAGTCTTTGCCTTGTGTGACCCGTGTTCAAACACAAGTTTGCATTTTTGTGATTTAGTTCACAACAGCCCAATAAAGTAAATGTTATTTTTTGTATTTTTTAATTGCTTTTTTACATACATTTAACTTATTTCAAAATTAAATGTTTAAGTATTATTACTACTAATAAGGAAAGAACCGCAATGTATGATAATAAAAAGTAACTGTAAATAATAATAAATTGTATGATAATAAGAGTAACTGTATCAACACACAAATGCAGATTAATTACCTCATTGTCTGTTTGGTATTTAGATAAAGGAGTGTTTTTTTTTTTTTTTTTTCTTCTTCTTCTTGCTTTTATCACACTGAAATGGGTATTTTGCAATGGTAGGAATATTTTAGGGAAATTGATTGGAGTTTATCAGATGTACCCAAAATGAATCATCATTGTCCTCATAAGATGTAATGCAAATTGTTATTTGAGCTTGACTTTTGGAGTTTGTGGTATTTGAATGATTCAAACTGATTTAAACAAGTTATACTTGGATCCTGGGGGGGGGGGGATGAGAGAGAGAGAGAGAGAGAAAACATGTGTGGGGTGACTGTGAGATGTATATACAGCAATCTTAGAATCCAACCTCACTCTGTATAGATTTTCACTATTACAGCTCTTGAAAATGAATACCTAAATATTGCTATTCAAACAGAAACTTTTGCTATGATGAATTATCAGAAACTTACCCATACTAAAAAATTGAAACACGATAAAAATATAAATGAATTAAAAAATCAACAAATGCTGTCCTGTAGTAATATGATACTGTATGTATTGTAATAAACTGCATTGTATACTGTTACGAATTTATCCAGAGTGAAAGTTGAAAACACATGCTGTGGTGTCTTATCAGCTGTTTTGTCAAGTTTTGTTTGAGCAGCATCACCGAGTTTCCTGTGATTTAATGTGTATAATTTAGTGGTGTGCCCATTGCTCTGTAGAGGAAAAAGGATATTTTCACAAATGAAAATTCTTCCTGTGCTGGACAAGAAAACTTTATAAGGAGTTATAGAGCAGCGAACGTAATGTTCTCACCAGTTATGGAATATGATAGAAGCAAGAATACTGGCCTTACTTTCAGCAACACAACTGAAAATGCTGTCACAGGTTAAAGTGAGATTTATGGAAGAAAATTAGTGAAGGAAAACAATTTAACTTTCAGTTTTCTTCGCCCTGCACGCAGTCCTTCTCTATTGCTTCTAACTGTTTTACACACTCACGATGGAAATAACTGACGCAGTCTCCACCCTCTAACACACAGCAAACCTCACAAAGCTCTTTTCTTTATTTGATGCTTATTTAAATTTCTATCTATGTTTTCAACTAAATTTTATCTTTTTTATAAAACTATATTTTTAAATTCCAGTGGCAGCACTAACATGCATTATAAAAGTACAGATTAGTGACAGCTTTAAGTGCTTTCTAATTTTTCTAATTTGGTAACTGGTGTTTAGAAGGTTTTATAATGCTGAAATCATGATATTTTTAGAGCTGGCAGTGCATTATTTTTTTTTCTCGTTCAAAATAATGTATAAATAATGTAAATTGACCCATTCTTTGGGATGAATTAGATTCAGATACTGAGAAATTATTGTGTGTGTGTGTGTGTGGACACACTTTGAATATGTATTTAAGTGTGTGTCAGCTGAAAACTGGGTTTAATGAGTTGAATGTCTGGAAAAAGACCATCTAAGAATTTAAAAATGAACAAGAGCTTAGAGGAGATGAGAAAAGAACTTTATATTGACCTCAGGTAGAAAATTTGGTTTCTGGGTTGTTCCCATTTGAGATACTGTTTTCATCCGGTGAATAGGCTTTATCTCATGGGAAATTACCTTTTTAATCCCATTTTCATTTAATCCAATTTGAGGAAAAGTGGGCCAGTGAGATTGACTTGTGCAAACTTTTCCCCAAGCTGTCTCATATTTGATGAATAGCAAAAGATGTGAGGGGCCCTCTCTCTTTTTCTCTATACCCATGTTCTTCTGTCTCTCTGGTCTCAGTTTTGAAAACCTCTCTCAAAGTCACTCATCCTGCACCCCTTCCTCTTGAGAGACCAACAGTATTGGGCCTAGCAGCTGTTTGTAGGGAATGGACCTAATTTAGTTGTATAGCATTGGTACTGGTTGAGTTGTAGTGGAATGATTTGCTCTGTTTGTAGTCAATTAACTGTTCACCCACAATGCTCAAATAATATCCTGTAATCTTTATCACAAAACATTCTTTCATTGAAGAAATGTAGTTTTCTTCAGTAAAATAGAATAAAACATTTGTGTTGCTCATCTTCCCCTTTCAGCTCCAATGTGCATGTGCACTGACAGCCAGGAGCTGTGTTAAGTATGGACTGTGGTTGTTCTCTTACAGATGAGCTGCAGCACTCTGACCAGGAGCCCCTGAATGCAACAGAGGTGATCCAGAACCTACAAGGGGAACTGTGTGAGGCCCAGGAGCTTGCCAACACCAGCCAGCAGAAATGCATGGACCTGCAAGGTTTTTTTTTTTTTTTTTTTTTCCTTCTTCTCTCCTTTCTCTTTTAGTCGAATTTTGGGTGTAAAAATTATTAATATGACTATCATGTGCATGCGGAATCCGATGTTGAATACATGTGTTGGTGTCACAGATGCTTTGGAGGAAGAGAGAAGGATCAGTCGGAAGCAGATTGAGGACTCTGCTAGGCAAATTCAGACTCTCCAAGGTAAGTGTTTAGAGAAACTAGAATGAATGCTTTTCTAATGAAGCCAAGTAAGTGAAAGAACTTGTGTCAGAGATGCTTGTATGACAGTTTGTGCACAGTCTGCACTGAGCTTGCATGTATCACAGAAGTGAAAGTGCAAATGTGTCCACTGGCAAGACCTTGGTGATTTGGCGTCCCTTTCTATGTGTGCACAGCCCAGCTGCACAAGCTGCAGGCTGACATGGAGGAGTTGCAGGAGGAGAAGGAGAATGCCATATCCGATGTGAAGGAGGAGCTCTGCGCTGCCCAGGAGGAGGCGCTCACACTCCGTCGTGCAGTACAAGCTGCTGCTGCTGAGCGAGACCGTGAGATTGCCGCCATGCAAAAGGAACTGGGCACAGTCACAGCTGAGCTGGAGAAGTGGCGAAAAGCTGCTTCCTCCTACGAGCTAGAGATTGGCCATCTGCAGAGCAGCCTTCAGCAGCAGAGCCGGCAGTGCCAGAGGGCTATGGAGCTTGAAGGTACTTCTGTTGGGGCCCATTGCATTAAGCGTGTCTGTGGTGCTGTTCTCTTTGTTTGTCTTCTTAGACTTGACTGTTTTACCACAAAATACTAACAGCTTCTTGATTCCAAATGGTTCATTTCCTGTGTTGTTGTAATGTAGATGCCTTTTGCTAAAGTGAAATAATTATTCTAGTGAAAAATAACTTGGGACATAGTGGTTTGTTTGACAGTATGGGATAGGATTGTGGCCTCAGCTGCCAGGGGGTAGCTCCTGCACTGTGTTGAGAACAAGTCTGCCTCTGCAGGTGAGTTAGAGAAGCTACAGGCAGAATGTCTGAGCCTCAAGCAGGACTGCGCAAATCTGCGCTCTGAAAAGGAGGCCCTCCTGAAGAGGCTGCAGGAGCTCGAGACGGAGCTAGTAGGGTGAGTCCTCACACACAAATACACTGAGTCTTCAAACAAGCAACTGTCTTCACACAACATTTGAAAAACACTTTAACACTTGTTTGATTGGACTCTGCCTCTAAACATGATTATGGCTTCAACAAAACTTGAATGGCAAGAGTACAGCATAAAATGTTTACAATTGATATTAGTTGGTCATTCTGATGGATCCCCAGGTCTCAGGAGCAGAGTGCCTCCCTGAGTAGCAGCCTGCTGAGCTTGGAGAAATCCAAGGGAGAGCTAGAGAACTCACTGGGCTCCCTGGAGGAACAGCATCGGCACAGCACAGCCAAGCTCCAGACCCAGCTGGCTCAGGCCCAGAGCAGGACCAAGGACTTGCAGAAGGAGGTACAGTATGAGTGTGAGTGCATCGTGTTCCGTGTGTGTGCTTGTGGGTATGTGTATGACTTGACCAACCCTTGTCTCCTGCAGTATGAGGAAACTCAAACTCTGTTATCGAGCCTGAAGGAGCGTGTTGAGCAGACAGAGCAGGAGAAGCAGTCCATCAGTGATGAACTCCAGCAGTGCAGGTCTGACCTGAAGCAGCTGCAGGACAAGGGAAGTAATGTGAGTGACCATTAGACACGCCCCTCAACTACTATTTCTCCCAATTATAAGACCCCCCCTATTTGTCTTGACTCGGTGCATCTATCAGGAGAAGCTTATTTACATTCAAGAACGCAGATTGCTTTCACATTTGTGCTTCGGTGAATATTTATTTATTGGGAAGCCTTAATTCTACTAAGTGTAGTCAGGTTGCCAGATACTCCATGCAATGTCCTTGTGCTCAGGCAAACAAGGGCCCAAGTCACTTTCTGTATAATCAAAATGTGATAACACCAGAATGGTGACTTTATTAACTCATTTAATCTCAGAAGGAGAACCTGCAATGACCCCTGCGGTGCTGTATACTGCCAACTGTAAAGACAGAGTCACTGTGGACTTAGTATAGTTGTATGTGTGCAATGGAGGTGTATTTCTTTAGGCATTTTACTTACCAAAGGATGTAATGATATTGAGCTTCAAAATCTGAGTGGATGGATTTTAAATAATTGCTGGGATAGATACATATACATACGAACAGCATTAACTTAAGCTGTACATATGAAAATTTTTCAGTATATGGTGCTCAGATGTTTTTGTATCCATCCCCCTGACTGGTATTCTTCAATAACCTTGTCACCGAGTTTTTTTTTTTTTTTTTTGGAGTGTTCACTTTAAACACCTCGACTGCACACAAGCGATCCCCATTTAACTAATTATGTGATTTCTAAAACTAATCGGCAGCGCCAGTGATCATTTAGGTATATCATAGTAAAGAAGATGAATTTTTAGGCGATCCATTGTGTTGTTTAATAATTGTAAAAATGTAGGCCAAACTAGAGATTTGTTTAAGTGTTTTTCTGATCAGTATAAATATTGTGTAATAAAACGTTCTAAAACAATAACATATGGAAACATCTAAGGGGTTGAATACTTTTTACAGGCACTGTATAAAGGTTTATTCATAAAAATCCACCACTTAGTTTTTACTTTTATGGTAATTTACAGTATTTGTACAACTTAAACCCAGTAACGCCTCTCCCCAGTGGTACTGGCGCCCCTACAGTTTGTGCTTAGATGCTTAGTGGCATCACCCTTAACGGACAGAATCTCAAATAGCAGAAGAAATGTCAGTTTCTTGTATTGGCGTGCAATAATGATTTATGTCCTATGCCTCATTTTCAAACAAGTTAACATCCTTCCACTGCTCATGTCTTGTTCCTTTTATGTGGCTTCTAGATTTTTTTTAACTGTATCTGTTGCTTAAGTGTCTATTGTTGTTGTGTTGTGGAAGAACTGACCAGATTAGCAACTTATCACACCCCTATTCAGATGGAGATAACGCTTGTTAGACAAAGCTTGTTAGATTGATTCTTGTGATGTCCCTTCCCTTCTGTAGCCACCCCTATTGCAGCCTGCCCAAGCCATAGTCACCGGCCTTATCCTGGCTTTGCTGTATTGGTGCTTCGGCCCATTGTGGTAGAAAGGTACACACACTCCTATGTGCTCCGTGTCTTTCTCTTCTCACCTCTATCTTTCATCCTCTTTAAGACCAGTGCATGGCAGAGATACATGTCCACTATAACAGTCCGTACTTTAAATGTCAGTAGTATTGGTAATTACTGTAATAATCATCTGATATTTATCCATCTTCCTTGAATCACTAATATCTAACCTGTGCTTCTGGGTGTGGGGTTTGGTTTTTTTTTTTTTTCTTTCATTACTTTTTTTGGTCTTAAAGTGATTGATTCCTTCCTGCACATTTGAAGATGTTCAGTCTGCCTTCAGTGAGGTTCCCATGTTGGTGAGGCCTTGCTGTAGTTCTGCTATGACCTTTTATGTGGCTCATGTCTTTTCAGAGAGGTTGGGCACCCTGGATCTCTGCAGTTGCTGTGATGATCGCCGTGACCGTGGGAGTGCTTTGCCCAGGCCTTGCCAAGAGCTCTGCCTGAGATGGCTTCCATCACCACCCATGCACCACCACATCAGTCCTCTCCATCCAGCCACAGCCCTTAATTCTGGACCCTAGCCGCACCCCCATTGCTTCTTGTTCAGAATTTGCTACTGTTTGAGAATAGAACTGCAAATTCATAGCTTTGTTTATTATAGGAGAGAGTTAGTGAGTAAAATTTTACATGACTACATGTACCTAAAATATTTTGTCACCTGTTTATTGCATAAACTGTGTTCTTTAACGGGTACCAAATTGTTGTTTCAAAGGTTTTGGGTGTCTATTTTTTTTTTTTTTTTTTTTTTTTTTTTTTTTAAGAAACTTTGCTGACCACATCAGAATGGACCAGATATTGGTTTCAGACCCAAACCCAAGTAGCTGTTGTACACAGGGTACTGGGGTCAACATGCCTGCTCATAGCTACTTGACACACGAGGTTGAGCTGTCTTTTTTTTTTTTTTTTTTTTTTTTTTTTTTTTTGAATCTTCAAAGTTATTTTTGAAAGACTAAGAAAACCTTTTACTCTAGTGATGTCAAACTTTGCCAAATTCATCAGACTAGCGGATAACTTGGTAACTCAATTGCCTAGTATGTTAAGAAATTCATTACATTATTATACAGTTGGAATGGACAGAACGAAAATGAATTTACCATTTAGCCTTAGTTTGGGAATTGTGTGTGATTTTAGAGCACTAAGGCTGTTTAACTTGTGAAACTTTCTTTGGCCTTGGATGTGACAGTAGTTAACATCTGGTTGGTTATTCATCAGCATAGATGCAGGATTATTGTAGCATTGTTTCCTTTACTCAAAATTAACCTCTAAGGTTTCTAGGAGTGACGGTCAGGAGGGTTGTTCAGAAAATCAGTTCACTGCACCAGACTGACTGAACAGCTAGTGACTGAGATCGAGAACCTGGCAACTGACATGAGGATTCTCTCCTCTACTTGCAGTGGGCCGGCATATCCTAGTTGCTACAGATTTCTTCGTGTTTTTGTTAGTTTTTTTTATTTTTTTTTTATTTTAAATTTCATTTCTGACCTGACAGGCATAAACCAGACTTGTTAGCAGGCCTGGAAACCAAAGTATCACGTAAAGTGGTGTCGGGAATGTGGACCTAGTGAATGTGAAGAGGATCGTGTGCATTTTGGAACGAAAGGGATGAAGTCTGTTGCTGCTGAAACAAGGAGGTGAACATCTGTGGGTGACAGGGGTGAGTGGCTCTGTAGTGACAACAGCGAGCAGGGCAGTTTGTGAAAAAAATTCTGTTTGGACTTTAGGGTGGGAACAGATTGTGGCGATTTTGGAAATTAAATCCCAAAAAAGAAACGTCTGATAGTCAGATGCATATTACAGCCATAGTTACATAGACTTGTGTCTTTAAAGTCCATCAAATTTGAAAAATTGTACACCTGAACATTTTTGGAAACCATCTTTGAAGTAAGAAGTAGTCTGTTGACATTTTCCTTTCTGTGTTTGCTAGATCGAATATAAAACCAAACAGGCCAATTGCTGAACCCCTAATAATGACACTGGATCATTTGTACATAACTGTGCTTTCAGATATTGTTTTGAGATGCTTCAATTTTTTTTTTTTATTAAAATATATTTTGTTAACATGCGGCAATTGCCTTAGGAGTTTCTAAAGTACACATTTTAAAATTATTTAAACAATGAATGTGCTGGATTTAAATAAAAGGACTCCAGTCTCCCACATGCGTGATTTATTTACACATCGGTTTGGGTGCAGAAGAAGAAACTAATATTAAAAAGCTCCTGGCTTTGTTCTGCATTACCTTCTGAGGCCAGGAATAGCACTCCAGGAAACCTGTAAAATAAATACCAAAGTGGCTCCTTTTCCTTGCATTTTCCCTGCAGCAGGGCAGGCGACGGCACAAGCTTCTCCGAAAGTGAAGTTCAGTACATTTAGCTTAAGAAGATCTGGCCTTCCTGGACCTTCTTTCCTTCACTGTGATTCCCCTCTCCTTCCTGTTACTCCCTCATTCCTGCTCCTAACTGCCCTTCCATGACTGTTATTCTCTCCTTGGTTAAACTTCTATTTTCTTTTTTTGACTCAAACCTGCTACAACAGCCAAAGACCATGGGTGCTGTTGTCAGTGAAGAACAGGAAAGTGCATCTCCCATGGGGGCAGGAGCATCAAAGCTGGACTGTTGGAGTGAGTTGAGAAGCTCGGTTGAAGGATCCTAGGGTTCTTTGGCGTCATGCTGATGGATGGATCAAAATTTGGCATAAGCAACATGCATCTACAAAGCCAGATTGTGTCACCAGTACTGGGCTGTTGTGACATTGGGATGGTGTGGGGAAGGTAATCCTGGTGAACATTAGGGCCCCCGATACTGAAGAATGTCTGAACGGCACCGTTTATCCGAATATCATTGCTAACCAAGTTCATCCCTTCATTTCTACACTTCCAGCATGATAATGCACCATGTCACAAGGACCCAAATCATCACCGAATGGTTCCAGGAACATGACTGCGTTTTCATCCGGCCTGCACAGTCCCTCGATCTCAATTCTTCTGAGCATCTTTGGGATGTGGTGTTTGCAACAAAACTGTGCAGTTCGGTCCAATTTGAGGCAACTACAGAGCAAGATTTCTGCACAACACATCCAGCATCGCATAGAACCCATGTTCAGAAGAATCCATGCCGTTCTGAAGACCAAAGGAGATCCAACGCACTGCTAGAGAGGTGTACCTAATAAACTGGCAAATCAGTTTGCAGTGACCACAGCTGAAGCAGGAAACGGCGTCACTCCGTGTTAGCACCCTGTCGTCCTTCTCTTAAACGTGGCGCCGAGGCCTGGCTCACTCCGTGTTCGCTTCTTGTTGTCCATCCCCCGTACCGCTGCAGAAGAACAGGCGGGGTTCCGTCCAGTTCTACGCCTGACTCACTGGACTGTTGGCGCACGGCGGCTGCACGGGTTTTGTCCCGAATGGACGGCGAAGAGGCCCCGTTTTCGCGGGACGCCTGAAGCTAACAGCTAGCGGGCCCGTGAGCAGGTGAGCGTGGGTGAACAAAGCGGGCGAGGGCGCTTTTTATGTCGAAAGCGAGGCGTTTTTGTGGGGCTGCACCTGGCGGTGTTGCTGGCGCTGGGACACGAGTGTGACTGAGAGAAAGCAGCTCTGTGCGAAACGACTCAGCTCCATCCCCAGGCAGCCGAAACGAGCAGCTTGGTTTCGTGTGAAGACGAAAAACGTGTAAAACGTGAAGCTCTGCGACAGATGCGACATCGCGGACCCTTGGTTCGCTGGAAGGTGAAGTGGCGGCGCTCCGAGGTTCCCTCCAGAGTTTCCTTATTTTGCACGTAAAGTGTGATCGGTTTTACCTGTGATCGATCTGATCTCTGATCGGTTGAAGTGGATGCGTTTGCCCATGTGCTGCTCTGGGACTTCTTGCAGTGCCTGGAGATTTACTTGCAGTGATGGGCCAGCGGGTGGCGTAGTGGTTAGAGGTGACCGAGGCAAGGTGAAGGTTCCCGGCTGAAAGAGCTCTCTTGATGTAGCCCCTTAGACCTCTGTGCTCTCCGTGCACTGACACAGTAGGACTACCTTGCTGTGCAAAATGAGTGTAAGCTGCTTCGTTGTCGTACAAACTTAAATCTGCCGATGACCTTGCTTAAAGGCATCGTCTTCCCATGTTCGTGAGGCAAACTGACTTTTGTCTTCCTCTGTGTTTAACTTGTCTGTTTGGTGTGCCTGTGTAATGAATTTATGGTTTCCACCTCAGCGGGTCCGAGTGGGGCGCGTGAAGGAGAGACGGCCTGAAGAACAAGCGGAAGCTCTGGGTGCTGAGAGGAACCTGCAGTGATGCACATGGATAATGGGGACTGGGGATACACGGTCAGTTGGATGTAGAGAGGACACGCTGATCTCTCTCTCACTCTCACACACGCAGAGTCCAAGATGTGTTTCATATTATTTGGTCTCTCTGTTGCCCACAGTGTGTGAACACGTGTGGCCAGCCATGCTGGGGTTGGCCAGGATTAAGCAGTTAACAATAATGGATGGATGGATTTCATATTGATTATAGATTGTATACCTATACTGGAAATATTTTTTATAACATAAAACATGAAAATGTATTCTGCAAAACGTTATGATTTTGAGTGACAGTGCATTAGTTATTCATTGTATAGATAAATAATTTGAAATTCTGTTTTGTTTGTTGCTATTTATGCACAGCTTTGTTTTTCAACCCACAGATTTGTATATTGGCCCACAGGTACTTCTCAGCATAGGCAATTTTTTTTTTTTTTTTTTTTTTTTTGTGTAGTCAACTTCATTCAATTCCAAAAATGCTACTTACTGTTTTGAATATTTAAAATTCAATCTTTGACAAGGGCTTGGAGAAGCAGGAGTAGTGAGTGATGTCACATTTACACCATACATTTGTGAAATACTGACTACTATATGTGCTCATCACTGTCATGTTTCCCCCTCCAACAGTGCTAATGATGCCGTAAAGCCATGCCATGTATTAAATGCAACCACTTTAACAGTAAAACAGTTTAGAGATTATATAATGTGTCATTACTTTTTACCTTTCCACCGCTACACCTTTTTGACCGGGGCAGCTCCGTGTAACTCAGCTAGTATATTTGATAAGAGGAGGGATAAGATGTAAGTACTGTTTGTGAGCCACAGAAGATCAAGTGTATATGTTATTTAAAGAGAAAAATTATCCATGAAACTTGAACTTCAGAATTTTGAAAAAGGAATAAGCAGTGGTATAGTGGATAGTGCTGGTGCCTCGCAGTGCCTGGGTTGTGTGTTTCAGGATTGATTTGAATGTGGTGCAGTCTGCATGAACTTTACATGTCCTTCCTGTGTCTGTGGGTTTCCTTCAGGTGCCCCATTTTCTACCACAATCCAGAAGTGGTGGAAAATTGTTCAGTGTGTGTGTGTGCGTGTGTGTGTGCGTGCGTGCGTATGCATGCATGCATGCATGCCTGTGTGAGATTCCCACCCTCCAATGGAGTGACTTCCTATCCAGAGTGTACCCTGCCTCATACCCTGTGTTTCTGGTGTAGAATTTAAATACACAAAGGGAAAAGTGCTTATTAATGATGGATGTGAAGAGGAATAGAGCAACTGTTTCATAGGGACAGGGTGTGATGCTCAGACAGACATTTTGTCATTTTGTCACTAATTAGATCTCATGATCCGATTGCTCCATGCTTGCTTCAGCATGACCAGCTGATCAGTTCCTTCTTTGTGATCCTCTCTCCATTTACAGATGGCTGAACCAGTTACTCTGAACGTGGGTGGCCACCTCTACACCACGTCACGGTCCACTTTGCAGCGCTATCCGGACTCGATGCTGGGGGCCATGTTTCGTGGTGATTTCCCCTCAGCTCGAGATGCCCAAGGCAATTACTTTATTGACCGCGATGGACCTCTCTTCCGCTACATTCTGAACTTCCTGCGCACCTCAGAACTAACCCTTCCCCTGGACTTTAAAGAGACAGACCTCCTGCGCAAGGAAGCAGATTTTTACCAGATTGAGCCCCTCATTCAGTGTCTCAATGATCCTAAGCCCCTTCACCCACTAGATACTTTTGAGCAGGTGGTGGAGCTGTCCAGCACACGCAAGCTCTCCAAGTATTCAAACCCTGTGGCAGTCATCATCACCCAGCTCACCATCACCACCAAGGTGCATTCGCTGCTGGAGGGCATTGCAAACAGCTTTACCAAGTGGAACAAGCACATGATGGATACCAGAGACTGCCAGGTGTCCTTCACCTTTGGACCATGTGATTACCATCAGGAGGTGTCTCTCAGGGTCCACCTCATTGACTATATCACAAAACAGGGCTTTGCCATACGGAACACTAGGGTCCATCACATGAGCGAGCGAGCCAATGAAAACACAGTAGAGCACCACTGGACATTCTGTAGACTGGCACGCAAGGCTGAGGACTGACATGCTCTACTGCTCTGTAAATCGTACCATCGTCATATCACTGCTAACTTCTGTGTTGTTATTATGGAAAGAATCCCGGAGAGCTTCTCCAGCATATTTCCTAGCAACGATCCAGTTTCGACAGATTACCATGCAGCAGTTTTTGTTTTACAAAAAAGTTGAATCTTCAAATGTAACATTTAGCCAATTAGGAAATTTAAATTAACAGAAGCAGCTGAATCATACTGGTCCTTATTTGAATAACTTTTTCATTTTATTTCATTCCGTACAAATAAAATCTTTTTTTTAAACTAGATTTGTTGTTTTCTTGCGCAAATTTGTACTTTAGGTCTATGAGTTTACCTTTTTTTAAATTTCCATTGATCTCATTTCTAGTAACTTTTTTTTAATGCATACTGATATGGAACCTTGGTTAGTCAACCAAGCATGTTATTGTGTTAGTTTTAGGACAGTAATATGCATTATTGAGACAATTCAAGGAAACTTCATGCTTTATTAAAATGAGGAACACTTCCAAAATGAACGGAGAACTAATTTGCATTACAGTGTAAAGAAATGCGGAGGTGAGAAATCCCAAAGTGAATATCCCAGTTTTAACTGCCTTTGAATAAAATTTTTCTACTCTTGTCTGCTGGAAAATCAGAAGACTTGATGCCCTGATAGCCATGAATTGTCAGAGCTGGTGTGTATTTGTTGCATTGCTTGTGAGTGTAGCGAAAACTTAGACTGTTCAGTTCCATGTGCTGCATGTTGTATTTAGAGACTATTGCATGTGTTTGTCACGTTCCATTGTTTTTTACAAAATTACAACGCTCTTAAGAGCGGGATTATTCCTCTTATTGTGTATCATGGATCATGCACCTAATCTGGGCAGCAATTCACTGGCAAAGACTTCCAGAACATTCACGCACAACATCCATATTCAGCAATGTTAAAAATACATACCGCTGTCACAGTATTTAATTAGCATCATAAGCTAGATTTACCACTGTATGTGTATCATGAACTTTATTATTAGTTTATGACCCAGGAAAAATACTATATTTTATGAAGCAATTATTTCATAACCCTTTAGATCATTAATAGTTATTTGGAAAAATTGGTATGTAGAAATGATCAAACTGACTAAATTCACTATATGTTTAAATGTGTTAAATAATTGGATACATTGTCTTTTGGTACTGTAAATGACTGAATGTTTCTTGTAAGATCAACATTAAAAATACCAGTATGTGATATTATTCATAGTGTTTTTGCTTATGTGTTTGGAAAGAAGTGTTTAACGTTGGAACAGATTCAGATTATGCTTTACATAAAGGGTCATGTAGCAAGCATCAGCTATCATAACAAGAGTGGGACTGGTATTTTAATTTTTCATTACAAACTTATTTCTTATATCAAAGTTTATTGGGAGTCCTGAACTGCTATTAATTTGCTCTTCGTAATGTTAGTTTGCCATCTTGCTAATGACCACCAAACCGGCTAAAAGACTAAAAGTGAAATGAACTAAGGTCCTGGAATTTTATTTCCTCTGAGTATAATCACAAGTTGCATTTGCTCTGCAAAAAACCATCAAAAAACTGCTTTTCCTGATCAGGATCATGGTAACCCAGAGCCTATCTTGGAATTACTGGGTGGAAGGCAGACAGGCAGTACTCTGGGCAGGACATCAGTCTATTGCAGAGCGATAAATAGTTACAAACTGAAACCAATTTATAGTAGCCAAGTAACCTTTGGACTGTGGGAGGAAACCCAAACATACATGGGGAGAACATGTAAACTTCACGCAGAATGAGATGAATTCAACCTACACCCAAACATCCTACATCCTGTGAGGCAGCAGCACTTCTCATGCACCTGTGCCACCCACCAGCAAAAAAAAAAAAAAAAAATCTCTTTAAAAACATAATGCTAAACGCTAGCCAGTGTGGCAATGCGTACCTTAAAAACAGCACAAATTGGTAAAATGTGAACACGATGGAGGAATAATGCAAAAAATAAGTGATTTATTTTATGGCAGAAAAGTTTTAGTTAACTGAACCAAAACCACATTGTGGTGCCAAAGCTGATAAAAATGGGGGTGGGGGTGTAGGAAAGAGGAAGATGAAAAAGGAACACAGATAAAAGAACAAAAACAACAAAGGTTTTCTTCAAAGTGACATACAACTCAGGATAAACAAAACTGCATTTCGCCTGGCAGATATATGCAGATTCTTGCAGTGCAGTCACTTAATACCTGTTTTTTTGTCCAGAAGCTGCATACAAGTTTGACATCGAGCTCGTGTCCCAACTTTACTGGGCCCCAGTTAAGTTTGAAAGCAGGGGACTAAGTATTTTTCCTAGAGTGCAACTTCCTGGGTGGCATTTTCAGGTCTGCTGTGTGCACTTTAAGATCGCATACCCTTTTTTGACACCACGAGACAGGGCCACCAAGGTGACACTGAGGTGCCCCACCACAGTCTGAAGTGTTGCATGATGAAGCTGTTACTTGAGTCCTGAATAAAATCAGGGTTGGGTAGACAGAACGTAAATGGCTTCGAGCATCACGGCAGAATGCAAAAAGTTTGTCGTGTTGCTTTTTCCTGCCATCTTGAAAAGCAACTGCGATCTTCCTACTTTTCTCCTTCAAATGACATATGAATCCACCCAGATGGACGCTTCCTAAAGCACCCCCTCCCCTGCCCTCAACATAAAGCTGTTACTTCTATCAGTGTGACATATAAACGCACCCCCCTTATCACTGTAACCCAAAGGACACGTAAAGATGCCCCCAAAAAAGTTATATTTCACAAAAGCCGACCTCAGCAGCACAGCCATCCTTCTTCCATCTTGAGCAACATCAGCATCGATGGTCAATGGCCAAAAACGTCACAGATATTAACCACACCCCTTATCCTTATATAGATAAGGAAGTACCTTTCTCTTCGTATTTTCGAATAGATACTTAGCTGTTTTAAATGTTAGCTCCCCGCCTCCTTTTTGGCTACAGTCGCTATCTGTGTCTGCAACTCCCCCCATCGTCTGAAGTGGTAGCCATTTTGATTTTTCTCTGTCTCCTCGGACTGCCAGCGCCAGCAAAACCTCTGTCTCGGAACCGAGAGGCGACGGACTGTGCCACGTTTTCTGCACATCTGCAGTGTTTATTTGCATCCCGGAGAACCTCCCGCAAGTTTTTCGCTGGCCCGAGGCTGTGCTACGTGCGGCGTGGCAGTGCACTGGATGCGGAGGGTCCGTTTCCAGCGAGACGCCGACAGGGGATCTTGGACCAGGTAACGTCAGCAACGATCGCGGGCGATGGAGGCAGGCCCGTCCGGAGCGCTCGGTGCAGTCCGTCGCTGCTCGTTTGTGCGTGGCCGTGCATCGCATCGCATGTCGTCGCGCTTCGGAGCGTTAATTCGGAAACTTTTCCGTTGGCCATTGCCGGGGACTGAACGCGCACACGCCTGTCTGCCTGCCTGCCTGCCTGGTTGCGTCCGTGGCTTTTCCGACCGGTGTGCGCGGCGCGCCGAACGCACGAAAGAAGTTGAAGCGGTGGCGGCGCTCCCTCGGCGGACGGGGGTTCGCGCTCCGGCGCAGCGCGGGATTTAGCCGGATTGCGCTCCCTGTCATCGCAGCCCGGATGCCGGCAACAAAAAAGAAGCCCATTCTTTGTTTTTTGGCTACTTGTCTCGCTTATGTCACCTGCTGGGAGTTGGTTTAATCTTTAACCCTCGACTAGCTTGCTTAAGCTAGCATGTCTCGTTGTCGTCCGTCTCTTCCCCCCCGTAGGTGATCATGTTTAACAAGCTGCCTGGTTAACCGAGAAATTCGCTTTCTGTACTTATAAATAATAAGTAAAATGACTTGCGACGACTGTTTCACACCGTAGAGCTTGCGTTTTATTCGTGCGCGACGATTTTTTTACATGGATTGGCATTAATCGGCTCCGGACCGCGACGACCCCGAGGGGGATACGCGGTCCAAGCGACAGCGAGCGAGTAAGTGATAACCATTACTGCGTTTTCAAGAGGGGGGAGCAGTTAAGTTTCGCCACCAAATGTTTCTTTAACAGATGAGAGTGTTAGTTAACTGTTGGGTGTTCGTTTTATGTGAACGGAAAAAGGTAAAGTTTACGTTTTCGTCTTTTCGTACCTTTGATAAGTAACTTTTTTCCAGTGTCAAGTATGAAGCCCCACCCCTGCCAAATAGGCTATGCCGCGTTTGGCTAAATGGAGAGGAAAGGACATCTGGTTATATTTAGAAGACTTGGTTAGGCCTTTATGCTATTCTTTAACCTTTCTACATTTTATATATTGCATTCTTTAAGTGCTTTTGGAATATTGTATGGGCAGTCATCATACATAGGTGTCATTTTGCTGCTTGGTGCACAGGCTCCTCACAGTGTCTGACCTGTGGGTTTGGATGGGGGTTAAAATCTGGCAGTCTGTGCGGGGTTTGTGTTTTCCCTGTGTTTGTTTTTGTCTCCTCTGGGTGTTCCAGGTTTCTTCCCTTAGTCCTCAAAGAATTGTATTTGAGGTGAATTGATGACCCTAAACTTCCCATTGCGTGTGTTATACGGTTTCGCAGTATAAATATGAGTAACTAAGTATAGCTCAGCATTCTAAGTTGCTTTGGACAAAGGTGTCAGCTAAATGCTAGGTAATAGTCATTTTCCGTCATGTTGGAGAAAAGCATCTGCTAAGCAAATAGTTAGACAGAGTTGTTAAGTAAACTTCTTAAAATATGTGGAGAGGGAGTGAGCCAAAAAGCTGCCTATTCCCCCTTTCAGGAAGAGGTGCTGCTAAATGTCAGTAAGAGTAACTGTTAAGTCCCACCTGGCACAGCAGTGTTTGCTGGGCTTTATGTCTCCTTCTGTGGAACGTGTAGTGTTAGTATATTGGGCGGCAGGCCACGCTTGTGTCATTTGTTCTGTTTTGGTAGAGCTTAAGTTGTGCCAACAGTTTTGACATTGCGCTCTTGAGCACTAACATTTGTGGATGGGATAACAAAACTCGGTGACTGTTTCAAGTTTGTCCATTTTATAGAGACATCAAGATTGTGCCTTAACAGTTTGCAGATGATGGTGATGTTGTGGCAGTAACTGCCCAGATGGAGGTCATTGAGTACCTTGGTGTTTTTTTTACAAGCAGTGGTGGAGCATTATAATGTTGATATTGACTTTTAACAACAGTTATGGAACTGTTAACTGTACACAACCACGACTGTGAAGCTGCAGCTGAATGGTCAAAAGAGTTTATTTGTTACGTACATGATTGTATACCATGTAGTGAAATGTGCTCTGATCCAGGATAGACTGTGCATGAAAATTTACAATGAAAAATAAAACAAACAACCAACCGAACACCAAGAAGAAAAGAAACAAACAGCAAATAGATAAATAAGTAAAAATAAATTATAAATAAATCTTCTTCTTCTTTCGGCCGCTCCCGTTAGGGGTCGCCACAGCGGATCAAATGCTGCCACATCTTCCTGTCCTCTGCATCTTTCTCCGTCACACCCACCACCCGCATGTCCTCCTTCACCACATCCATAAATCTCCTCTTAGGCCTTCCTCTCTTCCTCTTGCCTGGCAGCTCCATCCCTAGCACCCTTCTCCTGATATATCCCGAATCTCTCCTCTGCACATGTCCAAACCAATGCAATCTCGCCTCTCTGACTTTGTCTCCAAACCGTCTAACCTGGGCTGACCCTCTAATATACTCATTCCTAATCCTGTCCATCCTCGTCACACCCAATGCAAACCTTAACATCTTTAACTCTGCCACCTCTAGCTCTGCCTCCTGTCTTTTGGTCAGTGCCACCGTCTCCAACCCATAAAGCATAGCTGGTCTCACTGCCATATGATTGAAAATGGAAGTTACTGGTTTCAAATTGATACAGGTCCACAATTCCTTAAATTTTGGAATTCAGAATGTTTCAAATTTGAGAAATGTAACAGTGCATATATAATATCGTATACCAGCTGGGTTTGTGGTAGCACCACATTATCAAACATTATTTTTGTTGTGAAATGCATGAGTATTCATACTCTCCTTCAGTGTTTGGTTGTCCATGATCTTTGTCTGCTTGTTTCATGATCAACAAACCAGTCAATGACATACATTCACTTTTTCACTAAGTCAAAACATGGTCAGCATATTCATTTTTTGACCTATGCTTTCCTATTTTTCATTAGCTTTTGGTCATTGCTCATCACTGTCATTGTAACACTTCAACAACTTGTCTTTTGGTTTCTTTATCATATATGATGATAGCTACCAAACCATATTCTTTAGTAGCAGGCAAAACCGTCAAGGTTCTGCATTAACTTTACTTTCTGCACGGATGACAGTGACAAATTAATTCTTTTGTTCTCACGGTTACCCACCGGTGTGTTTCCAACTCTTCACATTTTCATGGCTTAATGTAGGGGGCATCACATTTGTTTTGCTGTCAAATGAGTTTTGGCACCAAGCTTAAGACAAGACTTTCAGTTTTCAGAGCTTCGAAGTTGGGGATAAAGGATTGTGGACCTGTAATATAGGATCTTTGAAATGCACAATGCAGTGAATTAACTAAACTTCAGTCATGTTCTGCAGCAGTCAAATGTAATACATTTTCATTTATTCATTTTGCAGGTGTTTTTCTCCAAGTGACAAAGCTAGTAGAAATTAAAGTAAGTGAAGTCTGATTTAACAAATCAAATGTGCTGTTGAACTGTCTTGGTTCCCCTTAAAAAATAAACATTAGTTATATTAGTGGTAAATTGAATTCACATGTGGAAAGCAAGTTGTGGCTTTAAAGACGACTGCAGAAATTTTTAAAACAATGTCGGTGACATAATAAAGTTTAAGCATTCTTGCTTGTCCCAAGAGTAGGGGTTAGAGCTCCAGATTTTTAATAATGTAACAATGTTTCCCTCTTGCCTTATATTACATGAAACATATTACATGGACAGAAATTTCAATTTGAAATGTGAGACTTATTGACAGTCACCTAGCAACCTTGCTTATTTGAATGGAATAATGGATTTTATCTGTCATAACACAATTACAAAGGTTTCTGTAATAACCTGTTATCATTTTAATATTGTTAATTAAGGATAAACAAAGAGAATTTACCATTAGGACACTGGAGAAATGGCTGCTGAAAATGGGAGTTTGCAGTCATATGTGAATAATAAATTATAAATCAGTCATTTCAAGCAGTAATAGCTATTTGCAAAATTAGTTATGCCTTAGCTATATTTTTTAATCGATTTAAACAGACATTTCTTAGTGATTGCAAACTTTTGAATGCTAGTGTACATATTCATATGATACTTAAGTTACTGAGTAATGTTGTTTTGAAAGTGTTCTTTTTGAATTGCCATATCCATTTTCTTATTGTTCTAAAAAACATCTATCATTGCATTTTCCAGTCCTACATGTATGTATTGTGTGTTGGCCTCCATAAACTAATACAGTTTTTTGTTTTGTTTTTTGTTTTTTTTGTTCCCAGGGTACATCTTGCATGTTATTGAGGCTTTCATGCAGTTCCACTGTTGGCTTATGCCATGAATTGTGAAGAGGTTGCAAAGAAAGCAGTCCATTCCTGGTCCAGGTTCACTTCAGCTGGAAAGACTGCTCTTCTGGAAGCTCTCAAGGTTTTCAGTCCCATGTCAAAGGACGTTCTTGATACTGAGATGCAACTTGTGTCCTTTCTTCAGGGACTCAAAGAAGAAGGTCACAAGCCTACTGTGCTGAAGAGTAAAGATGTCTATGGATACAATTCTTGTACAGCAGAAGCTCTTCCTAAAGCAAAGTTATCTAAGACATTGGACCCTAACAAGCTTTCGAAAGTACAGAAGCATGCAAAAAGGCGAGGGAAGAAAACTGGTTCTAAGAAGAAAGAAATTAATTATACACTCTTGAATGCAGCAGCTAAGATCATTTTAAAAAATCAACCTAAAATTCTGCTGACAAACCTGTCAAGAGAGTCTTTGAAGCAAACAGTTCATTCCAGTTCAGTTTTGACAGTAAGGTCTGTACAGCCATATTTGAAACTAACAAATATAATGGGAGCCTCCAGGAGTCATATGGCAAGACTTCAGATTCACACAGGGTTAGGTTCTCGATCAATTTCTGTTTCTGGTTCTCATAGACCCCCAACTTTGACAAGGACATCTGTGCAGCCTTTAGAGAATTCTGCTAAAATGACAAAAATGTTGGCTGTGGAGAAAAAAAGAGCACTTTCCTGTCCAGTGAAGGTGAGAACGAGTCTCACTGGCGACTGTTCTCCAGACATGCATCAGAATGGGAGGGTTTTGAAGGAAAGCAACAGCTACAAAATGGCACCTGTGAAATTCAGCACCTTGAACGTGCGTAATAAAAAACTGGCCTGTGGACACAAAGGTCTGGTCAGAGTACGAAAACGGAAAAGGCCTGATGAGCCAGAGGACAGTATGCGGAGAAAAAAGGCCAGAAATGGTCTTTGGGTATTGAAAAGTAAGGATGACACAAGGCTAAATGAGAAAAACCTGAGGTTCAAGGTAATCAAAGTGGACGACTCCATCACAGATGAGGAAGTCAGAAGAAAAGCTCAGAAGATCTTACGAGTTAATTTGTCACCTGTTATAGAGATTCGGCCTCTCATTGCTCATCCCATTTAAATTCAAATTGGGCTTTAAAGGAATCTTTGCATGATCGTCGCAAGTAAATTAACGTTTTTGTTTCTACTTTTATATCAACACCTTGTTAAGTCTTCTGAACTTTTGGTGGAATGTACTTAGATGGGGTAAGTCAACATTCTGGATTGAAATTATTCTCTCATCCTGCGTAAAGGATATTTTTCATATGTCTTTGTTTAAAATGGTGCAGAAAATTTTTATATGATGCAGTGCACTGTGAAATGACATGTTCATCTTTTTGTTAAGGATAAAACAAATGGAAGCCATGTTATCATATTACTATGCAGTATCTGAAAAGGTGTTTTTTTTTTTTCTTTCTTTAAAAAGTATTCTGTAGCATAGAATAAGTTTAATACAATGGTTCCTAACCTTATTACATATTGTAGCCTTTAGCTATAGTTGGCTCCATATTTTTTTGGGGAGGGGGGGTTCATACGCTCCTACTGAAATGTTACAGGTTTCTATTCAAAATTGTTTTGAGAGAGTTAAGAGTAGGTCATGACCAGTGGCTGGTTCCCAGGCATCTGAAAATGGTAAATGATAACTTTTAAGTTTAGATTATTGTGCTTTTTATATTCTTAGATTGAAATGTGCTGATTTTTTGCACTTTGAAATACAAACTGTTGGCCTTGTTTTGTATAGAACAAAAACAATACATCATTGTGCTCAGAAACGGATGCTTGTATTGATGCCCAGATAGGATACAGTTTTACAGATTCCTCGAAGGACTGTTTTATTTCTGTCTTGTACATGCAAGTAAAACATAAATTCTTCTTTTTGATAACCTGGACATTTTCCGTGAGCAGTAAATGTTTCTGTGTTGGAGTGCTTATGACCATTTCCCTATAGAATGCTCCGGTCTGTTTTTGGCAATATTTAAAACCTTTTAAGTCTCATAATATAGAAATTGTTGCCTTTTTACAACTCTAGAGTACAGATGCTTAAACATTATGGATTTTACTGAGTGTACTGTTCAGATATTGTCATCGTAGATGTTAATTAGGTTTAGCATGGTTGAAAATCAAACCCTTGAGCACACGTTGACTTTAGTCCTTGTGCCAAGCATTCAACAGGTGCTTTTCAGGAACCTGGTGCTGAAGCGAACCTGATGTTGAAATTGTCATCTATATAAGACTGCATATAAATGTTTGCAAAGTCTACTGCTAGCATTTTATTTTATTTTTTTAAATCAAGAAGCTCATATGTTCACTTATGTATTGGATGTTCCTAGGGTTTTCAAAAACCTTGGCAGAAAAGTAACCTAATGCTTAAACAGTGGGGCATTTCCCCATATTTTTTAGGTTAACTTTGGACAAAATTGGCAAGTCAAGAGAAGTTGTCCATTTTTGTGTGGCGACTCAATACAAGTAGGACAACGACAGGGAGAGAGATACCTTTTTTTCTTGTACAGAATTGTAGATGTTTCAAATTGACTAATGATTAATTTTTATAAATTACTCTAACTTAAGAGTAAGTTCCTACAATGAAATATTTCTCTCCAGTATCAGTAGGTCTTGTGAACAATTTTAACTAATCACACTTAAATCTGTACTGTCAGTGTTGTATATTTGGTATTTCTGTTAAATTGTGAAATAAAAATTTGTAGTAAAACAGTCTTTTTTTAATTTTTATTTTAAAATTTTACCACAGGGACCATACTTTGACAAGTGAATAAACATAGTCCTATCCAGTTGACCCTGGTAGAAAAACCCACAATATATTCTGATGTTGCTCTGATGTACTGTAGCCAGCCTATTCAGTCATGGTGCTCGCTATGCTTAAAAATATTTCTGCCATATAATATTGATGAGATTCCCCCAAAAAGTATGTTATTAAAAGCTGCACATGCAGGATTTTCATATTTGCGTCCATGTTTTGTAAAGTAAGCAAGAGGACAAGGCACCATTAACAACCCAAAACTATTCCCGAATCTCAAGTTCAGACATCATGAGAAAATGTTCTGAGTTGCCCAAACTTATTTATTTAACTGAACTTTATGCAGGTGTCCATCAAGATATGCATAGAGGAGTTGTCAAAGTTCACACTGTAATGATAATTATGGCTCCGACTCATAAGATTTTACCTTATGAGCCAATTTCCAGGAACGCAGTACAGTCGTGAGTACGGGGGAAATGTGTACTGTAAATGTGTATCAATGTACAGCTTAGAACGTTGACATTTTATACTTAACATCTATACAAATGACGCCCCTTGATTTTTCTGCTGTTAAAGTAATAACCTAAACATTTGCTCCCTTTCATTAGTGGTTGAAAGCAGCTGTAAATGTCTTTATTTGAGCAAAAGTCCATTTTAATATAGCAGATCTTATATTTAAGTCTTGCTAAAATGATCTTGTTCATACTTGCCTAAATGAAGTCCCAGTATGCCTTACTGGCCCGAGGGGACATCAGCAATATCATCCTTGTTCTGCTTTAAACCTCCTGTTTTTTCCACTGTTTCCTCTAATTGGCCTGCAGGGACAACGTCCTCCCCACTGCTGACCTCCGACTCGCTCTTTGGAAGCGCTGGGATTCTGTAAATCTTTGCCATCAGGTAGAGTTTTGCCGTACACAATTGGGAAAGAAACAATGGATAGGCCGTAAGCTAGACTATGCCTAACAGTATTAATACTTACAATGACCTGTTTGACACAAGTAGAATTACGTGATCTGAAATGATCAGGAAGTATTAAAGTTAGTTTGATTCATAGAAAAATAAAACTTTAAATATGTTCTGGATTCTTAGGGATTCCTAGTGTTGTCCTGGTGTTATTGAAAAGAGGTTTTCTGCGGAAATTTGTTATTGGAAGAGTTGAAAAGTTTTCGTAAGAACTATGTTAGAATGGAATGTTGAGGGGAAATCGTGTATTTTCACATTTATGAGCAACAAGAGGTGTTTGAACCCCAGTGGGAGTCGATATCCTCCTGTTTATGAACATAATGTGTTCTTGGAAGTCGGCCGACACTGTTTTGGTGCATTTTACTGCCAACTAATGCTTTTGTGTAGAAAGCAAGGTACATTTCTGTGAAATTGTACGAAAGGATAAATTAAGAGCTTGTCAATATGATAAATATAGAAAACATTTATAACTTCCAAAATTCATGACTTGAATATCTAAACCAAAATGCTAGTGTATTTATTAAAACCTCTATTTGTTTATAATTAACATTGTAACATCAAAGACATGAATATTTGTTGCAGGCTTAACTTTTGCATAGAAATCAATATCACGTCTTTTTTTTGTATTTTAGATAGCAAAAGAAATACTTTTTATATGAATCTTTTTAATCTCAGTTGTTTAATTGGTTAATCTGTCAATTTGAATCCCATCATTCCTCCACTAAACTGGTCAGTTAAATCTAAATGGAAGATTAGTTTGTATAGGAGTGTTGTTCAACTCTTTCCACAGCCAAAGAGAAAAAATGTAAAGCAATGTTAAAAACTGTATTGCAATATGAAATTCCTAGCAGTAATGGCATTGTGTTGTTTTTAAACATAATTGTGATGTGACTCAACTATTGTGGTCATGTCAGAATTGCTAACTGTTCCACAGTAAATTCAATGCAAAAAGTAATTTCTTTACAGGCCTGGCACCACCTTTCTGCCTGGAACCCAGGATGGACCTTCCCACTGTTACACCACTGCCTCCATTCACCCGACTTGAAACATTTACATGTATTTTCCCCTTTTGAATGGTACAGTTCTCCTTACAGCAACAGGCAATACCATAGGAATGCATGAAAGAGAATATTTGTACATGTCAGTGTGTGAGAAATCCCAGTACCGTGTTCATTGTTGTGTAGCGCTTGCATATTTCTATTAGGATCAAATTGTGTTAAGGTTTTGTCAGTCTGCTGGTAAGAGGCAACCTTCTTGAGATTTTTGCCATTGAGTTGTTGCAGAGCACGAGTCCTATCCATTTTAAAGTTTAAAAAAGAAGTTTGGTTGTTAGTGTTTATCTGCTTCATATTTTATTTAACTGAACTGCTTACCACTGTTAAGGCAAAGGCAATAATGGTACATTTTTTTCATTACCTGCTCTCAGGTAGAACCAGGGACTTTTCTGTGTGTGAGTATAAAACTAACCCATCACAATATCATAGCTAATGTAAGTCTGACTGTGAGCGTCATGCTGTAATGATGTTTGCAGATCGGATCACATGCACGCATGACGTAGATGACACAGTTGGCGTCTCCCATTGCCCACGAGGAGAGGTAGATACCAGCTGTCTTTCTGTGCATCCCTGATATGCAGACCCACTTTCTGTTCTGGAAGTCATACACACACATTTTCACCTTTGTGAACTTCAGTGCTGGACACAAAATGTATGACATGCAAAGGAAGTTCTTTGTGTGCATTGAAAGCAGTTGTCTTGAAATGCAAAGGCACAACATCCCTGTTGTTCCTTTGTATGTGTGTGTGTTGCTGTGTGTCTGACTGCACTTTCCTAGGATTATGTTGAAACACAGTGCAGGAATCTTAACATGTAGTCAGAGAACAGGTGTTCTCATATGGAGTTCAACCAAAAAGTTTTCCTACAGAATTCAGAGCTCTGCTTAATGTTGGCCCCTTCACATGCCTTTTCTGGCTGGCATAAATTATAATATTAATTTAAACAATTTGCTTAATGCTATTGCAACTGTACTTTCAAAGATGGACTTGGTGCACCTGCATGCATGCATGCAGCCGCTCAATAGTTTCTCAGCGGAGGAACACACCATCACCTTCTAAAAGCATAGCTTTGCAGATAAAATCAAACAGATTTATATCGGCAATTTCAAGTTTTAAAATGTGCGTGCACAATACATCTGAGCAAAATATTAAGGTGTTAGATTTTAAAATCACGTCCCCTGGGAAAACCTTACTTCCATCAACCAGTTGTCCCCGGGTCCCCCGGTCTGGGTCCCCAGCCAGTTCTATTCTTAATTACCATGGTGCCCAATTAGCAGGATCCCCAACCTTGTTAATGTGTCTGGTTGAATTTTGGTCTCTCCCAGTCTGTCCTTACAACCTTTTTATACTAAAAGGGCAGCAGTCTGCTTCGGTGGGCCAAGGACAATGGTTAACAGGCCAGCGGAGATCATGCAGGTCTGTTTTCACAGGATGCCACTATTTAAGCACAAATATTTCTTCACAGTTTTCTACATGACTTTTTTTTTTTTTTTTTTACCCCCCCCCCCCCCAAATTTCTGCACTCAGTAAAATGCTTATTTTACTCAGGGCACCGAGACTTGGGTTTTGTTAGATCTTCAGCACTAAGCGATTTACAATAACTTGAAACAACCATGGGTATAGTTTACTTATATAACTAGTAGGGCTGTGTCCTGGTCACTTCTTTTGAAAATGTTTTCTTAATGTTTATGTGCTAAATTAATCTGCTTCTCTCAGCCGAAATACCAGAAGTGTGTAGAACTGGCAGAATCGGTCTCCTCGAGGCAGAAATGTGTGGTGCTGAAAACAGTGCAGCATAAATTTGTTGATTTACGATACGCAAGTTCACTAGGTTTCTGCTCAGCAGATACTGCTGTGGGCTTTCACACGACTGGTTTAATAAAGATGGTGGCTGTTCAATCCTTACTCATGGATCATTTGTTGCAGGCCTTCAAGACAGCAATGACATCTTTTTCTCTTCTCTTCTTAGTCAAGGTGGGTTTTCCCAGAATGTTGGAAAATTTCTTATTTCCTTGTCCTGTGTTTGGTTTTTAATTTTTGCTGTACACTGTGTTTGTTACACTAGTGACCATCCTTGTTGCTAATAAGGCTTTGTTACTAATAATGTTGTTTATGTGAATCTCCAAAAGATCATAAGTTTGAAAATGGTAGTAAAAGTCAGGTCCAGTAAAAATGTAGAAATAGTATTTACAAAATTGTTGGATGAAGCACTCAGATCCAAAACTAGAAACAGTGCCTTGGAATAAATGGTTTTCTATTAAAAGTATAAAAATTCAAACAGTACATCATAAATCATTCAAAGCTATGAGGCTATGAATCTCCTTCAGAGCATGTTCATTCTGCGGTGTTGCTCCATTAGTAATTTAAATATTTTCATCAATTTATGTTCAGCATTTTAACATTTTAGATTGTAAAACATTTTGTTTTATTCAAAAATCCCTTTCACAACTGAATTAGGAATTTTACCTTTAGAAAAAGAGCCTGAATGAGAGGTGGCAGAATCCCTTAAGAAAAGTCATGATCTTCATTGACAGCAAAGGGTTCCATGCCGGTGCTGTGGCCACTGTATAGAGGATTAGGGATGGAAACCAAGGTAGGACTGCATTCTCCACCCAGTGTGTTGTTGTCTTCATTGTCCTGACCAAGGAGGAACCAAAACATATTTTTACCAAATGAGATACAGAGATCAACTTCTACCCAAAGTATAAACATGTCGAATTAACTGTAATGTAAGGCCAACATTGTATATAAGGGTGCAATGAAAATCCTTCACAGTGATCACTCTTGCACTTTTTAAAAATCTTTGTGTCAATGCATGATTCCTGAGGAGCAAACATATACCAAGCAGTT